>CM053030.1:122562819-123762819 GCA_028564925.1 Lithobates sylvaticus | reverse complement strand
CCATTGTATCCGGCATAGGAGCCCTTACGGAAAATGCCAGCCGCCTGGTAGACTCTGCTCTGATGCCCCATGTATTATCCCTTCCCTCTTACACTAGGGACACCCTAGACCTCCTTAAACATATTGAAGGAATGGTCGTGCCTCCTGATGCCTTGCTCGTGACCATTGATGTTGAAGCACTCTACTCCAGCATCCCTCACGAGCAGGGCATCAGGATAGCAAGGACCTTCCTTCAGGAACAAGACAATCATCGTTGGGACTACTGTGAATTTATATTGGACCTGTTAAAGTTCATTTTAACAAAAAACTGTTTTACTTTTCAAGAGTCCCACTTCCTCCAGGTGCAGGGCGTGGCTATGGGCACTTGCTGTGCCCCTGCCTACGCCAATCTGTACCTGGGGGGGTGGGAACGCACGATCTTTGCAGATGATACTTTGTCGTCTTATACTAGCCAGGCACTCTGTTTGCTACGTTATATAGACGACATATTCATGATATGGACAGGATCTCCTACTATGCTCAAAGTGTTTATGGATGCCATCAACCAAAATGTTTTCAACTTAAAATTCACATATTCAGTGAATTCAGAACAAATTACTTTCCTGGATCTCACTATTTTTAGAGACCAATCTGGCTGTTTGGCATCCACACTGTATAGGAAGGAAACGGCCGGCAATACCCTACTCCATGCGGAGAGTGCTCATCCGGAAACATTGATCCGGAGTATTCCATATGCACAATATCTCAGACTTAGACGGAACTGTACACATACTGAAGAATTCAAACTGCAGGCCAATTCCCTCCGTGACCGACTGAAAGCTAGAGGCTATAGTAAATCCATTTTGAGAAAATCATTCAATAAAGCTCTCAGACAGTCACGCAATTCACTCCTCTACAAGACCAAAATCACCAAAACCAACGATATAGTCAGATATATAACCAGGTACTCAAAACAACACGTTGAGCTACGGGAAATACTTGCTAGGCATTGGCCCCTCCTCCGTGAGGACCCCATCTTGCGGAAATACATAGGCCCTAACCCTGTGATTACATTTCGTAAATCACGTTCGCTACGTGACAAGCTTACATCTAGTCACTATAGTAAAAATACTCACTTACAACAAAGAGGTCAGGGTATTACTCGCTGTGGACAGTGTGCATACTGCCCATGGGTGAGACCAGGGACCACATTCACCCTCCCCAATGGGGAAACCTTTACCCCCCGTTTTCACGCGGATTGCGAAACTCAAGGGGTGGTGTACTTAATGTATTGTACCTGCGGTGCGTTCTATGTCGGGAAGACCTTCCGCCATTTTCGCTCCCGTATTAAAGACCACATCTATTATTCCGCGGGTGGTAAAATGATCACTTCGATAAGCAGACACCTCGACCTGTACCACAAATTTGACATTTCAGTAGCCTCATTCATCGTCCTGGCAGTCATCCCCAGGGATCCGCGAGGAGGTGATTGGGACAAAGAAATCCTTAAAAAGGAAACCACTTGGATAGATGCCTAGGAGCCTAGATGCCTTTCCTCTCTCTGTCCCATGTCCCCAACATTACTCTCTATATGTCTAGATCCAGATTTACATTTCTGGATCTAGATATATATCTCACTCTGTTCTCTGTCCACGGTGCCAATATAAGTCCCATAATAGATTAACATGGAATCATTCTTTATATATTCTTATCAATTACGGTGTTATACTGTGCAATAATAACATCTTGATGGATTTGTGTTTATTGATTGAGCTGTATACCTGTTTGTTAATTTTGGTTTCTAAACGTCTACTATCTAATTTACTGTTGTCCCCTGACGGTATTCTGATGTGCTGTCAGTCCCACATTACTTGTAGCCGCATCCCTAGGCCGGTCCCAACACTCAATGCGGCCGCCCATCGTCACACCCACCACCTTTGTGACGAATTGCAGGGTCCACCGGAGGCGGTGTGATGCACGGCCTCTCATGGTTCCCCTGTCCAACGCACATGCGCAATCCGCCTTGCACGGTCGCGCCCCACTGCGCATTGCGCATTGCGTATCGGCGGCCGATCCGGATGACGTCACGCCGGCCTACGCCGGATATTGTGACCACGGATGGGATGTATATGTAAGCACACTCAGTGTGCTTCTGGCTAGCGTCCCCCACCAGTTCGCCGCTCTGACGCCGTTGGATACAAGCCAGCCGGGCTGTCCTCATGGTAAGCCCCCACCTCTAGCTACGCTGACCACCTGGTCATCTTCCCCTTTCTTGGGGAACCTGGCGGATTTATCTATCAATACCCCTTTATACATTTTACAGATCCCTGGTTTGAATACACTAACCAGCAGCTCCTGGACCCGATGTGCCAACTTTCTGGATACCTAGCCTACTTCCTGCTTATCCTGGGCAATCATTGGTTTGTGACAAACCAACATATACTACCCCATAGGCGCTAGGTCCATTTAATAACGCACTACCGATCCAGGTGAGCCCACATTACAGATGTAGATTGTGGCCCAACCACACAATGTATGGTGGTAATTGTACCTTCCATTATACTAACTTGTAAATTAATATGTTTTGCACTTTTGACGCCAATCAGGACCTTGACTTGCGATCAACTTGCAATACCACTTTTTTACTTCCAATCGGCGATCTATTTACACACGGCCCTACTGGATTTTTGGGGATATACTTTCAGTCCATTACATCACACAGTCATACTTTAACTTCAGTAAGTGCTGTTTTATATGTTTCATACTTTTTGTCGCAGCAATTTATTATATTATATACGCCCCCATTGAGTGATGGATTACTGGCCTTTACCTCTGCGGCTATAATTGGTGGTCTGATGCCTCTCCAGCACCGTCATGAGCTAACGAAGTTATATAACATGTAGATCGATATGATTATGATTTAAGCAGAAAATATGTTGTATATATATATACTCATTATGTGTTTTTCTAAACTTTATTCTCTTGTCAGTTATCTTATTGTCATGCTCCAGATGAAGCGTTAACGTAAAACGCGAAACATGTAGAGCTACTGTCACGAATATCTTCGCCCCATTGTACCCTCGCCTCATCGTTGGACACCCCACAACTACCGGACAAGCTAACCATAGCTGATCGTCCCCGTTGGTGCCCCTAAGGCTAGACACTTTAGGTTACATGTGTGGCTTGTATCTATTATATTGAAGTTTTGACAAGATGTGTTTTTTAAACGTATTTTGTTGTATATGTATCTCTCTTTTTTAAGAATAAATTTTGTGAAAATTAACATTTTGTTGTTGGTGCCTAAAAAGTCCAAAGTCCCTCCCCCCTTTTTTCGAAAGAAGCTAGGAAGGTCTTTGGGACCATTAAGAGGACTGGCGGTAGAGCATATACGATGTTTTTGTTGCCATGCATTAGGGCATAATGCTGTGAACTGTCCTATAAATGATGAACCAATGCAATGCGATTATGCTTATATGAAAAGATGCATTTCTCTGTTTGCACAGGTCGCATGTACTGCATCGTGTCAGAGTCGAATTGAAAAACAGATGTGTGTTATTTCAGTGGATGGAAAGCCACTGACAGCCCTGCTAGACTCTGGTAGTGTGGTGACCCTAGTCAGGAATGATTGTATAAACCCCACAAACTACACCCCAGTACTATTGGGGTAATTTGCATCCATGGGGACACACGGAACTACCAGACAGCGGTAGTTGAGGTTAATACCTCCTGGGGCAGTGTAACACATTCAGTAGGGGTGGTACCTTCACTGCTTCATGAAGCTTTAGTGGGGGGAGATTTTCCCCATTTTTGGAATTTATGGGAGAAAAAAAAGGGAGGCTGGTAGATAGAGCTCCCCCTGCTGGGGAAGCCCGGGAACTCTCACCAGACCCTTTTTGCCAAAAGGAAGGGGGTGCTGTTGGTGGGATCAAGGAAGCTGGAGATCCTCTTTGTTTCCCTGTCATTGCTGTGGAGGAAATGGAAGCTAGCTCCCCACCGAAGGGTAACGAACTGGAGAACACCTCTGACCCTGACAATGAGAGTAGCCAGAATGTGGTACCCAACTTAGAGGTCAGGAGAAAGGATTTTTGTAGCGAGCAACTGCGAGATGACACCCTCATGAGAGCCAGGGAAAATGTTAAGATGTTGGATGGGGAACCCGTAGATCCTAACTGGGGGGTGTCTTTCCCCTACATGGCCATTAAAAACAATTTATTGTATCAAGTGGTAAAACATGGAGAGGATGAGATAGAACAGCTACTGGTTCCCAAACCTTTCCACAGGGTGGTGCTAGACCTGGCCCATGGTCATGTAATGGGTGGACATCTCGGTATCAAAAAAAAACAGGGAGAGGATCGCCCAGAGATATTTCTGGCCCGGGTTGCAACCAGATGTCAATGAGCACTGCAAATCGCCCCCCTAGTGCCAAATGTTGGCACCGTCGCCCCATTTTCGCAGCCCTCTTGTCTCTCTACCAATAATAGAAGTCCTGGGATCACCAGAATATTTTGGTGATCCTAGACTATGCAACACGCTATCATGAGGCCATACCCTTGTGCAACACCTCCGCTAAGGCTATCGCCAAGGAATTGGTTCAGGTGTTCAGTCGAGTGGGGATCCCAAATGTGATCTTAACCTAACAGGGTACCCCATTTATGTCCAGGCTTACCAAGGAACTGTGTAGATTATACAAAATCTCCCATCTCCGTACCTCTGTCTACCACCCCCAAATGGATGGTATGGTAGAAAGGTTTAATAAAACTTTGAAAAGTATGCTGAAAAAGGTGGTCGACAAAGATGGGAGAAACTGGGATTTTTTGCTACCATATCTCATGTTTGCCATACGAGAGGTTCCGCAGGCATCTACAGGCTATTCCCCCTTTGAGCTTTTGTATGGTAGACATCCCAGGGGGCTTCTAGATGTTGCCAAAGAAATGTGGGAAGGAGAGGCCACCCCATATAGAAGCATCATAGAGCATGTCTCTTTGATGCAGGATTTAATCACAGCTGTCCTGCCCCTGGTGCGAGAACATATGGTGCGAGCCCAGGAGGCCCAGAGAAGGGTCTATTACCGGGGTGCCAAGGTATGTACTTTCAGCCTGGGGACAGAGTGTTAGTATTGGTTCCCAGTGCAAAGTAAGTTCCTAGCCAAGTGGCAGGGTCCCTTTGAGGTTGTCGAAAGGGTGGGGGAGGTAAACTACAAAGTCTACCAGCCAGGGAAAAGGAAGCTGCACCAAATTTACCATGTGAATCTCTTAAAGCCCTGGAAGGACAGAGAGACTTTACTGGCCACGTCCACGCCCCTAACAGACAGGGTACCGGCGACACCCGACGTCCCCATAACGAATACCCTGACCATGGCACAACAAAGTGACGTTAGGGCATTTGTGCATAAAAATAGAGACTTTTTCTCCCCCTTACCCGGACTGACCAACATGATCCAACGTGATATAGTGACAGAACCAGGGGTTTGCGTAAATGTAAAACCGTATAGAATCCCAGAGGCCAGGCGAGAGGCAGAAGGAAATAAAAAAATGTTAGAGTTGGACGTGATAGAAGAGTCCCACAGTAAGTGGTCGAGCCCCATAGTGCTGGTCCCAAAACCTGATGGCACTATCAGGTTTTATAATGACTTTAGGAAACTCAACAGTGTGTCCAAGTTCGATGCGTACCCGATGCCCCGGTTCAACGAACTCGTGGACAGGTTAGGACAGGCTCGCTACATAACGACCCTAGACCTAACGAAAGGCTATTGGAAAATACCGCTAACTGAATCGGCCAAGGAGAAGACTGCCTTTTCCACTCCTGCGGGCTCGTTTTAGTATAAGCGGATGCCTTTTGGTCTGCACGGAGCCCTTGCATCATTCCAGCGAATGATGGACAAAGCCTTGAGACCACTTTTCCCGTATGCAGCTGCGTATTTGGACGATGTGGTCATCCACAGCCCAGATTGGGAATCCCACCTGCTCCGTGTACAAGCGGTGATAGATTCCCTGGGGCTAACCCCAAAAAATGTGCCATAGGCCTGGAGGAGGCCAAATACCTTGGGTACATTATTGGCCGGGGAGTGGTCAAGCCGCAGACCAATAAGGTTGAGGCAATTCAAAAATGACCCCAACCGATCAATAAAAAACAAGTGAGGGCCTTCCTGGGCATTATGGGACGGGTTATTACAGACGGTTCATACAAAACTTCACCACCATGGCCTGTCAAAGCCGAGGAGGCATTTCAGAATTTAAAGCAGGCCCTTTGTGGGTCACCAGTACTAGTGGCCCCCAGACTTCAGCAAGGAGTTTGTCGTACAGACAGACGCTTCTGAGGTGGGCCTAGGGGCTGTACGGTCACAAAACAGGGATGGTGAGGAGCACCCAGTTATATACCTGAGCCGGAAGCCGAACAAGCACGAAAAGAACTATGCCTTCGTAGAAAAGTTGTGTCTTGCCATTAAATGGGCCTTAGACTCCCTGAGGTATTACCTAGTGTGGATGTAAAGCGGATGTGTGACAACAGGGAGAAAAATGGCCGTGTGAAGAGGTGGTTCCTGGCTTTACAGCCCTTTCAGTTTACGGTGGAGCAAAGGCCAGTAAAAATTTTCAAAATAACACAGATGCCCTCTCTTGCGTGCACTGTATGGTTGGGTCAAGTGCTCAGCCACAGAGGCTTGAGCAGAGGGGGACAATATTTGACGGTATGCGAGGTGAGATACACGATAATAGGTTCATTTCACCTTGCATTCGTTCCATTGTAAGGCACTAAACCAGAATCCGGCCCGGTTTTTCCAGCCTCTGTGGCAGGCTGGGTTTCCGGTCCGGATGTTCAGGTCCACTTGAGTCCACGGCCAGCTGGACTTTAAATATCCAGGAAGAGATCACTAAGGAGATCTGCGTATTGGACTGGAAAGGTTTGCTTTACCTCATGTTTTGTGGGGGACGGGGACCAGCCCTGCACTGTATAGAGAGGAGATTATTTTTTTAGTAAGCGCCAGACGGCAAGGATTTAATTTACTGTTTTGTTTTATTTTGCAAACCTTCTGTAAATAATTCTGGCAACCGCCAGATTTTTAAGAAAGTGCCTGTTTGTTGACTGTCATTCAGAAAAGGTGATCCACACAAGCTATAATTTCCCCACAATATATATAGATATACAAGCCTGGTTGTATACATATATACGAAATATACTGCAGCTAACTGAATCGCCTGTCTGCTCAATCTAAATGAAATTCTCTCGGTCAACGCCAGCAACAAACTACACAGGGCCGACGTGCAGGTGGTCTTAAATAGTGTGGGGCTCGGACTTAACCCCCTGAGCCATAATTGGCCAAAGGCACCCTGTCTTTGGCCAATTATGTCTCTCTTTGCTGACGGCGCTGTGATTGGCCAAAGCATGCGAGTCATAGTGCATGCTTGGCCAATCATCAGAGAGCAATGCACTGCGATGTCGCAGTGCATTATGGGGCGTGTCACGCCACTCGAATTTGGAGCGAACGCCCCATAATGTTCGTATTTCGACAAGCGATCGAACAGCCAATGTTCGAGTCTAACTCATGTTCGACCCGAACATAAAGCTCATCCCTATTTGAGATATACACCCACTATGTATCACAGACTGCACAAAAGATTTGGGCTATTAATGGTGGATAGTGCTGAAGGATGTTTTCACAGATGAACTCTGCTTCTTTCCGACAGAAATGGGAATGGTTATCTACAATGATATAAGTATATGATAAAAAAAAATGAAAAATACGCACATTTTTTGTTAAGTCCATTGATGAAAACTATGATGAAAATCAATTCCAATTTTCGTTAGTGAATAAAAACAGAACAAAAATGCGAGAACTGGACATGGTTTACGGCAGGGAACTTTTGAAGCTTTGATGAAACAGGGGGTATACCAGGCATCTCATTTTTTAGTATCAGGAGACTGGCCCACACTACAGGCATTGACATTTAACAAAAGGTCATTTTTCTGTGGAACAGCGTAACAATATAATACATTTCACCTTAGAATCCTTGGTTTGTACGAAAATACAGGAAACAAACTACAAGATTCTCTCTCAATAGAATCAAACCCTGGCCACTCTCCATAGATACTTTCCAGGTGTCTCTGATAGATGTTGGCAATGTCAAGAGGTATATGGGACCCTACTACATATTTTTCCATCATGCCATAGAATGAAGGATTATTCAAAAGTTTTGTGATTGTGAGATCCCTGAGGTCCCAGCCTTTTTTCTGTTGCATGACTTTAAAATATCAGTATCAGAGACATACAAAAATTCTATTTTGTGCCATCATTTGAATGCAGAGAGATCCTGTATTCCTCTTAGATGGAGAAAGATACAACCACCTACAGTGGGCATGTGGCTTAGAAAGTTGGAAGAATTGAATCGACTGGAAAAAATGGTCTGGACAGAAAGGCAGAAACAAGAGAAATATAAGGAAAAGTAGTCTCTCTGGAACTCTTTTATCAACTAAGAGGCGGGAAATACTCTCACTGATGGGAATCTGGATGGTTGAACTAATGAGGGTATCTTATCACCTCAATCAGTTAGATTTCAGGATGGAATGCCCTTGGTTGTTAATCCCATGGTGGCTGGGAGCGGATGGGAGAAGAGGAAGAGGAGAGGAGGGGAAATTATTATTATGTGGTTTGCGTTTGTTTTTTTTTTGTTTTTTTTTATTTCCTTGGGAGAGAGGCGGTGGTTGGTATTTATTTTGGGGGAATTTCCATAGACACTTATGCACAAGGGGACCCTGAATATGAGGCCGGGAGTTTCTGGGTGCATGACCGAGGAAATTACCTTGTCTAACAAGATGATAAGTAGTGAATAAATTGGGTATAATTTTGTTCTGGTTAGGAGAATATTGTTTTGTTAGTATTACCATAGCTAATTGTATTATCACAGAGGGGGGTTTTCCTTTTTTTTGTTTTTCTTTCTCTTTTGAAATGAATAACATTTAAAATAAGAAAAAAAAAAAGTTTCCCTCACTGGAACTAACTAGGTAACAATCCCACACCATAATCCCCCCTCCACCAAATGATTTTGACCAGTGCATAAAGCAAGGTCCGTAAAACCATGGATGAGCGAGTTTGGGGTGGAGGAACTTGATTGGCCTGCACAGAGTAATGATAGAATACCTTTGGGATGAATTAGAGAGGAGACTGTGAGCCAGGCCTTCTCATCCACAGCAGTGCATTTTGTCACAAATGCGCTTCTGGAACTCCTAAACCTTGTGGACAGCCTTCCCAGAAAAGTTGAATTTGTTATAGCTACAAAGGGTGGGCCAACTCAATATTGAGCCCTACTGAAGAAGACTGGGATGCCATTAAATTTCATGTGTGTGTAAAGGCAGATGTCCCAATACTTTTGACAATATAGTGTATATTTATATATCCTTTGTATTACAAACATCCAATATGGTAAAAATGAAAGCTATTCCAAGACATGGCACAGATTAAACCACCTCTTCTAAGAAAAATCTCATTCAATCTAACCTCTAATGCCCCGTACACACGGTCGGAAAATCCGACCACAAAATCCATCTGATTTTTTCCTACGGATTTTGTCCGACACTGGTGTTGCATACACACGGTCAGACAAAGTTGTCGGAAAATCCGATAATTCTGAACGTGGTGACGTTTGTTGCCTACGACGGGACTACGTAGAGGCTAGTAGCCAATAGCTTTGGTCTTGTAATGTGATCTGAGCATGCGTGGTACTTTGTCCGTCGGAATTCGCTACACATGATCGGAAAAAGTCCGATAGGACTTTGTTGTCGGAAAATTTGAGAGCAGGAGATAAAACTTTGTCCGTCGGAAAATCCGACGGAAAAAGTCCGATGGAGCCTACACACGGTCGGAATTTCCGACAACATTGTCCGATAGGACATTTTCCGTCGGAAAATCTGACCGTGTGTATGGGGCATTACACTGTGGAATACAGAAAATGGCGTAATTATGTACAAAATATTTTATATATATAGTACTGTCCAAAGTTTTATAATTAACCAGTTATACCAAGTAGGCGCTCATGATCATAAATTTCATATGTACAGTGCCTTGAAAAAGTATTCATACCCCCTGAAATATTCTACATTTTGTCATGTTACAATCAAAGATGTAAATTAACTTTATTGTGATTTTATGTGATTGACCAACATAAAGGGGCACATAATTGTGACGTGGAAGGAAAATGATAAATGGTTTTCAAAATATTTTTCAAATAAATATCTGAAAAGTGTGGCGAGTATTTGTATTCGGCCCCCTTTACTCTGATATCCCTAACTAAAATATAGTGGAACCAATTACCTTCAGAAGTCACCTAAGTAGTAAATAGAGTCCACCTGTGTGTAATTTAATCTCCATATAAATACAGCTGTTCTGTGAAGCCCTCAGAGGTTTGTTAGAGAATCTTAGTGAACAAACACCATTATGAAGGCCAAGGAAAACACCAGACAGGTCAGGGATAAAGTTGTGGAGAAGTTTAAAGCAGGGTTAGGTTATAAAAAAATTCCAAGTTTTGAACATCTCACGGAGCACTGATCAATCCATCATCTGAAAATGGAAAGAGTATATCACAACTGCAAACCTACCAAAAAATGCCCGTCCACCTAAACTGACAGGCCGGGTAAGGAGAGCATTAATCAGAGAAGCAGCCAAGAGGCCCATGGTAACTTGGGAGGAGCTGCAGAGATCCACAGCTCAGGTGGGAGAATCTGTTCTACAGGACAACTATTAGTCGTGCACTCCACAAATCTGGCCTTTATGGAAGAGTTGAAAGAAAGCCATAAGAAGTCCCGTTTACAGTTTGCGAGACATCTGTGGGGGACACAGCAAACATGTGGAAGAAGGTGCTCTGGTCAGATGAGACCAAAATTTAACTTTTTGGTCTAAAAGCAAAATGCTATATGTGGCAGAAAACTAACACTGCACATCACCCTGAACACACCATGTGATACATATCCACCGTCATACATAGTGGTGACAGCATCATGTTGTGGGGATGCTTTTCTTCAGCAGGGACAGGGAAGCTGGTCAGAGTTGATGGGAAGATGGATAGAGCCAAATACAGGGCATTCTTAGAAGAAAACCTGTTAGAGTCTGCAAAAGACTTGAAACTGGGGTAGAGGTTCCCCTTCAAACAGGACAATGACCCTAAACATTCAGCCAGAGCTACAATGGAATGGTTTATATCAAAGCATATTCAAGTGTTAGAATGGCCCAGTCGAAGTCCAGACCTAAATCCAATTGAGAATCTGTGGCAAGACTTGAAAATTGCTGTTCGCAGATGGTTTGGTCCCCACAGAGCCCCGATCTCAACATCATGAAGTCTGTCTGGGATTACATGAAGAGACAGAAGGATTTGAGGCAGCCTACATAAAAAAGATCTGTGGCTAGTTCTGCAAGATGTTTGAAAGAACCTACCTTCCGAGTTCTTTCAAAAAATGTGTGCAAGTGTACCTAGAAGAATTGATGCTGTTTTAAAGGCAAGGGAGGTCACACCAAACAGTGATTTGATTTGGATTTCTCTTCTGTTCATTTATTTATTATTTTGTTAATTGATAGAAATAAACTATTAACATTTCTATTTCTGAAAACATTCTTAAAGAGGAGTGCCCATCAAAATTTTTTTTTTAAAAGTCAGCAGCTACAAATACTGCAGCTGCTGACTTTTAAGAATCGGACACTTACCTGTCCCAGGGTCCAGCGATGCAGGGGAACGATGCCCCCCCTCGTTCCATGCTCCGCTCGCAGTGCCGGCATCCTTACTGTGGGCTCCCGGTTGTGGCTTCACAGCCGGGCACCCACTGCGCATGTGCGAGCGGCGCCGCACATCGTGATACGCCGCACAGTCATCTGGGACCTGTCACGTGTCCCAGATGACTGACTGCCGAGGGGAAGTGACGTGTCTAGCCCGGGCTGAGGAAGAGGCAGATTTCGTGGGACCACCTAGCAACAGGGAGAAATAGGTAAGTGAATTTTTTTTTTTTTATCCAATTTTTTTTTGTCAGATTTATTGCAAATTCACATAATGTTGTAATTTTGGTGGAAACACCACTTTAATTACAGCATTTTTTCACACCTGCCTAAATTTTTTGCACAGTAGTATATATAATAGATAGATACAGTAGATGTATAATAGAAGGATAGCTATATAGATAGATACAGTATTCAGAGATAAACCATTATAGAAATAAATGCATTTTTTTATAATCATACTAAATAATTAAACAAAAAATGACCCATAACAATCCTTTTCAATTGAAATGTGTTTGCAAACTTTTTCTTTTAATGTTTATGGTAATTTAGAATTGTATGAACATTAGTATAGTAATGTGTGTCCTAATGAATATTGCACAGTATTATAAAAACAATACATGACACTGCAGCAGTACTTTAGATTTAAAAATGAATACAGGCAATCATTATTCATGATTCTTTGTAGAATGGAATGTTCAGGCAAAAAAAATTGCAACTTAACTGATTTATAATAACATTCACTTAATGTAACTTTAGTAACAAATGTATGCAGAACCCTTTTTTATATTAGGATGACATTTATCTCACAAGTTGGTAAATTTAAAACCCCAAACATTTAAATCAGGATTTTTTATGGGCATTGGCAATGACTGTTTGAGGAAGAAAATGTGAGTACCAACGTACCAATTAGAATTATTTACTAGTATTCAACATTAAATTTCACATTGTCAGGACATCAAAGAGCAAACACAGTTTCACACACATTTTTCAGTTTCTTTGGTTTTGTCCTTCTCTGATCACAGCTCATGATGTGGAATGGCTATTTGTATCTTCTCAATATCTTTAAGCTGTTTACTGACTGTCAGAATGTTCTGATTTTAGACTGTATTTGGGAACTACAGTACACCTATCAAAAATGGAAAGAAGCACTACTGGCTTTTTGTTACAAATGGTCTTATTAGATTGGTTATATTGACGTTGGTCCCTGTGCAAAACATATTAACAAGAGAATATCAGTCCTTTTACAGTAGACATCATATTTTCCCCAAAAACCTTTGCCACTCTTTTACTGGTAACATCAATGTTTAAAGCAGAGGTTTAGAATGTTTAAAGCTTAAGTATTTCTCATGTTATACAGGTACCTTGATACTGGAAATAGCTTCACTACAGCAATGCATGCTCTTTTCTTGGCTCCGAACTTCTTGTGCTTCGAAGGTAAACAGGTTCATGTCTTCAGACAGTAATGCCGCATACACACGACTGGACTTTTCGACAGCAAAGGTCCGACGGAACGAATCCTTCGGACAATTCAATCGTGTGTGGGCTCTATCAGACTTTTGCTGTCGAAAAATCTGACAGACTTTAGAAATAGAACATGCTTCAAATGTTTCCGCCGGAACTCCGCGGGACCCAGTTCCTATCAAAAAATCCACTCGTCTGTGTGCTAGTCCGACGGACAAACAACGATGCTAGGACAGCTATTGGCTACTGGCTACGAACTTCCTTATTCTAGTCCAGTCATACATCATCACGTTCAAATCCGTCGGACCGTCGGAGTGTGATTGTGTGTGGCCAAGTCCGTTCATTTGGAAAGTTTGTCGGAACTCTGTCGAAAGTCGGTTGGAAAGACCGTCAGACCTAGCCCGTCGAAAAGTCTGCTCTTGTGTACGTGGTATAAGTTGTTCCAATTGGGAACTGCCCTCTCCTCCCTCCTCCTCTGTTGAAAAAGTTATTTCATTGCTTTCACTGCCTGTAATACATGTTCTATGAATAGGAGAGAGTTTGATGAGTCCAGTGGTGAAGCTGGACATTCT
This sequence comes from Lithobates sylvaticus, assembly GCA_028564925.1. Lineage (NCBI taxonomy): Eukaryota > Metazoa > Chordata > Amphibia > Anura > Ranidae > Lithobates > Lithobates sylvaticus. The sequence continues at coordinate 123,749,052 of CM053030.1, read as the reverse complement.
TTCTTCAGAGAGTAAGTTGGGGGGTTCTAGTGATTAGTGTGGAGAGATGGGGGTCCTGGTGCTTAGTATGCAGAGATAGGAGGTCCTGGTACTTAGGAGGGGAGATGGAGTTTTCTGGTGTTTAGTGGTTGAGATGAGGTCCCCTGATTGTTAGTGAGGGGTCCTGGTTATTAGTGGGGTAGATGAGGGGTCCTAGTCTTTAGTGGGAGTCCTGGTGATTAGTGTGGAGAGATGGGGGTTCCTGGTGGTTAGCATGTAGGGATGGGGGGTCCTGGTGCTTAGTGAGAGGAGATGGGGTCCTGGTGCTTGGCGGGGGAGATGAGGGGTCCTGATACTTACTGAGAGAAGACGGGGTCCGGATGCTTATTGGGGAGATGGGGGTCCTGGTCCTTAGTGTGGGGCATGGTGCTTAGTGGGGGAAAATGAGGGTCCTGGTGCTTAGTGGGGGAGATGGCGGGTCCTGGTGCTTAGCAGTGGAGATGGTAGGTCCTGGTGCTTAGTGGGGGAGATGGCGTCCTGGTGCTTAGTGGAGGAGATGGGGGTGGAAGTTTACCTTTGCTGACACTCTTTGTTTATGTGGCTTAGCTGTTACTGCACTGGCATCGTCGGGATTACTCCAGGCGTGCAGGTCCCTGCTTGTCTGTGCCTGCCTCAGGACTAGAGATACCTCTGTAACAACTCCTCTCAGCGGCGGTGTCCCCCCTCAATGCGGCGCCCGAGGCACATTCCACCCTTCCCTAGTTTCAGCCCTGGATGAATCACATTATTCTCCCTTCCATTCACAGATTGCGTTACAGGCAGCGTAACCAATTAAAGACCTTTTCTTAATGGAGGATGAGGGAGGACAGAGTTGACCATATTTACTGCTGTTCTACATGAAGACACAAAGCTGTTAATCACTGCAGTGACATCTTAAACCAGGAATAGGGCAGGCATCCCTATAGTAAAGATTTCTCCAGAATCCAGCTTCTTGAATAGCATGTGACATACTTCATTACAGGTAAGTGATGTGACTAAAGCTATAAAGATGTTTTTTCTTTAAGCTAAACTTCAGCTTTAATGCCAGGCTGAGGAGATTTAGCATTTAGGTACATGACGTTTGAAATACCATCCTTGTTATAAATAAACATAATAAACAGTTAATGATAAAAAAGAAACCAAATACAAACTCCTCAGAAAAAAAAATATTTGACAATGATATATAATGAAATGAGAGCAGAAAATGTTACATTTCCGAGTAATGAAGTAAACAGGAATACAGACTTCAAATCTAACCAACAGAAAGTAAAAGAAAATAACAAAAGGAAGATTTTGAGCTACTCTCTTGAGTAGATATCATTAAATATTATCCATTTTAATAATCTTGGTTTTAACTGTTTACCTTTTTAATCCTAATTCCATATTGAAATAAATCTAGTATCATATAAATTTTAGGTACTCATGGTTACATTTTACATTTGTGTGTAAGTTTTGTGTCAATAGAAAAAAAAATATGTTATGTTTTATAAAGGTCTACTACATTTAACCTATAGAGATCCGCGCTATAGCCAAATGACGGACCTACATTGCCGGGACTACGTCCATTGACGTCGTCCCGTGCACGAGCGGCCTGCGCGCCCCCTTAAGGGCGCGCGTCAAGCTCTGTGATCAGCGAGTCTGTGAGACTCGCTGGATCACAGATCCGAGTAAGGGGTCGATCCCGGCCCCTACCACATAATCAGCTGTCAGCCAATGACAGCTGATCATGTGATGACAACACAGCCGGTAATCGGCTATTTTTCCTCCTCGCGCTGACACCGATCACCAGTGACAGTGAGAGGGACATTAGTCCTGATCACTGCCATGTGCCCCATCTCCTCAGTGTCAACCTGTGCCCCCTACAAGTGCCGCCTACCAGTGCCCACCAGTGCCACCTGTCAGTACCCACAGTGCCATCTGTCAGTGCCCACAATCAGTGCCTGAACAGTGCTGCACATCAGTGCCAACTATCAGTGCCCATCAGTGCCATCTATCAGTGCCCATCAGTGCCACCTATCAGTGCCATCTATCAGTGGTACCTATCATTGCCCATCCATGCCACCCATCCGTGCCACCCATCAGGGCCCATCAGTGCCATCTTATCTGTGCCCATCAATACCGACTTATCCCTGCCCATCAGTGCCACCTTATCTGTGCCCATCAGTGCAGCCTATCAGTGCCCACCAGTGCAGCCTATCAGTGCCCACCAGTGCTGCCTCATCAGCGCATATCAATGAAGCAGAATAATTACCTGTTTGATAAATTTTATAACAAACTATTAAACATGATTTTTATTTTTTTCAAAATTTTTCATCTTTTTTTGTTTGTTTAGCAAAAAATAAAAACCTCAGCTGTGATTAAATACCACCAAAACAAAGCTCTATTTGTGGGGGAAAAATGATCAAAATTTAGTTTGGGTACAGTGTGTCATTAAAAGTGCGTCAGCGCCGAAAGCTGAAAATTGGTCTGGGCAGGAGGGGGGTTTAAGTGTCCAGTAAGCAAGTGGTTAAAGAACTATACCTATTTCTTTGGCAACATGATAAACATGAGCTACATAAATACAGAGATGAAAGAAGGAAAAGGAGCAAGGTAGTACAAGAGCTAGGTTTAAGTAGAAAATTGTACCCAGGAACTGACACAAAAGAATGCCAAACACAAACAAGTCAGGATAAAGTACAGGATGAAGGAATACATAAATAGAGGCTAGAACAAGGAAAAGGCAAAAAGAGCCTTTGTCTACTCTACACTAAACCTTATTATAGACATTTTTGCTAATTTTTGCAAGTGTGTCAAGTTTCAGGAGTTTGTTTCTTGGGCTGATGGGAAAGAGCAGTTCTAGAATCTATACTTGCCTAAAAACACATAAAAACATGCATATTGCCTGCATACAGGTGCTCTCATTGAAGTCTATGGACCAAAACAACTGAATAAATAAAAAAAAAAGCAAATGTACTTTTTTGATCATAGGGCGTACAGCTGGGAGCTACAGAGCGCGAACAGGGACAATTAGAAAGAATGGTATTTTGTGTGGTCAGGTGTAGTTAGGTGTAGTCAGGCGTAGGAAAAGGAACAGAAAAATGCTCAAGTGTGAATGGGTGCTAAGAGGGCAAGATGTGAGTACATGATTGTATTTATTGTATATATTTGTTTTGACTTTTGCTTTTTGACTATTTGATGATTTGATAAGCAGACGCTATTATTTTTGTAAATCTAAGTTTGTCTGAAGCTGCAGTTTGGCTCAGACTAATTATGCTAAAGTTCTGGTTTCTGTACAGGTTTAGCTGGGTAGTGCTAGTAGCTGTCACCACCAGTAAGTGTTGGAAATGCAACAGGCTAAATGCATTGGGTACCCCTTTTACTCAGAAACAGCCCGGTGGGAGTGGTCTTCCCACTGTGCATTCTGGGTAAGGGTATTTAAGCTACAGGCGCCATTTTTGGGGGTTTGTTATCCCGACCTCATGGCCCTCCTGGCCTAAGGTGTGTGCTGCCTTACTCTATGTCTCGGGGCCGGCTGGCCAGAGGCTTCGCAACTGAAGGGTAGGCCCAGAAGCCCTGGGGCTTACTGATCCAGGGGTGGTCCTGTGCTATCTTGCCTGCGTGGAGAAGCCATGCGACTGGAGGATCCAGGGGAGCATTTTTTTCAGCAGAGGACCGAGCACCAAGGCTGGTATCTCTGGAAGAGCCTGCAGACTCAGTTGGAGGACGCATCCTGGGTCACCTACCACACAGTATCGCCGGATTGGCTGAAAGAAACTGGTACTGTGTGACAGTTCTTTAACTTTGCAACAAGTTGCTGGTTGTGCCTTCTTGTGGCAGAGGATTGCACAACTATTTTGTTAAATTGACAAGTCTGTGGCAGAGACTTTGATCAAGCATCTCATCACCTGCTAGGTCAGTGAGAAGGGCCTATCCGGTGGTTGCTAGATCCAGTTTGTGGAAGCTGTATGTCCTCTGGATCAAGGAAATACCTCTAACCCGCAAATTATATCCTTCTATTGCAAGTTATGTTGTTTCAAATAAATATTTGAAAAAAGGAGCGTCAGAGCCAAAATTCTTTGACCAACTCTACAACGGGACCCCTAAGACGGACACAGTGAACAGGTGAGGTAACGGTAAGCCCAACAAAAAACAGCAGCTCCTTCTGGGGTCAGTGCTACATATGCTTTGTTGATGTTTTTTATAGCACTAAAATTTGTTTCAGGGTATTAGCCAGGTATCCCCTTAGATAAAAAGGAAAAGCATTATGTTCTTGCTCTAACTCCATCACTCAATCACTCCCTACTATGAGATATTAAGACTCAAATTCCCATTTGCATCCTGAATCCTAACCATAAAGGGGTTGTAACCCGCTGGATGTTTTTCTTTTCTTCTTACCCTGCAAGGTAATGTATACAACGCATACTAGCACATTATATTAAACTTACCTTAAAACGAAACTCTTCCCGTCCCGAGATATCAGAGCTGCCTGGCGCTTCCATCTTCTCCCGTCTTGCTTCCGGGTTCTCGGACTCTGGCTCTGTGACTGGCCAGAGCCACGATGATGTCACTCCCACGTAACCAGAGCCGCAGGTTACAGCGCAGGGCCCCGAAGAAACGGCACATGTGGCCATTCCTCGTCCGTCAGTGATGTCCCTGGCTGTATGTACAGTAAATATCTCCTAAATGGTGCCCATTTAGGAGATATTTACACTAGAAAACAGTGGAAAAAGTTAGTGAATGTAAAGGATCTTTTTTTTTTTTTTTAAATAACAAACATGTCATACTTACCTCCACTGTGCAGCTCATTTTGCACAGAGTGGCCCTGAATATCCTCTTCTGGGGTTCCCCGGCAGTTCTCGTGGCTCCTCCCCACATCAGGTAACCCCCTAGGAGAAGCGTTCTCCCGAGGGGGTTACCTTGCGGGTGCGCTCCCAAGTCCTTAGGATGCATTAAGGTGAAAAAACATGAGGGTTTACAACCCCTTTAAAACTGACTTTAACAGCTGCCACTATAATCCTAATGGGGAAAAGGAGGTACTCAAAGGTATAAGTAAAAGATCAAAATGTATTAAATATCATCATAACAACATGTCACAAAGACAAGATTTGTCACTATACATATACATTCTCCCATCTAATACATATATGGCTGAACAAGGAAACCTGTACAGTTGGCCTCTGAAATAATGAGTGTAATTCCTTTACAATAATCTTCTACTTGAAGGCCAGCTGACGGGATCACAATGCCAGCACCAATAGATCACTATGCAAATTCTTCAATTTCTGCCATGAATCCTGTTTGTTTGGCATATTTTGGTGATATTGGGGGTCATTTACTATAGTGACGCTAATTAGCGCTCAAATTACCGTGATCGCGGTAATTAGCGCTAAAATGGAATTCACTATAGCGCTGGTGAAAAAATACTCCCAAAATCAAATTTACTATAGCTCCTAGAAAACAGATAGCACCCAAACCCTTATGCCCCGTACACACGGTCGGAAATTCCCACCACAAAATCCGTCGGATTTTTTCCAATGGATTTTGTCCGACACTGGTGTTGCATACACATGGTCGGACAAAGTTGTCGGAAAATCCGATCATTATGAACGTGGCAACGTTTGTTGCGTACAACCAAACTACGTAGAGGCTAGTAGCCAATAGCTTTGGTCTTGTAATGTGATCTGAGCATGCGTGGCACTTTGTCCGTCGGAATTCGCTACACACAATCGGAAAAAGTCTGATCTGACTTTTTTGTCGGAAAATTTGAGAGCAGGATCTCAGTCAGAAGTCAGATGGACCCCACACATGGTCGGATTTTCCGACAACATGGTCCAATAGGACATTTTCCGTCGGAAACTCCGACCGCGTGTACGGGGCATTACTCTTGTTAAGACCTGGAGAATTGCACATGGAGATAATGTTTAGAGCATGATATGATCGTCTAAATGGTACTGAAATATGCAGTATATTTTTTAAAGATAATCTGCTTTTTAACTGTGTGAAAAAGTGATTTCTACACTGAAATATCTTTAAAAGCCTGAGAAGAGATACGTTTCCTGTCTCCTTACAACTAGGTGCCAGCACAAATGAGCATGCTCAGACATGCAAACTACTTTCATTTTAACTCCCATGGCTTTTTACCAAGAGTTATAGTAAATACCAAAATGAGGGCTAGGTTAACTGCTTCCCGACCACCTCACACCGATATACGTCGGCAGAAGGGCACGTACAGGCAGAATCACGTACCCTTTAAGAGGCGTGGGGGTGCGCATGCGCCTGCGGGAAGCTCCGTGTGTCAGGTTGCGGTTCCCGCGGACTCGATCGACATGGGAGAGGAAGAATGGGGAGATGCTAAAGTAAACAAGCATCTCCCTGTTCTGCCTAGCAACAAGTGAAACTGATCTCTGCTCCCTGTGATTGGAGCAGAGATCAGTGATGTGTAAAACACAGCCATGCCCCCCCACAGTTAGCAACACGCCCCTAGGACACACTTAACCCCTACACTGCCCCTAGTGTTTAACCCCTTCACTGCCAGTGTCATTTACACAAGAATCAGTGCATTTGTATAGCACTGATTGCTGTATGAATGAAAATGGTCCCAAAAATGTGTCAAAAATGTCCGATGTGTCCGCCATAATGTTGCAGTCACCATAAAAAAACGCTGAACCCCGCCATTTAAAAAAAAAATATTATTAATAAAAATGCCTTAAAACCATCCCCTAGTTTGTAAACGCTATAACTTTTGCGCAAACCAATCAATAACCACTTATTGCAATTTTTTACCAAAAATATGTAGAAGAATACATATCAGCCTAAACTGAGGAAAAAAAAAAATTTAATATATTTTTGGGGATATTTATTATAGCAAAAAGTAAAAATAATGTGTTTTTTTGCAAAATTATAGCTCTTTTTTTGTTTATAGCGCAAAAAAAAATGCTGGGGTGATCAAATACCACCAAAAGAAAGCTCTATTTGTGGGAAAAAAAGGAAGTCAATTTTGTTTGGGAGCCACGTCGCATGACCACGCAATTGTCAATTAAAGCAACGCAGTGCCGAATTGCAAAAAGTGCTCTGATCAGGAAGGGGGTAAGTTCTTCTGGGGCTGTGGTTAAAGAGCATTTTTGGGAGTGAAAATTAGAGTAAACTTATGTAGCTCAATGTAAGTTTCAGTCATTGATTCTAATGGTACAATTGTAACTTCCCCAAATAAATGCTTTTCATGTTGAGATGAAATGTATCTTTCTCTCAAAGAAATTGTCCCTGCAACAATGTTGCTTATATTTTGTTTTTAAGAGTGCTAGAATGTGTAATGTTTTCATGTTTTTGTAAAATATGTTTTTCTCTGTCACTTTCTCTTGTTGCTGTCCATCTCACAAAAATCTTCACCCAAACTCACAGAGGTGTCTTTGTAAACCACAAACAATACCATTGCTGATTTAAATTTAAAATGAGTCACAATGTTGTGTTTTTTTTTTTATTATTTACCAAATGATCCTAATTTGAGCCCAGCAAATGTGATATGTGTACCAACATCAGAAATATAAATGTCATTCCCAAAATTCAGAGGGTAACATCACTATTCTACACTCACACACCAAGAACCACCAAATATCACAGAATAAATCAAGAAGAATAACTCCTGACTAATGTAATTCCACCACCTATACAGTATGTTCAGATAAATGCAGTATATGTGTATTTATGTGTAGGAGGGTTTCACATTGTGTCATGTTTTCCATGGGCAAAGACTCTAATCAGCCTTTAAATTTCCACACCAGCACTAATTGCAGCCTCTTACCAAGCCAAAACCCACAAAAGCATGCTGACTATGAACGCCCTCCCAGAATTAGCCAACCGCGCTGTGGCTGTCTTTCGGCTATGTCCTGGTCGACATGTGATTAATATGTTCCTAAAGCACTCCCATTTTTCCTCTGTGTTCAATGTTTCAAGGATTTGGTCCCACTTAATATTCTAAGTTTAGAAAAGTTTGCTCTTTTGAAATTCAGTGTTCTTGTACTCCGCTCATGTCTCCCTTTCCTATGATTTATGTGGAATATAATAATTCTGTGGTCGCTAGTTGCCAAGTTGTCCCATATTAACACATCTGCAATCAGATCTGTATCATTTGTAATTAATAGATCTAGCAATGAGTTGCTTCTAGTCAGAGAATCCCCAATTAGGACATGAAGTTGTCCTGTTGGACATTTACATCTACTTAGTAAAGGTATGAACGAGCCCAGGCAGCAGCTTCACAAGCCTGAGTTACCAAAGCCTGATGATAAATAGCCCAGGAATTCCCAACACCCATAGCAGAATGGGCTTTTACTGGTATCTCACTCTTTAAGACAAGCCTGAGAAATACATTTTCAAATCCATCAAGAAATGGAAGACTTAGAAGCGGCATGACCCTTCTTCCCTCAGGAAGCAAAAGAGGGACTCAAACTGACAAATAGCAGCAGAGTTCTGGTAGCACCTGATGGCATGAGCCACATTTCAAAGTGTGCAAAATGTTGTCCACCATTGTCTGATGATCTAGACAAAAGGGTGGTAGTACAATATTTTGGTTAAGATGAAATGAATAAACCACCTTAGGCAAAAAGGATGGCTGGGACTGTAAACCAGTTTGTCGTGGTGGAGTATCAGGAATGGCTTCTTACAGCAAATAGCAGCCAATTCCAAAACTTGTAGCTAGATTCTTAAAGGTACCAACTGGGATTAGGATACTAATATTTTCTATAGTACTATATAGTACTATAGTCTATAATACTGACTATAGCCTATGTTATTTTCATGCTCAGAGAAATTGTACCTGGACCTTTCACTGGACACTCCTGTAATGTTGCTGGTTGGCATTGGACCACAGTCATGACAATCGCCAGAGAAACTAGACAAAATAAAAAATGGAGTGGTATAGATTGGATATTGCGCCAATCACACTATAACCTTAGTGTCACCTGAATTATATTAGATTGGTACTATTACTGCTGCTGTCAATTGCCGGTTCCTTAGGGGGTACGGCTGGCACTAAATTATATCAGATGGACAAGGGAAATAGGTTAAATTCTCATAAAAAATGTATACACTCCTGAAATTCCCAATCCTGAATAAAAAATAAAATGAAATGAAATGAAATGAAATATAGATGAGATGAGTAATCTAAAAATGCTCAATCCTATATATCAAACACCATGTGCTTTTGTGTTAGTAAAGAATTTTTTCCGCAAAGGGAAAACTTGAAGTCCCCTTTTCACCCCCGAATTGCTTAAGGAGGAAAAAAGGAAGAAAAGAAAGAAAAGAAAAAAAGAAGAAAAAATGAAAAAATGCACACCCCTAGTCCCACACTATTACAATCCTGTGAAAAAAAAATGCATGGGTACCTATGTATCATCAATCTGTGAAAATAAATATACATATATATATATGCACGTGTGTCAGAATTCTGTGAAGGAGACTGAGATAAAACTAAAACAGTATCCCCAAACTCAATGTGATTCAGTCCAATTCCTGCAAAGAAAATTTCAAACAATTTGGGTTTGGTCCCCAAAAATATGTCCACATAAATTTTGTGAAAAAAATCCTATGTTGCCACCACCAGCGTTCCAGCTGCTCCAAAACAAGTAAGTTCCGATAAATACAGTGACTAATGATTGGTTCTTTCAGGATATAACTCTTTATCACCCTGTGAATCCACCCCCATATAAAATGGCCACTCACCAGATATAGGTGAGTAATAAGCCTATGGTTTGTTTAGCTGGATAACCACTCCTTCTCCTTTATAGCAAGGTCCGGATCGGTTAGATACAGGGAGTGTCCTTCTTTCTCAAGGTAAAAGAATAAAAAGATGCTCCCATAGCGTAATACGTTTCAAAAATGTATTAAAATATACGATTAAAAACAAGAGGACTATTGCACTCACATGGGATAGTGCCCTCAAAGCCGGCACTGAGCCTCTCCAGCCGTGTGTATGGGGACCTCAAGTCCCAGGCAGGACCGCTTGTGCTGTAAATCGGTATGGCTTCTTCAAATATTACCCAGCAGCCTCTACGCGTTTTGCATGTCTGTCTGCGTCATCAGGAAGCTGCTGAGTGTGGCCCCCCAACTGTTATATATACCCCTTTCCATCAGTGTTTCAATCATTGCATCTGTGCTTACTTACTGTGTGTCACGCTGCCAAACAGGAAGTGCTCCGGCCGCCATCTTGCTACCCCCATGCCATGCCGCCGGAAGTGACTAAACCACCATGTTGGTTATCCCCCTCATATTTCCTATATGTATGTTAGGCTTACTTTGTGTGTATTCACTAGGAAACATCCGGCCACCTTGCTAATATTCCCCTTTTACATATCCTTTATGTCTGTTAGATAGGGTTTAGTTCGTCGCCGCTGGACCGGAAGTGATCCGGCCGCCATATTGCTACCCCCCTGTTTCTCCGCTGGGGAAGATGGTAGATGTAGTTTATTTGTCACCGCTGGACCGGAAGTGGTCCGGCCACCATATTGCTACCCCCCTGTCTCTCCGCCGGAAGTGTGGAAGACGCCATATTGGTGTCCTCCTTAGTGCCTCTGTCATCAGCATGATCCATATTTGTTTGTTAGTCATTCAGACCAATTGTTTTTTGTTTCCCTGTTGCTAGGCTCATGCTGTGTGCCACCTTTCTTTTCTTACCAAGCCCTATGCTCAAATGTTAGATCATACCCCCTTTTTATTCTGCTAGCATACATTACGTTTTTTTCTATTTCTATTGTTCAAACTTCCCCACTGCCTATTTTATTTAATGCTGGGTATATGCCATTGGTTCAATTACTCACTCACCAAAAATTTAAATTTAATTAGAGGTCCCCATCTCCACAGCTGGGTCACTCTTACATTTCATACATAAAATAAAATAAAAAGAATGAAAAGAAAATTCACCCTGACTCCATTAATTAGTATTAAGTTATTTGTGATCAGAGTGTCATACATAGGATAGTGTTCCGCTTGTATCTGTTGATGCTGCTCTGTTCTCCATTCCCAATCACTAATCAAAATTGTGTGTGATGGGGGAATGAATCGTGATGTGAAAAAATAGGAAATGTTGTGAAAAAAGGGACAAAGAAATTGTGTGTTATAAAAAAGTATTACCAAAAATAATTTTATTACAAAGAAATATAATAAAATAATAAAATAAAATAAAATGAAATGAAATGAAATAAAAATAATAGTAAAAATAAAAATAAAAATAAAAATAAAAATAAAAAATAAAATAAAATAAATAAAAATAAAAATAAAATGAAATATAAATAAAAAAAATAAAAATAAAAAAATATAAATAAAAATACAAATAAAAATAAAAATAAAAATTTAAATTTAAAAATTAAAATTAAAAAATAGAAATAAAAATAAAAATAAAAATAAATAAAATAAAATAGAAAAATAGACATTGACGGTGAGTGTTGGTAGTGTCAAGAATGTGTAAAAGATATGTGAAAAAAATGTGTTTGTTCCCATTTCTTGGTGCAGAGGGTTTTGTAAAACAGGTCAGCATCAATATTCTAGTAATCTTCTATGAAGCAGTTTATATCCATCTCCACGTTTAACCCCTTAGGTCTCATTGTTTCTACCTTAAATATCCAGTTCGTTTCGTTGCGCGATATTTCCCGTCTTAGATTGATGTTTCTCCATTGTTGCTCAATTCTATCTATAGCGTAGAACTTCAGGTATTTAGGATCACGATTGTGGATGTCCCTAAAATGCTTGGACACACTGTGATATTTGTATCCTTTTTTGATGTTTCTAATATGTTCTCCTATTCGTGTTGATAGAGTTCTTGTGGTTCTGCCCACATATTGATACCCACATGTACACTCTATTATGTAGGTTACATGGGTACTTTGGCAGGTTATTAGTTTGTCTATTTTGAATCTTTTGTTGTTCGAAAAGGATTGGAACTCTGAGGTTTCTCTGTTTTTTTTATCTGTGAGTCTACAAGGCTTACATTTGCCACATCGGAAAAATCCTTTGTGGTCAAGAAAGGTGATTAGTTTCTTGGGGGGGTCAGGTACGTTCTTAACTAGTTGGTCCCTGATTCTACCAGCCCTCCTGTATATGAATGTGGGTCTATTTGGAAGGATTTTACTCAGTTGTGGATCATTACTAATAATTGGCCAATGTTTTTTAATCTTCTCCTCCAATGTTCTATACTGTGTATTAAATCTAGTTATGAAAGGTACATCATTGGGGAATTTTTTCGTTATGAGCCTATTGCTCTTACTGTTCATAAGTATATCTTCTCTATTGGTTTGTCCTACTTTTTCCCTGTTTTTTTCCAAATCCTCCAGTTTATAACCCTTATCATTAAATCTTTCAATGAGGTTATTGGTCTGTTGGTAACAATCCTCTAACCGGTCACAATTGCGTCGTATCCTGGTGAACTGCCCCTTGGGGATGGCCTGCTTCCATTTGGGATGGTGGCAGCTATTAAATGGTATGAACCCATTTCGATCAGTCTCTTTGAAGTAGGTTCTTGTGTGGAGATTATGATCACTCTTGAAAATCTCCAAGTCCAGAAAATTTATTGAATCCCTGTTTGTATTTACCATAAATTTTATACCATATTTGTTGGTACCTATGTGGCTAATGAACGCTTCTAATTCATGTTGGTTTCCTTGCCATACGATCAAAATATCGTCTATAAAGCGATTGTAGGTTGTTATTTGTGGCCAACACTTCCCGAACACTTCTTCCTCCTCCCACTTATTCAAGAAAATGTTGGCCACACTGGGTGCATATTTGTTGCCCATGCCTACCCCCTTTATTTGTTTATAATACTTGTGTTGGTGCCAGAAAAAATTGTTTCCCATCGCTAGCCTCAGACCTTCCAATATGAACCGTCTCTGATTCAATTTGAGGTCAGAGGAATTTTTCATGGCCCATGCCACTGCTGCCAGTGCGTCCACTTGTTTAATATTCGTGTAGAGGGATTCAACGTCAATTGTGACCAGTATTGTGGTTTCTGTAATTGGGACCTCTCTTAGTTTCTTGATAATATCTGTGCTATCTCTGATGAAGGCTTTACCCTGTGCTGCTAATGGTTGTAAGAATACATCTAGGTATTCTCCCAACCTCGAGAAAATCGATCCTATACCGCTTATTATATGTCTCCCCGGTGGTCTAGTGTTGTTTTTGTGTATTTTTGGAACTTGGTATATAACTGGGACTTTAGGTGCCTCCGGTAGTAAGTATCTTCCTTCCTTCCTGTTTAGTATTTTGTCGGTAATTCCATCATTTATATACTGTTTGAGTTTACTTTTATATTCCCTATTTGGGTTTTTCTTCAAGGCCTGGTAGGTAGTTTGGTCTTTTACTAGTCTGTCTAGTTCCAATCCATAATCTTTTTTAGTTAGGATTACTAGTCCCCCCCCCTTATCAGCAGGTCTGATTACTATGTTATTACGTTTTTCTATTTTCTTTATACCCTGCCAAATTCTATCCACTTTTTTCGATGCGTGTGGTTTTATATTCCTAATTTCTTTCTCCATCAATCGTTTAAATACTTCTATATAGTGATTCGCATTGAGTCTGGGATGAAAGGTGGATTTGTTTTTGAGGGAACTATGTGTGTATAGGGGGGTATTGGGTGGTTTTATTATTTCCATTTTATTTGCAAAATATTTCTTTAGGTTGAGTTTTCTTATAAATTTCTGCAAATCTATAAAGGCCTCAAATTGGTTGAACACTCTTATGGGGGCATATTTTATTCCCTTATCTAATACCATTAATTCTTCTGGAGTGAATACTACATCTGTTAGATTGAATAGCCCCTTTCCTAGTTCTCTCTTTTTCTTTTTGACTCCCCCTCTACACCCTCTCCTCCTTGGTGCTTTTGATTTGGTGCCATTTCCTGTGGGTACCTGTCCCATCCCCCACTGCTGGTCTGAAATACCGGCATGGGTGGTTTGTATGGTTCCCTCCAGTCCCTCCATTCCCCCTGTCCCTGGGGGTAACCATAATTTTGATTATAGTATCCCCTTCCCCTTCCTCTATACCCCCCTCGCCAGGGTCTGGGGTATTGGCCCATAGGTTGTTGGTATGGTGGGTTTGGTTGATATGGTTGGTTTGGCGGGTTGTTTGCTTGTTCGCCTTTTGGTTGGGTAGGCTTACTCCGGATGTTATTATTGTTACCACTGCCAGGGTTTCCCTTAGCGTTGGTGCTAGTGCCTGGTGTTTTGTTCCCCGTATTCTGATGTTCTTCCGGCTCGACATTCCAGTTATCCAAGCCATCATTTAGAGATGTATTATTAGAATTAGTTATAACTTCATCTTCCTGTCATTTATATACATTGCCTGCTAAGTAATCCTTCTTGTCTCTTTGATACTTCTTTACCTTCTTATTCTTTATCTCGTTATGCGTTTTGGTTAGGAATTCTTGTAGTTTGGTGGCTCTGGTTTTGTAGTCATTACTTTCCACATGTGGTAACATATTTTCCTTAATGCTATTTATATTGCTCTCTATTTTGGCCAATTTGGTTCTACGTCTATCTATAATTATGTCTAACAGTTTGTTTTCACAGCAATTAAAAAAGTTAAACCAAGCTTTGGATAGGTTTTCATCCATTAGGCCATCATTAGGGCCAATATCCCACCTAAGCCTTCTGGGTGTGATTTTTGCATCCCTATATTTCTCCAGGGTCATTATGTCCCACCAAACCCTTATTTGCTTATCCATAGCACTTTTAAGGTGTTTAAAGCCCTGTTCTAGGTTGACTGCAGTTGTATTATCGAATTGTTCAAACACATCCCCTAGGTCAAGCTTGCGATTGGCCAGGAATGAAAAAACTTCCATAGTTTCGCTGCCCGTACTAAAAAACCTTATATGAAATAAGTTTTAGACTATGTAAAATGCAAGAGGGTGTACCGGCGCCAACTACTATGGTGACTATGTATGTGAAGGCTGCAATCTGGAAAGTAAAAATACTGATGGTACAGTTACTGATTAAGATGTGGTATAGATTGGAGATTGCGCCAATCACACTATAACCTTAGTGTCACCTGAATTATATTAGATTGGTACTATTACTGCTGCTGTCAATTGCCGGTTCCTTAGGGGGTACGGCTGGCACTAAATTATATCAGATGGACAAGGGAAATAGGTTAAATTCTCATAAAAAATGTATACACTCCTGAAATTCCCAATCCTGAATAAAAAATAAAATGAAATGAAATGAAATATAGATGAGATGAGTAATCGAAAAATGCTCAATCCTATATATCAAACACCATGTGCTTTTGTGTTAGTAAAGAATTTTTTCCACGAAGGGAAAACTTGAAGTCCCCTTTTCACCCCCGAATTGCTTTAGGAGGAAAAAAGGAAGAAAAGAAAAGAAAAAAAGAAGAAAAAATGCACACCCCTAGTCCCACACTATTACAATCCTGTGAAAAAAATGCATGGGTACGCATGTATCATCAATGAATGTGGGTCTATTTGGAAGGATTTTACTCAGTTGTGGATCATTACTAATAATTGGCCAATGTTTTTTAATCTTCTCCTCCAATGTTCTATACTGTGTATTAAATCTAGTTATGAAAGGTACATCATTGGGGAATTTTTTCGTTATGAGCCTATTGCTCTTACTGTTCATAAGTATATCTTCTCTATTGGTTTGTCCTACTTTTTCCCTGTTTTTTTCCAAATCCTCCAGTTTATAACCCTTATCATTAAATCTTTCAATGAGGTTATTGGTCTGTTGGTAATAATCCTCTAACCGGTCACAATTGCGTCGTATCCTGGTGAACTGCCCCTTGGGGATGGCCTACTTCCATTTGGGATGGTGGCAGCTATTAAATGGTATGAACCCATTAGTCACTGTATTTATCGGAACTTACTTGTTTTGGAGTGGCTGGAACGCTGGTGGTGGCAACATAGGATTGTTTTCACAAAATTTATGTGGACATATTTTTGGGGACCAAACCCAAATTGTTTGAAATTTTCTTTGCAGGAATTGGACTGAATCACATTGAGTTTGGGGATACTGTTTTAGTTTTTTCTCAGTCTCCTTCACAGAATTCTGACACACGTGCATATATATATATATATATGTATATTTCTTTTCACAGATTGATGATACATGCGTACCCATGCATTTTTTTCACAGGATTGTAATAGTGTGGGGCTAGGGGTGTGCATTTTTTCATTTTTTCTTCTTTTTTTCTTTTCTTTTCTTCCTTTTTTTCCTCCTAAAGCAATTCGGGGGTGAAAAGGGGACTTCAAGTTTTCCCTTCGCGGAAAAATTTCTTTACTGACACAAAAGCACATGGTGTTTGATATATAGGATTGAGCATTTTTAGATTACTCATCTCATCTATATTTCATTTCATTTCATTTCATTTTATTTTTTATTCAGGATTGGGAATTTCAGGAGTGTATACATTTTTTATGAGAATTTAACCTATTTCCCTTGTCCATCTGATATAATTTAGTGCCAGCCGTACCCCCTAAGGAACCGGCAATTGACAGCAGCAGTAATAGTACCAATCTAATATAATTCAGGTGACACTAAGGTTATAGTGTGATTGGCGCAATCTCCAATCTATACCACATCTTAATCAGTAACTGTACCATCAGTATTTTTACTTTCCAGATTGCAGCCTTCACATACATAGTCACCATAGTAGTTGGCGCCGGTACACCCTCTTGCATTTTACATAAAATAAAAAATGGAGCCTGACCTAACGGTTATATACTATATGGGAGGGTACTTCCTGTTTTTATCATGTTTGCCAGTGTCCAATTACCTGAAGGTGCCAGTATAATCTTATCATTATGAATTTGAAGATTATCTGTGTCCTGGGATATACGTAAAAGAATGGGCACATTTTTCAGGGAGTAGTTTAGGCACAATTAACATTCCTAGGTCTCAAGTCTTTACTTTTTGAGTTCAGGTCCACTTTAAGTGCTTTATATTCAGTTTAATAAAAGCAATTATTTTCCATGTAGAACCACAAAATGAACAGAACTGCAATATTTTTGTATCAGTGTGAAATATGCTTTACCCTTTTCCTGCCTCTCTTATGTATTTCTTTCCTACAGGGTCTCATTGTTTCTATTCATGCAAACTGCATTAATGAAACATGAAAAATTCTAATAAATATCCAGTCTTCATAATATAGATGTTGTCTTTCTTAAAGAAGGCTTAATTACAGTCTCAATAGGTCAGTGTGTATGGCTGATATTTCTTCAGTTTCCTTTGACCTTTATATAATAATGCTTCATTTCACTGAGGGGGAAGGGATATTTTCACTCCAGAAATATGAACTAATCTTTAGTGAATGCTCTGAATAAATCTGAAATGGATGAATGCTTTTTGTCCTCCATAATACAAATAATATTAATATATTACATTTAATCAGATCAAATTGATTCCATGATACTTAACTTTTCTTTAAACACTTGAGGTTGAATTAAATCTGTAAATATTTTAACATTTGTTCAATGAGATTTGCTTAACATGAGCTATAAATTAACACTTGCTAAATGTAGTGCATCTGACTTGTAAAATGGATGTTAAAGGGATAATCTTACTATAGACAAAGTAATAGCAGGGATTCTCTTTATTTGAAAAAAAAAAAACATCTCTATGTTTTTTTTTTCACTATCTTATATCTAAAAACGATTTGACTGTGACAGCTGAGTAAAAAAAAAGGCAAACAGGGGGCAAAATACAATCATCAATATCACCTGTAGGTTCCTTGCAGCTGATCTTTTCCCCTTTGCTAACTTGCCATGCCTTCTTATACACTGTGACTTTATGTGGAGGTAGCCATCTTGGTAAATGCAGAGCTTTGTTTCCTTTGTAAAAACTGCCCCTCTGAAATAACTAGTGATCTGACGATGGAACATTCAAGAAGCAGCAAGAGAGTTTTAGAAAATACAGATCTACAGAATAAATGAACCAGATCAGGGAAATGTTTGTATGCTCCAGCAAAGAAAACAGTGGGCAGCACTGTTAAAAAAACTCTCCAACACTGGTGAGACTAAAGGTCAGAGACATAGATGATCTCACACTGCAGATATACATCTGCAATGCCCCGTACACAAGGTCGGAAATTCCGACCACAAAATCTGTCTGATTTTTTCCGACGGATTTTGTCCGACACTGGTGTTGCATACACACGGTCGGACAAAGTTGTCTGAAAATCTGATCTTCCTGAATGTGGTGACGTTCGTTGCGTACGACGGGACTACGTAGAGGCTAGTAGCCAATAGCTTTGGTCTTGTAATGTGATCTGAGGATGCGTGGCACTTTGTCCGTCGGAATTCGCTACACACGATTGGAAAAAGTCCGATAGGACTTTGTTGTCGGAAAATTTGAGAGCAGGATCTCAACTTTTTCCGTCGGAAATTCCGACGGAAAAAGTCCAATGGAGCCCACACATGGTCGGAATTTCTGACAACATGGTCCGATAGGAAATTTTCCGTCGGAAAATCCGACCGTGTGTACGGGGCATAAGTCTCACAGCACAAGAATAGTGGCATTTTGTAGGAGGAATATAATACAAATGTACATTTCTCAGAGTACTGTTTACTGTGTTTACTGAGTACTGTGGGACGATTACAGATTTAAAACTGCAAATCTTCACTTTTTTAGTTCTGGTTCATTGTGGGAATGTAATAGGACAAAGTTTAGTGTTTGGTGTGACAGGTCTGTTTTTTAAAATTGGATGCAATGGAGTGCATGAACAAGTTTTGGTCTGAGAGGCTCCACTTCCCTGCAATACCGGCAGCTTTCATTCAGTGAATCTCTTTCTTCCAAACCTGCAGCAAACATTTGATGACATTCTCAATAGGCTGCTCCAAATACTGATAGCCATTTATCCCACTAGAGTGAACAGTTTTCTGTGATCTGGCTTGAAAGAAATGCAGCGATGGCAGCCTCATCCTCTTGGCAGCAGCCCACTACACAGACGCCATTGTCACTGAGAGATAAAGGTAAACAAGGAAAGGCAGCTTCTATTGCAAAAACACTTATTCTCAGTCATAGAAAAATATATATACCTGACTGAGCCTGCCTGTGCCACCCCTCTGTTGAGCCTGCATTGGAAGGTGAGCCCTCTTCTCCGCTATTGACATCACAGTTGTCATCTCAAGCCTTGGCTAAATCGACAGGTCCACAACTGCCTGGTAAATGCAAGAACATTACCATTATCCTTCTATTGCTTTACCATCAGCATAGGTATATGTTTAAATTGAATATCTTATCTAAATACTGTACAGCATAGTGGGAGTGCTATGGTTTTTTATCATGTGATTTTATTAAATAAACTAAAATCATTTTATATATGATTATGGCATTTGTGACATATTTAACCACCTCCCGCCCGCCGTATTGTAAAAGGATGGTGGAACGGGGCGGCTCTCATTCTGGGTCAAAGTCATATGACAGCGCCCAGTCTTGCTGCGATTACGCGCCTGCAGGAGCGAGCAATGTGGCTATCGTGGGCACGCTGTGTCCCTGGGACACGGTGTGACTCCTATCTTGGTAAGGCTGTGGCTCTTTACCAATGTGATCAGCTGTGTTCAATCACAGCTGAACACATTTAACAAGGAAGTGACGTTTATCAGCTCTCCTCACCTCACACTGACAGAGTGTGAGGAGTGGAGAGCCGATCAGCGGCATCTCCTCACAGGGAAGACATGTATAGGTAATCATGTATAGGTAATTTCAGTGCAGCCCCAACTGTGCCCATCTGTGATGCCAACCTGTACACATCAGTGACACCAGTCAGGCCCCATCAGTGATGTCAATTTGTACCCATTAGTGAGGCCAATCTGTGCCCATCAGTGATGCCAATCAGTGCTGCCTTTTAGTGCCCATCAGTGCCCCCCATTAGTGCTGCTTATCCATGTCACCTATCATTGCCGGATATAAGTTCCCATCACTGCCACCTATCAGTATCAGTGCGGCCTATCAGTGCCCATCAGTGTCACCTAACAGTGCCCATCAGTGATGCATATCAGTTCCACCTATCAGTGCCCATAAGTGCTGCATATTAGTGTCTCCTCATCAGTGTCATCTCATCAGTGCCCTTTATTGCCACCTCATCAGTGCCCATCAGTGCAGCCTTATTTACAACATTTTCTGACAGAAACTACGAAAATATTATATGCCACATTTCAATATAAAGTTTATCACGACTTGCGAGGCATATGCCTTCCCAAGTCTGTGAATTCCGGTAAGCCTCACTCCTATAGGTGTTGGTGCTGACAGAACACCTTTCCTTCTTTTCGAGCAAAGTAGTTACTATCGAGCAAAGTAGTTACTATGCTCTGTTGTTCTTCAAAACACCCACACAGCCAAAGTTCAGACCAAATCTGTGTTTGGCATCCATACTCTGGATTATTTTAAGTTCAAACACCAATTGCTCACCAATTAATACTTTTTCTTTAAGTCAAATGATTTTTTTTTTTAATACAAATATGTACCTGACCCTGTCAGATCCTGAATGTACTCAATTTGGTTCACTCAATTTGAGGCTTTGTGTAGGAATATTTCTGTTTTTGGGGTCATATTACAACTATTTATAATATATTACTTCCGAACCCGCTGGATTTGCCCTATATGAGATAATGTGAAATCACTTTAGATATGAAGCTTTACCTTCCGGAATGGCAGGATAAAGCAACAACTATCTCAACAATATTGACTAAACCTATGGTAGATGGCATTTAGTTCTTAGTAGGTTTCGCTAAATTTACTAAATTTGTAATGTACTATTATTATGTATACAGTATATGGTGGACTGGTCCTAAAATCAAAAGATTTTGGATACACATGTGTATACTGATTATTATGCTAACCCAGATTAGTCTGGAAAAAGACACCACTTGATGTGTTATAGTGTATCTTGTTTTCAGGTATGCTGAAAGACTGATCCCATAGTTATTTCTAGCAGTCACAATAGCTATAGGTCAGTGTTGGTGGAAATCTACAGTCACCCCTGAATCAGTAAAGCACAAACTTACACAATTCACAAAATAAATCTGATTTAACTTGGAGCCCATGGATACTATTGGTTAGTTTGCATTGCTCGATTTGGATGGGTTGTGCTTGTTGCCTGCCTCTGCAGGAGATGATTGAGTGCTGGAATAGATATTCTAAATTTAGTAAATCCTGCATTCTCTTGAGCAGGCGTTGGGTCCTCCTGAATCTCTTTCACATGAAAGCCCATTGCCCATTCTAAAAATGTAACCAAACTATAGCAGTCTAGAGTGAGTTTAAAATTATTCTCTACCAACCACTGTTTATAAACAACACTGGTATGCAAGTTAGTATAATGCAATATTTGTAATGGTTTTGACTTTAGGTATACTTTAATATCACTAATAGTACTTTTCCAGTTTTGACATTTCACAGTCATTAGTGTTACAAAGGAATATTGAGTTTTTAAGCTTCATCCTGTGCAGATTAAAATCAAAAGCCTTATTATCTGCTGGCAACTGGAGAACGGATGTTATGCAATGTCAGCAAAAGCAGCATTTTATAGGAGATGGTGTGCTTATGTGAGTTTTTTGCCAGATAAGTGACACTAGCTTTGAATGTTCATTCAGAAATGCTGATATTTTTTTCGAATTTTTCTATTTCTGTTATAAAATTTCTTTGGTTAAAAAAAAAAAAAACAATAAGCGTATAATAGTTGGATTATATGAATGTATAGAGTCTGCAAACTATGGAATATATTTGCAAATTTATCAGTCCCGATGCACTGACGATCTATGTCATTTCTTGAGTCCCCAAAATGTCAGGACAGTACATATAACCCCTAAATTACCCCTTTGTGGAAAGTAGACAGTCTGAGGCATTTAACCACTTCAGCCCCGGACCAATTGGCAGCCAAAGGACCAGGCCCCTTTTTGCGATTCGGCACTGCATTGCTTTAACTGACAATTGCGCGGTCGTGCGACGTGGCTCCAAAACAAAATTGGCGTCCTTTTTTTCCCACAAATAGAGCTTTCTTTTGGTGGTATTTGATCGCCACTGCGGTTTTTATTTTTTGCACTATAAACAAAAATAGAGCGACAATTTTGAAAAAAATGCAATATTTTTTGCTTTTTGCTATAATAAATATCCCCAAAAAATATATAAAAAAACATTTTTTTTCCTCAGTTTTGGCCGATACGTATTCTTCTACATATTTTTGGTAAAAAAAAATCGCAATTAGCTATTATTGATTGGTTTGCGCAAAAGTTATAGCGTTTACAAAATAGGGGATAGTTTTATAGCATTTTTATTAATATATTTTTTTTTTATTGTGACTGCGACATTATGGCGGACACATCGGACATTTTTGACACATTTTTGGGACCATTGTCATTTATACAGCAATCAATGCTATTTAAATGCATTGATTCCTGTATAAATGACAGTTGTAGTGAAGGGGTTAACCACTAGGGGGAGGGGAGGGGTTATGGGCTGTGACGTGTGTTGTGTTTTTTACATTAGGGGGCGGGGCTGACATCTGACGTCATTGATCGGCTTTCCCGATGACCGGGAACAGCCAATCAATGACAGGCAGAGTAGGAAGCGCGGGGAGAGGTTTGTTTACACATACCTCTCCCCGTTCTTCAGCTCCGCGACCCGACCGCGGGACACCAGCTGCGATCAGGTCCGCTGGTCCCGCGGCCGGGGTCACGGAGCTCCCGACCGGGTCGCGAGCGCACCGCTGGCGGCGCGCATGCGACCCACGGGCAGGCATTTAAAGGATCACGTACAGGTACGTGATTTTGCCTGCCCGTGCCATTCTGCCGCAGTATATCTGCGTGAGGCGGTCGGGAAGCGGTTAATAAGAGTCATGGTGAGTTTTTTTAAACTGTAATTTTTTTGTCAGCATTTTCTTGAAAATAAAGAAATTAAACAACATTTTTTTTTTCTTTTCACAATATATTTTATTTTACATACTGTCACCAGTGCAGAAGTGCATCATCATATGACTGGTGTGGTGGTGATCAGGTATACTGACTGTTGACAGTATGTAAAAAAATATATATTTAATTTTTTTAACTTTTCTTTTCTTTTCTTTTCTTTTTGTATAAGCAATCGCTTTAGCTGTTATGAATGGGTTAACCATTCATGAACAGCTTGCTTATAGTTGTGATCTGTATTAGGCTAAGGTAGCCAGCTACCATGTGATTGCTTTGGACCAATCACAGATAACAACAGTAAGCAAGCTGTTCATGAATGGAAAGCCATTCATGACAGGTTGTTTACATTATCATGTGATCGCTATGACCAATCATAACGATCACATGATACCTGATTACCGGATTGGATTACAGTGATCCGCTGTGTCAAATTAAGAGGAGAGCGCCTGAGTGGGCTTGCTGCATGGTCCTAACAGAAAAGGTTTGGTTATGTATATATACTTAACTGAGCCTGCCCATGCCGCCCTCTGCTGCAGTACATCTGCAGGAGCAGGCGGGCATATGGTTAAACTGAGGAAGAGTGACTGCCCAGGAAACCAAAAAAAAAATCTGTTTCCTGGATTGAGGCAAGCATGTTACCACCCCCCCCCCCCCAATTATTTTCAAGTTATGTTGTTTTAAATCGTAATGGTGTTTTTTTTTATACGCCTCTTACCGGATAGATCTTAGCATGGGCAAAAATGTAGTACAGGCCTTAAGGAATATAATAGTAACAAAGATAAAAAATACAAATCAATTACAAAAATCTTCAATCGGCTGGCTGGGCTGAAGGCTTCATGATAAAGTTGTGATTGAGAAGAAAGATATTTTGATAAATTTAACTGAAAGCAGTCCAGCAATCCATTTAAGGAAGGTGCAGTCAACCTCTCATCAGATTATCAGCAACCTAAAACAGCAGATAAAATATATTGCACTCCAACAAATGTTAATTTAAAATGAAATATATCAAATTCTTTTGAGCAATCATTTTCTGCATGTTTTAAGTGTTATTCCTCACTTGCATTTGCAACTCTACATTTATGTGAAAGAAAATCTGTACACAATCGCAGCATATAGAAAAATACATAATGTTATGATAATTAAGTTACCGCAGCTACTGACAACATCCAGCCCCCCACACTCAATCCCAATTTGAATTGCTAGAAAAGAGAAGGAAAACATTTTTAAAACTTAAATGATAAGTTACATTTTCTCAATATGTTACATAGTACACCCTTTTTTGGGAGGTAACATGAAACATGTTCAGCAACCTCTCCTCTTACCACCGATCCCCCCCCCCCCTTCATTGTGACACCACCTGCTGTTACAATTTGAAAACAGCCCTGCCATGCAGGGCTCTGCCAAAACAGCCACATCATTCATTTGCACAGTTCAGTAAATTATTGGATTACAAGCCATTGTGGTAAATGATCGAGCTGCAAGGGTGCTGATAAGCATTCTCGTAGTTCATTGATTTTTCCTGCTCTTCAGTAACTGTCTGCCCATAGAAACAGACAGCTTTACTGACAGTCTGCAGGAGCCTGGCACCGCACCCATTCTCCATGCTCCTAGGAAAAAAATAAATAAATACACATTTTTTACCTGCAAAAAAATATATGCATTTATAATTTTTTTTAATAAAGATGAACTTATTCTTTAGGGCATGAAAGCAGATTGGTAGTTGAATGAGGGCCATTGCTCATCCACAAATGCCACAGGTTAGTACTAATTCTGTTTCTAAATCTTGTCACAGAGGTCAGAGTAACCACTTGCCGACTGCAATACATATACACTCTATACAGTATGTTGCGGCTTGCAAG
This sequence comes from Lithobates sylvaticus, assembly GCA_028564925.1. NCBI lineage: Eukaryota > Metazoa > Chordata > Amphibia > Anura > Ranidae > Lithobates > Lithobates sylvaticus. The sequence continues at coordinate 123,724,302 of CM053030.1, read as the reverse complement.
TGGTTTATTGCTAAAGCTATCAGCCATAACCCAGGTATTTTTTTTTCAGCCAGCGATTGGCTTTCTCATGGCTAATTAGCCAAATAATCACTTTCAGAAGCAGCGGGAGGGGTCGTCTCTTGCTGGTGTTTCTCTGGCTTACTATTTCTACCGGCGGCCCGAGAAATGATCTGATGGTTCACGCGGCTGGCCATTGAGGTTACCAGATCATCTGTAATCGCCTCTATTGTCTTGCAGGACCGGAGCAACATCATGCCGTCACTTCCGGTCTAGGACAGAAGTAAACAACTTTTTATTGAAGCGAAAGATCCATTTTTTTTTTAATCTTCTCTTTTTCCCTTCCCTTTTTCCCATCCCTCCGTGCTCATGCATAGACGTAAACACATATGTAAGTCACGCACCCACATATGTGAGGTATTGTAGTTAACGTTAGAGCTAGAGCCATAATTCTAGTGCTAGACCTCCTCTGCAACTGTGTACAAGTGACCTGTAAAAAGTTTAAAAGCGTCACCTATGGAGATTTTTAAGCATTATAGTTTGGTGCCATTCCACAAGCCTGCGCAATTTTTTACATAGTACACCCTTTTTTGGGAGGTAACATGAAACATGTTCAGCAACCTCTCCTCTTACCACCGATCCCCCCCCCTTCATTGTGACACCACCTGCTGTTACAATTTGAAAACAGCCCTGCCATGCAGGGCTCTGCCAAAACAGCCACGTCATTCATTTGCACAGTTCAGTAAATTATTGGATTACAAGCCATTGTGGTAAATGATCGAGCTGCAAGGGTGCTGATAAGCATTCTCGTAGTTCATTGATTTTTCCTGCTCTTCAGTAACTGTCTGCCCATAGAAACAGACAGCTTTACTGACAGTCTGCAGGAGCCTGGCACCGCACCCATTCTCCATGCTCCTAGGAAAAAAATAAATAAATACACATTTTTTACCTGCAAAGAAATATACGCATTTATAATTTTTTTTAATAAAGATGAACTTATTCTTTAGGGCATGAAAGCAGATTGGTAGTTGAATGAGGGCCATTGCTCATCCACAAATGCCACAGGTTAGTACTAATTCTGTTTCTAAATCTTGTCACAGAGGTCAGAGTAACCACTTGCCGACTGCAATACATATACATACATGGTTCACGCGGCTGGCCATTGAGGTTACCAGATCATCTGTAATCGCCTCTATTGTCTTGCAGGACCGGAGCAACATCATGCCGTCACTTCCGGTCTAGGACAGAAGTAAACAACTTTTTATTGAAGCGAAAGATCCATTTTTTTTAATCTTCTCTTTTTAAAGGTAGAGGAGAGATTTGAGGCCTTTTTTAAAGCACCCCCCATCCCTCCGTGCTCATGCATAGACGTAAACACATATGTAAGTCACGCACCCACATATGTGAGGTATTGTAGTTAACGTTAGAGCTAGAGCCATAATTCTAGTGCTAGACCTCCTCTGCAACTGTGTACAAGTGACCTGTAAAAAGTTTAAAAGCGTCACCTATGGAGATTTTTAAGCATTATAGTTTGGTGCCATTCCACAAGCCTGCGCAATTTTAAAGTGACATGTTAGGTATCTATTTACTCAGTGTGACATAATCTTTTATATTTTATCAAAAAATTGTATATTTTCCAAAAATTGCATTTGAATAACAGCTGCACAAATACTGAATTGTATTGCATGTAAAATATTACAATGATCACAATTTTATTCTCTAGGGTCTCTGCTAAAAAATATATATACAATGTTTGGGGGTTTTAAGTAATTTTTTAGCAAAAAATACTGATTTAAACTTGTAAACAAAAAGTGCCAGAAAGATTTGTTTGACATGTGGGTATGAAGAGGAAGATTGGTTTAGGCATAGTGGGTAAAAGATACAGAAGGGATGAAACACTTTTTTTTAATGTACTGTATATCTAAAGTCAAAACATTTTGAATACATTAACCCCCCTGGCGGTATTCCCGAGTCTGGCTCGGGGCGGGAGCTTCAGTACCAAAAGCGGTAACCCCGAGCCAGACGGACTTGCATTGCAGGATACTGGGGGAAGTTACTTACCTTGTCCCCTGGATCCTGCGATGTCTCCCCGCTGTGTGAGCAAGCCGTCTGCTCGCTTGATTCACACAGTGCCCGAGTGCCGCTGATCTCCATTCCCTGCGACGTTACGACGCACGGGAGCGGAGATTGGCAAAAAAATTCAATCTTACAGATTACAGTACTGTGTACAAAAAATACACATCCCCTTTGTCCCTAGTGGTCTGCCCAGTGCCCTGCATGTCATTTTATATAATAAATAGATTTTGTTCTGCCTGGAAACTGGAGATTGTCCATAGCAACCAAAAAGTGTCCCTTTATGTCAAAAGTGGTTTTAGACCAGCTAGAAAACAGCGATAATAAATTAGAATCACAATTCATCATCAAACACTAAATTTAATGACAGCGACTATTCTGCAACTGAGCACATTTTTGTGTTTTTGATTTGATTACAATATTGAATAATTTTTATATATATTTTTATTTTATTATAATTTTTGATTTTGTGTTTCAAACTTTATCATACCCGGGATGTCTACTAGACTCTGGTTTGGACAGATTTAAGTGAGTTATTCATAAGAATTGCATGCCTACAATATAAAAACGCCAAATTTCCATGCAAAATAATTGTACCACTTTCAGCACAAAATTCCAGACATAATCATACCGCCAGGGAGGTTAAGCAATGGTTAAAACCTCTGTCTTGGGCGTGGCTTGGTGCGCAGTGGGCATGGATGCACACTGAGAAAGTTCCGGCACACACACAGCTTACACCTGCCTAACTACCCGACACACCGCTCTCAGATGCCAGGCAAACGGCTCTACAGTACCCCACACTCACGACCGAGGAGAGGATCATCTGCTCCACTGACGAGAAACATCACAGGCGGCCTGTAGCAGAGTGGGAAATCCAAGATGGCGCCCGAACGCCATGAGGATGAATATAGCAAGGATTCCCAGTCTGCACTGAGGACTAAGTTTGCCCCGACCACTCCCTCACCCTCGCTGACATGTCAGTGATAGCTGCGGACATCAAATCCACATTCTCTGCCACCATTACCGATTTGAAATCTAATCTGCTGGCCCTTAATGAGAAAATGGCGGCAGCTGACACGGTGGGGAAACACAGAGATAAGGCCATCCACAGGCTTGAGAGGGTGTCTGCTACACAAAATCACCACTTTATTGAAATGAATAGACACTTAGAAGACTTAGACAACAGGGACAGAAGAAACAATATCTGTGCAAGAGGAATCCCAGAGACTGTGGAATCAGCCCAGCTCATTCCAGCCTTACAACGGGTGTTTAACAGCCTGCTAGAGAGACAGGAAGACATGGGGATTGACTTTGTTAGAGCACATAGAGCACTCAGACCAAAGGGACCTGATAATGCACCCCCACGGGACATCATCTGCTGCCTGCAGAATTTCACACACAAAGAAGAAATCATGCGTAAGGCAAGGAGAAATGAACGGATTATCTTTAATTGGGCAAACATCATGCTGTTCCAGGATCTCTCCCAAATTACTCTGAGAAACCGCAGAGCTCTGCACCCCTGCTGGAAAAATTAAGGGAATGAGAGATAAAGTACACCTGGAGATTTCCATTTGCACTGATGGTGAACTTAAACAGGCATCATCATATTCTGTGTGAACCAAATGACCTGCAGGATTTCTGTGCAGCACTGGACCTTAGCCAAATCTCGCTACCCGATTGGTATTCAGAGTTCCAGGAGGCCCCTCTAGAAATATCCCCACCGAGATCTCCCTTCTCCACTCCAGACAAGAGGCTCTACAAAAAACAGAAGTCACACCGCTCTGGAGGCTCAAAAGCAGACCTTCCAGGGATGACCGCAGAGAACAAGAAGAAGACTGATCATAGCCTGAGAGGACCATCCTGTTAAGTTGCCCTTTGGTTTACCCGTTCTCCCTAAATACCCACTCAGCGTATGTTACACACTGCTCCAGTTTTGATCGCTTTCAGGATGTAATTTGGAAGGCAAATGTTTTCTAGTTCCCCAGTGCTCTATTCCCCCACCCCCTTATCCCCAGCCGGACTTGATCCACCCGTGGAGCTGTTTGCAACCCACATGCAGCTGCTTTCCTATCTTTGCATGCACTGATTGCCGCTGCAGAATCCTGGGATTAAGGTACACATGAGATCTCAGCTGGGAGTCCTGTGTACTTAACCGTTATGCCTCAAATAAGCTGCATTTCACGAGGACTGCTGATGAACAATTTACGGACATTAGGGGTTTAATTCTACATACCACCTTCCCTGGGGGTGGAGGGGGGGGGGGGGGGGGGGGGGGTGATGCAAACTAATACAGAGGGGGTACTATGCCCAGCCTGTTGCCCACTACATAGTTTTCTGGGTTTTTTACCTGGTCGGGTAGATATAGATCTAGAAATAGACTAGATTAAGCAAGCAATCTACTTACTTTTATTTGGTTAAATCTTCATTGACATTTATGGTTGGTAGAGGCCAGTGAATGACCATTCACCTGGTTGTCAGTCGCCTCCCTCTTTCTCCAACAATTGTCTCCATACCTAATTAGTGGGTACTGGACACACTAACTTACATCTTTTTCAGGACAAGTTCTGCCCAAAAAGGGATATCTTCAGCTTCTTCCATCACTTTCTATATACTTTCCATTCAAATTTTTCACCTCTGTCTTCTATCTGCTGCCATAGTAGACCTTGATATCTCTCTGAAAACATATTTGTATTGACACTAATCTGCCACCAACAGTTTTGTTTTCTAGGCTTACTCCGGACCATCTCCACCTGAGCCCCCAACGTGGCCTACTCGGAACTTGGCCGAGGTATATCTATGGTCTCCCAAACATCTGAGGCCTGAACATACCCAAAAGACGCTCTACATTGTTGAGAGAACTCAAAAAAAGGTAGGCCACATTTCGTGTTTCTGCAGGAAACTCATTTTAAAACGCACCATGTCCCCAAATTGACAGACGCCTTCTTTAAAGAAGCGTACCACGCCACAAATGATGACTCCAGAGCCAAGGGGGTATCCACCCTAATAAGTAAAGATGCTCCCTTTATCCTGCAAAAAAAATGCTAGACCCCAGAGGTAGATTTGTGTTTCCAAAGGGACTGTACAACAACACACCTTTGACATTGGCCAATGTCTACTTCCCGAATAGGTCACATGTGTCCTTCTGCCAAAAAATAGTGAAGGAGCTTATGGGGTTTTCAATGGGATGTCTAATCCTAGGAGGTGACTTCAATGTGCCCCTTAACCCATTGGCTGACACCTCCAATGGGAAGACTTGCATCACATAAATAATCCTCAAACAAATTAAGACCCTGCTCTAATCCCTTCAATTGATTAACACCTCGCGGTTCAAGCATCCTGAACGGCGTGACTTCAAATTCTTCTCACCGCCACATAACAGGCATTTCCGTATAGACTACATTTTCAACTCCCAACGGGACTCAACACCTGTTGCGGGGGCCCATATAGGCATCCAATCTTTCTCGGATCACGCTCTGATCTCACTGTCCCTTGACTCAGTCGCACCCTCATCACGACCTCAGACATGGAGGCTGAATAAATCTTTACTGACCGACCCTGATCTTTTGGCAAAACTGACTACCTCGATCACTGAATTTTTCCAGCGTAACTCCTCCTCAGACGTAGACCCACTTATGGTGTGGGAAGCCCACAAATGAATAAAACAATTAGAGAATCTACATAAACAATCCCTCACTATTCACACAGCTACTGAACTACTGTAAAACAGAAAGGCCCTCCAGCAGCTTTTTGATGATAGATCAAAAACATACTTGTTCTTTAAAAAGCTGATTTACTATGAATTGGGCAATAAGACTGGTAAACTACTAACCAGGGCATTAAAGGAACAGGCTGCTAAAAATTTCATACATGGCATTAGGAGGGGAGACGGTAAATTAGATGTGACCACTGAGCCTATAGCGAAACATTTCCATGACTTTTACACAAAGCTATACAACCTACCTCCTCAGCACAGGCAGGAGGGCATGGAAGGGGAAAGGATACAGATCATCCAGGATTACCTAGAGAAAAGTTGAATGCCTGTCCTATCGAACTCAGACATGTCACTTTTAGAGGATCCAATAACGGCCTCTGAGATTAAACTTGCCTTTAAGCATCTAAAATCTGGTAAGAGTCCAGGATCGGATGGATACACATACATCTATTACAAGACTTTTGCACATATCCTCATGGACCCACTCAGAGCGGCGCTGGACTCTATGTCTGAACGTAGGAAGGTCACCCCAGACTTTCTTTTGGCCCACATTACTGTACTTCCCAAGGCTGGTAAAGACCCAGCGGAATGCGCCAGCTACCGCCCTATCTCCTTACTAAATTTACTAAAATTTACGCAAAGGTCATGGCCTCCAGATTGAGCCCCCTACTGCCGAACCTGATTGGTCCAAAACAAGTGGGCTTCATGCCTGGTCGAGAAGCCAAAGATAAAGTTATAAAGGCTATGCTACTGACTCACACGGCACATGCGGGGAACATCTAGGTCCTTCTCCTGTCTACAGACACGGAGAAGGCCTTCGACCATGTAGCATGGGATTAAATGCTGGCTGTATGTGCAAAAGTGGGACTGGGACCCCGCATGATGGCCAGGATCTCTGCATATATCAAGTAGACATGTGCAATTCGTTTAGTTTTTTTTAGTTTTTCTTTTCGTTTTTTTCGTTCGTTAGTTTTCGTACGAATGAACGAATCGTTCGAATCAAACGAATCTGAATAACGAATCCTTCGAATCGTACAAATCCGATTAACGAATCGTTGGAATCGAACGAATCCGAAAAACAACGAAAATCCGAAAAACCAAATTAGAAACAACAAATGTACGAATGAAGAAAATCCGAAAAAAACGAAAAAAGGAACAACGAAAAACGAAAAAAGGAACAACGAAAATGAACGAAAAAATTTGTCGATTCATAACTTTTTTTTTCGATTCGTAACTTTTTTTTTTTGTTGTTGAATTGGTAATTTTCCGTGTCCCTTACAATGGTGCTGCTTAACGTGCTTCGAATAGATTGAACGAAAAAATTTGTACATTCGTAACTTTTTTTTCGATTTGGAACTTTTTTTTTTCGATTCGTAAATTATTAAAATGTAATAATAGCACACATTACATAAAATTATGAATTATGCTCCGATTACAAATCTACGAATGTTACGAATGTACGAATAAATACGAATGTGTCCAAATTTCGAATAAACGAATAAACGAAAATTAAACTAACGAAAAAAAAAAACGAATCAACGAAAAAATAACTCTTACGAATGTACGAATCGTTACGAATACGAACAGCGACGACTTACGAATGTACGAATGTACGAATCGTTACAAATCGTTACGAATCAACGGAAACGAAAAAAAAACGAAAACGAAAAAAACGAAACGAAAATAAACGCATTTTTTTGTTGTGCACATGTCTAATATCAAGCTCTGACAGCAAAACTAAAGATAAACGGCACCCTGTCGGATAAAGTCCTAATAACTAACGGCACCAGACAGGGGTGTCCGCTATCCTCTCTCTTGTTTATATTCTCCCTAGAACCATTTATCAGAATAGCTAGAGCAAATACCGACATTCAGGGCTTTAGGGTGCAAAACAAGGAATATAAGATAGCTGTATAAAGTGTAAAAAATTATTACGCTAAACCAGTAAGAAAGTGGACAAATGCAGCTGCTACATATGAATGTGTGAAATGTAGTGCTAAAAAATTAAAAACAGTGATGGTAAGCCACTGATAACTCAAATATATAACATTCTGAGTCCTATTAGTGAATAAATTAAAGAACAAGTCCCAGATAGGTCAGTCCAAACAGAAGACGAGATCCACATCGGCAGGATAGTTGTTCTCATAAGGAAACAGATGGTGAATTGAGTATATAAAATCCAAGCAAGTATGGCATCCAGTGTAAGATAGGATTAAATACTCTTACCAGAAACAATGGACCTGGATGTCAGCGACGAAACATGTCGGTCTTGGTTTCATTGCTCCCCATATTGCTTTTTATCTATTTATTTGTGATCATATTTTTACTTTGTATGCTGTTTTTTTGGGAAATAAAAACCTATTGTTTTTTGACCTGCACTATTGGAAGCCCTATTTTCTTTACATATCTTCTTGAATGCAAGTTTGTTTGGCCTTTCCTCCTGGTTAAACATCTACTCAGTGGCTGTTGGTGTCATTGAGACCCCAGTGACCATTTTCTGGACCTGTCTGGACCTCCTGGAGTGTTCCTGCCGATCGGATGATCCTGCTATCCATGTTTGACTGACCTGGTGTCACAGAAATCGGTGATGACAACAATCCTGTGAGCTGACAGAAGACTGCAAGGACCCAGGAAGGAAGTTTTGAACCATTGAACTAATTTCTGTGAGGATTCATTCTACAATAATAATCATCACTCATCGTTTATATATACAGTAACAACATACTGGTGCCGTGACCGGGATAAATGATGGTACGATAATAATGATGATATGATAATGATAATAATTGCATACACACATATATATGATAAGTGGTAATTATTATTGTAATTATATATATATTAGATATGTACAGTATTTTACAAAAGTGAGTACACCCCTCACATAGTAAATATTTTATTATATCTTTTTATGTGACACTGAAGAAATGACACTTTGCTACAATGTAAATATTCAAACTCAATAGTCTCTCACCCGAAGGCCTGAATGAAGAGTTGGAAGTCAGCACCCTCATCTAATCTTCCTCTCTCCCATTGGATGATCCCCAGGACCCCACGCTTCCCACTCCCCCTCTTCCCAGTTCATGCTGTCCCCGAAAATACCCCCAAGAGCATTTTCACATGCACGCTTCTTGTTATGCACACAGGGTATCTGGTTTGCAACAACAGACGTACACGCAGTTGCTCCCACATATGTGTAATTTGCCATGTGCAACTATATATTTATATACCATCTCTCTATATATACAATATCTCACAAAAGTGAGTACACCCCTCCCACTTTTGTAAATATGACACTTTGGTACAATGTAAAGTAGTGAGTGTACAGCTTGTATAACAGTGTAAATTTGCTGTCCCCTCAAAATAACTTAACACACAGCCATTAATGTCTAAACCGCTGGAAACAAAAGTGAGTACACTCCTAAGTGAAAATGTCCAAATTGGGCCCAATTAGCCATTTTCTCTCCCCGGTGTAATGTGACTCATTAGTGTTACAAGGTCTCAGATGTGAATGCGGAGTAGGTGTGTTAAATTTGGTGTTATCACTCTCACTTAATCATACTGGTCACTGGAAGTTCAACATGGCACCTCATGGAAAATAATTCTCTGGGGATCTGAAAAAAATTATTGTTGCTCTACATAAAGATGGCCTAAGAAGATTGCCAAAACCCTGAAACTGAGCTGCAGCATGTAAAAAAGAAAACTGCGCCAAGTGAAAGGTGGCTATTACTAAAATCCAATATAAGGATAAGATTAACTACCTAATGTGCAAAACTGATATGATATGGTTCACAATGGATGTATTTTTAGAAAATAGGTTTTGACGCTATAACCAAATAATACTCATAAATTTTCAATTAGCATCACCAGAGAGAATACGATATAGACTAAATGACTGAGTAAATAAATGGATAGCATTCACAATGGGTATATTTGGCAAAAAGATTTTGACGCTATAACCAAATGGTACTCATAGGTATTCAATTTACCACACCAGAGTGAACGCAATAATAAATGAATAAATAAACGTAAGCTCTAAATGTTGTTTGGTTAGTCCAAAATGGAGATGACACTAAAAAAGTCCACAGGATGGATATAGTTGATATGGTAAATCCTTATTCCAATACGATGCGATCATGTAAACATAATATTTCATGCCACACCGCTGTGCTCCACATCAAACGAGGGTGCCACCACCAATATACAGTGGTGTGAAAAAGTGTTTGCCCCCTTCCTCATTTCCTGTTCCTTTGCATGTTTGTCACACTTAAGTGTTTCGGAACATCAAACCAATTTAAACAATAGTCAAGGACAACACAAGTAAACACAAAATGCAATTTGTAAATGAAGGTGTTTATTATTAAAGATGAAAAAAAATCCAAACCATCATGGCCCTGTGTGAAAAAGTGATTGCCCCCTAAACCTAAACTGGTTGGGCCACCCTTAGCAGCAACAACTGCAACCAAGCGTTTGCGATAACGTGCAATGAGGCTTTTACAGCGTCCTGGAGGAATTTTGGCCCACTCATCTTTGCAGAATTGTCCTAATTCAGTTACATTAGAGGGTTTTCGAGCATGAACGGCCTTTTTAAGGTCATACCACAACATCTCAATAGGATTCAGGTCAGGACTTTGGCTAGGCCACTCCAAAGTCTTCATTTTGTTTTTCTTCAGCCATTCGGTGGTGGACTTGCTGGTGTGTTTAGGATCATTGTCCTGCTGCAGAACCCAAGTTCGTTTCAGCTTGAGTACACGAACAGATGGTCGGACATTCTCCTTCAGGATCTCTTGGTAGACAGCAGAATTCATAGTTCCTTTTATCACGGCAAGTCTTCCAGGTCCTGAAGCAGCAAAACAGCCCCAGACCATCACACTACCACCACCATATTTTACTGTTGGTATAATGTTCTTTTTCTGAAATGCAGTGTTCCTTCTACGCCAGATATACTTGGACACACACCTTCCAAAGAGTTCCACTTTTGTCTCATCGGTCCACAGAATGTTGTCCCAAAAGTCTTGGGGATCATCAAGATGTGTTGTGGAGAAATTGAGACGAGCTTTGATGTTTTTTGCTCAGCAGTGGTTTTCTCCTTGGAACTCTGCCATGCAGGCCATTTTTGCCCAGTCTTTTCCTGATGGTGGAGGCATGAACGCTGACCTTAACTGAGGCAAGTGAGGCCTGCAGTTCCTTGGACGTTGTTGTGGGGTCTTTTGTGACCTCTTGGATGAGTCGTCGCTGCGCTCTTGGGGTAATTTTGGGCGGCCGGCCACTCCTGGGAAGGTTCACCACTGTTCCATGTCTTCGCCATTTGTGGATAATGGCTCTCACTGTGGTTCGCTGGATTCCCAAAGCTTTGGAAATGGCTTTATAACCCTTTCCAGACTGATAGATCTCAATTACTTTCTTTCTCAATTGTTCCTGAATTTCTTTGGGTCTCGGCATGATGTGTAGCTTTTAAGGATCTTCTGGTGGACCTTACTGTGTCAAGCAGCTCCTATTTAAGTGATGCCTTGATTGTGAAAAGGTGTGGCAATAATCAGGCCTGGGTGTGGCTAGAGAAATTGAACTCAGGTGTGGACAACCACAGTTATAGTATGTTTTAACAAGGGGGGCAATCACTTTTTCACACAGGGCCATGATGGTTTGGATTTTTTTTCACCTTTAATAATAAACACCTTCATTTACAAATTGCATTTTGTGTTTACTTGTGTTGTCCTTGACTATTGTTTAAATTGGTTTGATGTTCCGAAACACTTAAGTGTGACAAACATGCAAAGGAACAGGAAATGAGGAAGGGGGCAAACACTTTTTCACACCACTGTATATGCTCCTTACCAGATGGTTAATGAAAACTGACACTCAGAATGAGCACAGGCAGGAATCCTGACGCCAAGGGAAAACGACACCCAAAGGAATGGTATCCAGGGACCTGCCACTCACAGCCAAAGGACTCCCGGAAGGACACAGCGTGGTAAGTCTAGTACTGATCACAGCACTCGGCGGTGCATCCAAATAATAACATAAAAAAGAAAGGCAGACCACCGTGTGATACTGACTAAATGACTTTGGCTTTTTATTTAAAAAAAGTTGTACTCACATTTAAAATGTAAAAGATCAGCATAGAGGAACTTTTCGAACGATATATCAACAGGACGCCGGCCGGCATCGATTCGGACCCTTCCTCCTTCCTGAAAGCAAACGCGGTGGCGTCACTGCATGCCCCTTTTCCTTGCCCCATTGGGTTAGCGCGGTTTTTTCGCCTGAGCTGCAGCATGGTGGCCAAGACCATACAGCGGTTTAACAGGACAGGTTCCACTCAGAACAGGCTTCGCCACGGTCGACCAAAGAAGTTGAGTGCACATGCTCAGTGTCATATCCTGAGGTTGTCTTTGGGAAATAGACGTATGAGTGCTGCCATCTTTGCTGCAGACATTGAAGGGGTGGGGGGTCCGCCTGTCAGTGCTCAGACCATTCGCGCAAACACTGCATCGAATTGGATTGCATGGCTATCGTTCCAGAAGGAAGCCTCTTCTAAAGATCATGCACAAGAAAGTCCACAAACAGTTTGCTGAAGACAAGCCAAGGACATGGATTACTGGAACCATGTCCTGTGGTCTGATGAGACCAAGATAAACGTATTTGGTTCAGATGGTGTCAAGCGTGTGTGGTGGCAACCAGGTGAGGAGTACAAAGACAAGTGTGTCTTGCCTACAGTCAAGCATGGTGGTGGGAGTGTCATTGTCTGGGGCTGCATGAGTGCTGCCGACACTGGGGAGCTACAGTTCATTGAGGGAACCATGAATGCCAACATGTACTGTGACATACTGAAGCAGAACATGATCCCCTCCCTTTTGAGACTTGGCTGCAGGGCAGTATTCAAACATAACAACCACAAACACACCTCCAAGATGATCACTGCCTGCTAAAGAAGCTGCAGGTAAAGGTGATGGACTGGCCAAGCATGTCTCCAGACCTAAACCCTATTGCGCATCTGTGGGGCATCCTCAAACGAAAGGTGGAGGAGCGCATCTACCAGCTCCGTGATGTCATCATGGAGGAGTGGAAGAGGACTCCAGTGGCAACCTGTGAAGCTCTGGTGAACTCTATGCCCAAGAGGGTTAAAGCAGTGCTGGAAAATAATGGAGGCCACAAAATATGTTGACACCTTGGGCTCAATTTGGACATTTTCACTTAGGGGTGTACTCCCTTTTGTTGCCAGCGATTTAGACATTAACCAGTTAACAACTGGCCCATAGCCGAAAAACGGCTACAGGGCGGTTGCTTTACTCTGGGAGGCCGTTAATTAACTGCCTCACAGAGTTCCCCTCTTGCGCGCCCCCCTGCGATACCCAGCAATACTCTGCCATACTCTGCCCATACTCTGCCATACTCTGCCAAACCCTGCGATACTCTGCCAAATGATGGAGCGATCACATGTAAGCAAACCAGCGTCATTTGATGACGCCGGTTCCTCTCTCCTCCTCCCTGTACCGATCGTACTCTGCCATACCCTGCGATACCCAGCAATACTCTGCCATACTCTGCGATACTCTGTCATACCCTGCGATACACAGCAATAGCCTGCCATACCCTGCGATACTCTGCCATACCCTGCGATACCCAGCAATACTCTGCCATACTCTGCGATACCCTGCCATTCCCTGCCATATTCTGCAATACCCTGCGATACCCTGCAATACCCAGCAATACCCTGCCATACTCTGCGATACCCTGCCATACCCTGCCATATTCTGCAATACCCTGCAATACTCTGCCATACCCAACAATACTCTGCCATACCCTGCGATACTCTGCCATACCCTGCGATACTCTACCATACCCTGCCATACCCTGCAATACCATGCTATACCCTGCGATACCCTGCGATACTCTGCCATACCCTGCGATATTCTGCGATACCATGCAATACTCGCTACGATCGAAGCCAGGATCGTTTTTTTTTTATTTCAGGCTTTCCAGCCTAGAGGTGAGACGTGGGGTCTTATTGACCCCATATCTCACTGTAAAGAGGACCTGTCATGCCATATTCCTATTACAAGGGATGTTTACATTCCTTGCAATAGGTATAAAAGTGTCAAACTAAAATAAATAAAGTAAAATGAACAATAAAAAAAAAAAATTTAAAGCGCCCCTGTCCCCGTGTGCTCGCATGCAGAAGCGAACGCATACGTAGGTCCCGCCCACATATGAAAACGGTGTTCAAACCACACATGTGAGGTATCACTGCGAACATTATAGCGAGAACAATAATTTTGGCCTTAGACCTCCTCTGTAACTCAAAAGATGTAACCAGTAAAAATTTTTAAAGCGCCGCCTATGGAGATTTTTAAGTAGCGAAGTTTGGCGCCATTCCACGAGAATTTTGAAGGGTGACATGTTAGGTATCTATTTACTCAGCGTAACTTCATCTTTCACATTATGCAAAAACATTGGGCTAAATTTACAGTTTTGTTTTTTTGTAAAGCACAAAACTTGTGTTCGAAAAATTGCTGCGCAAGTACCGTGATAGATAAAAAGTTGCAACAACCGCCATTGTATTTTCTAGGGTCTTTGCTAAAAAAACATATATAATGTTTTGGGGTTCTATGTAATTTTCTAGCAAATAAATGATGATTTTTACATGTAGGAGAGAAATGTCAGAATTGGCCTGGGTGCTCCAGAACACCTGATGGCACTCCCTGCATGTTGGGCCTCTGTATGTGGCCACACTGTGTAAAAGTCTCACACATGTGGTATCGCCGTACTCAGGAGTAATAGCAGAATGTGTTTTGGGGTGTAATTTGTGGTATACATATGCTGTGTGTGAGAAATAACCTGGTAATATGACAATTGTGTGAAAAAAAAAGAAAAAAAAAATCTTGATTTTGCAAAGAATTGTGGGAACAAATGACAGCTTCAAAAAACTCACCATGCCTCTTTCTAAATACCTTGGAATGTCTTCTTTACAAAAAGGGGTAATTTGGGGGGTATTTGTACTTTTCTGGCATGTTAGGGACTCAAGAAATGAGATAGGCCGTCAGTACTTCAGGTGTGATCAATTTTCAGATATTGGCACCATAGCTTGTGGACAGAGATGTAAGTAACTGAGTTAAAATAAACTGAGTTACGTAACGCAGTTACTTTAGAGGGTAACTAGTAATCTAACTGATTACTTTTCCCCTCATGGTAACTCAGTTCCCATTACTTTGGCTTAGTTACCCCAATTACATCTACCGCCACTAGATGGCAGTAGTGTAATTCCGGCATCCTGCCGAAAAAGTTCCCCCGCCAGATAAGGACCCCCTGTACTGCGCAGGCGCAGCGCTTGCGCAGTACGAAGGACTACGGAGCTTCCGAAAATTGCCGAACCTAAACAGCTCTGAGTGAACTCTACACCGCGCAGGTGCAGTTAACATGTACTTGTACGAGGCGATGCCGCACGCTCATGATGCTCGTGCTACTCTGCAAGGGGCGTCTATCGTGTAAGTAAGGGGCGGGTCTAGTATTACTGTAACCAAGGGGCGCATTTATTATTATTGTTATATATCGAGCTCTGCCCATTAATTTAACATTTGCCCTCTTCTGTAGCCATCCGCCCCTTACACAATATAATAATAATAGACCCACCCCTTGCTTACACGCTATAACAGATCTGCCCCTTGGTTAGAGTAATAATAGAGCAGCCCCTTGGTTACACGATATATAACAATAATAATAAATGCGCCCCTTAGTTACAGTAATACTAGACCCGACCCTTAGTTACACGTATAGAATATTAAAAAAAAAAGTCACAGTTACTTTGCTACGTAACTAATTACTTTTCCAATGTAGTAACTGAGTTACTAACGCAATTACTTTTTGGGAGAAGTAATTTGTAACTTAACTAATTACTTTTTTAAAGTAAGATGACCAACACTGCTTGTGGACTCTATAACTTTCACAAAGACCAAATAATATACCCCAATTTGTACTTATTTTTACCAAATATATGTAACAGTATAAATTTTGGCCAAAATTTATCAAGAAAAATTACAAATTTGCTAAATTTTTTAACAGAAACAAAGAAAAATTCATTTTTTTACCAAATTTTCTTTTATAGCGCAAAAAATAAAAAACCCAGAGGTGATTAAATACCACCAAATGAAAGCTCTATTTGTGTGAAAAAAAAGGACAAAAATTTCATATGGGTACAGTGTTGTATGACTGAGTAATTGTCATTCAAAATGTGAGAGCACCGAAAGCTGAAAATTGGTCTGGTTATTAAGGGTGTTTAAGTGCCCAGTGGTCAAGTGGTTAATGGCTGTGTGTTGAGTTTTTTTGAGGGGACAGACAATTTACACTGTTATACAAGCTGTACATTCACTACTTTACATTGTAGCAAAGTGTAATTTCTTCAGTGTTGTCACATGAAAAGATATAATAAAATATTCAAGTGGATGTGCAAAATTTTTTGGCACATTTTTCATGCGGCACGCATGGGGCAGCCCATTGATTTCAATCGGCTGTTCTGTGCATGCTTTTACTGTGAATTTTGATGCGTTGTTTTTGCATGCTGCAAAATGCATTGCTGCCAACAATCCTGAAATGCCTGGGAAATTCCACAAAATTTGATAGATGTCCCAGTCAGACCTTGTCTCGGGCTGAATCACAAAAATTAAGGTAAGTCATGGACACCTGAGAGAGTTGCTAGTTCAGTCACTATGTCAAAACACAAACCGTGGTGCAGAGTAACATACACTTTCACACATCCCTCCTCCTTTCTCCTCTGCCTCCAGGAAGTCAGGTGGTGCCTGCCTCTTTGCGCTATGGGTCAGTACTAGTGAAGGGGCTTGGCCGGCCAAAGGTGATCACGCCTGCCTACCTTGAGTCAATCAGTTGTGGTACCATTTTGTAAGGCAGAGAAAGTTGCAGCTGAGCTACACAGTGGACCCAGCAAACCATGACACAGCCTAGACACACTGACTGTCAAAGCAGATGTGGACCTACCAGAAAGGAGCATGGACACAGGAGGAAAGAGTGGAGATCTGACCAGACAGAGGACTGAGAAAGTGCAGGCTTGTTGCTTTTGAATAAAGTACCTTTTTTTAAGTCTTTTGAATAAAGTACCATTTTACAGTATTTTCCTGATTAACTTTTCTACAAATGCCAAACCTGTAAAAAAACTGATGCAGACCCCTGTTTTGTGGCATAATGACATTCCCATTTAGCCTTGTTCACACAAGCAACCACTCAATGAAAATCTTACTGGCTGTAAGAGAAATAGAGAAATGTATACTTTTGCTTCTCTACTCCCCTTTCCCACCAGCATTTTAGGTATATGTTATACATGACAGGCTGATGGATGCTGAAGTCAATGGAGGCCATGGCATAGGTACAGCTCACCTGATATTTTCACATAACATATAATATGCATAAAACCATATAAAAGGATTGCAATGAGAAAATGTATTACATCATTATTGTTAAAAACCCCATTTACATATGGGTAAAAGGGTATGCTTTCATAATTTATTGATGTGAGCATTATTAATATTATATTACAGCCCTTATAAAGAAGCCAGTGTAGCACATCAGTCTTGGCATACAGTCTAAATAGCGATCACCATTCAAAGTTTTACATTTGTTATCTTGAAAGAGCAGTCCTCTTATACTCTTAGTAATGAAACATAGAAATATAGAGTAGTGACGGCAGAAAAAAGACAAAGCCTGCCTGTTTTTTTTTTTGTTTAAGTATAGATCTATGTTTGTCTCAGGGCATGTTTGAAGCCATTTACTGTTAACTGTCTCACTAGCTCTGCTGGAAAATTATTCCAAGTGTCATCTACCCTTTCAGTAAAATAATACTGTCTAAGACTAATTTTGAACTTCCCACCAGTTAGTTTGAGGTCATATCCTTGTGTTCTTGATTTTGGTTTAATATTGAAAAACTGCCCTCCTGAACCTTATTCAGCCCCTTGATGTATTTAAAGGTTTCAATCTTCCCTTTTCCCTTCTTTCCTCCACACTGTACATATTATGTTCCTGACGTTCCTTATATGTTTTATCCCCCAGTTCTTTCATCATTTTAGTTACCCGTATCTGGACTTGTTCCATCTTATCAATATTTTTTTGTAAGCAAAGTCTTCAGAACTGGACACAGTATTTTAAATCAGGCCTCACTAAAGATCTATATAGGGGAATCAGGACCTAATTTCTCCTGCTGGTGATCCCTCTAGTGATTCTATTTGCTTTTGCCACTGTTTGTTAATTTTCAATCATCTGAAATAGGTACCCTAAATCTTTTTTCTCTGTAGTGCTGACTAACACTGTACCCCCAATGCTGTATTGTTTTACTCTCTCAAGCTATTTGTTTTCCTGAGGTGCATTATTTTACATTTAGAAACGTTGAACTGCAGTTTCCACTGCTTTGACCAATATTTCAGCAATGCCAAATCATATTTCATGTTACAGACACCTTCAGGGTTATCATCCCTATTACACACCTTTGTACCATCATCAAAAAAACATACCTTGCCCAATAAAGCTTTAGTTATATCTCTTATGCCGCATACACACGATCGGACTTTCCGGCGGTGATCTTGCGGCGAATCTGCCGCAGAGACCACCATTATCGTAAACACGACCGGCGCCTGAAGAGATGGATATCTCGGTTGATATCTCAGCTGCTGCCGTTACTGAGATATCCCTCTTCAAACTTTACGTGCGCTGGTCGTAAAGTGGTTAAAGACTTCAACTGCCTTTGAGAAGATTGCTGTTTGGGAAGCATGTTGATATGAGTTACTGCAGCCCCTTCCACTGGTAAGGTTTTGTGCAACCTACCAGCTTAGGTGCAAAAGCTGCAATGACTATGACAATTTTAAAGCATAAATTCCTTGTGGGAGAAAAGATCTAGGGTGGCTGGGAAAGCCACTAAACCTCAGGTGAAAAAAAAAAAAAAAGACCTTGGTATGTGTTGCCAGGAGAACACAGCTTTAATAACGGTGCTGCAAAATGTCCCAGAGAGATGGGAGTGTGCTTCAGCATGCAGGGAAGTGCCACTAGGAAAGTTTTCCAGTACCATGCTTAGCATGCTGCCAATGGGGATACGGTGTTGTGTGTGCCTTCTGTTGTGCAATACTACAGGAGATTGCTACTGAGCAAGATTTGCTCTCTGCAAGCTCAGTCTCAAGTACAAATGTGTCTCAAGTCACTCCTGCCAATGGTGGAAAAATACAGTTAACCCTACAGGGGGTGTCAAGGGGCATATTGTGCCAGTTCTTTTTTTGCCCAGTGGCCACATAGGTAAAATGGCAGGTCTACAGAAAAAAGAGTGGACAGTTTTATCACAACCCCATTTCTCCCAAATAAAGAAGGTGAAACCTCCAGTAGTCTTTGGTAAGACATTGTAAAGGGTAGGGGTGCTGTCGCATGGGATACATCGGGCATTAGAGAAACTGGCAATGAAACAGTCTGCTGTGACGAGGGAGTGACACCAAATTATTCTCGGTTCAGCTATGGTTTTATCAAGTTTTTTAAAAGGGAACCTGAAAATGTTATGTTTAATGGTGTTTAAATACCTGACATTTAAGAAAAGTGCTGATCTAAATATAGTATAGGTGGCCACTAAAGAAAGTGCGCAATTTCCCTTAGCAACCATGTCAGATGAAACAGATGTGTCCATAAAAACCTCCAAGGGACCCAGAGTGCCAGAACTATAGGTTTGCCAGGTTAACTTTGGTGCCACACCCATGGGTGAGAGTGTTCTTTCAAAGGCAGAATAAACTGAAGTTAAGGTAGAAGTGAGTATGCCTGGGTTAAATTAAACAGCTACAGACTTACAGTATTAAAAATGTGGTATTGCAGCTTGCAGATGTGATTTATGAACGGCGCCAAGCTATTGTGTTAGGAATCAGATTACCTTTAGCTGTGAGGCGGTCCCTCAGCAATGATATCCTTCAGCAATGATGTCTCTTCACATGTTCAGCAAAATGAGGGTCCCCAAGAGGATACTAAGCGTGGATTTGGTGTTTCCTTTTTATGACAGACCTGTTAGTCGAATGTTCAGCTGATATATACTTCTGTGTCTTCCCCTCTGATGGATAGGATGGTATCGCAGAGTATCATTCATTGGATCAATTTATTACAGGCTGTACTGAACAAAGGTGGATTAGATTTGGATGAGTTGGTACATTGGTACATTATTTATTAATAATGTTAAAAAAGGTCTCACAGTCCACTGCTGGATTGCTCCCAGGTAATTTAGTACCCCAGAGGACTGGCAATTGGTTTTTAGAGATGTTGGAGGCCTCTCCTTGCAGTATTGTGTTGGAAAGCATTTTCTGCTTTTCAAGTCCAAGGTGCTTATAGTCCAGGGCATGCTGCAGCAACAGACAAAACAGAAGGACCAAGAGAAGACGAAAAGGAGCAAAAATCCTACCTGTAACCCAGGAAAAGTTAAAAAAATGGTATTACAAAGCAAAGAGGTATCAGTGAAAGTGCACATGTGTGACTGAAGAAATTGTGGTCACCAACCTAAAAAAATGTGTTTTTGTGGTAGACTCACTAAAGCCTCTGAAATTTAGAGAGTTTTAATAAATATAATAAATGTTTTGTTATTTCCATGTTATTATTTGTTTGTTTATATATTTTGTATGTTCTAAAATTATTGAATATATTGCTATTTATTGTTGTTAGGTATTAAGTGTTAGGTATGGTTACAATATTTACATGTTTACTTTTATTTTTATATATATATGATTTTACTTTCAGCGCTTCACTAAATCAGTTTATTTTAGTTTATTATAGTTTATCTTATTTTTATTTTTTTTATATAAAGCTAAGGTTGAGTTCTGTTTAAGGGCTCTTCTTCCCCTTTTTTGTTTCAACCAAACCAGGCTTCCCTTGTAAGGGTTTTCAGCATTACATTAGTACAATATAAAAAAAACTCAGCCGCCTGGCTATTTCCTTGGTCAACCAAGGAAAGGCTCAACATCTGTCTCTCAGGCCAGAACACATAGATGTCTATAAACACCTGCTTTCTTCTGCAGAATGACTCTCCTAGTAAGGGAGAAGCCATTTTGAGACACACTGAATCTCTTTTGAGGGTCTACACCTCATCTGACTCATCTGAATCTTACACCTGATTCGTACATTTTCAATGCTGAACCAGCTATTAACTACATCTTTTCAGTCTGTTACTTAATAAAATTTTTGTTTATTTTCTTATTTCCATGAGGGTCTGGATCTGGTCAGTGGAAACCAGATCTAAATTTCCCTTGCAGCTGTGCAGCAACAGATCAATGCACTATAAGTGATCTGCTGCTGCAAGGAGAGGAAAGTAAGGGCTGCTTGAGCTTGCTTTGGTCCATCCAAGGAGGAACCAGCAATAGATCACTATTGGAGTGATCTGTTGCTGAAAGGTAAGGCAGGTAAGGGCTGCTTCAGTTTGGCCTGAACCTTCACGCAAGGGAGAAGTATCAAAACATCACTTGTGATGCTACTTTATTTCAAACACTGCAGAAGTGTGTAACACACGTTGGTGGGCCAAATATGAAAAGTTGATTTGGATTATTGCCATTATAGATGAGGAGGGATTTGAAAGAAATATCATGAGGACTATATTTGGTCATATGGGGTGCATTAACCACTTGATTGATTTTTTAACACTGTGGATGGATGTTTTCGTTTTTCTATTATGTATTTGTACTCCCCTGAAGAAGTGGGTGTTGTTCATGAAACGTATAGAAAGTGGCTACACTCTAAATGAAGAAAGATGTAAAATATATAATGTGGAAATGTTATATGTATGTTAAACGGTAAAAAAAAATCTTGGTGGAAAATATGTGTAGGATATACTGTATGTACTGTAACATACACTACCATCCTCTTAACATTTTTATGTTTTTATATGGATGGTTTTTAACCAGTTAAAATAAATGACATATTCTATTAGGCTAAATCTGTGTACCTTAACCGCTTCCCGACCGCCTCACGCACATATACTGCGGCAGAAGGGCACATACAGGCAGAATCGTGTACCTGTACGTTGCCCTTTAAGAGGCGGCCGGTGGGCGCACGCGTGCCTGCGGGAAGCTCCGTGAGTCGGGTCGCGGGTCCCGCAGACTCGATCGCTGCGGGGATACCTGCAATCCCCTTTACAGAGAGGAAGAATGGGGAGATGCTAATGTAAACAAGCATCTTCCCGTTCTGCCTAGTGACAGTGTCAATGATCTCTGCTCCGTATGATCGGAGCAGGGATCAGTGATGTGTCACACACAGCCACGCCCCCCACAGTTATATACACGCCCCTAGGACACACTTAACCCCTACACTGCCACCTAGTGGTTATCCCCTTCACTGCCAGTGTCATTTACACCGGAATCAGTGCATTTGTATAGCACTGATTGCTGTATAAATGACAATGATCCCAAAAATGTGACAGAAATGTCCGATGTAATGTCGCAGTTATGATAAAAATCGCTGATCGCCGCCAGTTTCAAAAAAAATAATTATTAATAAAAATGCCATAAAACTATCCCCTGTTTTGTAAACGCTATAACTTTTGCGCAAACAAAAATATGTAGAAGAATACGTATCGGCCTAAACTGAGGGAAAAAAAAATTTTAATATTTTTTTGGGGGATATTTATTATTGCAAAAAGTAAATAATAATGCATTTTTTCAAAATTGTCACTCTTTTTTTGTTTATAGCGCAAAAAAAAAAAACCGCAAGGGTGATCAAATACCACCAAAAGCAAGCTCTATTTGTGGGAAAAAAAGGATGTCAATTTTGTTTGGGAGTCACGTCGCACGACCACACAATTGTCAGTTAAAGCAACACAGTGCTGAATCGCAAAAAGTGCTCTGGTCGGGAAGGTGGTAAATTCTTCCGGGGCTGAAGCGGTTAAAGTCCCAATTATTATTTTTTCTGCTGTAAACTGTGCAGTGTTCAGGTTCTCACCCTAATGGAACCTGATACATGTTTTTCACCAAGCTATATATGAAGGGGAGTATATTTCTGTACATTTTTTTAAACATAAAAGTACCTACAAATATATAAACAAACGGTTCTTGTTGGACAACACCATCATATATTTTAATCTGTCAAATTTAACTGTATGTCACATTTTGTATCTTTTTGCAATTGCATTTTCTCTGGAAAATGTATTTAAATAATAGCAATAATTGTCAGCAGAGCTAAAGTTTTCAAAGGTCTAATCTGTACAGCCATCAAACCCATGATGACTCACATGCTGCAAGATGCACCTCATTTAATGTAACAGACCTTTCATTTCTCAACTAACAATGAAAGATAATGGATTTTGTCTCAAAATGTATAAAGATGAGCAATGCTCTGAGCAGAGTTGTCAATCAACACAGAAATCAATGCATTTCTTTCTACATTTTCCATTATAAATACATTTGCAGTTAAGCAACATTCTTATGATTTATTTGTTTCTGTATTTTATGTTTCAGCCAGGTTCTATGGTTTCACATATTGAACATAGTGACCAAAATTATACAAGGCTGTGACATGACAGTGTCATTTCAAGGAGAAAGCTATTTTTTCTTTTTTACTATTATTATTATAGCTGTTATTATTATACACTCTATTCAAGGTCATCCTGAGCTGCAGAGAAAATTTTGCATTATCGTTTATGTCTAAGTATGTCAATAAATCTAAGCTTCTCAATTAGAACTTTAAATCCAGATAGACATATTAAGAATGATTGTTATGTTTGACTTCATACAAAATTAAACATTCTCTTTTTTTAAACTGACATAAAGAATATCTTTTTGCAGCACCTGAATTTGTTCGTGAACGTAAATAAACATTGACCTTCAATATGAGTTACGACATTGTTCTACCTTATGAAAGAAATAATGGCAACTATAATATGACAATACCCTTTTTTGTGTTAAACATTTTAACTCTCTTTATATTTGGCAAACCAACCTGAAAGTTTAATATTACAGCACAATTTTCCTGCCTATGTATTTCCATCAATCAATTATATTACACAGATATTATTTCAGTGCTGTCTCTTTAGAAATGAAATAGCTAAAATGTACTGGTTTCACCTTTAACGAAAATGTTTTCTTTTTTTTAATAAAAAAACAAACAAACTTTTTGATGTTTCCTCTAGAACAAACATTGAAGGTAATGATAAACAGTGTCATCCATCATATAAGCCCTTTGACACCTGCAGCATATAACTTTACAGCTATGCTATTTTATTACCTTCAAAGTTATACCCTATATTGATACTCAATTTAATTATATCATGTATACCTTATTTACAGTAAATATTGCCAGTAACCCCTGGATTCCCTCTTAGTGTCCCCTATAGTGTGTAGTTTTGTTGTCAGAAAAATTCACATTTATTTTTTGAAGTAAGGTATATTTTATTTTGATGTTATTTTGGTAGGATCTTTTCATTTTTTTTTTTCTGGGTCAGCAGCATGAACAGACAAAGCTGCTCTCTGTTAGCAGCACATCACTGCACATTACTGTGGTGCTGTTTACTGCACAAAACCTCCACAGTAACAAGCTCATTAAATCACCACATTCTCTATCCCCCTATTGACATAGCTGCTAATAAACTTTGGCAATCCCCTATTGTCATCATGCCTGGGATGTCTAAACAGAGGCAGCGCTTCTTCACCTTGTAGCTAGTAGGGGGTGAGTAGGAAGTGTATCTGCAGGCCAAAGTGGTTGGATAGCCACATACTTGAGAGGCGGGTCATGTCTTACTTCCTCTTTTGGCAGTGCGCATGCTATACAGACAGAGCAAGCTGAGGAGGTGGTGGAGTGGAAAACCAAGCCTTTATTCTCATCATCCTCCTCCTTCTCCTAGGTGCAGACAAGCACACTCTCATTAACAGCTGCAAATGCACCATCTTCTTCCTCTTATGTAACATCTAATCCTGCTGCAGCCCCACAAACTGTCATTGAGAAGTTGCTGAATTATTTCAGGACAACATTAGTCACTTGCTGCAGGGCGATGCACAGAAATTTTTTTTTTTTCAGATATTGATGAGGAGAGTACATACAGCATAGATGGTGGAGACAACAAGCAGGGGAAATCTATTGCCAGTGATGTTCCTGCAGCTGCATCTTACTGGCCAGTGGGCCTATAAGAAGGGTGGGAATGATGAGGGTCCAGAGCATACCTGGGTCCCTAAGATTGTAGAGGAAGATGGTGAGGGAGAGGCAAAATATTAACAAGACAGGGTGGCATCCAGTGGCAGCTTGCAGAAGAAGGGAGGGACAGCCACTCTAATCCCCAGATCCATCCCGTAGGGCTCAGCAATGTGGTCCTTTTTTAATACATGTGCTGCAGTCTACACCATAGTGGTTTTCAGCCTCTTCCGGCAGTGTATCAAACTTGATGAATCCACCAGTCATTTTAGTACGGCATGATTGAGGAACCACATGGCTGCTCATCACAAATAGCAATAGCATACAAATGATATTAGTTAACAGCCAAAGGCCTGTAATACTTTTCCTTCTCACCCATCTCTTTCCACCCCTTCCTCCAGTCCACAGGAATATCCATCTGTATCTGCTGCAACATCTGTGGCCGCAAGCAATAGAAACGGCAGTCAGACAAGGTGTTTGAGAGGCATAGCTTATGATAGATCAAGCAGGAAGGTGTGTAAGCTTTGGTCATGCTAGGTAGGGCTGAGTGTAGGCTTCATGCTCAAAGTCATTAAACATCATCCTACTATCTGCAGCTACATCCTTTTATAGTGTATGGGCTGCAACTTCAGCGTGAACCAACATTCCCAGAGGTCAGGTATATGATGGCTTAAGCAATGCCTTGTGGGACATTCAGCTGGAGGAATTCACACTGAAAGTTTCCAAAGGTCAGATCTTATATGAATATGCAAACAGTAACTGTTCAGTCCAAACCTGAATGTGGACCCTGCCACCTACTGCATGAGGGTGAAGTGGTGCATATGCATATAGGAAGAAAAATATGCACCACTTCACCCTCATGCAGTAAGTGTCAGGGTCCACATTCAGGATCGGACCAGTCAGTGTTTGGACGTTCATACAAGATCTGAACTTTAGGAATGTTAGGTGGGAATTCCTCCAGCTGAATGTCCCACAATGCATTGCTTGAACCATCATTGGCCAAGTTCATGTACTTGACCTCTGGGCATGTTAAAGTTGCAGCCCACACACTATAAAAGGCTGCTTGGTGAATTAAGTTTGAGTGAGGGACCACTGGGATTTGTTTAAAGGAAAGAAAGGTTAGCGTAGTGTGTTTTCAGTATTATGCTACATACAGTTCTACAGTTTAGTGATATATGTGCTAATAGTTTGGTTTTATTGTTTTCAGACAGGTGTTCAATGTTATTTTGTTTATTATTTGACTATCTTGTCATTTTTAGCTTTATTTTATTCCGGTTTTATTTTAGGGCTAATATAGCAACTGTAGCGTGAATCTGTTGGTGTCATCACAGCAGCTGGTCTTTGTTTGCAGCAGAGCACTGCATATCATTGAGGAGTTGTTAGGTATTTAGTATACTAAAGCAGGGCTCAAAATTTCAAGTCCTGAGCTACTAGCCAGGCCTCAAGGGTTACTCGCCACCAGTTGCCCCGCCCAACACCTACCCTGCCCCGCCCCTAATCCTGCCCCTAAAAACGCCCCCATAAATTATCTCATGAAATGATACTTAAATGATTTATGCAGAATTAAGTTATAAAAAATTAATATTAACAACAACTTTGTCCACCAATGCAGCCAGCATGTGTCCCACCCCCCCCCCACCCCAGTGCAGCATGTGTCCCCAGTGCAGCATGTGACCCCCTGTGCCGCATGTGTCCCCCAGTGCAGCCTGTGTCCCCAGTGCAGCCTGTGACCCCCCTGTGCCGCATGTGACCCCCAGTACCGCATGTGTCCCCAGTGTCTCCCCCAGTGCAGCCTGTGTCCCCCCAGTTCAGCCTGTGTCCCCCCAGTGCAGCCTGTGTCCCCAGTGTCCCCCCAGTGCAGCCTGTGTCCCCCCAGTGCAGCATGTGACCCCCTGTGCAGCCTGTATCCCCCTGTGCAGCCTGTGTCCCCAGTGTCCCCCCAGTGCAGCCTGTGTCCCCCCCAGTGCAGCCTGTGACCCCCCCAGTGCAGCATGTGACCCCCTGTGCAGCCTGTATCCCCCTGTGCAGCCTGTGTCCCCAGTGTGCCCCCCAGTGCAGCCTGTGTCCCCCCCCAGTGCAGCCTGTGACCCCCAGTGCAGCCTGTGA
Source organism: Lithobates sylvaticus (assembly GCA_028564925.1). NCBI lineage: Eukaryota > Metazoa > Chordata > Amphibia > Anura > Ranidae > Lithobates > Lithobates sylvaticus. Next base: position 123,697,295 of record CM053030.1, on the reverse strand, counting down.
CCCCCCTGTGCAGCATGTGTCCCCCCAGTGCAGCATGTGTCCCCCCAGTGCAGCATGTGTCCCCCTGTGCAGCCTGTGTCCTCAGTGTCCCCCCAGTGCAGCATGTGTCCCCCCCCCCAGTGCTGCATGTGTGCAGCCTGTGAAGCCTGTGTCCCCCCAGTGAAGCCTGTGTCCCCCCAGTGCAGCCTGAGTGCCCCCAGGTGAAGCCTGTGTTCTCCCCAGTGCAGCCTGTGCCCCCCCAGTGAAGCCTGTGCCCCCCAGTGCAGCCTGTGCCCCCCCCCCCCCAGTGCAGCCTGTGTCCCCCCAGTGCAGCATGTGACCCCCAGTGCAGCATGTGACCCCCAGTGCAGCCTGTGTCCTCAGTGTCCCCCCAGTGCAGCATGTGTCCCCCCAGTGCAGCATGTGACCCCCCCCAGTGCCGCATGTGTCCCCCCCCCAGTGCCACATGTGTCCCCCCCGGTGCCACAGGTGTCCCCCCAGTGAAGCCTGTGTCCCCCCAGTACAGCCTGTGCCCCCCCAGTGCAGCCTTTGTCCCCCCAGTGCAGCCTGTGTGCCCCCAGGTGAAGCCTGTGTTCCCCCCAGTGAAGCCTGTGTCCCCCCAGTGCAGCCTGTGCCCCCCAGTGAAGCCTGTGTCCCCCCCAGTGAAGCCTGTGTCCCCCCCAGTGCAGGCTGTGTCCCCCCCAGTGAAGCCTGTGTCCCCCCCCCCAGTGAAGCTTGTGTCCCCCCCCAGTGCAGGCAGTGCAGGCTGTGTCCCCTGTGTCCCCAATGCAGCCTACCTGTGCAGGGGAAGAGAGCCGCTGCCTGTCTGATTAGAGCGGCAGGCGAACATAACAGCTTTTAATTTAATAGCTGTTTGTTCCCCGCCACGTGCCGTCATATACAGCCCCTCCCCCTCATTCGAGTCACTTTGATAGACAGATCACCTGTCCAATCCTGGGTCAGGTGATCTGTCTATCTGTCTATCAAAGTTCCCCGGACAAGGGGGAGGGGCTGTATATGACGGCGCGCGGCGAGGAACAAACAGCTATTGAAACAAAACTGTTATGTTCCTCTGCCGCTCTAATCAGACAGGCAGCGGTGGCGGCTCTCCTACACTCGCGAGACCTCAAAATCCACTCACATAATGCGAGCAGGCGAGTGGATTTTTTGAGGTCTGTACTAAAGCACCACAAAGTGATCACTGGGGACATGGTACTTCATATATAGGTAGGGCATGTTTGCCCTTTTTTTCAGGTGCTGGGTGAGCCATACAGCCACATCTTGGTGAGGAGGTGGTGGAGTGGCAAACCAAGCCATCCTCCTTCTCCTCTTCTGTTACTGAGGTTTAGACTTGCTGCCGTTAGCGGAGAGGAGGAAAGTGAGAAATAGGCACAGTCCCAGTGAGGTAGACTGTCAGTCAGAGGCTGCTCGCAGAAAATTAGGGGGAGCAACCGTCCTATTACACTAAATGACAGAGCTCCACGGGTACAGGACATGGTTGTCTCCTGGTCCATTCTCCAGTGCTCAGATGTGTGGGCCTTTTTCAGCATGTGTGTGGCACACGGCTGAATTTTTATTTGCAGTCTCTGCCTCAAGTTGATCAAGCATAGCAATAGCAATGCCCATGGGCACCACTCACATAAACAAACATCTGACCTCTCACCATGCAGCTCATTGGGAACAGCACCAGAAAGCTACACATCAGGAAAAGTTCCTCTTGTTCCACCTCTACTCTCACTCCACACCACTACATTATGCTTTCTCAGCAGCCTCCAGTGATAGGGAGGATGCCCACCAGGTGGAACTCAACTTTGGCCAAGATGCAGCAAACATGCGTGCAACAAGTTGCCATCAACAAGTACATGAGTATGGTATGGGGACAAGCTCATAGAAGCTGGGCTTATTTTCTCCACACTAGTAGCTGCTGAAACAGGACGCATGCACTGCATTATCACTGCTTGTGGAAGCTACAAGAATGGTGAGACAATGCATACATCGGTGACACTACCAGTTGTAATCACGCTGGAACATACACTGCATGACATAATTGACAGAGTACTCTAGGCAGAGCAGTGGGAGGGACAGTAGGACTTCCTTTAATTATAATGCCAGCTGTATGCAGACACTAGGGATGAGCCGAACACCCCCAGGTTCGGTTCGCACCAGAACCCGCGAACTGACCAAAAGTCTGTGTAAATTTAAGAACCCTATTAGTTACAATGGACGCGAACGTTCAAAATCAAAAGTGCTAATTTTAAAGGCTAATATGCATGTTATTGTCATAAAAAGTGTTTGGGGACCTGGGTCCTGCCCCAGGGGACATGTATCGATGCAAATTTTTTTTTTTAAAACGCCAGTTTTTTCAGGAACAGTGATTTTAATAATGCTTAAAGTGAAACAATAAAAGTGTAATATTCCTTTAAATTTCATACCTGGGGGGTGTCTATAGTATGCCTGTGAAGGGGCGCATGTTTCCCGTGCTTAGAACTGTCCCTGCACAAAGTGTAATTTTTGCAGGAAAAAAAGCTATTTAAAATCACTCGCGGCAAATGAATTGTCGGCTCCCGTAACACAGAGAACAGACATTCATTAAAAGTCATTGATAAAAAAAAAGTCATTGATAAAAAAACAAAAAACAAAAAAAAAAGCGTGGGGGTCCCCCCAAATTCAATTACCAGGCCCTTCAGGTCTGCTATGGATATTAAGGGGAACCCCGGCCAAAAAAAATAAATGGCGTGGGGTCCCCCTTATCCGAGCATGCAACCTGGCAGGCCGCAGAAAAAGAGGGGGGGAGGAGACCGCCCCCCCTCCCTCCTGAACCGTACCAGGCCACATGCCCTCAACATTGGGAGGGTGCTTTGGGGTCCCCCCCAAAGCACCTTGTCCCCATGTTGATGAGGACAAGGGCCTCGTCCCCACAACCCTGGCCATTGGTTGTGGGGGTCTGCGGGCGGGGGGCTTATCAGAATCTGGAAGCCCCCTTTGACAAGGGGACCCCCAGATCCCGGCCCCCCCTGTGTGAAATGGTAAGGGCACCTACCATTTCACCAAAAAAGTGACAAAAATGGTAAAAATTACAGGAGACGGTCTTTGACAATTCCTTTATTAAAATCTTCTTTCTTCTGGTCTTCCTTCTTCCTTTCTTCATCCTTCGGTTTCTTCATCTTCTCCTTCCGGCATCTTCTTCCATCTTCTTCCATCTTCTTCTTCCATCTTCTTCTTCCTCCGATCTGCTTCTTCTTGCTCTGGTCTTCTCGTCCTGCATCTTCTTCCATGCTGTCGGTGTCTCTTCTGGGCAGCTCCGCGCAAGGGGAGGCTCCCGCTGTGTGAGGCTTTGCTGCGTCTGACAGGTCTTTTATAACAAAGGGCGGGGCCACCTGGTGACCCCGCCCCCCTCTGATGTCATGGGAAAGCCATAGGGAATTCCCCATGACGTCCCCGTGCGTCAGAGGGGGCGGGGTTACCAGGTGGCCCCGCCCTCCGTTATAAAAGACCTGTCAGACGCAGCGAAGCCTCACACAGTGGGAGCCTCCCATTCCGCGAAGCGGCCCAGAAAAGACACCGACATCGTGGAAGAAGATGCCGGACGAGAAGACCAGAGCAAGAAGAAGCGGATCGGAGGTAGAAGAAGATGGAAGAAGAAGATGGAAGAAGTTCCCGGAAGGAGAAGATGAAGAAACCGAAGGATGAAGAAAGGAAGAAGGAAGACCAGAAGAAAGAAGATTTTAATAAAGGAATTGTCAAAGACCGTCTCCTGTCATTTTTTACAATTTTTGACACTTTTTTGGTGAAATGGTAGGGGTACTTTTGTACCCCCTTACCATTTCACACAGGGGGGGCGGGATCTGGGGGTCCCCTTGTTAAAGGGGGCTTTCCAGATTCCGATAAGCCCCCTGCCCGCAGACCCCCACAATCAATGGCCAGGGTTGTGGGGAAGAGGCCCTTGTCCTCATCAACAACAAGGTGCTTTGGGGGGACCCCAAAGCACCCTCCCAATGTTGAGGGCATGTGGCCTGGTACGGTTCAGGAGGGAGGGGGGCCGCTCTCGTCCCCCCCTCTTTTCCTGTGGCCTGCCAGGTTGCATGCTCGGATAGGGGTCTGGTATGGATTTTGAGGGGGACCCCACGCCATTTTTTTTTTGCCGGGGGTTCCCCTTAATATCCATAGCAGACCTGAAGGGCCTGGTAATTGAATTTGGGGGGACCCCCACGCTTTTTTTTTTTTTATCAATGACTTTATTTTATCAATGACTTTCAATGAATGACTGTTCTCTGTGTTACGGGAGCCGTCAACTCATTAGCCGCGAGTGATTTTAAATAGCTTTTTTTCCTGCAAAAATGACACTTTGTGCAGGGACAGTTCTAAGCACAGGAAACATGCGCCCCTTCACAGGCATACTATAGACACCCCCCAGATGTGATACTGCAATGCTGTACTAACAGCACGCACACACTAATCCCCAGAATCACAGCAGATAATGTCAGCAGCACATAATAACACTGACATTGGAACACAATATACGAGGCCACCGGTGCGGCGGCCTTTTATAATGTGGGGCGTGTACTAAACCCCCTGAGCTATAATTGGCCACAGGCATCCTGCCTGTGGCCAATTATTGCTCTCCACGCCACTGGCTCTATGATTGTCCAAGCATGCGGGTCACAGTGCATGCTTGGCCAATCATCAGCCAGCAATGCACTGCGACTGGCGCAGTGCATTGCGGGCCGCTCGTATCACACAAATTTGATGCGAGCGGCCCAAATAGTTCTGGGCTTGCCGAGCGGGCGAACGACCGATGTTCGATTCGAACATGGGTTCGAATCGAACACCGGGCCCATCCCTAGCAGACAACATTCACATGAGGCCACAGCAGGCTCTAAGAAAAGGCCAGTATGCTTGTTGAATGCTCAAGTTACATGCTAAAAATATTTGAGCAAAGACTCACTGTGAGACATACATTAAGATGCACACACAAGTGTATTAGCGTGCACGTTAAGTGGTGCATGCACTGGCATTGGATTTAAGCCTATATACAATAATACTTTCTATATAAAGTAGTTTTAAATTGAGTTTGTTACTGTTACTAAGGCATACACCTCAATAAATATTAAAAAAAAATAGCACTGCCCCTTTAAGTTTCTCTATCTCAATGTGCATAGGTATTCTAATATTAAATGGCAATATTCATGCCTCTATATACAGTATGCAATCCTGGGTGACCACAATGATATGCTTACAGGCCGGATGTGACATCATCGGTTAACCCTACCTAAGGGGGAGGGGAGCACGGCACTGTGTCGGCAATCACACAAAAGAGCACAGATGGATCAAGTGTGAATGATTATCTGTTTGCACAGCATTTAAATAGCACTGTGGACAATGAAACCTGTTTAAAATACCTATGAACATATATGTTGCCATGTCTATGCAATAGTTATGTATATTTTACCTCTTGTCTACCGCACTATAGCTAAATGACGGCTATGGCATGGTCGCACATTTCTGGGAGGGTATCTATTGACATCCTCCTGAGAACACGCTTCCGGCACACCCCCCGTATGCGCATCAGGAAGAATCTGTTACTACTGTGTGCCTTTGCCTGTGCCTGTGACACAGCGTATCACAGATTGGGGTAAAGGGCCAATCACAGCGACCTTTTATTATGTGATCGCTGTATCCAATCACAAGCGATCACAAAATGTAAACAGAGTAGGTCATCAGGGGTTGACAACTCTCATTCCCTTACACAGAGTCCGAGAGTAAGGGAAGGAGAAAGATCTGTGCAGGACAGTAAGTCTACAATTTTTATTAGGGCTTTACAGTGCCCATCAGTGTCACACAGTGACCATCAATGTCATACACTGCTCATTAGTATCACACAGTGCCTGTCAGTGCTGCCTCATCACTGCTGCCTCAACAGAGCATTAACAGGGCTGCTTATCAGTGACGCTTATCAGTGCTGCCACAGTGCACGTCAGTGTAGCTAATCAGTGCCGCCTCATCAGTGCTGCTTATTAGTGATGAAAAAAGTGCAGCGCTACATGTACATATATAGCCCAGGTGTAAACTTAGAGATGGGTGAACATACACAATAATGATTGTGCTGAGATGCGCAAGGTGATGGAACCAAAACGATAAACGTGCTTGTAAAAATACAAATAAACTGTGTGCTAGCTACCGGTGAATACAGTGCAATCAATAATGGTAGGGATCAGGTGACGCCATAGTAAGATATAAACACATATAACAAAATAACAGGTGCTCATGTTATATCAGCGAATAGTCAAATTGACTTTAACACATTATGACGCAGTGTAAAGTCCATCAATAATGAATATCATGATATATTCCTCTGGAACAACCCTTGATAGGTATCAGTTGTTGAATGATCTCATAAACATAAATGGTAATATCCCAGTGTTCACAAGTTCAAACACCCGGGACTGTGCTATCACCACCCAGGGGAGGGGTAGGTACTCTTACCATAAGATATGGACACACACTCCAGCAGTGGTGGGTCAAACAGGCATGGATGGAAACCCGTATCTCAGGCCGTGATCTCCTGAAGTTGGAAAGATATGGATGCATGCTAGCAATATTGCAGCAGACCAGTGACACGGGAAACAGAAACACGACCACAATCTCCTGGTTTATGCAGTCTCCATAAAACTCTTCTCCAGCAATGGTAAAATGGTGATCATAAAAGAAAAAAGGAAGGCTTCCACATGGCGTAGATCAAACAACGTATGGATTTAATAAATAAATGGTACAAACATCACTCAAGATGTGTTGAAAAAGGGGGGAGGTATTCAACCTTACCAGGCCATGTCCTCATTTAAAGTCCCAAATCATAATTTCTCTCCTTTATTGTAACACTCAAGATGTGTACAATAAAATGTGATCACAAAAAGCTTGTAAAACAGGCGCAGTGTGCAGAGCTTAGTAGGCAATAACCCAACACGTTTCGTCCTACAGGACTTCAACTGGGGTGTAAGCCTGCTCCCTCACACTGCGCTATATATATATATATATATATATATATATATATATATATATATATATAAACTTGCAAAATTATTAGACCATAATAGAAAGCTTAAGTGGAAACCATCTTAGTGGATGGTGTGCGCTTATCCACTGCACATAGTAATGTGTGACATAGAATAATACATGTAGTATATAAGCCTTTATACAAAACATATGTGTGAATATGACCTGGTGAGATGTAGAGGCCTTAATACAAAGGTAAAACCAGTGAGACAGTAAACTAAACCTGGGAAACTGGACTATTAAATGACTCATAGACAATATAGAGTCTATGCTTGGTTGATAAAGGAATTGATGCCCCAACTGATATTCATCGCGTAGGGCGAATATGATTTAAGCTGGTAAATCCAGAATGTCTCTAGTAGTGATATCCCCCGTAGGAACGAGTCACCTCTGCAATGGGGGAAAAATTTGTCTAAGATCTGGAATTTAGTACCTAATGTATTTTTATTGTGATGGTGAAGATAATGCCTAGGTAGAATATGATAGGTGCGACCTTTTTTGATACTGGCAATGTGTTCATTCACCCTCACCGAGAACGATCTTATAGTCCATCCCACGTATTGTTTCTTGCAAGGGCAAGTTATTAAATAAACAATATATATCGGGTGGTAAAGTGTTTCATTAGATATGTTAGAGAAGAGGCGGTAGATTCAAAGGATTTCCTCCTGCCACACACATTATGCATACATACATTGCATTTGCGAAAGGGATAACACCCCTTAAGATAGTGGAAAAATTAAGCTCTTATCGGGGGATCAATAACATTTGGCGCAATCTGTCCACTCAAATGTAGTGCTCCCTGTAAATGACCCTGGCACGATCTGGAAGGACAGGGCCCAGCACTCAGTTATTCTTGAGACCTTCCAATGATGGTTAAAAATATCTTTTATTTGTTTGTGTTGCACAGAAAACTTGGTCACGAAGGACCACCTGAACTTTGTGTCCTGTACATGTTTGGGTTGATCTATTAACAATGTACTCCTATCCAACAAAGACTTTGCTAATTTCCTCATCTATAGTTAAAGGATGGAAGCCTTTCTTTACAAACCTAGGCTTGAGAATTGCGGCCTGATGGTTAAAGTCAGATACGTTCGTACAGTTGCGCCTGATGCCCAGTAGTTGACTTTGTGGGACTGACTTCAACCTTGAGTTATGGTGGCAAATATCTATATGGATACATTCCGGTCGGTTGATTTGAAAAATGTCTTGGTGACTAGTTGATTTCCTTTCCTTTCCATAGGAGGAGGATGTTGTCTATATATCTAGCTTAAAGTACCAATTTAGGTCTATTACGGGCATAGACGACATCCTCCTCCCATTGGGCCATAAAGAGATTGGCCAAGCTGGGGGCAAATTTAGCTTCCATGGCCTCTCCCTTCTGTTGCAAATAGAGCTGGTTATTAAACTAGAAATAGTTATGTTTTGTTGCAAATCTAAGTAGTTCCATAATATACTCTTGTTGGACTGTAGGGATCTTATCACTTTTAGTTAGATACTAGTCCACAGCGGAGAGCACAATATGGTATGCAAGTGTACAAGGCTGCAACATCTGCTGTAACTAATATCCAGAGGTTGACTTTGGGAAATGGACGTATGAGAGCTGCCAGCATTGCTGCAGAGGTTGAAGGGGTGGGGGGTCAGCCTGTCAGTGCTCAGACCATACACTGCACACTGCATCAAATTGGTCTGCATGGCTGTCATCCCAGAAGGAAGCCTTGTCTAAAGATGATGCACAAGAAATTCTACAGTTTGCTGAAGACAAGCAGACTAAGGACATGGATTACTGGAACCAAGATAAACTTATTTGGTTCAGATGATGTCAAGAATGTGTGGCGGCAACCAGGTGAGGAGTACAAAGACAATTGTGTCTTGCCTACAGTCAAGCATGGTAATGGGAGTGTCATGGTCTGAGGCTACATAAGTGCTGCCGACACTGGGGAGCTACAGTTCATTGAGGGAACCATGAATGCAAACATGTACTGTGACATACTGAAGCAGAGCATGATCCCCTCCCTTCAGAGACTGGGCCACAGGACATTAATCCAACATGATAACGACCCAAAACACACCTCCAAGATGACCGCTGCCTTGCTAAAGAAGCTGAGGGTAAAGGTGATGGACTGGCCAAGCATGTCTCCAGACCTAAACCCTATTGAGCATCTGTGGTACATCCTTAAATGGAAGGTGGAGGAGCGCAAGGTCTCTAACATCCACCAGCTCTGCCATTTTGTCATGGAGGAGTGGAAGAGGACTCCAGTGGCAACCCATGAAGCTATGGTGAACTCCATGCCCAAGAGGGATAAGGCAGTGCTATAAAATAATGGTGGTCACACAAAATATTGACACTTTTGGCCCAATTTGGACATTTTCACTTAGGGGTGTACTCACTTTTGTTGCCAGTGGTTTAGACATGAATTGCTGTGTGTTGAGTTATTTTGAGGGGACAGCAAATTTACGCTGTTATACAAGCTGTACACTCACTACTTTACATTGTAGCGAAGTGTAATTTCTTCAGTGTTTTCACATGAAAAGATATAATAAAATATTTACAAAAATGTGAGGGGTGTACTCACTTTTGTGAGATACTGTACATATATGAATCATAAATACACAGAAGGAAGGAGCACAAGGGGATAAAGGAAAACAAAGGAAGAAAATAAATTCTGTAGGGCACTTGAGGCCAGGATAATGAGCACTGTTGCTCCAGGAAATAAAGGGACACTACAAGTAAAATTAAAGGCCTCATTTAGCCCAGGTGGTCTGGTAGCCTGAAGATCAAAAATCCAGTGCAGCTCACGCTGGAGGAGAAGTTTGTTGTAATCTCCTCCACGAGAGCCGGGATGGATCTGATCCAGGGCTAGAAAACACATCATATGTTGATGTATGTGTATATGCCCCTACTTCTAAGAGGCTTCAGAAATTTGTGTAAGCAGTGTTTTAATATCCAATTTGTCAATTAAATCTGTTCATTTTCATCAAGAAGTGAGACCAATTCATCCAGTGCCTGAAATTCCATCTGTGTATTTTAAGATTCCTGTCCTGGTGTGCGTCCAGTATATAGGCTTTTCAGAAGTAAATTGCGTGTAGATAGGTGTAAGTCTTTTATGACCTCAAATTTATCTAGGCCTCGCTTCCGAACAAAAGGTTAAACCTTTGGATAGGACTATTTATAGAACCATATGCAAATGAATACAAATTAGGGTGGGACTTTACGTGTACCATACAGGGTCTAATAATCAGGCATACCAAACAACTTAAAAAATAAACAAATCTTTATTATCCATCTAACAAATGGTTGAATTAATAACATTTCAAACTTTGGATTGGACTGTCATCTCATCCTTGCTGAGTATGTGAGAGGATAAGTTAATTGTGTTTAGTGTTGTTCTTTGGAAATCAGTTTGTTGACTGGTGTTGGTGTTTGTTCTTTGGAAAAAGTGTTGTTTTTCAACGTTGGATCTAAAAAAATATTGTGAGATTGTGTGGTCTGTTTGTTGTTGGTGGACATAGTGGAACTTGATGAAGAACTGTCACCAAGAGGAACCAAAGAGTGTGAATAAGATAAATCACCTAATGTGCAAAATGCAATTCCTGTATGATTGCTTGCATTAGTCAAGCAAGAGTGTTTAGTGATACATCAGGGGTCCCATCACCTTGTCGACAATGTTTTGAGTGTCTAGTTCTTCGAGGCTGCTTGGAGGAGGATAAAGACAAAAAAGAAGAAACAGATGAATTATCAGACACATTGAAGTATACATTCATATGGAAGGGGTTTGGCTGTTTTTTCCAAATGTCTTTCCTCTGCTGCCATTTATATGCTTTGCCATCCTGAACTGCTCTCTTGTCCTGCAAAAAATGTCTTTCCTTTTGTGCTAATATTTCCTTATTAAATATCTCCAAATGAGTCCTAAGTTTGTTGTTCTGTTCAGAATATGAGAGGTGCGTTTGGAATGGTGTTAATGTTCTATACAACTCCTCAACCTTCTTGTCTACCTCAATTAAGCATTTTTTGTATTCATTGGTTAACAAATCCATCATAGTCTTAGAGCATTTTTTCATTTTTTTCCCCCAAGCTTCTTTGAAGGCAGAACTTATACTGATATTCTGCCAATATTAATGATGCACCTGTGCCAGAAAATGCTAACGGCCTAAGGGGTAGGCCCTGGGCCTGTGGTATCTAGTCCCAAAATAAAAAAATAAATAAAGTAAAAAAAATGTTTTTGTTTTATTGAGTTAATGTTATACCGTTACTGCGTGTTATTGTTAACTGTTGTGGTTAGCTTTGCAGGAACGCCAATCAGCTGCAGCACTGATATGAGCTCCTATGCTTCAGCATATACTTTTTCACTTTTTTTCCAGCAGAGATCTCTTTTTTTTTTTTTTTTTTTTCAATAAAAGATTTTTATTAAGCAAAACAAAAGATTCGTCTTAACAACATTTGTTCAACATTACATTTGTGCGAGATATCGTACAGTTTAACTCAACATGAATCACATTTGAGGCAACTACTCTTTGAGTAATGTACTTGTGTTATGCTGACCATGTTACCAAAACTGTGCTTATTGGTGAGTTCGTCTTAGTTAGTCATGTGCCCCCCATGCCCTGCCCTAAATTTAGGCCCAGGGACGGGGGTACCACCACGACCAGTGTCTTAAAGGGCAGAGGCCCAGAAAAAGAATAGAAAGAGATAGGGGGTAGGAAAGGGAATATGGAGAGAGGAAAGGTAGGGGGGGGGGAGGTGGGGGGGGGAGGGATAACCCCTTGGATTTATTTCTAATGCAGTTTCGTCTTCAGGTGTTATCATTTCAGGCTCAGTTTAACCCTGTCGGGTGCTGGCATTCAGGACTGTCCTTCTGATCCCAACAGTTATTACTAATCTCTGCTCCAGTAGGAAGGTCATTAGGTATTAGTATAAGTACAACACAGATTTCTATCGTATATTTCAGCCCGTTTGAAGCTTAGTAAAGGCATCTGAGTATTTAAAGGCAACCCACGGTCTCCAAGTTTTATGGAATCTGTCAGTGTTCTCTGATACTATTGTCACTGTTTCTTCCAGTTTGTATAGTAAGTCCACTTCAGACACCCACTCCTTAATCGTGGGTGCGTGTGTGGACCTCCAATGCCTGGGGATAACTGTCTTTGCGGCGTTCAACATGTGTCGGGTCATTGTCCTTTTGTATCTTGACAGTGAGTAGTCAGAAATGTGTAGCAAGCAACACTCCGCATTGAGGGAAAGCTTGGTCTCTGTGATGGCACGTATCTGAGCACATACCCCGTCCCAATATCCGCGTAACGAAGGGCAATCCCACCAGATGTGCAGCATGGTGCCCTTGTCAATGCCACATCTCCAGCATAGTTCTGAGGTCTCTGGGTACCATGCATGCAGTCTGACCGGGGTGAAATACCAGTTCGTCAGTACCTTGTATGAGGTTTCCTGTGTGCTAGTGCTGATGGAGCATTTATGAGCAAGAATGCATGCATTGTTCCACTGTTCATCAGTGAATGTTTTCTTGAGTGCCGCTTCCCACTTGGCCCTGTGTGTACTCGGTGGTGTACTCTTGTTAGTCTGTAACCAGCTGTACATCAATGAAGTGGCTTTGTTCACCGGCTCTCCCTTGATACACAGTTGTTCAAACCACGACTGATCTCTTAGGAATTGTTGTTTGTTGGCCGTGCAGAGAATGTAGTTATGTAGTTGTCTGTACTGCCAGAACGTGAAATGTCTCGCTTGTAGTTCCATGTTTAATGCTTCGAAAGTTTTAAGCTTACCTCCCGTGATGCAGTGTGCGACAGTCATTGGTGTGTTGTCGTCTCACCAAGAGGAACCCAAAGAGGAGATGTGAATAACCTCTGAATTCCCATGTGAACAATCAGTTTTTTTCCGTGTGAATAAGATAAATCACCTAATGTGCAAAATGCAATTCCTGTATGATTGCTTGCATTAGTCAAGCAAGAGTGTTTAGTGATACATCAGGGGTCCCATCACCTTGTCGACAATGTTTTGAGTGTCTAGTTCTTCGAGGCTGCTTGGAGGAGGATAAAGACAAAAAAGAAAAAACAGATGAATTATCAGACACATTGAAGTATACATTCATATGGAAGGGGTTTGGCTGTTTTTTCCAAATGTCTTTCCTCTGCTGCCATTTATATGCTTTGCCATCCTGAACTGCTCTCTTGTCCTGCAAAAAATGTCTTTCCTTTTGTGCTAATATTTCCTTATTAAATATCTCCAAATGAGTCCTAAGTTTGTTGTTCTGTTCAGAATATGAGAGGTGCGTTTGGAATGGTGTTAATGTTCTATACAACTCCTCAACCTTCTTGTCTAAGTAGCGTCAAGTCCTCTTAGATAAAAGGTTTACATACAGTATAATTTAAGTTACAAGGTTATTTTTATTTACTAGTAAATGGCAAACATTTTCTAAATAAAAAAAATGCAGGCTATAAAAGCCATGTAAATTATATTTAGATGCTAGCCTTCAGTATTTACCACAGAGTATTTTAATATTTATTTTAGTAAGTTTGGGCTCTTCTTGTCTTTGCATAGTCTAAGGAATGCTAGATTGTGTAGGTTGTTAGTATGTTGGTTTGTTAATGTAAATCGTGGCTAAGGGGTTTGGATAATTACCTTGAAGTTATGGGGATTCCAAGTTTAAATTCTACCAAAGACTATATTCTTCTATGTTCTTTGTGCTATATATGTTGTCATTGGGCTCCTGTGTTTTCTCTCCCCATGCAAAAACACATTAGTAGGTAGCTTTTTAAAAAGCACATACTTTCATGAATTTGGTAAGGGTATTATATTTTAAACACCTTTGGGGGCAGCAACTAATTTGAATGATTTATGTAGTGTTTATCTTCAAGGAAAAGTAAAAATGCAATTTTAGTCTATGGGGTTGATTTACTAAAGGCAAATAGGCTGATCACTTTGCAGCGGAATTTTCCCTTCTTAGTTAAAAAAGCCAATGACGTGCAAAAAAAGAACCCCCCAAAAAACAAAAAGACATTTATTTTTGCTTGTACATTATTGGATGATGGAAGTCAACAGAGCTACAGTATATATCATTAATTCCTTTTTATTAGTTAACTTTAACCTAAATTGTATTCACAATAAATATAGCTAAACTGTAACTTATGGGTTTAAGTAAATTTTAACTGTGCTATGAGGGGCAATTATTCTTTTTAACATTACATGTCACATTAGCCTCTACACAACAGCTAAAATCTCAAAATAAGCTGGGCCATTCAGGCTAGAGACACTGTTAGAAGCATGCCAGTTTGAAGATCATTTTTGTTCACCCTGTATGAAAAAAGTTCTCTCTGTAGGTTAAGTGGTATTAAACCAAAAAACTGAAATGTATTATTCTGCAGCTTATAAATTCTTGGTGGATTCATTTTTTTCACTTTTTTTTAGACCTATTTCCTTCATTTTTACCTAGTGAGCCAGCAGGTAACACCGGTAACACACTTCTGTCTTAGTTTGCCTAGGAGCAAAAGACATAACTTTGGACTGCAGCATTTTTGATCTATAGAGAGGGTAGGGTTAGCTGCACTAGCAGATTTATTAGGACTGGACTAACAAATTAAAGTCATTTTTTTATGTCATAATGTAGAGAATACGATTTCCTTTCATTTGAGCCCAGTCTTACCACACAGATTTACCCGAGGCCTGAGCAATCCTTTTTTATTGTTCAGTTAGAGAAATCTTAACAAAGTCTTGAAAACTTTGTCAAAAACGCCCCCTTGCTGTGAGTGACAGGTGATTTACATATCTCATGCACTAGCCTGAGACAGGTTATCATTAGATCACTGGATGTTCTACTCTGCCCAGCTCTGACTACATACATGTCCCCTAAATCACTTGTCTGTCTATAGTCTGCTGACTGTTCACTGCATCCTGTGATGAGAAACATCCAGTCAAAACACAGCAATCCTGGGAGAGCTGGAGGGGAGGGGGATGTGAATGATATAAACATAGGTCTATACTTAGGCAAAAAAGGTTCAAACACCCAAAAGCAACAAGCAAATGTATATTTGCTATAATGTTATTTTCGCTTTATGTTTTTTTGTAAAACAATGCTATAAAACAATTAATGAAAAATGATATCAATTTAAAAAAAGTCTAAACATTAAAAAAATATAAACCCAGTAAAAAAAATGTAAGTTTTCCTTTATTAGCATGTGGTCATTCTTTGAATTCTATGATACTTGTTGACCATGTGCATTGATTATGGATACTAGATAGTTGTGCTTTATAAAGTAGCCACAAGACGAAGTGTATAGAAATTATGAACAGTTATTATGGCAGAGTACTGTAGTGTGTAAGTTAGGTCTTAGCAAATATGCAAGTTTATAATTGTCCATACTTAATTCTTTTAAATTATTTCAGCACTCGGTCATTCCTTTGTGAGGCATGTGTAAAGAATTGTGTTTAATTATTTTCAATTAATATTATTGGGTGTTCAAAGTAAATATTCGTATGTTGATCATGTATATCTATTTTAAAACTCTGTATTGAAATAAAATCAAGTGTATATTGGTTGCCATGGAGACGATAAGTAATACAGTAAGCAATCTCAATAAATATTATGACATGCATAAGCATCTATCAGTGTGTTAAGATCTTAGTGTCAATTGTTTATTTTTTGTAGAACTGATTGATTCATAAGTAAACATGATAGTAAAAACTGAATGTATGTAAAGAATAACAAAAAAAATTAGGCAGCACTTTCATTACTGACCCGTAGAAAATTACTAATAAAATATCCAATGTGGAGTTATTGCTTCCTATCAGCTATCTGTAAGTGTTCAGTGATTAACATAAAAGCTGGTCCATGACAGATCTGACCTGATTTACCCATGCAAAATAAACATAAAAATGTTCTTGGAAGAAACATTAAGGTGAATGATACTAGAAATTAGATAACCAAATTGCTAGATGTGAAATTCAACCTACAACCAGTGGAGGTTTCCTAATATAGTCCTATCCACAACTGACATGATAATATATAGATAATACAAGCTAGTGTTCCCCAGCCAACATTTCAAGAAGGGGGGCTCTACAAAAATGGTTACCTTGTAAAAGCACAATCCCAGTGAAAAAAGGCACTGCCATCTTCCGGACCAACTGTGCATGGGAAGGTATTGATGGAAGCGTGTGAGATTACAAACCAAGAAATGTGCTACTCTTTCTCTAGCATAATCTTAACACAAACATCAGTTGCAAAACATGAATTTACTTAATTATGCATTAGATAAATAGATACTGTAGATAGACAGACATATAGATACGAACGATAGACAGACAGAAATATATTACAGGGGGTCATGAAGGTCTTCTGTTTTCTTCTGTTCTACTTTTGGCCTATTTGTTCCTAATAAAAAAAAATCTAAAAGGGAATCAAGATGATAATTGTTCTGGATATCTGAGAAATGTCCATAGCCCTTCTACTGCAGTGTGACAGTTCATTTATTTGATTAGAACCTATGTTGGTCCTTTTTTATAGAAAAATGCTAATTTAATCTCCTGGAATATTTAATTATCAAATCCTTGGCTCTTTAATTTGTCAACAATAATTTTTCTATGTTCTCTTAGCTATTACACAATGTTGTCAATAAGTCTAATACACCACTATCATAGTAATGACTATAAGAATGTTGTTGCATTGAAGCTGTTCATCATTTTTTATTGCAATAATTTATTCATACAAGATTTCAATTTGCTCTAAAATAGCATGTGTTTATCATAGTCACTCTAGCTGCCAGTTTTGTTCAGATTTGAAGCCATGTACAGTGTGAATTGTCTAATTGCTGCGTATTGTTTAGACCTTTGCTAATACATATTGACTTTATTCATTACATCTGTTTTAGGCAAAAGCTGTGATTTCCCAGAGTGCTGGGACCAGTGACAGGTCATATAATAATGAAACCACTGACTGAGCAGAATGTAAGGCATCTTTATCTCTGTAATAATTGCAGAAAGCCGCATTGATTATTTACTAGTAACAAGCCTTTCTATCTGCAAGCTTGGTCAATGTTTCACCTTAATACATAACCAAAAATTGTCTCAGACTTATGTTGAACCTCTGCGTATCTCTTCTTTGTGTAGTTCCCAATTATTACAAAAATAGGATTTCTTGGGGTTCTATTTATAATTTTTTTTTATACAAGATTTACACAAATTTCATGGCACATTTTCTAAATGTATTCCATTGGAAAAATAAGTACATCTTGGGAGAAAGTTGGAGAAAGTGGCTCTTGCATGAAACCACTTTGAAATATACCATAAAGTTGTTATAAAGCCTAAATATTTTTTACCGTAATGTATTCCTTGCAAAAAAATGTTTAGGCATCAGTATTTCCCCTCACCCCCTTTTTACTTACCTGAGCCCTCATTCAATCCAGTGCTGTGCCCATCTGAAGCTCTTCTTTCTAATCATTTCCTGATCTCACAGGCTTTTCTGAGGCAACAGGAGCCATTGGCTTCAGCTGCTGTCAATCAAAGCCAATGACGAGGGAGCAGGGGCAGTGCCAAGTCCCACTGTCTGCATCTACACATGCAAACAGCAATGCTCAGGTGCAAGCCTGCACAAGTCAGGAGCCCCGGCTGGGGGAACCAACAAACAGAGGTTTATGGCAGCCCTGAGGGCAGCTGTGCAATTTTATTGCACAGAGTAGGTAAGTATAAACCGGTATGTTATTTAAAAAAAATTGAAGCTTTACAATCACTTTAATGTAAAAAAGGTATGTTCTATTAACATGAAATATAGAAAAACCTATTATTTTATTTGCTTTTTAATGCTATCATTTTCATAGTTAGCAGCTTCAAGTCCTCTTAGATAAAAGGTTTACATACCGTATAATTTAAGTTACAAGGTTATTTTTATTTACTAGTAAATGGCAAACATTTTCTAAATAAAAAAAAACGCAGGCTATAAAAGCCATGTAGATTATATTTAGATGCTAGCCTTCAGTATTTACCACAGTGTATTTTTATATTTATTTTAGTAAGTTTGGGCTCTTCTTGTCTTTGCATAGTCTAAGGAATGCTAGATTGTGTAGGTTGTTAGTATGTTGGTTTGTTAGTGTAAATAGTGGCTAAGGGGTTTGGATAATTAAATTTAAGTTATGGGGATTCCAAGTTTAAATTCTACCAAAGACTATATTCTTCTATGTTCTTTGTGCTATATATGTTGACATTGGGCTCCTGTGTTTTCTCTCCCCATGCAAAAACACATTAGTAGGTAGATTTTTAAAAAGCACATACTTTCATGAATTTGGTAAAGGTATTATATTTTAAACACCTTTGGGGGCAGCAACTAATTTGAATGATTTATGTAGTGTTTTTCTTCAAGGAAAAGTAAAAATGCAATTTTAGTCTATGGGGTTGATTTACTAAAGGCAAATAGGCTGATCACTTTGCAGTGGAATTTTCCCTTTATTTTTTCTTGTACATTATTGGATGATGGAAGTCAACAGAGCTACAGTATATATCATTAATTCATTTTTATTAGTTAACTTTAACCTAAATTGTATTCACAATAAATATAGCTAAACTGTAACTTATGGGTTTAAGTAAATTTTAACTGTGCTATGAGGGACAATTATTTTTTTTAACATTACATGTCACATTAGCCTCTACACAACAGCTAAAATCTCAAACTAAGCTGGGCCATTCAGGCTATAGGCACTGTTAGAAGAAGGACAGTTTGAAGATAATTTTTGTTCACCCTGTATGAAAAAAGTTCTCTCTGTGGGTTAAGTGGTATTAAACCAAAATACTGAAATATATTATTCTGCAGCTTATAAATTCTTGGTGGATTCATTTTTTTCACTTTTTTTTAGACCTATTTCCTTTAATTTTACCTAGTGAGCCAGCAGGTAACACACTTCTGTCTTTGTTTACCTAGGAGCAAAAGACATAACTTTGGACTGCAGCATTGTCGATCTATAGAGAGGGTGAGGTTAGCTGTACTCGCAGATTTATTAGAACTGGACTAACAAATTAAAGCCATTTTCAGCTGACACTTTATAAAGCAGTTACAGCAAACATTTTTTCCCTTTGGGATAAAGGTTTTACACAGCCAAACTGCTGGTTGGAAGCTAAACAGTGGGGACCTTGAGTGGAGAGTGTGAACAAGTTTTGCTTTTGACTGCTGGTGATTGCTGGGTAGCTTTTTAACACCCTTTTCTGTCACCTTTTGAACAGCTTTTTTTCTTTGCTTCCTTCAGCCTACTAATTAAGGGGAGTGGTTAATTGGTCACAGGTGCTTGAGGCCTATATAACCTTCTGTAGAACTCATTGTGAGCCTGCTCATCTTTGAGCTTGCTGGAACTTAGACCAAGTGCTGCGAGTGCACATGGGCTGTATTGAGTATTAGTGTTAGGTAGTACCTGTGTATTGTGAGTCCCTGAGTGTTGTCTGAGTAGTGTGTGTGGATCGTTAGTACTTGTGTATTGTGTGTGTGTTTTCACGTTGGTCGGCGGTCGCACGTTGGTCAGCGGGCACACGTTGGTCTGCGAGTACCTGTGTATTTTCTTGTTGAGTACCTGTGTATTGTCTTGAGTATTAGTGTCAGGAAGCTAGTTGTTAGGTAATTTGGACAGGGTATAATCCCCAATCCTCATTAAACTAGTAGGTACGATGCCCGGTGGGTGTGGAGATGCGACTTGGTGTACATCTTGCGGCATGTATGCGTTCCTTGAACATCCGATCAAGGGCGAATACTGCTGTGCAAAATGTAAGCACATTGTTTCCCTGGAAGCCCAGGTTCTGAATCTGGGGAAGCAATTGTCAGTATTGAGTAGGGATGAGCTTCGAGTTCGAGTCAAACTCATGTTCGACTCGAACATCGCCTGTTCAACAAACAGCGAACAATTTGGGGTGTTCGCGGCAAATTCGAAAAGCCATGAACACCCTGTAAAAGTCTATGGGAGAAATCTAAAGTGCTAATTTTAAAGGTTTATGTGCAAGTTATTGTCATAAAAAGTGTTTGGGGACCTGGGTCCTGCCCTCAATGCAAAAAAAGTTTTAAAAATGTCAGTTTTTTCGGTAGCAGTGATTTTAATAATGATTAAAGTGAAACACTAAAAGTGTAATATTCCTTTAAATTTCATACCTGGGGGTGTCTATAGTATGCATGTAAAGGGGTGCATGCCTCCAATGCTTAGAACTGTCCCTGCACAAAGTGTCATTTATGCAGGAAAAAAAGTCATTTAAAAGCAGTCGCTCCCCATAATACAGAGAAAAGTCATTGAAAGTCATTGATAAAAAAAAAAAAATGCGTGGGGTTCCCCCTGAATTCAATTACCAGGCCCTTCAGGTCTTGTATGGATATTAAGGGGAACCCCGGGTCAAATTTAAAAAAAAATTACGTGGGGTTCCCACAAATATCCATACAGTACCCTTCAGGTCTGGCGTGGAGTTCCCCCCAAAAATACATACCAGACCCTTTATCCGAGCACGCAACCTGGCAGGCCGCAGGAAAAGAGGGGGTTTAGAGAGCGTCCCCCTCCTGTACTGTACCAGGCCACATGCCCTCAACATTGGGAGGATGCTTTGGGGGTCTGTGACCCCTCAAATTACCATGTCCCCATGTTGATGGGGACAAGGGCCTCATCCCCACAACCCTGGCTGGTGGTTGTGGGGGTCTGCGGGCGGGGGGCTTATCAGAATCTGGAAGCCCCCTTTAACAAGGGGACCTCCAGATCCCGCCCCCCCTGTTTGAAATGGTAAGGGGGTACAAAAGTGTTAAAAAACACACTAACACCGTTGGAAAAAGTCCTTTATTAAAAATAAAAAAAATAAAAAAAATAATCCACTCTTGCTATCCAGCGATGGCTGATCTCTTCTCCGGGGTCCAGCGATGGGTGATCTCTCCTGATGGTCCAGCGCAGCGCATCCTGTCTCCACGGAGACACTGCGGGAATCCCAGGTCTTAGCTGAAGAGGACGGGGCCACCAGTCACCTGACCCCCCGCCCCCCTCTGACGCAAGGGGAAACCCGGGCTTCCCCAGTGACGTGCGGGTGACCCCACTTCCCTCTGATGTAACAGAAACCTGCATTACATCAGAGGGGGGCAGGGTCAACTGTACATCACTGGGGAAGCCTGGGTTTCCCCTTGCGTCAGAGGGGGGCAGGGTCAGGTGACGGGTGGCCCTGTCCTCCTCAGCTAAGACCTGTCAGGCGCCGGGATTCCTGCAGTACCTCCGATGGAGACACTCCAAAGACATGCTGGTAGGTTAATTAGATCCTGTCGATAAAAAAAATTGGCCAAATATGTGTATGTTGTATGTGTATGTGTTTGTAAGCGTGTCAGGACCCCACAGGGCAAGGACCGCACTATACCACAGATGGACACCAGTGGCAAAAAGCGCCCTGAGGCGATTCAGTTCGCATAGGTTGCGCTATACAAGTCATTCATTCATTCAGGATGCGCTGTGCTGGACCATCGGGAGAGATCACCCATCGCTGGACCCCGGAGAAGAGATCAGCCATCGCTGGATAGCAAGAGTGTATTACCACAACTGGAATCTTTTTTTTATTTTTAATAAAGGACTTTTCCCAACGGTGTCAGTGTGTTTTTTAACAATTTTTTACACTTTCTTTGTGAAATGGTAGGGGTAATTTTGTACCCCCTTACCATTTCAAACAGGGGGGGGGGTCTGGGGGTTAAAGGGGGATCTTGTTAAAGGGGGCTTCCAGATTCTGATAAGCCCCCCACCCGCAGACCCCCACAACTACCGGCCAGGGTTGTGGGGATGAGGCCCTTGTCCCCATCAACATGGGGACATGGTGCTTTGAGGGGTCACAGACCCCCAAAGCATCCTCCCAATGTTGAAGGCATGTGGCCTGGTACGGTTCAGGAGGGGGGGGGGCGCTGTCTTGTCCCCCCCTCTTTTCCTGCGGCCTGCCAGGTTGCATGCTCGGATAAAGGGTCTAGTATGGATTTTTGTATTACGGGGAGCCGACAATTCATTAGAGCCGCGAGTGCTTTTAAATTACTTTTTTTCCTGCAGAAATTACACTTTGTGCAGGGACAGTTCTAAGCACGGGAAACATGCGCCCCTTTACAGGCAAACTATACACCCCCCCCCCAGGTACAAAATTTAAAGGAATATTACACTTTTATTGTTTCACTTTAAGCATTATTAACCACTTGCCGACCTCTCCTGGCGAATGAGAAGCTTCCCCTGCCTGTGAACTGTAAACACAGGCAGGAGGAAGTGATGTCACACTCCTCGTGTCGGTCTTTCTGACCGGGATGCCGAGGAGTGAAGACACACCAGTAAGTGCACAACACTACACTGACACCAGGCACACATAGGCATACATTTCACCCCCCAGTCACCCTCAGATCACCCCCCAGATCACCCCCTGCCCCCCCCAGTCACAGTGTCACTGATTGCAGTGGTCATTTATTTACTGATCACTGCATTTAGTGTTATTTGTGACTGTAAAAAGTATCAGGGCCGACAATTCATTAGAGCCGCGACTGCTTTTAAATTACTTTTTTTCCTGCAGAAATTACACTTTGTGCAGGGACAGTTCTAAGCACGGGAATCATGCGCCCCTTTACAGGCATACTATACACCCCCCCGTTACGAAATTTAAAGGAATATTACACTTTTATTGTTTCACTTTAAGCATTATTAACCACTTGCCGACCGCCTCATGTACATATACATCAGCAGAAAGGCACGTACAGGCACATCCACGTACCTGTACGTGCCTGCCTTCCAGCGGATGGGGGGTCCGATCGGACTCCCCCCCTGCCGGTGGAGACGGACGACTTCACATTAGGAGCGATCCGAGATGTGAAGGCGTGAAGTCAAGACACACCAGTAAGTGCACAACACTACACTGACACCAGGCACACATAGGCACACATTTCACCCCCCAGTCACCCCCAGATCACCCCCCAGATCACCCCCTGCCCCCCCCCCCAGTCACAGTGTCACTGATTGCAGTGG
This sequence comes from Lithobates sylvaticus, assembly GCA_028564925.1. Lineage (NCBI taxonomy): Eukaryota > Metazoa > Chordata > Amphibia > Anura > Ranidae > Lithobates > Lithobates sylvaticus. The sequence goes on along the minus strand of CM053030.1, from coordinate 123,674,297 downwards.
TCATTTATTTACTGATCACTGCATTTAGTGTCATTTGTGACTGTAAAAAGTATCAGGGCAGTTAGCTTTAGGCCCCTTTAGGTCCAAGGTAGCCCCCTACCCCCCTAATAAAGGTTTAACCCCTTGATTGCCCCCCAGGTAACCCTTTCACCCCCTTTTGCCAGTGTCACTAAGCAATCATTTTTCTGATCGCTGCATTAGTGTCACTGGTGCTGCTAGGTAGCCAGTTATTTTTTTAGGTTAACCGCTAGATTTATATAGGTTTATAAGTAAGGTACCCCATATACAACCTAAATAAAGGTTTTAACCCCCTGATTGCCCCTAGAGTTAACTCTTTCACCAGTGATCACTGTATAAGTGTCACTGGTGACGCTGGTTAGCCAGTTAGTTATTTAGTTATTTAGGTTCCCCGTCAGGTTTTTATATAGCGTCAGGTACCCCCTATATATTACCTAATAAAGATTTTAACCCCCTGATTGCCCCTAGTTAACCCTTTCACCAGTGATCACCATATAACTGTTACGGGTGACGCTGGTTAGTTAGTTTGTTTTTTATAGTGTCAGGGCACCCGCCATTTATTACCCAACAACGGTTTAACCCCCTGATCGCCCGGCAGGTGATATCAATTAGGTTTTAGGGTCAAATAAGGTCTGCGTCGCCCCAGGTTAGTGCCAGTACCGCAAACACCCACGCGCAAAGCATACACCTCCCTTAGTGGTATAGTATCTGAACAGATCAATATCTGATCTGATCTATACTAGCGTCCCAGCAGTTTAGGGTTCCAAAAAATGCAGTGTTAGCGGGATCAGCCCAGATACCTGCTAGCACCTGCGTTTTCCCTCTCCGCCCAGCCCAGCCCACCCAAGTGCAGTATCGATCCATCGAAAAAAACAAAAATAGTTGTCGTATTCTTGTTCTCTCTCTCTCTATTCTCTCTCTATTGAGTTGCAAAAATTTTTGATAAGGTATTTTTTGTTTGATTATTCGCAGAAGTAAGTTTCCTATAGCTGTATTTAGAAATTCACAGACTGTAGTTTTCATTTCAGGAGGCCACATTTGACAAGATATGTAGAAATACATCCTTGCTGTAATAGAGTGATGAGAAAGATAGGTGTTATACCAAGTTGTACAGTATTTTCTAAATTGTTTAGTGATCTATGGTCAAAGTTTAAAATTATAAATTAATTTCCATGTTGTATTTCAATTATTTCTAGCTAACTGCTATTAATGTGAACTGTCCCGAAATATGTACATTTACCCTGTGAGTGTTCTTTTCTAGGCTTCTAGAAGTTGTAAATAGGAATGAGACAAAGGTCCAGTTCTCTGGAGATTAATTTTGTTCTGAATGTTATTCCAAATCCCACTGAAGTTAATGGGAACCAAATATTTAAAATAATTTAAAATAATTTCTGCCAATTTTCAAGTCTGATATGCAAGAGATTGTAAAACAAATGCCATTGGGGGGGCACTGCCTTGGGGAATATGTACTAAAGCTATTTTTTTTTGTTTTATTTCATTTGATGGTGATTAGTAATAATTTTAGAATGCCTAATGTGAAATGTAAACATGCATAAATCTTTTAACCAAACACGCTTGGGGGATTCCTTAAACCTGCCGGTGAGGTAGCACATCTGTACATGAAAAAAAAGGTATCCCCATGGGATTTTGTTGCAGCAATTAAATAAAAAAAAAAAGCAACTGTATTTTTTATATATACAATTAGAAAAAAAGTTTTACTTGACATAGAGACACAGTTGCATACAATTTGTTTTAAAGATATATAAGACCTGGTCTATACAGTCCAACTCCTAGTCTACTGGGCAATATAGTATGAAAAAGTTTAAAACATGTGCTCAGTATACATAGCCACCAAAATACCCAACGCATTTCGACTAATTATAGTTTTCCTCAGGGGACAACATGGTGGTAATAGACCTAAATGAAAAAAAGTAATAGACCAAATGGAATCAGAAGGGCTGTAGTGTTATTCAGAGGTCACAGACAGGAGGCATCATGGGATGCCAGAAAATGATTCTTACATGGTATGGGACAATTCAGATATTCCCCTTCTGCACAACACTTCCTGCAGACTCTCTCATTCTCTCTCCAGCACAGTTCTTTAGGCTCAGATAGCACATGGTTAGGCCTAACTCTGGTTTCAGCCAGGCCTTAGCAAAGTTCCTTATTACAGGCAGGGACCGCAGGCACATTTAGTGTAGCAACAAACATAGGAAAAGTCTTTAGTGCTAGCTGACCTTTTTTGGTGGACTACTGATCCAAGTCAGCCCTTTGCAGACCCTGACAGCTCTCCTAGATGCAGCAGCCCAATTTCCACAGTAACATCACAGTCTCTCCATCCATCTCTGACTGCAAACTCCCAGCCCTCTCCGGCATGCCTCTCCCAGCTTTTCCGGTGGGCCTGCCACACACCGACACCTGATTGATCCCTCCTCTTGACTTGCCCAGCAGTGCTCTCCGCTGTCCTCGGTTCCATGGTTCCTGACAAGACGGAAACAGAGAATGCAGTTAAAAGAAAAAAATCACACCTTTAATACAATGGTACAATTGGTAAACATAGTCAAAAAATAGCCAGGGTTCAGTAGCCAAATCAGGTAGTCAAAACAAGCCAGGGAATAAGGGAGCCAGAGATCAGCATAGTCAGAGGCAGCAAACAGGATCAGGAACCAGAAGGGACGTCAGCCAGGCAAGTCTTGAACAGGAACACAGCAGAGAGTCTCTAGATATGTTTGACCATGGTGAAAGCAATTGATGAAATGAACCAGGCAGTTCAAATAGTCAGGAGGGGCTGGCTGTGGGCTTGACTGACGAGCAGGAGAGCCACTGTGGAATGATAAATTCTGGCAATTAACCGACAGCTGAGCAACCTGAGCACAGAGAAGGCCAGTCCTGACAGTACCCCCTCCTCAATGACCCCTCCCCCTCAGAGGACCACCAGGTTTGAGGGGAAAATGTCTATGGAAAGCACTGAGGAGGACAGGAGAATGTACGTCCAAGGATGAGACACAAGAGCGTTCCTCCGGACCATACCCTTTCCAATGAACTATGTATGTGCCCACGGAACCTACAGGAGTCAATGATCGATTGTATCTTAGACTCCTCCTGGTTCTCAACCTGCACCGGGCGAGGATGTGGTACTGAGGTGGTGAAGTGGTTGCAGACCAAAGATTTTAATAAGGACACATAGAAAGCATTCAAAATACGCATGTTAGACGGAAGGGCTAATGTGTAAGCCACTGGGTTGTTCCTACGTAGAATACGGAAAAGCCCAATAAATTGTGGTGCCAGTTTGAGTGAGGGAACACAGAGTCGGAGGTTATAAGATGAAATCCAAACCGTCTCCCCAACCTGATAGGAAGGCACAGGTAGAAGTCAGCATGGAGTCTGTACCTTTCACTGGCACGTCACAAGGACTTCTGGACCTGCACCCAAGTGGAGTGAAGATTACAGAGATGCGCCTCTAATGCAGGAATTCTTGAGGAACAAAGGAGTCAGGCAACATGGATGGTTGGAAACCATAATTCGCCATAAACAGAGACAATCAGGAAGTGGTGTTGATGGCACTATTGTGAGCAAACTCCGCCCAAGGTAGGGGGTCTGACCAGTTGTTATGTTGGTCAGAAATATAGCAGCGTAGAAACTGCTCCAAGGCTTGCTTTGCTCGTTCTGCCACCCCATTGGACTGCAGGTGATACACAAAGGGGAAGGAAAGCTGAATTCCTAACTGTGCACAAAAGGCTCGCCAAAACCTGGAGACAAACTAGCTACCCCTGTCAGAGATAATAACCTTGGGTAGCCCATGTAACTGAAAGATCTCCCGAGCAAAAATGGATGCCAGTTCTTTGTATTTTACTAAAGAAGATGCCCACATCCAATGTGACATTTTCGAGAACCGGTCAACCACCAATAAGAATAACTGTGCTGCCCTGGGAGTTGGGTAACTCCACAATAAAATAAATAGACAGGTGCGTCCAAGGCCTCTCTCCATTGGGTATGGGTTGTAGGAGGCCCACTGGAAGGTGTCGTGGTTAGTGATGGACGAACTTCTGATGGGACATTTCGCAAACGCGATCGCGTGAACATGCCCACAGGTTCGCAGCAGGCCCCATTCATTTTAATGGCAGGTGAACATTAAAAACATCCAGGTGATATTTGCAGCCACAAAATACTTACTAGCTGTGCACATATAGTCCCACAACATGGATATACCAGAAGTATTAAGTGAATCTGGGATCAACAACGACAAGCATTCTTTTTTTATCTGTGAAATTTTGTCAATTCAGGAGTGCATGAAGGCCATGGAGGAGAGGCAAGGTCAGGCCAGGCTATGAAGGGGGTGCAGGAGATGATCAGTGCCACAGTCAGGGCAGCGCAGTCCTGTGCCAGTGTCCCAGTGTGCCAACCTGTTCTTGAGCCCCTGACCCCTCCCTCTGCCCGGCCCTTACCCCCACCTATGCATGGCTCCACTGCGGTGGTCCGGAGGTGCCAGTCCAGTGCTGATCCTCAGCCATGGTGTTGGCACTGCCTGCTGATTGGCTTCTCCGCTGCTATCCCCCAACACTGACACCAGCATCGAGATAGAACACTGACACCAGCACCGCGATAGAGAGCACTGACACCAGCACCGAGATAGAGAGCACTGACACCAGCACCAAGATAGAGAGCACTGACACCAGCACTGACACCAGAAACTCACTGCGGGACCCAAAAATATGACACAGCTCAACCTCTTCAAACAGGAGGGTACGGGCATATAGTACGGTGTGCTTTTTTTTCTACAAGTGAGCCAAAGGTAGAAAAAAGGTCCATGTGCTAGATTATATAAATCGTTTATACAGTTATGCATATACATGGTCTACTGGTCACATGTGTTGAATTCCTCCGAGATCCATGCCTCATTAATTTTTATAAATGTGAGGTAGTCAACATTGTCGTGAGCTAGACGAGTGCGCTTATCAGTCACGATCCCCCCTGCTGTGCTGAACGTCATTTCGGACAGGACACTGGAAGAGGGGCAAGCCAACAGTTCCATTGCAAATTGTGCAAGCTCTGGCCAGAGGTCAAGCCTGCCTGCCCACCCAGTAGTCCAGTGGTTCATCACTTTTTAGAACGTCCACATCGGCCGTTAACCCGCTGTAGTCGGACACCTGTCTAGGCATTCCCTGATGCTGAATCCGGATGACACCTAAAAAACTAAAAGAATGATCTCATATCAGAAGTGACCAACACATCTTCAAACCTCCCTAATCTTGCAGGCGCTGTTGGATTGGTACCCGCAACTCTTTCTCTGGGAGTGGAAATTCCTCTGCCAGCGCACGCAAAAGCAGAATGCAGCATTTCTCTAAGCAAGGCCTGGAAGTGCTCTATTCTGACTGCTCTCTGTGATGGTGGTAACATTTCCACCTTTTTTTTGTTTATACTGGGGGTCTAAGTTCGTTGCCACCCAGTACTGGTCCTTGACCTTTATGCTTTTTATACGGGGGTCCCTCTTAAAACACTGGAGCATGAAGGCCCCCATTTGCACTAAACTGGAAGCGGTGTGGTGGCCTGGCTCCTGCTCATCATCCAGGATAATGCCTTTGTCAGAGAAGGCCTCTTCCAAACCATGCTCGCTATGCCCTGTGTGCGCGCACGGCGGTTTAGCGCTCCCGCGCACATATGTGCGCGGCCCAATGGTGCGGTGCGCGCGTGTGCACAACAGGCAGTGGCCCGCGAGTGTGCGCGATAGCGCACGGTTATGCGCATTGGCGCATGGCAGTGCGCCAGGGCGCACGCTATGGTGAGGCTATTTCAAGCAACCCAGATGTCCAAGCGGGTTGCTGGTTTGTTGTCAGCTACCCATTTGTGCCTGTTTTCCTGCTACCTCTGCCTGATTGCCTGACTTTGACCTGGAACGCCCCTGACTACGCTGCTCTCTCCTCCACCTGACCCTTGGCTTGTTTATACGGACTTCTCCTGATCTGCCTCTACGTGTTTGACCCTCGGCCTGCCTACGGACTCCTCTGCTTGCTTTTACGGATCTGACCCCTGGCCTGTTTAACGGACTTGCTATTGCCTTGTACCTGACTTCTGCCTTCCTTGGATTCCCAGCTACTTGCTCTGGACCCTCAGCCAGCTTCGGTACTCCAGGTCCACCTTGGCCCAGTTCCTCAGCCCTCCTCCAGACTACACCTGCTGGTGGCCTGTGCTCCTGCGTGCCACCCGCTCCCTGTACCACCTCCGGGGTCGGGGTGTGTGCGCAGTTGCAAGGGTTTACCGCTCTCGGCATCTCGGCCTCGGTAAGTGCTTGTCCTGACAGTACAAACCAGCCAGATGTCTGAGGCCGACAGAGCGCATTCTCCCTTGGAGATCTTGTGCCAGCAGGTGTCTGCTCTTACGTATGCCGGGCAAAAATTACAAGAGGGCTACACCCAGGTTGATGCCCGTCTGCAGCAACTCACTGGACCACCTTCACCTGCTGATGCAGCTCCCGCACCTGTCAGTGGAACCACCTCCTCTCAGGCTTCTGCAAACCCCACCATAGTCATGGCGCTCCCTGCGCCCAAGGTCCCTACTCCGGAATGCTTTGCAGGAGATCGCAAGAAATACTGGGCCTTCAAAAATGCCTGCTCCCACTACTTTGCTCTCCAGCCTAGGACTTTTACCTCAGAGGTAGTAAAAGTGGGGTTTGTGATCTCTCTCCTGTCCAAGGAGCCCCAGGCGTGGGCTCACAGCCTGATGGAGCAAAGGAGTCCTGTGCTGAACTCTCTGGATTCCTTCTTCGAAAGTATGGGTCAGCTCTATGACGATCCACAGCGCACCTCAACAGCTGAAACAATTTTGCATAACCTGACCCAAGGAAGAAGACCTGTAGAGGACTACACGGTGGAATTCCGTAAGTGGGCAGCCGGTGGAATGAGTCTGCCTTGAGGTACCAGTACCGCCAAGGTCTATCTGAGGTGCTTAAGGATGAGTTGGCCAGGATGGAAACCCCAACCTCCCTAGAGGAGCTGATTCAATCAGCCAGCAAGCTGGATATACGCCTGCGTGATCGGCGCTCAGAACAATCTCAGGGGCCCCGTCCGGTCTTGACAACTTCTAGGCCAATTCCAGCCCAAGTCCCATCTTCGGCTGCCACCACCTCCTTGGCGTCCGAAGGCGAGCCCATGCAACTCGGCTTGGTCCATGCCCCCCTGACTCCTGAAGAAAGACAGCGAAGACGCCAATCCAATTTGTGCCTTTATTGTGGGGGTACCGGACATTTCCTTCGCAACTGTCCATTGAGGCCCAGTAAGTCCTACTTGCAAAAACCTCTGAACTGCCAAATTATTGATGTACCTAAGATTTACGTCACTCTTTTTATCTCTCTGCAGCTACACAGCCTCCAGATTCATCTGGCCGATGGGTCTCTTCCCCGATCTGGACCCATCACCCAGGAGACTCAACCTGTTCTCGCCACCACGGATTCAGGACATCAGGAGTTTTTACGATTTAACCTCATCCACTCACCAATATGTCCCATTATCTTAGGCCTGCCCTGGCTGTGGGCGCATGAGCCTTAAATAAACTGGAGCACCAAGGAAGTAGCTTTCTCCTCGCAATACTGTTCTCAGCACTGCCTTCCCCCAGCTTCTAAGTTCTGCTCTACCATTTCAACTACACCCGACAACCTTCAGCACGTACCTTCAGTGTATCTTGAATTCCGGGATGTATTTTACAAACAAAAGGCAGACTGTTTGCCACCGCATCGGCCATATGATTGTCCCATCGACCTTCTGCCCGGCTCGGAAATACCATACGGCCGTATCTTCCCACTATCTGAAACTGAACTAACCGCTCTCAAACAATACATTGACGAGAATCTCGAAAAGGGCTTCATCTGCCCCTCCTCGTCACCAGCCGGAGCTGATATCCCTTTTGGTTGGGAAAAAAGACGGCTCCCTAAGGCCATGTGTGGACTACAGACAACTAAATAACATAACGATCAAAAACCGGTACCCACTGCCACTCATCCCAGAATTGTTCCAACACTTCCGGTCAGCCGAAATTTTCTCCAAACTGGATCTTCGGGGTGCTTATAACCTCATCAGGATTAGGGCCGGGGATGAGTGGAAGACCGTCTTTAGATCCAGATTCGGACACTATGAATACCTCGTGATGCCATTTGGGCTCTGCAATGCCCCTGCCACCTTTTAACATCTGGTGAACGACATTTTCCGGGAATACCTCAATGATTTCTTAGTCGTCTACTTAGACGACATCCTCATCTTCTCCACCACCATTGAGCTGCACCGAGTGCATGTAAAAAAAGTCCTCATGGTGCTTAGACAACACAAGCTATACCTCAAGGCCGAGAAGTGTGAATTTGAGAAGTCTGTGGTACAATTCTTAGGATTCATCATCTCTACCAGCGGGTTGCAATGGACCCCCAAAAGGTCGAGGCAATTCAGGAGTGGCCAGCCCCATCAGACAAGAAGGGTGTGCAGCGGTTTATTGGGTTCGCCAACTTTTACAGGCGATTCATCGTCGGGTTCTCTTCCATTGTGGTGCCCATTACTCAGTTGACACGCCAACACCACCATTTCCAGTGGTCCCAGGAAGCTCAGGAAGCTTTTACCAAGTTAAAGCTCTTGTTTATCTCTGCTCCAATTTTACGGCACCCTGATCCTACCCTTCTGTTTGTGTTGGAGGTGGACGCCTCAGAAGCCGCTACAGGGGCCATTCTCTCCCAGAGACATAGGCCTAATGCCATTCTACACCCTGTAGCTTTTGCATTCCGAAAACTGAGCCCACCAGAGCAAAACTACGACGTAGGTGACAGGGAGCTGCTGGCCATCAAGTTCGCTTTAGAGGAATGGAGGTATTTATTGGAGGGGGCATCTCATCCTATTATGGTATTTACTGATCACAAAAATCTGGAGTACCTCAGGACAGCGAAACGGCTAAAGCCCAGACAAGCCCGCTGGGCTCTCTTCTTCTCCAGATTTAACTTCCACATTTCCTATAGGCCAGGCTCAAAGAATGGGAAGGCAGATGCTCTCTCTCGGATGTTCTCTATGGCCTATCAAGCATATACAAGGTTGTGTAATTTTGCCCTGTTTCAACGCGCTCAGCAGATTGGCACCGTTGTCGCACACCACTTTACCAACTGTCAAATTGAGCAGTGTTAGCCACTGGTCTGTCTGTGAACGCAAAGCTGAAAGGAGTGCAGGGCCAGTGTGGCTCTTGGCTTCCAGGCACAACAGACGCAGCACAGCATGGCAACCTCTCACCTGGCATATCGAATAGGTTCTGGGGATCTTGGGCGGCGCAGCAGAAGAGACGGTAGCAGCAGAAAAGGAGGAGTCAGCCGAGGAGGAGAGGGAGGATGGAGTAGGAGGAGGAGAAGAAGAGGCAGGCCTGCATGCAATCCGTGGCGGTAAAACCAAATCTACACGGGTGCCATGGGTTACATGCTTGACGGCCGTCAGAAGGTTCACCCAGTGGACAGTAATAGTTATATACCTTCCCTGCCCGTGTTTGCTAAGTGTCTGTGGTCAGATGTATCTTGGCACCGACACTGTTTGCCAGAGATACATTCACTTGGCGCTGAACATGGCCATATAGCTCTGGGATGCCCTTCTGTGAGAAATACTTCCTTCCTGGGACCTTCCAATGGCCACAAATTTTTGAAAGGCCTCCGAGTCCACCAGTTTATATGGCAGTAGTTGGCGGGCTATCAGTTCTGACAAGCCAGCGGTCAACCGTTGGGCAAGAGGGTTATCCGGCGTCATCATTTTTTTACGCTCGAACATTTGGCCCACAGAAGCCTGCCTTTTTCTAGAAAAACGTGAGGATGGCATGATGGAAGGTGGAGTGGAGGACAATTCTGAGGAGAGAGGAGTAGGAGAAGTAGAAGAGGCTGGATGGTGAGAGCCTGGAGTGTGGCTTTGTGGGTTCTGACGGCGTTGCTCCCACTGGGCTCAGTGATGGCAGCGCGGTCGCCCCTAGGTGAGTGTTGGGGTTACCGCGACTTATGCGTTGACTGCAAAGGCTGCAGATGGCAACATTATTGTCAGCAGCGGACACATTAAAAAAAGCCCACACTGCGGAGCCATGTGCCGGCGTCCTGGGAGCACCAGATGTGACCGTACATGGTTGATGGCTGGCTCCTGATACATTAGCAGTCTGGTTTGTCCCTCCTGTGCAATGTAAGTTCCGCCTGCTTCTCCTCCCTATCTGCTGGTCCATCTCTCCCTCTGAACTCCCTTCCTCTTCCTCTCTTGTGGGCACCCACGTGATGTCCCTAGAAACGTCATCATCGACGTTACCTTGCCCACCACTATAATTAGAGATCTCAGAGTAGGCAGCAACAGCGGGGACCAACCTCCTAGGATCTGGGTACTGTCGTCAGACTGCTGAGTGGCGGTTGTTGCTACCTCCTATTCCTGATCCAATGCCAAGAATGGCTGCGCATCGGAAATGTCTTGTGATGGATCGGAAAATAATTCCTGTGACTCAAGCGGAAGGTATATGGTGGTTGGTGGTGTTGGTGGTAGTGTCTTTGGGGGTGCACACAGCAGAGAGTGAAGAGGGTGCAGATAGAGAGGATGAGGAGGGTGCAGACGAGTAAGGCTGAGTGGGCTGAGTGAGCCACTCAACCAAGTCTGGTGCGTCCTTTGACATAATCGAACGCACCTTCTGCAACTTCCCACTTTGGCTCAAGCCTGGTGCTCCTGACCTACCCCTACCACCCCTGCGGAAGGGCCTGCCTCTTCCTTTGCCTGTCATTTTTTAAATGACCCTGTGACAAAAGTCTCTAGATAAGTGCAGTATATGTGTAAGAAGGTATATAACACCCAGCTTCAATCTGTCGTTTTGGGGGGCCACTGGTCTATCACACCAGTTATAATACTTTTTTCTAATTGCGTTTGTTACTCTTTGTAGTATCGCTGCAGAACCGCTCAGCAGTCACAATGCTGCACAGTAGGAATGCACTCACTATACTATGCTTTCTATATTTGAAAGTATTTTATATGTGTATTACACCCCTATATACTGCACACCAAATAGTACACCTATACCAGTCCTTAAAAGGACTTTTATGGACCTATATTCGTTAGTGATTTGTGTCACTACAATCTGTCCCTGCGACACACAGTCAGCCATCTCTCCCTACACTGACAAAAGAGCTGCGTAGCCGCTCAGCAGTCACAATTCTGCACAGTAGGAATGCACTCACTATACTATGCTTTCTATATTTGAAAGTATTTTATACGTGTATTACACCCCTATATACTGCACACCAAATAGTACACCTATACCAGTCCTTAAAAGGACTTTTCTGGACCTATATTCGTTAGCGATTTGTGTCGCTACAATCTGTCCCTGCGATACACAGTCAGCAACCTCTACCTACACTGACAAAAGAGCTGTGGAATCGCTCAGAAGTCACAATGCTGCACAGTAGGAATGCATTCACTATACTATGCTTTCTATGTTTGAAAGTATTTTTTACGTGTATTACACCCCTATATACTGTACACCTATACCAGTCCTTAAAAGGACTTTTGTGGACCTAATAGTAGCTAGTGAGTACAGACTGCCCCTGCTCCAAACAGCAAACTCTCTCCCTACACCTCTCTCCCTCTGCTATAAACCTATACCAGTCCTTAAAAGGACTTTTGTGGGCCTAATAGCTAGTGAATACAAACTGCCCCTGCTCCACACAGCGCCTATCCCTACACTGACAAAAGACTGAATGTAAAATGGCAGCCAGATCAGGTCTATTTATAAGGTAGGGGGTATGTCCATGTGCTGAAATGTCTCAATTGGCTGTCCTGTACCCCATGATGGATGTGTCATGGGTCAAAATTCTTCACAATGTAAAAGAATATGGCCGCCGCGAACAGCGCCATAAGTCTGCCGGTTTGGCGAACCGCGAACGAGCAAAGTTCGCCGCAAACCGACCGCCGGGCGAACCGCAAGGCCATCTCTAGTGGCTAATAGAAATTCTCCCTAATTGGTCACTGTACCTAGTAAATGTATATTGGGCACAGCCTGATTGGATGAGTCAAAGAAGGCTGTTGTTTACTACCCAGGTGAGATGTTATCAGGGAAAACAAAAGGCCAAGCTTTGAAGTTGAACTAATTACAGTAACACCAACACAACACTCAATACCTTAAATATATATTTCCCTCTAACTGAAATATATTTCTAATTACAATATTCTACAGCTACAGGGAGATGGAGATGGAGATTTCACATAAAGTCATAAGGCAACACCAATCACATGAAGGAACAAAAGAAATGCCTGTTTGCTTGCATATGATTGGATGATGGAAGTCAGCAGAGCTTATACTCATTCACTATGCTCTGGGCAAAATTCCCTTGAAAAGTGATCAACCTATTTGCCTTTAGTAAATCATCCCCCATATATTTAATGTTGTTTTCGTATAAAACCCTGTTTTCCTGATACTTACGTTCCAATACAAATCAAGTAAAAAATTAGGTCAAACCAATACAGGAATTTAAAAACAATTGCAGTGTATGACTTGTAAAATATATTGATGGATTATGCCCTTCAGAGGCAATATTCGGCATTAGCTGAACATATGTATACTTGTTTGTGGTGTAGAAAAAAAATAAAAAAATAAAGCCTTGCTATAATTTTACCAGTGCCTTCAATAATACCCAGGTTTCTAAGGCATTATCAAAGAACATTTTTCAGCTGCAGTTTTAACCTCATTGATTTCTCATAAGCAATGCCTTACCCGTGCATTTCTACTCAAGTTAATTGAAATATAAATTGAAAGTGGACTGAAGAATTATAATGAAAACAGAGAAGATCTTGAAAACAGTGAAAGTATTTTAAAAATAAACCATGCCTGCTGGCAATTTTATGTTTTTGATTATGGCTGGTAGAGTGTTGAGACTAATGGATTTTTTTTTTTTTTTTATGAATTAGCAAACAGGGAAGGCTTCTGTTCTACAAACAGAAAGGTACAGAATGTTATTTGATTTCAGTTTATTTTCCTTTGCCTGATTTGTGTAATTTTGAAGTCCCAGTAATTAGGTATTTATAAAAGAATTTACTAATTTACTGTTTAAATTTTAGATAATTTACACACAGTACATTACAAATATATACATATGTTATCTGTGATATAATGTAGAATAATGGGTAGCCTAATATCTGCCAAATTGTTGGAAACATGTTGCCAGTCATGGAGGGCAAAACAACAGATTTACTTACATGTCAGCCCTCACAACAGCTTGTATTAGCCTTTCTTTCATTCCCCCTTCTTTTCTGTTTGCATACAGAGTGAGGATAAAAAAAAGCGTATGTGCTCTAAGTCAGTGATTCTCAACCTTTTTTGAATTAAGGCACTGTAAGGGATTAGCTCAGTAGCAGGGTGTGCGGGTCCCCCTGGATGGGTCACAGCACAGTGAGGTAGGCATGGACAGACAGCAGGATCTTTGTGAAAGCAAAACAGTGGTTTAAAAAATAGGAAATTATTTGGGACTTTAAATGAGGTTATAGGGGCCGTTCAAAACCCCCCTCCACCCCGGTTCAATATTTAGAGAGAAGAGAGCAAAGGGCGGGACTTTATATGAGGCACACGGAAGCGGAAGCATAAATTTAGATAAAGAGCTGGATTTAATTAATTCAAATGGTCATATATTTACATATTATTGCATATAGTTATATATTAATATTTTCAATTTCATCAAGATATACATTCCAACAAGGACTTAATGGTAAATACATGAGAAACTGGATATTTAGTAAACACCAATTGTCAGTAGATGTGTGACACATTAAAGTGTCACTTAGAAAAAATATAAAAACAGGGGGACATAGGTCAAGAAGGAACGTCCATACTTTGTTGAAAATTATTTACACAAAATGGTAGTTGAAGGCTCTACGCGTTTCTTGACCTTTTATATCACTCGTCAAGAGCAAAACCGTAATGGTAACCTATGGGTAGAAAAAACAACCATATTTTAAATAGTCTGGGAAAAGGTGGACAAATATGCAGCCCCCGCCACAGGTGCCCACCGAGGACCACCAGGATGCTCTCAGGACTACCAGGGATTGGCACCACCCTGGACCACCAGGATAATGGGTAGCCTAATATCTGCCAAATTGTTGGAAACATGTTGCCAGTCATGGAGGGCAAAACAACAGATTTACTTACATGTCAGCCCTCACAACAGCTTGTACTAGCCTTTCTTTCATTCACCCTTCTTTTCTGTTTGTATACAGAGTGAGGATAAAAAAAGTGTATGTGCTCTAAGTCAGTGATTCTCAACCTTTTTTGAATTAAGGCACTGTAAGGGATTAGCTCAGTAGCAGGGTGTGCGGGTCCCCCTGGATGGGTCACAGCACAGTGAAGTAGGCATGGACAGACAGCAGGATCTTTGTGAAAGCAAAACAGTGGTTTAAAGAATAGGAAATTATTTGGGACTTTAAATGAGGTTATAGGGGCCGTTCAAAACCCCCCTCCATCCCGGTTCAATATTTAGAGAGAAGAGAGCAAAGGGCGGGACTTTATATGAGGCACACGGAAGCGGAAGCATAAATTTAGATAAAGAGCAGGATTTAATGAATTCAAATGGTCATATATTTACATATTATTGCACATAGTTATATATTAATATTTTCAATTTCATCAAGATATACATTCCAACAAGGACTTAATGGTAAATACATGAGAAACTGGATATTTAGTAAACACCAATTGTCAGTAGAGGTGTGACACATTAAAGTGTCACTTAGAAAAAATATAAAAACAGGGGGACATAGGTCAAGAAGGAACATCCATACTTTGTTGAAAATTATTTACACAAAATGGTAGTTGAAGGCTCTACGCGTTTCTTGACCTTTTATATCACTCGTCAAGAGCAAAACCGTAATGGTAACCTATGGGTAGAAAAAACAACCATATTTTAAATAGTCTGGGAAAAGGTGGACAAATATGCAGCCCCCACCACAGGTGCCCACCGAGGACCACCAGGATGCTCTCAGGACCACCAGGGATTGGCACCACCCTGGACCACCAGGTATGCCACCCTAGACCACCAGGGAAACAATCAGCACAGACCCCCCTGTCAGGAGAGCAGGCGATCAACTCTCCTCTACTGACGTCTGTTATAGAGTCGTTTAACGGCTCTTCCTGTTTACATCGTGACCAGCCGTGGTTGGACACTGCTCATCCCGTGGTGAAGAGCCTCCATCAGAGGATCTTTACCGAGATCAGTGTATCGGTGTGTCAGACTGACACACCGCACCACTGATTGCCGCGATGCACGCCCCCACGGGCACGTGAAAGCGGTCATTCTGGGTGGACGTCATATGACGGCCTCCCAGATCATTTGCGTCATTTGATGGCTGGCAGGTGGGAGGTGGTTACTGGAGCATGATCTGTAACCAGTTCAAATTGTCTATACAAGAGATATTCTTTCTCAATAGTGGCGTAATTTTCTCCATGGGCCTTCAATTTCCGGCTTCCCCGCTGACAGCTGAAAGAAGTAAAAAAAATGACATGGGGTCCCCCCCAAAATTCATATCAGACCCTTGCTTTATGGGGACAAATGCCTCTTCCTGACAACCCTGGGCTGTGGTTGTGGGGGTAGCCAATACTCATTCAAATGGGGGGTGGGATCTGGGGGCTCCCCATTTGTTGAAGGGGGCTGACAGTTTCTGATAAGCCCCCTGCCCGCAGACCCCCACAACCACCACTCAGGGTTGTCGGGAGGAGGCCCTTGTCCTGTCAACATGGGTACCCCATGTTGACAGAGCCCCCCCACCCCAAAGCATCCATCCCCCATGTTGAGGGCATGTGGCCTGGTATGGTTCATGAGGGGGGCCACTGGCTCATCCCCCCCTTTCCCAGCCTGCCAGGCTACATGCTCGGATAGGGGCCTGGCATGGATTTTTTTGGGGGTCCCACGCAGCTTTTTTCTTTCTCTTTTTTTAAATAGCCGGGTGTCGGCAATTGCAACTGCAAGTCAATTTAAATGTGATTTGACTTTAGAAATTTCATTTTTGCTGCAGCAGGTTTTATACATGCTACAGATGCACCACTTTACAGGCAGACTAAGGGGACCCCCAGGCACATTTAAAGGAATCTTTCATTTTTATTGTTTCACTTTAAGCATAATTAAAATCACTGCTCCTTTAAAAACTATAATTTTTAAAAAAAGGTTTGCATTGATACATGTCCTCCAGGGCAGTACCTGGCCCCCATACCCTTTTTATGGCCAATTACTTGCATATAAGCCTTAACCACTTCAATACCCGCCCATAGTCATATGACGCCCACAAGGTGGATCTACCATCCTGGGTGGGCGTCATATGACGTCCTCGGGTTCCCGGCCGCCTGGGGGGCGCGCCGCCGGCGGCGCGCGCGCGCGCGCCCGCGGCATCGCTCGGGACCCGGTGCGAGTGCCCGGCGGCCGCGATGTCCGCCGGCACCCGCGATTGCCCGTTAAAACAACGGGACCGGGCGGGTCCGTGGTGGTGTGTGTTAAAACACACAGCTCCACGTCCTGTCAGCGGGCAGGAGACCGATCATGTGATCCCAGTACAGAGGATCACATGATCGGTCTCCTCCCCTTAAGTCCCCTCCCCCTACAGTTAGAATCACGTCTATTAGGGAACACATTAACCCCTCCAGCGCCCTCTAGTGTTAACCCCTTCCCTGACAGTCACATTTACACAGTAATCATTGCAATTTTATAGCAACGATCGCTGTGTAAATGTGAATGGTTCCAAAAATGTGTCAAAAGTGTCCGAAGTGTCCGCCGCAATGTCGCAGTCACGAAAAAAAAAATCGCAAATCGCCGCCATTACTAGTAAAAAAAAAAAATAAATAAATTCAATAAATCTATCCCCTATTTTGTAGACGCTATAACTTTTGCGCAAACCGATCAATATACGCTTATTGCGATTTTTTTTACCAAAAATATGTAGAAGAATACGTATCGGCCTAAACTGAGGAAAAAAATTGTTTTTTTTTAAAAAAATGGGATATTTATTATAGCAAAAAGTAAAAAATATTGTGTTTTTTTTTCAAAATTGTCGCTCTTCTTTTGTTTATAGCGCAAAAAATAAAAACCGCAGGGGCGATCAAATACCACCAAAAGAAAGCTCTATTTGTGGGAAAAAAAGGACGTCAATTTTGTTTGGGTGTAACGTCGCACGACCGCGCAATTGTTAGTTAAAGCGACGCAGTGCCGAATCGCAAAAAGTGCTCTGGTAAGGAAGGGTGTTTAAAAGCCCTGTATTGAAGCGGTTAAAAATGGGGACTTTTGATTTTGCATGTTCAGCTCCCATACACTTCAATGGAGTTTGCGGTTCAGGGACAAACTTTTTTACCCTGTTCGGGAGTTCCTGCTGCAAACCAAACAGGAGGGGTGTTTGGCGCATCTCTAGTAATTACAAACAAGATTTAAAAGATGTAATGTTTGCAGGTGCGTATTTTTGTTATAACACACAATTACTATGGGGGCTACGTTTGTGCCCACATACAGTATGTCAACCTGTTTATTGGTTAGTGGGAAAAATTCCCTTTGGTTCATTGACCATGTTATACTATACTATAGGTATAATGATGTCAGAAAATAGGGTGCAATTAAACAAATAATAATACGGACTTATAATAAATAAATAAATAATATTAAAATCATTCATCATTGATATATACAATCATTGTGTATAGAATGTAATATGTTATTGTTGTATTTATTCTGTGTGTTTCATGATGTGATTGTAATGGAGAAAAACATTAATAAACAGAGATTTAAAAAAAATAATAATAATTGATCCAGTCCCACTTCTAACCATTTGTTAGGTGTAGGTCAGCAGTAAAACACACATCACAAACTGTAGGGGAAAAAAATGTATTATGTTGTATAAAGATTTAACATTAAAAGCTCTGGTACTGATAAGGACATACAGTATTTCATACAGTAAAACAATACTCTAGAGGCATAAAAAAACAAACACATATTAACAGCAACACCTGATACTAGCAATTAATACAACTTCTGCCCCAAAAAAGGCAAATACTGTATCTATCAAACTCAAGACAAAAAGTTCAAACACTCACAAACTGTCTAACTAGTCGAAAGTGTATAAAATATTACCAATCCTAGACTAACAGTAGCTGAAGTCTCACTCAGACCCCCTCTATGTGCCTGTACAAGTGTCCCCCCAGATAACTTGGTCTCTCATCCAGTCAGGCCTCCAGTTAAGGTCTCCCCCTTGGCATTATTATACTCATTCTTTCCATTTGATATAATTAAGGAATCTCTGATTGGCCTAAATGCCACAATCATATCATTCTCATGAAAGTTATTGGATTGAATTTAAGTCCACTTGAAACTTGGTGATTGTCCAATATTAGGACCTCTCTTTACTATTCAGTGATGAGACATCTGCTGCAAGTATAGGTTCATTAAATGTGCCTATCTTCCATCACGTTGGTAGATTTGGATAAATAGTCAACCAACTTAGCATACCAAAGCAAATAAGATGCACTGTCTGGTAACTGCCAACCACCTTATTTCACCAGCCCTAAAGGCAAAGGGCGCTTTTCATCAGAATGCCTAACATTTGGCTTTAGCCTGCTTATGAAGTAAACAGAAAAAAAAACGATTCTCCTGGTCCATCTTTCATAATCATCCCATATAAATATAATTGTTACCCGTGTACTATATTTAAGATTTATTATCTCTCAGATATGATTTGGGTTAAATGAGAGTTCTTTGACCAAGAGTGAAAGCTTTAACACAATAACAACATTTATTGGTAAGTAGTTGAAAGTCTATCTAATACACAACCATCTATCTATAGTCTACACCAAGTTAGAAAATATTAGGTTAAAATAAGAGAATTACATGAAGGAATAGAGAGTATATTCCTTAAAACATTAATCTACAAACATAGTTAGTTACAAGTAAAATGCAGACCTTTCCCATAATTACCCTTTTCACCAAGGTTCCATTCTGATGGCTGCTCTTCCATAAAGTGTGTTTCTCCCTCCCATCTAGTCTGTGTATATCATTACAGGCCTCATTGGTTGGCATAGCGTAGCTTCTGATTGCTGAGCTTCCCTATTGCTGGTTAAGGACTGGCTACATCTCCAATCCCTATACTTTGCATAAGTCAGCCACCTTTAATGCAAATCCTTGTGACTATTCTGAGACTATTAATGTTCCCGGTAAGACAAGTATTGATTCCGGATTGGCCTCCCTTCATTGCATATCCCAGCATGGGATCTTTTGAAGTGAGTAGGTCTGATACAATGAGGTTTGGATCCTATTGTTTGTATACACAAGCCTGGGGACCGACTTGTCTGGTCTTACCAGAGATATATGTGAAGATAATATTTTCTGGCCTGTATAGATACAATATAAATGATATATATTCCTAATTACAGTATTTTACAGCTATTAATGGAGATTTCACATAAACTGATAAGGCAACAATAATAATGGGATACATTCCCTACAAATATATATTTTATTGCTGCCGTGACATTTCTTTCATTGATGATCTGATTTTTATGGTGGTTGTGGATTCGGATGTTCGAAGTCTTGTGAACTATTTAAATACTAATGATATGAATTTGTATTTCACATGTGAGGAACATCCTAATACCATTAATTACCTGGATTTGGTGATGCATGGTGATCCAGTGACTGACATCTTCACTAGACTTATAGGAAACCTATAACCAGAAAGGTACGGTTACACAGAGATAGTTGTCATCCCTTACACGCCATCAAAGCGATCCCCAGGGGACAACATTTTGGGTTGATTAGGAATTGTATTAATATGACTGATTTTTAAGTAGAATCTAATGAACATGCTTACAGATTGAGGGAGGATATGATAGGTTGATTACAGAAGCATATAGACATGCTAGGAGAATCATTATTAGGAGATCAACATCATGATGAAATTTACTAATTTGAAAAGATTATATTTTACACCAGATATAGTATGACATTTAATAAAGTAAGATCTATTATTAAGCATTATCTTCCTATTTTATTCAGTGACCCTAGTTATAGTCAGAGGAGTGAAGTTTGTCTCACAGAAGGCCTTCATCATAGGTAATATAATGTGTCCTAGTCTAATAACAAATCCAAAATGAATGGGAATAATTGGTTAAGAACCCATGGGTTATTCAGATATGGAGGGACCAGATGTTCTTGTTGTAATCATTTGTGGCAATATCATGAGGTAGCCTCCATGTTCACAAATAGCATATAAAAGTTAGACAAGTTTAAACAGTTAGTGAACTGTAATACACGATATGTAATATATGTTATCATATGTGTAGATAGTCAGATACAATACGTGGGTCACATGACAAGGAGAATGTGCAGAAAAAAAATAGATCAATGTAGCAAAACATTTAAATGATGTGAACGTTGATATTTTAGAAATACAAATTATTGAATGCGTGATTTTGAATGGGATGCTTCCTATGAATATGGATGTTTTTTTCCCTATTCTCATGTTGTCTTCAGGGATGCATTCATGAAAGATAGAGGTGCCTTCTAAGTATAGCATTTATTTAAACAAAGGTATAAAAACACTCACATTGAGGCAAGTAAAATCAGGCACATCAGGGTAGTCCTGCATTGGTGAATTACAGTGCACGCTGGTCTTGGCAGTGTTCCGCTGTGTGTCCTGTCTGAGCATGCATCGGCTCTGTGTTTATTGGACCAGAAAAGGGGGCTGGAACACACGTGGACTGCAGAGTGTGTGTGTGATGTCACCAGATCTTACGGCAACGCATTTCTGAGCATGCGCACTGATGATGACAAGGACAGGTGAGCTCCTTTTTCAAGAGTCAAGCAAGGCTTATTTTCTTTTGGCGAGTCAAAAGACTGATAGTGGATTTCCATCAAAGAACATTTTTTTTATAACTAAAGGACTTGTCAAAAAGTGTGTGTGTGTTTATTTATCATCGAAATTACCATGAATACTATGTACCCTTTACTCTGGTTGCCCCCTTGTTTTTAAAGGGGCATCCAGATCTCAATAAACCACAGCCCCCCACAGAAAAAAAAATAATTATATAAAATTTTGCTTTGAAGGGAGCAGCAATGCTTAAGATGAAACATAAAAAAATCTAAAATCCTTTCAATACTATTCCTAGGGGAGGCCGGACTTACTATTGGGCTTGACTGGGCTCAAGCCTATGGGCCCCGCCTAGATACATAGCCGAGCAGGGCTGGTGCTACCACTAGGCGCACTAGGCAACCGCCTAGGGGGCACTGCCGTCTAGGGCGCCCGGCCGCTGGTTATGCTATCCCCACACTGTCTTCCACAGAGCTTGAAACTACCGCCCTGCCATGTCAAGCAGCGACACCCGCCCCCCCCCCCCCCACGGCACCAGTTCTCCGCTTTGATGTGTTTCCAGACAGTGATCCTAATCCGCCCCTCTCTGCTATCATAATGTCAGCCAGTCACAGACGATGTCACAAAATGTGTCCAGCAACCCCCCCAGCCAGGGCACTCTCTGATGCATGCAGCAGCCCTCCCTCTCCTCTCTCCGCCTGACACTGTCTGTGACGTGTCCACAGTCCAGCACTGGGGGCACTCTCCCTCCGCTCTACACTGAACATGTCCAGCAGCACAGCCCCTCCCCCCTACGCTCTCCTGGCCGTGTCACTAGAGCGGAGTACATGGAGGAATCAGATGCATCATGGGATATACTATGGCGTGGCGCCTGGTGGCGGCTCTCCGGGCTTGGGGACAAGTGGAGAATGGCTAGAAGAGGCACCAACACAGAACAGAAGCAGCAGGCAGGTACACAATCACAGTACAGCCAGGGCTGGTGCAGGCGAGGAACAGGCAGCAATCGCAGGGTCACCATTCACATTGTTGGAAATTTGCTGAACCCAAGACTGTCACCTGGTGACACTGGTGTGGTAAGTAAAAACTGTTGCTTTCTCTCTGAGTTAATGAATATGTGATGACAATGACAAGGAATTTTAAAATGTGTTTGTATATGTACAGTGGTGTGAAAAAGTGTTTGCCCCCTTCCTCATTTCTTGTTCCTTTGCATGTTTGTCACACTTAAGTGTTTCGGAACATCAAACCAATTTAAACAATAGTCAAGGACAACACAAGTAAACACAAAATGCAATTTGTAAATGAAGGTGTTTATTATTAAAGGTGAAAAAAAATCCAAACCATCATGGCCCTGTGTGAAAAAGTGATTGCCCCCTAAACCTAATAACTGGTTGGGCCACCCTTAGCAGCAACAACTGCAACCAAGCGTTTGCGATAATGTGCAATGAGGCTTTTACAGCGTCCTGGAGGAATTTTGGCCCACTCATCTTTGCAGAATTGTCCTAATTCAGTTACATTAGAGGGTTTTCGAGCATGAATGGCCTTTTTAAGGTCATACCACAACATCTCAATAGGATTCAGGTCAGGACTTTGGCTAGGCCACTCCAAAGTCTTCATTTTGTTTTTCTTCAGCCATTCGGTGGTGGACTTGCTGGTGTGTTTAGGATCATTGTCCTGCTGCAGAACCCAAGTTCGTTTCAGCTTGAGTACACGAACAGATGGTCGGACATTCTCCTTCAGGATCTCTTGGTAGACAGCAGAATTCATAGTTCCTTTTATCACGGCAAGTCTTCCAGGTCCTGAAGCAGCAAAACAGCCCCAGACCATCACACTACCACCACCATATTTTACTGTTGGTATAATGTTCTTTTTCTGAAATGCAGTGTTCCTTCTACGCCAGATATACTTGGACACACACCTTCCAAAGAGTTCCACTTTTGTCTCATCGGTCCACAGAATGTTGTCCCAAAAGTCTTGGGGATCATCAAGATGTGTTGTGGAGAAATTGAGACGAGCTTTGATGTTCTTTTTGCTCAGCAGTGGTTTTCTCCTTGGAACTCTGCCATGCAGGCCATTTTTGCCCAGTCTTTTCCTGATGGTGGAGGCATGAACGCTGACCTTAACTGAGGCAAGTGAGGCCTGCAGTTCCTTGGACGTTGTTGTGGGGTCTTTTGTGACCTCTTGGATGAGTCGTCGCTGCGCTCTTGGGGTAATTTTGGGCGGCCGGCCACTCCTGGGAAGGTTCACCACTGTTCCATGTCTTCGCCATTTGTGGATAATGGCTCTCACTGTGGTTCGCTGCATTCCCAAAGCTTTAGAAATGGCTTTATAACCCTTTCCAGACTGATAGATCTCAATTACTTTCTTTCTCAATTGTTCCTGAATTTCTTTGTGTCTCGGCATGATGTGTAGCTTTTAAGCATCTTCTGGTGGACCTTACTGTGTTAAGCAGCTCCTATTTAAGTGATGCCTTGATTGTGAACAGGTGTGGCAATAATCAGGCCTGGGTGTGGCTAGAGAAATTGAACTCAGGTGTGGACAACCACAGTTATAGTATGTTTTAACAAGGGGGGCAATCACTTTTTCACACAGGGCCATGATGGTTTGGATTTTTTTTCACCTTTAATAATAAACACCTTCATTTACAAAGTGCATTTTGTGTTTACTTGTGTTGTCCTTGACTATTGTTTAAATTGGTTTGATGTTCCGAAACACTTAAGTGTGACAAACATGCAAAGGAACAGGAAATGAGGAAGGGGGCAAACACTTTTTCACACCACTGTATATTGACTGATTGACCAAATGTCCCCCCCCCCCCCGAGGCTGCATTGATTAGCGCTGGTGAGGCTGCATTGATTGGCGCTGGTGAAGCTGTCTTTCATGGACACTGGTGAGGCTATATTGATGGGCGCTGGTGAGGCTGCATTGATTGGCGCTGGTGAAGCGGCATTGATGGGCGCTAGTGAGGCTGTCTTTGATGGGCACTGGTGAGGCTGCATTGATGGGCGCTGGTGAGGCTGTCTTTGATGGGCGCTAGTGAATAGGCGTTGATGGGCACTGGTAAAGGGCTGCATTAATTGGCGCTGGTGAAGCAGCATTGATGGGCACTGGTGTAGCGGCATTGATGGGCGCTGGTGAGGCTGCATTGATGGGTGCTGGTGAGGCTGCATTGATTGCCGCTGGTGAGGCTGTCTTTGATGGGCCCTGGTGAGGCTGCATTGATGGGCACTGGTGAGACTGTCCAATGATGGGCGCTGGTGAGGCTGCAATGATGGGCGCTGGTGAGGCTGCAATGATGGGCGCTGGTAGGCTACATTTGATGGGCGCTGGTGGAATGCATTTGATGAGTGTTTCATTAAAAAGGTGGAGTATACATGGCCTGGGGAAAGGGGGTGGAGCCAGGGGGGGCGGCAAAATGAGGTTTAGCCTAGGGTGTCAAAAATCCTTTCACCAGTCATGTAGCCGAGTGTACTACGCTCACATTCATGCCCAGTCCTGCCCTATGATGGACATAACACAGGGACTGGGCGTGACTGTGAGCCAAGCCCAGTACACTCGGCTACTCTCGGCTACGCTCGGAACTGCGAGAGGACCCGAGAGCCGCCGAGAAAACCTGAGAGCCGCAGAGAGGACCCGAGAGCCGCCGAGATACACAGGACTCTTCAAGACTGCAATGACAAGGCTGCAAATGACACTGAGTCAAGGCTGCAAATGACACTGATAAGGCTGCAAATGACAAGGCTACACTGACAAGTCTGAAATTACACTGGACAAGGCTGAAGATGGATGGGCAAGGCTGCAGATGGACACTGATAAGGCTGCATTGATGGGCATTTAAATGTAGGTTTTTTTCCTTAAACTTCCCACCTAAAAGTTTTTTTCCTTAAAATTCTGTGTTATACGCCAGCGCGTGTTATACGCCAGCGCGTGTTATACGCCGGCGCGTGTTATATGCCGGCGCGTGTTATATGCCGATAAATACGGTAATGTATAGGAGGTAGGGCCCGAAAGTGACTCAAGCCCAGGGGCCCCCACCACTCTAAAGCCCCATACACACGCTCGGACAATCCGCGGACCAGGTCGGTCGGACTTTGTCCGACGTACTTTGTCCGATGTTGGCGTTGCGTACACACGGTCGGACTACGTTGTCGGAATATCCGGTCCGGAAGAACGTCGTGACGTAAGTCGTCGTCCACGAGATTACAAAAGGGAAGTTCAGCACCACGTCAGGCACCCGTTGGGCTCCTTCTGCTGATCCCATGTTTATCGAGAGTTAGTGGAAGTTTGGTGACTTAAGATTCGCGCTTCTCAGTTTTCTGACTCAGATCGTTACTGCTCTTCAGTTTGTGCTTGTCGTGCGTATCTGTTTATTAGTGCGTGTAGTCAGTTCGCATTTGTTGGTCATTGCGGCCTATATCTTGATATAGGACGCTTTGATTTGCACTGCTTATTGTCTGCTCGTTGCTGGTATTCACTTCGTTCTTTCAGGCCTTGCTGTTTATCGGTGCTTTCTGTTTGTCCGTTCTGACCAGCCGACCTTTTGTGACCTTCTGAGCGATGTTTCCCGTGCGTACTCGTCGCCGAGTTCGTGCTGTACGCGGAATTGGTGTCGGGCTTTTAGCTTTGACCCAAGACCCGTCCATGAACAGAGTGACGAGGAGTATGTGGACCAAGAATTGGTTGCTTCAGCGTGACCAGTTCTCGCACATGCCTTTGCTTCGTGAGATCCGGGAGAATAATCCTGATGATTTCAGGAACTTTCTCAGGATGACGGACCCCGATTTTCACCGTCTTTTGGCTTTGCTGACCCCCTTTATCAGCCGGCAGGATACCTGCATGAGACAAGCCATTACTCCGGAGCAGAGGCTTGTTGCCACGTTGAGGTACTTGGCGACAGGGAGAAGTCTTCAGGATTTGAAGTTCTCTTCAGGTATCTCTCCCCAGGCCCTGGGAATCATTATTCCAGAGACCTGTTCTGCCATCATTCAGGTCCTGCAGGAGGACTATATTAAGGTAACATTTCAACTTTACTATTCCCTTCTATGTATGCTCTGTTTGCTAATGACTTGTATTTTTGACCTCCTTCCCTAATTACCATGATTGCAATATGTTCTAATATGCTGTGCCCCTTTTCTCCTTCATGCATTTTTCCCTTCACTTACCTCACCAGCATGCTCTTCTGCCCCAATAGACACCTATGGCCTAGTCACTTAAGCAATGTCTTTTGTCTGCTGCATAGTATTGTTTGCCCCCAAACACCCCCTAAAATATGCACAAATGTTTGCTGTGTGGTTTACTTCATGTAGCGCCCCCCTTTTTTTTTTTTTTTCTTTTGGTGGGGGGGGGGGGGCAAACTCATTAGGAACCCCCTCCCCCAACTGCTCTGTCAGATGGTACCAATCCTTTATCTGCTGGCTTTCCCAAGGTCAATACACACTATATACCTACCTCTTTATAGTGCGCATCTTTAGGGATGAATTCAGCAAAGCATGTAGTGCAAGGGGCTGCCTCCATACATTCCATTTCCTAATTTTTTGTCTTCTTTCCCTCCTATTAGCTTGCTTGGTAATTTAATAATGTCACACTGTGCCTGCCTTTTTTGGGGGGGGGGGGAAATGTTATTTGATCTTTCCTGTGGCCTGCCAATAGTGTTAAGTACAGAGGGTCTGGCCAAACTAGGCCACATTATTGAGCCATTTGCCAATCAATGAAGTGCAGAGGGTTACCTGTCCACCACCCCCCCCCCCCAAAACCATAGTTATTGCCAATGTCCCATCAGAAGTGGGGGGATTGATGGGGGGGTGAGTAATCTGTGAAGGGGAGCCTCTACTTTTCTGTGTAAATACTTTCCAGCCTCCAATTTTATACAATGCTCTTGTTCCAAGATGTTGATTGTCTAATCTGCTTGCAATGTTTAGGTGCAAAGTGACTAATTTTTTTTTCTTGTTTCACTCCACAGTTCCCTTCCACGCCACAGGAATGGCAGACTGTGGCCTCCCACTTTGCCAGCCGTTGGGACTTTCCTAACTGCGGAGGGGCAATTGATGGGAAACACGTCCGCATCGTCCCACCGCCCAACTCGGGGTCCTACTATTATAATTATAAAGGGTTTAATAGTGTAGTGATGTTGGCGGTGGTGTCGGCAACATACGAGTTTATGTATGTGGACGTGGGGATGAACGGCCGGATATCGGATGGTGGGGCCATTACGCACACGGAGTTCTACTGGCGTCTCCAAAGTGGCAGTCTGTGCTTGCCACCTCCAGAGGAGAATGCCGAAGGACTCCCCTTCGTCTTTGTCGCAGATGAAGCGTTTGCGCTGACTCCCCATGTGATGAGGCCGTTCCCGATGAGGACCCTCACCCCGGACCAGAGGGTCTTCAACTACAGGCTGTCCAGAGCCAGAAGAGTGGTGGAGAACGCTTTTGGCATCCTGGCCAGCCGCTTCCGCCTGTTCCTGACGGCATTTAACTTGGCGGAATACAAACTGAACCACATAGTTCTTGCCTGTTGCATATTGCACAACTTCCTCAAAAGACATAACAGGAACTATGTGGTGCCCGTTGGCCCAGATGTGGACGGCCCTCCAAATGCGGACCTCATAGCCCTTCGAGTGGCACGTCCAGGCTTGCCCCCTCTCAATGCCCGCGTGGTCCGGGACCAATATATGGAATACTTTGTGGGTAGGGGGGCCATTGCTCTGCCTGACGATGTGTGAGAGGCATTTTTTAATAAATCTGATATTTTAACCAACCTCTGATTTCTTGTCATTTCAGTCTTCTTTTTAGCTTATTTTACTTTGTCATTTTTTTCCCTTTGCCTTCGACAGTGGTAATGCACTTTCTGGGCAAAAGGAGGTAACAGTCTCTTCTTCACAAAAAGATTATTCTCATGTGTGTTTGCTACCTAATCTTTGGTCTAGAGAAGGTTTGTCCTGCATAACTGACACCCAAAATACTCCTTTTCAGCACCAGGTCTGACATGTGTGTATTCTCCAAAATGCTGTGCTCCGTGTTTTCGTACAAAGCACTGTGGGTGTCATTTACATAAGTCAAATCCGCTATGCTCTACAAGTGCATTGAAAAAGTTCCCTGGGAAAGGAAATTGCAGTGCAAAGTGGATTTGCCTTTAGTAAATAACACCCATTGCCCCCCATATCCTTTACATTTTACATACATAATGCATTGTTTTATTTAAATAAGGAAGCCACACATTTTGAAAAATAAAAAAGTTTACTTGGAAAACATTCACAAGTGCGTTTACAATCTTCACGCCAAAACTGACAACATCTTGGTTATTTACAACATTATTTACAAAGATTACGCAATTGGTAAAACCAGGCATGGAGCTAAGCAGAACCTATGAAGTAGGAAAGTTCAACTTTGTAAAGTGAAGACAAGATCAGACATGACTATATGTTCAAAGTGTGTTTGATCTTGCCTTCATCACATGGGGGGGTCACCCCCGAAAAGTGGAAATTTGGAACATGCACACAATTTGGTTCTGAAAATGGTCATTAGATGGTAAAACACATGCCTAGAAGCTTCAAAAGTGCCATTTTCCATCATGGGGATGAATGGACGTTTTTTGGGGGTGCAACCCCTTCACCACAACCACTTTCGTAGTTCGTAAAGTGTTTGCACCCCCAAAAAAACGTTGCCATTCATCCACCATGATGGGAGCTAGCACATGTGGACACAATGTGTGCATGTTCCAAATTTCACACAGTTTTTAAGTTGCAAATGTGTTCAGAAGCTGGCACAAATGTGTGTAAATTACTTGGTGCTTTTTCATATTTTTCCTAAAACATCAATGATGTTCTTCAATTTTTGTTGAACATCATTGATGTTTTGCTTTATGTAATCTAGATCTCGATTGCAGACCATTATCTCTCCGATGAGTACGTGGGCACTCTCTGTGGTAAAGTGCGATTTTTCTTCCACAACATCCACGTCACCTAAAAACCACAAACAAAAAAAATGGGGTGTTGGAAATGAGGCAGCCATACATGGATTAGCTTACCAGTAGCTGTGTTCTCCCACACTCACCTGTTGTGGTGACAATTTCTCCAAGTTCGATGATCTCTCCTTCCTCCTCCTCCTCTGCTTCTGCTCTTTCCCCTTTTTTGGTAGGTGTTGGTTTGGGGGTTTCCTCAGACGGCCCAAGTTTTCGCTCCCCTATGAGAATGTCCAAAAGGAAGATTTAGCAACACAAGCTATTGAGGGCAGAAATAGGAAATGACAAACATTGCTTGAAAGTGACGGACACTATTTTAGTTTGGCCAGTTACAAATGTCAACTACATGAATGAAGTCACTTTGTAAAGGTGCTAAACTGACTAGCTTTTTGGTAGAAGTTTGTGTGATGGAGACCCCCCTCTAGTATCCACTGGAGCACATGTGTGGAAAAGCATAATAAAAAGGGGGTTTGGGTGTCCCAGCACTAGTGCTCTAGAGTCCAGATGGGTAAACAGCTACTGAGTGACCTCTCCTTTACATTGAATAAATTGGCTTTACATTCTTGATGACATTTCTAGTGAGAACAAACTTCCTTTCCCCAAAAAAACACCAAACATCGTATTATAAGTGGCCGAACGATCGAGGTTGCGTACGATCGAATGCACACACGACCATGACAGTGGCAGAAAGATCGAGGCTGAGTACGATCGAATGCACAGACGAACCTGAAAGTGGCCATTTTGGAATGTACAACTTGGTAAAAATCAAAACACAATGGAGCAGTATGCAAGCAAGAAATCAAACACAAAACACAACTACTTACTTTTTTGAAGAATTCTCTTGATCTTTCTGTACTGATCGGCCTCCCTCAGTTTCAGGTCTGACCAGCGTTTCCTGAGTTGCTCCTTGGATCGTTGTACCCCAAAATTATTGTACAGCCTTCTCACAACTTTAGACATGATCTTGGCCTTGCGGACATTGGGGTTGAGGTAAGGCCCATACTTCCCATCATAGTCGCTCCTCTTTAATATGTCCACCATCTCCAACATTTCTCCAAATGACATATTGGAGGCCTTGAATTTCAGGTTCCGGGATCGGGACGTTTCTGCCTCCGGACTTTCCTCGTCCTCCTCCTCGTTGGTGGGATATTTGTGGCGCACCTGCTGTGTCCCCGCCATGTGCTCTCCCCACTACGCCGTAAAGAGAAGGGGTGGGGAATAGACGAGAAAGATCGTCAGGGGCGGGCGGAGTTTGAAGCATGCGCAGTGTATATAAAACGTCACACGCCTGTGTCGTAGCCACGATCTGGGAGACGAGGGGAGAGAAAACTCACACGAGACGATCGCTACAAACGAAGGTACAATTTAACGTTGGTACATAACTAGCCTAGACTGATTTGAACTTGAGGCTTCTTTATGGAGAAGATTAGGAGAGTTTAGCCTGACATAATTTTGAGGGTTTTGTGTGTTGTTGTGTCTTGCAGAGATTGATATGAAGGGATTCAACGACATGAGTTTTCTCCCCCTCTTCATTGCCAAATACAGGGATTTTCCCATATTGTGGCAGGGTATACACCCACATTACACCAACAAACCAAAGAGGCACGCAGCCCTGGAGGAACTTGTGGAATTTGTCAAGCCAAGGTTCCCCACGGCAACTGTTGATGATATTAGAAAGAAAATTGGCAGCCTGAGGAGTGCGTATATCAGGGAGAGGAAGAAGGTCGTGAAGTCTGAGGAAACTGCAACTTCAGCAGATGAGGTCTATGTCCCCAAGCTCTGGTACTATCAGAGTCTCCATTTTCTGAAGGACCAGGCTGATGTCACGGAGCCAACCTCAACTCCTCCTTCCACGCTTCCTTGCGCACAGCCCACCCCTGATGAGGCTTCCGAGGAGCAACCTGGGCCTTCCAGTCTGGAAGAGGTGGAGGAGCCCAGCTTGTTCCAGGTATAGTAGTTTTGCTACCATTTAGGGGAATAATGAATGATGTTCACTTAATTCAGGATCGCCAATTGCTTAGTTCCTAACGTGTTTGACATATCAACAGACAGTGGTGTGGGAGACATTTGGGGCCAGAATCTAAACTGCTGGGCTGAGAATTGTATGGTTTTCTATTTGTAAACATTTTGCACCAGTCACTAGATGAGAATTGTGTGTGTTTGATGAACAAATAACTGAAACTATGTCCCTTTTTCCTACACAGGAAGACCTCAGCCAGGAGGTGGCTGTGGAAGGTGGCAGTCAGGAGGTGGCTGTGGAAGGTGGCAGTCAGGAGGAGGCAGGGGTTAGTGGCAGCCACCAGCTGGGTAGTGGCAGCCAAGAGGGGGCTAGGCCTCGGAGCCTGACTGACACCCAAACCCCTCCCCTCCGCCCTCCGTACAAAAGGGCGAGAAGGGGGGGTTATGCGGCACAGTCAGCGCTCCGGATGATAAGAGAGGCTTCAGACTCCCTACATGCCACACCCGCCGACGAGGAGACCTTTGGCTCGGTGGTTGTCACAAAAATGATGGGTATGGAGGTGAGGCAACGCAACATGTGTGAGGGGCTCATCCTCCATGTCCTAAATAAGGGTAGGGCTGGGGAGATGACCCCAGTCACACATGTTTGCCATAGCTACCATGCTCCACCTCCTCCTCCTCCTCCTCCTCCTTCTGCCACCCCACCAGCACGACAGCCACAGCGTGGAAGGAAGCGTGGAAGGAAGACCTGAGAGTGACGACCTGGAATCAGTCTGGTCTGAGAGAAGATGGAGCCTCTCGTAGTACCAGAGCCTGGGGACCTAGATGGCATCTGCTGCAGTTCCGGATACTTTGGACTTCACGACCAGATTGCACTCCCCTTAATATACGTACTCCTCAGGCCCCCAATTTTCTACGCTTGAACAATGATGGTTGCCGTGGGGGGCCAAGGCTTTGCAAATTCCCCAAGTTTCACCATGGCTGCGTTCCTCTTTGGTTTGTTGGTGTGACCTAAATAAAGGTTTTTTTGATTTGAAATAATCATTGACTATTGTGTTTTACTTTGCTACAATGACAGTTTTTCTTTGAGTAAGCAGGTACATTTCACTAATCCTAAAGTAGAATTAACAAGGGGCACCAACAACAAACAAACTCCTAGTAAATGTAAGCAAGAAATACAAATGTAAATAATGTGTTTTTGGTAATTTGAGACACACAACCCCCCTCCAAAAAAAAAAAAAAAAAACATTCAAATATGTATTCCCCCAAAAAAAAAAAAAAAGACAAATCATGGTAAAAAAATAACAAAGATTCTTTTCCGTTCAGAGTAAAAATAAACATGTAGTGTATAAATGCTGCAAAGTAATAAAGAAGTAAGTTTGTGAGAAGTGCGGGTGAATAGGAGCAGCTAAAAGATGTCATTCTTGTTGCATTGTAAAGAAAAAGAGAATGCGCTGCATTAAAGACATTTTAACATTGCAGCGTGACGAATGTGCTGTGTCGATTAGGAAAGGTAGTTTTACCTGACCGAGCGCTTCCGTCACAGAATTTCTTCTGAGCATGCGTAGCACTTTGTCCGTCGGACAAGCGTACACACGCTCGGATTTGGTGTGATCGGACCGGGTTGACGGGAAATCTTTCCAGCAGGAGATAAGACTTTGTCCGACGGACAAACCGACGAACACTGTCCGATGGTGCATACACACGGTCTGATTTTTCAACAACCTTGTCCGATCGGACCAAATTGATGAAAAAGTCCGACCGTGTGTATGGGGCTTTAGTCCTGCCCTGGCCCGGACCCTACCTGTCAAGTGGCATATATGTACAATGTACAGTATACAACCTACTACTGTAAAACCAACATTTACAAAATACATTTTTAAATTGCTGGCAAAATGACTCCTGGCTCCTGGCCATTCAATTCTGTTTCTAAACAAAGCAGTAGAGGATTTTATTCTTCTTATCAAAGAATTAGATTTACAGCTGTGGGAGCTAATAGCTCTCGTTGCTATCAGTCTGCCCTGTGAGGAGAGAAAGAGTGGATTTCAAGCACAACGCTGGATCAAAATTGGGCTCTGGTAAGTATACGTGGATGAGAGGGAGATCCTGTAGCACAGAAGGTTTTTTACCTTAATGGATATAATCCATTACGGTAAAAAAATCTTAAAGTAGAACTATAGGCAATTTTCACTTTGGATAGAGTAATGCCGCGTACACATGAAGGGACTATCCCGCGGGATTGTCCGCTGGACATAAGTCCACCGGACAATCCCCTCGTGTGTGGACGCCGGCTAACTTTTTGGCGCCAAAAGTCCGGCGGACTAGGTTTTAAGTTTTGTTTTAAAATTGTCCGCTGGACTTGGCAGTCCGGCGGACAATCCCGGATCATCGGAAAGTCCGTTCATTTAGCACGTGACTTCAGGTAGACGGAGCTAGCGAAGGCAGTGAATGCCGCCGCGCTAGCCCCGTCACCTGGCATGGATTTAAAGGGACTCCCCACGCCGAAAAAACTGCGTGGGGGTCCCCCCAAATCCATCTCAGACCCTTATCCGAGCATGCAGCCCGGCAGGCCAGGAAAGGGGTGGGGACGAGCGAGCGCCCCCCCTCCTGAGCCGTACCAGGCCGCGTGCCCTCAACATGGGGGGTGCCCTGGGGAAAGGGGGGCCGTGCGGCCCCCCACCCTAAAGCACCTTGTCCCCATGTTGATGAGGACAAGGGCCTCTTCCCGACAACCCTGGCCGTTGGTTGTCGGAGTCTGAGGGCGGGGGCTTATTGGAATCTGGGAGCCCCCTTTTTTAAGGGGGCCCTCAGATCCCGGCCCCCCACCCTATGTGAATGAGTATGGGGTACGATGTGCCCCTACCCATTCACCTAAGGTGTAAAATGTAAAGTAAAAAAACACACAATTTTGAAAAAATATTTTATTGTACTGCTCCGGGGGTCTTCTTCCGTCTTGGGGGTCTTCTCGCCGGACTCCTCCGCCATTTACCTAGCTCTTTTACCGAGCGGAGGAGGCCGGCTACCTTCTTCGTCGTCGATGCCGTCGTCTGGGGGTCTCGATCCGCCTTCGGGTGTCTTCTGGGGTCTTCCGCCTTCTTACGCCTTCTTCTTCTTCTTCTTCCGATGTTGACCCGTCGCTCAATTTGGCCGGAATGCCAGAGCCGCGCTGTGCTGGGACTTATATAGGGACAAGGGGACAGGGTCACATGCTCATGTCACATGGTGACCCCGCCCCCTTTGAGATGTCACAGTCCCAGCATCCTCCGGGACTGTGACATCACAAGGGGGCGGGGTCACCATGTGACATGAGCATGTGACCCTGTCCCCTTGTCCCTATATAAGTCCCAGCACAGCGCGGCTCTGGCATTCCGGCCAGAGAGAGCGACGGGTCAACATCGGAAGAAGAGGAAGAAGAAGAAGAAGGCGGAAGACCCCGGAAGACCCCCGAAGGCGGATCGAGACCCCCAGACGACGTCGTCGACGACGAAGAAGGTAGCCGGCCTCCTCCGCTCGGTAAAAGAGCTAGGTAAATGGCGGAGAAGTCCGGCGAGAAGACCCCCAAGACGGAAGAAGACCCCCGGAGCAGTGCAATAAAATATTTTTTCAAAATTGTGTGTTTTTTTACTTTAGATTTTACACCTTAGGTGAATGGGTAGGGGTACATCGTACCCCATACTCATTCACATAGGGTGGGGGGCCGGGATCTGAGGGCCCCCTTATAAAAAGGGCACCCCCCATGTTGAGGGCACGCGGCCTGGTACGGCTCAGGAGGGGGGGGGGGGCGCTCGCTCGTCCCCACCCCTGTCCTGGCCTGCCGGACTGTGTGCTCAGATAAGGGTCTGAGATGGAT
This sequence comes from Lithobates sylvaticus, assembly GCA_028564925.1. NCBI lineage: Eukaryota > Metazoa > Chordata > Amphibia > Anura > Ranidae > Lithobates > Lithobates sylvaticus. The sequence goes on along the minus strand of CM053030.1, from coordinate 123,639,674 downwards.
TTGGGGGGGACCCCCACGCCGTTTTTTCGGCATTGAGAGTCCCTATAAATCCATGCCAGGTGACGGGGCTAGCGCGGCGGCATTTACTGCCTTCGCTAGCTACGTCTACCTGCTGTTACGTTCTAAATGAACGGACTGCTCCGTGTGTGGGCAAGTCCGTTCATTTTCAAAAGTCCCGCGGACTTTGTCCAGCGGATTGTCCGCCGGAGAAGTCCGGGCGTGTGTGGGCAAGTCACACGCTCGGAAGTCCGGGCGTGTGTGGGGAAGTCCCGCCGGACTAGGTCCGGCGGACAAAGTCCGAACGTGTGTACGCGGCATTAGGGATGGTTATAACCCCTGTTGTATTTTGTTTTCTCATCCGTGTCCCATATAGGAGATGTATTTTAAATTGCTGTCCCATAGCCAAAACAGGAAGTCAGAGGAAATCCCTGCAAATGAAGGGAATCCATTGTGCTCACCCAGGTCACCAGTACTGGTGTCCCCATTAGAACATTTCCCCTCTTTCCATGAAAAAAGAAGAAGAAAATTTCCCCTCTATAACTTTTTTGGGGACAATCCAAATTGTGGCATTTTCTGTTACTTTCACTTTAATTTATAATGGTAACCAGGACAAAGAGGACAAATCTCCTAACAGTGGCAAGGACAGCAATAAAAACCTAACAGGTCTTCTAATCCCTCTACACTCTATCCAAAACTAAATACGTTTTGCCTTTAGTTATATTTTAAGACTTTAGAACCACGTTAACTCTTTCCAGCAGCAAGGGTGTAATCTTCTTGCTCTTTCTATTCCTTCAGCTTCTTCTTATTGTCAGACATGCATAATAGAGTACCTTGGCCAAAATGTTGGAGCCACAGCAGATTGAAGCTTGTTTCACAAATACTTGAATTGTTTATCCCTGATAGATTATGTAAAGTTTCTACAAAAATAATTCTCTGACCATACTATACCTGTATAATGTCCTGACTAAGTACTTTTCTCAGTCAGTATAGATACAACAATGCAATACCATTACTATGAAATGGGCAGGAAAACAGGCAGGGACCTCAGTCAAAGCCTACTTTAAGCACACCTTTAGGAGTTTCAGCCTTCTGACCACCAGTTTTAAATGTTTTTTGGCTTTAATTTTTACATCCCTTGCTGACTCCAGCATCACTACTCAGAACATCACAAAGCTTGTCTTGACTGTGGCTGCCAAGCCAATTGTCTATTTTGATGCAACAAAAACTCTTGGATTTTGCTACATGGAAATGCACATCAAGTAGAAATCCCATTCTTTGATATGTGGGAGATTCACATCTATGCATTGCAGTTTGGCATGAAAGACAAACTCTATGGACCCAGATTCACACCTACGTAAGTGTGTTACCATGTGTTACCATGTGCACAGAACATGGAACAGTGTAAATCTAGTCTTAATGTCTGTCTCCCTCTAGAGCATTTTTTCTGCAAAGATGCCAATGTATTATACACCTTTTAGAGGACTTTAAATGGACCATTGGCCTGTTCTAAAATAGTTTGACATATTTGTGATCTACTACCTACTCTCCAGGGCCCTTTATGAAACATAAGAGACCATCACACCCAAACAGTAATAGCTGTACATCATAGGCTTTGAGAGGTAGACTTTCAAAAGAACTGAAAATAAAATTCAGGTCTGTATAAACAACAAACTTCCAAATGATCCCCAACATAATTAAATTTGACATATCCTAGTACTTAAATTCGACATATCATATGAAGATTGTACTGTAAGTATGTTATCGGTATTGATAGGTTTTCTTTTTTCTAATGTAGAAAAAATTTAATCATAGTTTAAAAATCCTATGTACAATGTGTATAATCTTACTTTTTCCTATATTTTGTACATCTCATTCCTATACTTAGTTACATTTCTGAGTCATTTTATCCTGCCTCACTTGTGCATTAATGGTCCTTTGAAGCCCTATCATTTTGCTAGAGGATTGATGTAAGCCTTTTGCAGTTAAAATAATTACGAGCCTCATTATCTTGTGATTGAATTTTGAGTATTAGGTTATTTAGTACACAAATTAGAGGAAATTAAAGATTCTATGTTGTTAGTGTCATTTCTTTAAACACTATATTTGAACATTTTAATATTATTTATTTTCTGCAAATATGATGATACCTCAATACCAGCAAGATTTTGTGCATTGATTTAAAATGAAATAAAAAAAGAAATGAAGCAATACTAAATGTATTAGGTAGGGAGCTAATTTACAGAACCGGGGCCATTTTAAAATGAATTAATTATTAAAAGGTTTTCTTTATTTTAAATATAGAAATTATTCTCATAGGTAAGAACCATCCCTGTATTTACCATTCACAATTTTCTACCCTGTTCTTCTTGTTTATTTTATTCATTTTATTAGAACCAAACAAACATTTAACAAACTTTTTGGGACTTTTTATGTAAAAAAAAAGCTTACTAATAACATCAAAAAACTGTTAAAATCTGTTTATCTTTATGTTATAATTTAAAAAAAGATTTATAAACAATGTATACAGCATGTTTCATGTTCAGTAACATACATACATCCTCTGGCATATTTTTCCCCAATCATAAAACCTAGTTTGCATACAGCTGAACATAATCAAAATGTGATAACCTTGTATCTTATCAAAGTGGTCGATGGAGGAACTTCTCTACATTTTTCCCAGGCCAATGGCCAACTTCTTCAGGAGGAAGACAGATGTAAATATCTGTAATGAAAATCACTGTTTGAGAATATTATTTATAATATCACTTTATATTTATACATATCATATAATAACAAAAACTATCTTCATCAGTGTCAGAGGCAGCAAAGAGTTCTAGTTCTAAGTTCTGCAGGTTACTTATGAAAAAAACTACGGGGCGGGCTCCCTATAGCAATACCCGGAGTATATGCATTTTAATGCTTAATTGTGTGATTCATTTTTATCAACATCTTAAGGCTGCAACTGAAAATGAAATAACAATGGTTCTAAAGACTAAATAATTTTTACCTTAAAATATTAAAATGTTTAGGTATCAGTATTGCCCCCCCCCCCCCCGAACACTTACTCACTTGATCCAGTACTGTGCCCATCTGGAGCTGCTCTATCTTCTGTCCCAAGCTTTGCTGAGACAGCAGGAGCCTTGGAGTTAAAAGACCAATTTAGAATTTTCTCTTTACGTACATCCTGCCATCCTACGCCATGCTGACAATTTTTTATATTACTGGAATTTGACTGTAAAGTGCACTTTCACAATAGAATTGCTGCTCTCTTTGCAGTATCAAGTGATGGTAGCAGGTATAGGATTTACAGTTGGAAAATAAATATGAAAATGTAAAAAAATGTAGTTCAAGGTTCACTTTTAGTAATTCTAATGGTAAGTGAGTATTTTTTTAAAAGCAGTGATAACAAATTAGGGGGTCACCTTCAGTAGTATTAAAATAAATGAATATCTCTGAAATATTTAAATTCGTTTTTTTTTTTTTAATACACTAATGCCAGTTTTTTACTGCTGTGACTTTCTTGCCTGACATTCTGGAAATATATCTAATCTATTTTTGTTTGTAAAGTGAGAATGAAATATTTTTCTTCTGGTATTAGTCATAGTGCAGCTATCATCAAGCAATATGACCTCAATCAATAATTCACACATAGCACTAGTAATCCAGCTTCACTTGACATTGCTCAAGAAAACTGTCAAAGTCCAATGAGTGAGAGCATGGACTACAGATGCTTATTTATGGAATCACATAAAACAGACATTTATTTATGAGTGACATTATTGCTTCATGCAACAAATGCAGTACAAAGGAAAGCAAATAAGAAGCATATTCAATTTGCAAATGCATTAAATATATTTAAATATAATGTTATATTAAGTAGAAAATAAAAATTATACAAGCTGCAGTTTTAAGGTTTCTTTCAATTGAAGCTAACTTTCATGGACAGTCACATGGTTGTATGCTATGTACTATATGTGTAGTGCTACCCCGTAGGAGCTATGTACTATATATACAGTCCATTCACTCTGGCTCCATTAAACAGTCTAGGGGATGTCTTTTTGAAATGTATTGTTTGAAGAACTTTAACAGGATTGGGGTTGGAGCAGTGGCAACCTTTTCATTAGGGGTGCAGGCGCTAATCTACATGCTGGGCACCGAATACATGGATTCCAATGAGGGTTTTTTTTTTAAGCACGTGATTAGAGCCAGAGGCTCTAAAAGGCATAAAAAAAGGGTGGGCTAGGGGCGCAGAGCATTGTGTCCTGAGCCCACCCAGTTGTGTGACAATAGGGAATTAATATTCTCTATTGTCACACTGATTCTCCTCCCAGCCAATCAGGAAGTGGGTTCTGAGAATCGTTTCCTGATTGGCCAAAAGGAGAAGCCATTCTATTGGCCTAAGAGGAGGAAGGAGCAGGAGGGGGGAGGGTCATACTGCTGCTGTGATGGCGAGGAGACGCAGGGGAAGCCCGACCGAAGGAGGGGGACATGGAGGCTGCAACAAAGAGGAGACTGAGGGGGGAAGCGGCAGCCGCCGTCTCCCCATGTCAGTCTGGGGGCAACACGGGGTGAGTAAGCCGGCGACTGCGGGGGGAGGAGGTTGTGGGTATGGTGCACAGTGTGTGCTGGAGCAATAGGGGGGTCCATGGTCAGGTCCATCCCTCAGACCGATGAAGCACCGGCTGCCACTCTTTCATGTATGTCTAAAGTGGTTGCACCTGATGAGCAGGAACACATAATACTATTTGCAACTGTGTTAGCCCTTGGCTATGTGCATTAAATCTCCAACTACAGGCCAAAGATCAAAGTCCATTTGCATGCACATAAACAAAGCAAAAGTTTTCTAAGCATATGTACCTGCGCAGTGTAAACCCTACAATTTTAAATGTCCAAGTCCCTGGGCGTGATTAGTGCTAACAAACATTAACATCAGTCCCTGGCTGCAATGAGCTTCAAATCTAAAGTCCAAAACAAACTTTCTTACATTAGAGACTATTTCGACAGGAGACAAAATTCAAACACAAGCATTAGCATGTTGGGGAATTGAACCAGCAACCCCAGTGCTGCTAGACAGAATTGCTACCCACTTAGCCAGCAGGCAGCCTCACACATGCTGTCTGCATCTCTGTGGTGTGAACCAGCCCTATGTCCATAGCCATGCTCAGTGTCACAAGCAATATACAATATATTGGCCTAAGTATTGGGATGCCTGCCTTTAAAACGCACATGAACTGTAATGGCATCCTAGTCTTAGTCCGTAGGGTTCAAAATTAATTTGACCCATCCTTTGCAGTTATAACAGCTTCAACTCTTCTGGGAAGGCTGTCCAGAAGGTTTAGGAGTGTGTCTATGGCAGTGTTTCTCAACTCCAGTCCTCAAGCGCCCCAACAGGTCATGTTTTCAGGCTTGCCATTAGTTTGTACAGGTGATTTGATCAGTTTCACTGCATTGGTATTTACCACAGCTGTTTCATCTGAGGGAAATCCTGAAAACATGACCTGTTGGGGCGTCTTGAGGACTGGAGTTGAAAAACATTGGTCTATGGTAATGTTTGACCATTCTTCCAAGTGCATTTGAAAGGTCGGGCACTGATGTTAGACGAGAAGGCCTGGCTTACAGTCTCCACTCTAATTCATTCCCAAGGTGTTCTGTTGTGTTGAGGTCAGGACTCTGTGTAGACCAGTCAAGTTCCTCCACCCCAAACACACTCATCAATGCCTTGCTTTGTGCACTGGTTAAAATCATTTGGTGGAGGGGGGATTATGATGTGGGGTTGTTTTTCAGGGGTTGGGCTTGGCCTCTTAGTTCCAGTGAAGGGAACTCTTAAGGCATCAGCATACCAAGACATTTTGGACAATTTCATGCTCCCAACTTTGTGGGAACAGTTTGGGGATGGCCCCTTCCTGTTCCAACATGACTGCATACCAGTGCACAAAAAAAGGTCCATAAAGACTTGGATGAGCGAGTTTGGGGTGGAGGAACTTGACTGGTCTGCACAGAGTCCTGACCTCAACCAGATAGAACACCTTTTGGCTGAATTAGAGCAGAGACTGCAAGCCAGGCCTTTTCATCCAACATCAGTGCCTTGTCTCACAAATGCACTTCTGGAAGAATGGTCAAACATTCCCATAGACCAGTGATGGCGAACCTTGGTACCCCCAGATGTTTTGGAACTACATTTCCCATGATGCTCAACTACACTGCAGAATGCATGAGCACTATGGGAAATGTAGTTCAAAAAACATCTGGGGTGCCAAGGTTCGCCATCACTGCCATAGACACACTAAACCTTCTTAGCCTTCCCAGAAGCTGTTATAGCTGCAAATGGTGGGCCAAATACAAAGACCATTAAAGTTCATGTGAGTGTAAAGACAGGTGCCCCAATACTTTTGGCTAGATATCTGGCAAGATTTGCAATGGGGGTGGAACCCTCCTACACATAAATACTACATTTAGACATTGTTTTAGGACCTGGGAGATGAGACAACTTCTCTACATGAAGCAGCATGTTTGGGATTTGAACCCAGATGCTCGGGGAGGGATGTCAAGCAGAAGTTCTAACCTCTAAGCCATGGAGCTGCCACATGAGAAAACCTAATAAATATACATAAATACTGCATTTCTTTGGACATACAGGTGATGGAATTACATTACTCAAGAGTTATTCTTCTTGATTTATTCTGTGATATGTGATGGTTCTTTGTGGGTGAGTGTAGAATAGTGATCTTACCCTCAAGTTTTGGGGAATTTCATTTTGATTTCGGATGTTGGTGCACATATCACATTTTTTTGGCTCAAATTATGATTTTTTGGAAATAATAAAAATCACAAAAAATTGTGACTCATTTTAAATTTGCATCAGCAATGGTATTGTTTGTGAATTGTAAAGACACCTGTGTCGGTTTGGGTAAAGATTGTTCTGAGATGGAGAGTAAAAAGTGAAAGCGACAGAGAAAAAAATATTTTACCAAAACAACACAACATTCCACATTCTAGCATTCCTAAAAACAAAATAGATTAAGTAGAAGCAGCAATGTTGCAAAGGAAAATTTATTTCAGAGAAAAATACATTATATCTCAACATTAAAATGAATTATTTGGGGAAGTTACAATTGTACCATTAGAATCAATGGCTAAAATTTGCATTGGACTATAATAGCACCAATTTTCACTCCCAAAAAATGCTCATTCTGGTATTTACTATAGCGCCCTGTAAGAAAGACACTGGAGCTAAAATGAGAGCTATTTGCAGGTCTGAGCATGCTCAGTTGTGTTGCACCTAGTTGTACAAAAACAGGGAATTTATCTTTTCTCAGACTTTTAAATATATTTCAGTGTAGAAATCACTTTTTCACATAGTTTAAAAGCAGATTATCTTTAAATAATTTACTGCATATTTCAGTACTATTTAGGCAATTATATCATGCTCTAAACATTATTTCCAAGTACATTACTCCAGGTTTTAGCAGAGTTATGCCCCGTACACACGGTCGGAAATTCTGATGGAAAATGTCCGATCGGACCATGTTGTTGGAAAATCCGACCGTGTGTGGGCTCCATCTGACTTTTTCCGTCGGAAATTCCACCGGAAAAGTTTGAGCTCCTGCTCCGACAACAAAATCCGATCTGACTTTTTCCGATAGTGTGTAGAGAAGTGCCACGCATGCTCAGATCAAATTACGAGACCAAAGCTATTGGCTACTAGCCTCTATGTAGTTCCGTCGTACGCAACGAACATCACCACGTTCAGAATGATCGGATTTTCTGACAACTTTGTCCGACCGTGTGTATGCAACACCAGTGTCGGACAAAATCCGTCGGAAAAAGTCTGACGGATTTTGTGGTCGTAATTTCCGACCGTGTGTACGGGGGCTAAGGGTTTGGTCGCTATTTGGTTTCAGGGAACTATAGTAAATTTGATTTTGGGAGTATTTTTCTACCAGTGCTAAAGTGCATACCATTTTAGCACAAATTTGCAGTTATTGGCCCTAATTAGCGCTGCAACGCTATAGTAAATGACTCGATTGTGGTCTTTAAAAAACAATTTTATATTCTGTATGTGCTCAGAAATACGGACCTTCAAGGGTCTCTTCGTGCAGCCTACATTCATCAGCCCACATGGGCACTTCAAGACTAGGGATGAGCCGAACACCCCCCTGTTCGGTTCGCACCAGAACCTGCAAACGGACCTAAAATTTGCGCAAACTTTAGAACCCCATTAAAGTCTATGGGACTCGAACGTTCGAAATCAAAAGTGCTAATTTTAAAGGCTAATATGCAAGCTATTGTCCTAAAAAGAATGGGTGGAACCTTGTGCGCTGCTTAAAACTAAAAACTAAAAACTGAATGCTATAGCTGCTGACACTCCCCACACCTTCCCACAATGTGAATGATAGAAAAACCTGTATTTGTTATTATATATATCTGTGCGGACGCACAGGTGTATATAAATGTGTCACGCTGTGCTCTGCAGAGTGTCTAAAACTGCTGTGCAGACTGCTAATAATATAAAGTCACAATCCTGTCCCAATGAATGTGCTGTCCAGACTGCTAATATAGAATCGCAAACCTGTCCCAATGAGTATCTGAAACTGCTGTGCAGGCTGCTAATGGTATAAAATCACATTGAGATTCTAAAAATGATATGCACTGCTAATAATAAAAAATCACAGTCCTGTCCCAATGAGTGCTAATCAAATGCAAAACAAATAATATAAGTATAAAATATAAATAGTGTCTGCTGTAAATGACAAAAAGTGCTTGTGCTCCGTGGATTCCAAACAATGTGGCGTGAATAATTCAATATAAAGAAATCAAGTCCATTGGAAAAAAATATAAAAATAAAAACTGAAAAAACTGTCTAAAATGAAAAAATAATTAAAGTGCCAAGTGACTTCATGCAGATTGTGCTCTCCTCCCCCGTCAGGTGTACCCTCACCTTAAGTGCTTACATTTTAAGCCTGAAATACTTTATAACAGCCAGGGGTCTTGATTTTTTCTTTTACTCCTGTGCTTGCTGCTGTGGATACCTCTCACTGTTAGTCTCCTGCTCACACTGGCTGTTCTCCTCTCTCCAAGATGTCTTCACCAAGCCTCCTCACATGGGAGAGTAATAAAGGCACACAATAGTGTAATACCGCTACAATAATGTTTAATATTCTTTAAAACATGTAATACATTAAACTCATATTTAATAGGATAAAAACGCTCTTTAACCACTTCAGCCCAGGACCAATTGGCAGCCAAAGGGCCCCTTTTTGCGATTCGGCACTGCGTCGCTTTAAATGACAATTGTGTGGTCCTGCGACGTGGCTCCCAAAAAAATTGGCGTCCTTTTTTTCCCACAAATAGAGCTTTCTTTTGGTGGTATTTTTGATCGCCCCTGCGGGTTTTATTTTTTGCGCTATAAGCAACAATAGAGCGACAATTTTGAAAAAAAAATATTTTTTACTTTTTGCTATAATAAATATCCCCAAAAAATCATATAAAAAAAAATTTTTTTTCTCAGTTTTGGCCGATACGTATTCTTGTACATATTTTTGGTTAAAAAAATCGCAATTAGCGATTATTGATTGGTTTGCGCAACAAGTTATAGCGTTTACAAAATAGGGGATAGTTTTATAGAATTTTTATTAATATTTTTTATTAATATTTTTTTTTTTGACTAGTAATGGCGGCGATCAGCAATTTTTATTGTGTCTGCGACATTATGGCGGACACATCAGACATTTTTGAAACATTTTTTTTTTTGTCATTTATACAGAAATCAGTGCTATTTAAATAGCACTGATTCCTATGTCAATGACAGTTGTAGTGAAGGGGTTAACCACTAGGGGTCGGGGAGGAGTCAGTGTGACGTGTGTGTATGGATGTTTGAAAGTAGGGGCTTGCCCTATATGCTCTGCAGAAATTTGAGCCTAAGGTGTTGGTGTTGCCACAACACTGTAAGCCCTCAAAGTGAATCTTGGTGGGCGCTGGAACACCCTATGGTGATCTATTGTATCAAGAATTGTAATTACATGTCATTGTTGAACAGTAGTAGAAAAATTGGGCCTTTGGTGGTGGTGGTGATGCTGGTGCCACAACACTGTAAGTCCTCACAGTTAATCTTGGTGGGCACTGGAACGGGCCCTGCTGTGAAGTATTATATCAAGAATTGTAATTACATGCACCTGTTGAACAGGGGCAGGAAAATTGGGCTTTTGGTGGTGGTGATGGTGTTGCCACATAACTGTAAGCCCTCACAGTTACTCTTGGTGGGCGCAGGAATGGGCCCTGCTGTGAAATATTAGATCAAGAATTGTAATTACATGCCATTGTTCAACTGTGGTAGAAAAAGTTGGCCTTTGGTGGTGGTGCTGGTGCCACAACACTATAAGTTCTCACAGTTACTCTTGGTGGGCGCTGGAACGGGCCCTGCTGTGAAATATTAATTCAAGAATTGTAATTACATGCACCTGTTTAACAGAGGCAGAAAAATTGGGCCTTTGGTGGTGGTGGTGGTGTTGCCACATAACTGTAAGCCCTCACAGTTACTCTTGGTGGGCGCAGAAATGGGCCCTGCTGTGAAATATTAGATCAAGAATTGTAATTACACACGCCTGTTAAACAGGGGCTGAAAAACTGGGCCTTAGCCACTGGTGCTGGTGCCACAACATTGCAACCCCTCACAGATACTCTAGTTGGAGCGCAGTATTGAGCCCTGCTGCAATGTATTGCATCAAAAATTGTAATTACATGCCCCTGTTAAACAGGGGCTGAACAATTGGGCCTTGGGCACTGGTGCTGGTGGCACAACATTGCAACCCCTCACAAATACTCTAGTTGGAGCGCAGGAATGAGCCCTTCTGCAATGTATTGCATCAAAAATTGTAATTACATGCCCCTGTTAAACAGGGGGTGAACAATTGGGCCTTGGGCACTGGTGCTGGTGCCACAACACTGCAACCCCTCAAGGATACTCTAGTTGTAGAGCAGGAATGAGCCCTGCTGCAAAGTATTGCATCAAAAATTGTAATTACATGCCCCTGTTAAACAGGGGTGAAAAATTGTGCCTTAGCCAGTGGTGGCGGCGCCCAGAACCAAAAATGTTTTTACAGGCTATCAGTATGATCATTGAGGAGGAAGAGGATAGTCACTCAGCATAACAGGATAGTCACTCAGCATCAGCATAGGCAGTCTTGAAGGGATCTGACATTTCAAAAAAAATTATTCTGTTACATCAGCATCAGGTGCTTGGTAGCTGGTGGTGATCCAAGATTGATTCATTTTTATGAAGGTCAGTCAAACAACCGAGTCAGTGGACAGGTGCACCCTGTGATCAGTTACAAAGCCTCCAGCAGCACTGAATGTGCGTTGCGAAAGAACGCTGGATGCAGGACAGGCCAGTAGTTCGATTGCATACTGTGCAAGCTCTGGCCAGTTATCCATCCTCAAGACCCTGTAACCCAGAGGATTTTCAGTGGGAAAGGTGTCCAAGTCTGACCTTGCCCCTAGGTATTCCTGGACCATGTAAATCAGACGCTGGCAATGGTTGCTGGAACCGATCATACCTTGGGGCTGCAGACTAAAAAATTGTCTGAACGCATCAGTCAGACGGCCACCTTCTTCACCGCCACTTCTGTGCCTGACCGAAGCCTCAGCAACTCGTTGTCCAGGACCAGGAATTTGGAACCTCCCAGTCTCTGGGAACGCGTTGCACAGACATTTCTTGTTTCATCCTCTGCTCCATCTGCGACGGCAAGATAAGGTCCGCAACCTTACCCTTGTAACGTGGATCAAGGAGGGATGCCAGCCAGCCATCCCCCTCCTTGATCCGACGAATACGAGGATCCTTCCGCAGGCTTTGCAGGATCAGGGAGGCCATGCAGCATAGGTTAGCTGAGGCATTTGGTCCAGAGTCCTCTGGGTCACTAAGGATGACATGATCTGCCACCTCCTCCCAGCCACGTACAAGTCCACAGGTTTCTTGGGACTGTGAATGATCCCTAAAAGACTGCTGCTGATGCTGAGTGCCAGGATCCACTTCCATGCTGACACAATCCTCCTCCTCCTCTTCCTGTGTGATCGGCGAGCCAGCAGGAACACTGTCTGGATGGTGGAACAGGTGAACAAGAGGGACAGTGTCACTGATGCATGCACTGTCACTGCTCACCATCCTCGTGGCCTCCTCAAATGGTGACAGGACAGTGCATGCATCCCTGATCATGGCCCACTGGCGTGTGGAAAAAACCAAGCTCCCCTGACCCTGCACTGGTGCCGTAGTCGCACAGGTACTCATTGATGGCCCTCTGCTGCATGTGCAGCCGCTGCAGCATGGCCAACGTTGAGTTCCACCTGGTGGGCATGTCACAGATTAAGCAGTTCTTGGGCAGGTTAAATTCCTTTTGGAGGTCAGCCAGCCGAGCACTAGGGATGAGCCCGGTGTTTGATTCGAACCCATGTTCGAATTGAACATCGGCTGTTTGCCCGTTCAACGAAACCAGAACCTTTCGGGCCATTCGCATCAAATTCGTGTGATACGAATGGTCCACAATGCACTGCGCCAGTCGCAGTGCATTGCTGGCTGATGATTGGCCAAGTATGCACTGTGACCCCGCATGCTTGGCCAATCACAGCGCCAGCAGCGAGGAGAGCCATAATTGGCCACAGGCAGGATGCCTGTGGCCAATTATAGCTCAGGGGGTTTAGTACACACCCCACACTATATAAGGCTGCCGGCGTGGCCGCCTTGTGTAGTGTGTTCAGGTGGGCAGGGAAAGAGCTTGATAGGCAGGGACAGTGTGTTCTTTACCAGGCATTTGCAGGACTTAGTGTGTGTTCTGTGCCTCCAGCGTAGTATGCACCTGTATTTGATTTGATTTGATATTGGATTTGTACCCTTTAGTGGTGTTTTTCTCTATTAATACAGCCATCTGCAGGAGTTAGTGTGTGTTCTGTGCCTCCAGCGCAGTAAAAAACCTGTATCTACCCTTTAGTGCTGTAAGTGACTCATTCCCATTGACAATGGGCCTAGCAGGGGGATTTTGGGGGTCTTTGTGTATTTTGGGGAGGGTATAGATAGTAAAAATGCGGGTACTGCTCGAAAAAAAAAATGTTTTCTTCTCTTTCATTGTTAAAATTCGGGGTTGGTAACTGTATTCTACCAGGGCCTCCAGCTCCTTATTATTTTGGGAAGCTGGGTCATACCCTAATTATTTATAAGTATCTACATCATATAGCATTTCACTTGATTGGTTATTGTAGAACTCTTTAGACAAAATGACCACCCCATCCCCTTTGTCTGCTGGCCTTATTACCACATCATTCCTAGTTTCTAACATCTCTATTCCTTCCTTTATATATCTGGGATTAACTCCTTTTTAGGGACTACCTTCTCTAAATCCTGTAACACCAACCCTTTGAATGTTTCCAAGTGCTGTGCAGCCATATTGGGGGGATTAAATAATGACTTATTCCTCAGTCCGCTGTTTATTGAAACAGAGGAATTCCCACTTGTCACTTCTCTGTCAGAAACCATGAATCAGACTGACATAAGTACAGTTAAATCACACTTGTTTAATAATAATAAAAAAGGTAAACAGAGCAAACGTAGTCCAAACATAGCCAGAGTTCAGGAACTGAAACGGATAGTCAGACAAGCCAAATGTCAGGGAGCCGGAGATGAGCATAGTAGAACAGCAATCAGGATCTGGAGCCAAAAGGGATGTCAGCCAAGCAAGTCTTTAACAGGAATGCAGGAGATCTATGTGATGTTGACCAAGGCAAAGGCAAAGATCCGCTGGGCTGGACAGCTTAAGTAGGCAGGACTGACGAGCAGGATATCGTCAACAGCTGAGTAGCTGTGGAGAGATAGGAGCTGGCAATTAGCCGACAGCTGAGCAGCCAGCTCAAAGAAGGAAGGGCTGAGCCCAGCACTGAAGTACCCCTCCTCAATGACCCCTCCCCCTCGGAGGACCACCAGGCTTGAGGGGAAAACGTATATGGAGATCACGGAGGGAGGAGGACAGGGGCATGTACGTCCAAGGATGAGACCCAAGAGTGTCCCTCTGGACCGTACTCCTTCCAATGCACCAGGTACTGTATGTGCCCACGGAACCTATGGGAATCAACAATGGACTGTACTTCATACTCCTCATGGTTCTCAACCTGTACAGGGTGAGGACGTGGCACGGAGGTGGTAAAGCAGTTGCAGATCAAAGATTTTAATAAGGAGACATGAAATACATTTGAGATACGCATATTAGAAGGAAGGTCTAATGCGTAAGCCACTGGGTTAATCCTGCGAAGAATACGGAAATCCCAATAAACTGACGTGCGAGCTTCAGAGAGAGAATACGAAGTTGGGGGTTGCGAGATGACAGCCAAACCCTGTCCCCAACCTGGTAGGAAGGCACAGGCAGGGGTCTGCGGTCAGCATAGAGTATGTACCTATCATTAGCATGTGGCAAAGCCTCCTGGACTTGTGCCCAAGTTGAACGAAAACCACGGAGATACGCCTCTAACGCAGGAATACTCTATGGAACAAATGAGTCAGGAAACACGGAAGGTTGGAAACCATAATTGGCCATAAACGGGGACAATCGGGAGGCAGCTTTCAATGCACGATTGTGCGCAAACTCTGCCAACAGTAATAGGTCTGACCAGTTGTTATGATAGTCAGAAATATAGCAAAATAGGAATTGCTCCAAGGACTGATTGGCTCATTCTGCGGCCCCATTAGACTGCGGGGTGATACGCAGACGAAAAAGCAAGCTGAATTCCCAACTGTGCACAAAAGGCTCGCCAGAACCGGGACACAAACTGACTACCCCTGTCCGAGACAATCACCTTGGGTAGCCTATGTAAGTGAAAGATCTCCCGAGCAAAGATGGAAGCCAGTTCCTTAGAAGTGGGCAACTTCTTAAGTGGAATACAATGAGGCATTTTTGAGAACCAGTCAACCACCATAAAGATAACTGTGTTGCCCTGGGAGTTGGGTAACGCCACAATGAAATCCATAGGCAGGTGGGTCCAGGGCCTCTCTCCATTGAGTATGGGTTGTAGTAGGCCCACTGGAAGGTGTCGTGGAGTCTTACTCTGAGCACACATGGAACAAGCAGCTACGAAGGCGGTTACATCATCATGTAGACTAGGCCACCAGAATTGTTGGGAAATGGCCCAAAAGAGTTGTTTCTTCCCAGGGATGGCCAGCAGCCTTGGGAGAATGGTAAGTCTGGAGCACGGCAGTACAGAGACTCTCTGGGACAAAGCAGCAGTCACAAGGTTTCTCAGGAGAAGCATAGGCCTGAGCAGCAAGAATTTTGTAACCCAAAGGAGAAGTGAGACTGGTGCAAATCATAGCCAGAATACGATCAGGAGGAATCACAGGAACCAGAAACCGACTCCATCTTGGAAGTGGAGAAAATTTGTTGTTACAGAGCATCAGCCCTTACATTCTTAGTACCGGGTAAGAATGAGACAATGTAATTGAAATTTGACAAGAAAAGAGCCCATCACACCCCTTCTGGGAGAGAGGCATTTAACCTCAGACAAGAATGTGAGATTCTTATTGTCAGTAAGAATGAGAACCGAAACAGTGGTACATTTAACCACTTCAGCCCCGGACCAATTGGCAGCCAAAGGACCAGGCCCCTTTTTGCGATTCGGCACTGCGTCGCTTTAACTGACAATTGTGCGGTCGTGCGACGTGGCTCCCAAACAAAATTGGCGTCCTTTTTTTCCCACAAATAGAGCTTTCTCTTGGTGGTATTTGATCGCCCTTGCGGTTTTTATTTTTTGCGCTATAAACAAACATAGAGCGACAATTTTGAAAACAATGCAATATTTTTTGCTTTTTGCTATAATAAATATCCCCCAAAAATATATAAAAAAAAACGTTTTTTTTTCCCTCAATTTAGGCCGATACGTATTCTTCTACATATTTTTGGTAAAAAAAAATCGCAATTAGCGATTATTGATTGGTTTGCGCAAAAGTTATAGCGTTTACAAAATAGGGGATAGTTTTATAGCATTTTTATTAATATTTTTTTTTTACTAGTAATGGCGGCGATCCTCGATTTTTATTGTGACTGCGACATTATGGCGGACACATCGGACATTTTTTGACACATTTTTGGGACCATTGTCATTTATACAGCAATCAAAGCTATTTAAATGCATTGATTCCTGTATAAATGACAGTTGTAGTAAAAAAATTAACCACTAGGGGGAGGGGAGGGGTTATGGGCTGTGACGTGTGTGTGTTTTTTTACATTAGGGGGCGGGGCTGACGTCTGACGCCATTGATCGGCTTTCTCGATGACCGGGAACAGCCGATCAATGACAGGCAGAGTAGGAAGCGCGGGGAGAGGTTTGTTTACACAGACCTCTCCCCGTTCTTCAGCTCTGTGACCCGATCGCGGGACACCAGCGGCGATCGGGTCCGCTGGTCCCGCGGCCGTGGTCACGGAGCTCCCGACTGGGTCGCCAGCGCGACCTACGGGCAGGCAATTAAAGGGCCACGTACAGGTACGTGATTTTGCCTGCCCGTGCCATTCTGCCGCAGTATATCTGCGCGAGGCGGTCGGGAAGCGGTTAAGGAGATGTCTCCATATTTTCAGGGCTAAAATGATCGCTAACAGCTCTCAGTCACCAATCTCGTAATTGCACTCCGCAGGTGACAATTTCTTGGAAAAGTAGCCACAAGGATGCATAGAGCTCTCAGAGGTAGGACATTGAGACAGAAGGGCGCCAACACCAGTCTCAGAAGCTTTAACCTCAAGGATAAAAGGTACCATAGGATCAGTATGTGCCTGTCATGAAGATCCTGCCAGAAATCAGAATCCTGGGCCTCCGGGTCCGCGGGCGCCATTGCGCAGGCGCGCGGGCACGTGCACGGCCGCGAGCAGGAGCGCGCGCAGGTAAGCGAGCGCGCTCCCCTGTTGGTGCCAGGTATGCTATTTAAACCCAGCCGGAGCAGACGGTCCCCGCTGTCTGCTCTACAGCGTTATAGTGCCTGAAACCTGACCTGTGATACCTTTACCTGTGTTTGACCCCGGCTTACCTGTGACCATCCTTCTGTCTGCCTGTACCGACCCCGGCTTGCCTGTGACCATCCATCCGCCTGATCCACCTGTACCTTGCTGCCAGCCTGATACCCGACCTGGCCTGTCTTGACCAACCTACCTGATTACCTGAGATCCAGTCTGCTCTGCTGATCCAGTCTGCCTGTGCTGATCCAGTCTGCTGATCCAGTCTGCTGTGCTGATCCAGTCTGCTGTGCTGATCCAGTCTGCTGTGCTGATCCTGATCCAGCCTGCTGTGCTGATCCAGTCTGCTCTGCTGATCCAGTCTGCTGTGCTGATCCTGATCCAGTCTGCCTGTGCTGATTCAGTCTGCTGCGCTGTCCAGTCTGCTTTGCTGATCCAGTCTGCTCTGCTGATCCAGTCTGCCTGTGCTGATCTAGTCTGCTGCGCTGTCCAGTCTGCTTTGCTGATCCAGTCTGCTCTGCTGATCCAGTCTGCCTGTGCTGATCCAGTCTGCTGCGCTGTCCAGTCTGCTTTGCTGATCCAGTCTGCCTGTACTGATCCAGTCTGCTGTGCTGTCCAGTCTGCTTTGCTGATCCAGTCTGCCTGTGCTGATCCAGTCTGCTGCGCTGTCCAGTCTGCTTTGCTGATCCAGTCTGCTCTGCTGATCCAGTCTGCCTGTGCTGATCCAGTCTGCTGTGCTGTTCAGTCTGCTTTGCTGATCCAGTCTGCCTGTACTGATCCAGTCTGCTGTGCTGTCCAGTCTGCTTTGCTGATCCAGTCTGCCTGTGCTGATCCAGTCTGCTGTGCTGTCCAGTCTGCTTTGCTGATCCAGTCTGCCTGTGCTGATCCAGTCTGCTGTGCTGTCCAGTCTGCTTTGCTGATCCAGTCTGCCTGTGCTGATCCAGTCTGCCGTGCTGTCCAGTCTGCTTTGCTGATCCAGTCTGCCGTACTGACCCGGCCTATCTACTCACCTTGTCCGCTGAGTTGACTTTGGTCACTCCACCGGTCCTTGATCCTGCCAAGCACCCGTGCTCCTCCTCACTCCCGGGTCTCCTGTCACCCTACCAGGGAGCCGGGAGTGGGAGCCGCAAGGGAGGCCCTCCTCTGCAAATTCGGGCTCACACCACCGGGTACGTGACAATGTGTCAGAGGTACTCACCCGGGCCGAAATGCTGAGAGTTGCTCCCCTTGCGACTAGGTGCACGATGCCTCTGGAGTGGATACAGAGGTCACCGGGCACAAAGATGCACGGGTTGCCAGCAGGTGTGTTGCAGGTGGTGTGCAGTAGCGACGTTGACCAGGAGAGGCTGATGCTGCACTGAAAGTAGACACCTGGCAGGACCGTGATGAGGCAGAGGTTATGTAGGTACCAGAACGTGTACTGGAGGAGGACCCTTAGGTGCATGTGAGAACTAGAAGTCCAGAACACCAAGCAGAGGGTCAAACACAAGTAACTTCAGAGAATGTCCAGTAGGCAAGCCGAAGGTCAAGCACGGGTAATCAGGCAGAGGAGGTATCCAATAGCAGGCCAGGGGTCAAACACAGGTAAGTAACTCAGAGAATGTCCAGTAAGCAGGCCGAGGGTCAAGCACAGGTAATCAGGCAGCAGAGGTATCCAGGAAGCAGGCCCAGGGTCAAACACAGGTAAGTAACTCAGAGAATGTCCAGTAAGCAGGCCGAGGGTCAAGCACAGGTAATCAGGCAGCAGAGGTATCCAGGAAGCAGGCCAAGGGTCAAACACAGGTAAGTAACTCAGAGAATGTCCAGTAAGCAGGCCGAGGGTCAAGCACAGGTAATCAGGCAGCAGAGGTATCCAGGAAGCAGGCCAAGGGTCAAACACAGGTAACAGCAGCGGTGGTCAAGCGGGTTCCGGGTCAGACACAGGTAATCAAGCAGGTACAGGATACAAGGTACTGGATACAAGGTACAGGATACAGGATACTGGATACAAGGACTGGAGCCAGGACTCAGGAAGAGACAACAAACCAGCGATTGTGAGGAGACAGAGGAAGCCTTTTATAGGCCAGGTAAGTGGCCAGGTGGGGTACCCGGACGAGTGCACATGCGCACTCGTCCTCTGTCAGCGCCGCGCACAGCGGTGAGCCGCACTGGCTGAGCTGCATCAGATACCCGAGCGCCATGGACCCGCGCATGCGCACCCGCTACCCGGCGTACCTGTACTGTTTGCTGAGCCGCTCTACCGCGTGTGCGCATACCCGGTACCCGGCGACGAAGTACGGTATTTCCCTGACAGTGCCCTCCCCCTAAGGGCAGGTCCCGGATGCCCAATTCAGGATGTCTTCGTGGTATTCTCGTATTAATCGGGGGGGGCATGGATATTTTCAGCTGGTTCCCAGGAGCAGTCTTCGGGGGGATAACCCTTCCATTTGACTAGGTACTGAACCTGCCCTCTTCTTTTACGGGAATACAGGATCTTCTCGACTTCGAATTCTTCCTCTCCTTGAATGGTGATGGGTGCAGGAAGTGGCATCTGCCTGTCAGGGAAGGAATTGCCAATTACAGGTTTAAGTAAAGAGGCATGGAATACTGGGTGGATCTTATAGGAACTGGGTAAGTCTAGTTCAAATGCGACTGGGTTGATCACCCTCTTGACCTCAAAAGGACCGATGAACCTGGGACCGAGTTTCCGGGATGGACAGGGGAGTTTCAAATTAGCAGTTGATAACCAAACTTTCTCACCAACCTTGAACGGTGGACATTCCTTCCTGCCCCGATTGTACTGTACCTCATACCCATTTTGCGCCTCCTTCATGGCCTGTTGGATTTGGAGGAAGTTGTCCTGGATATGTTTGACCAGTTCCTGTGCTGCTGGAGTAGAGACGTCTGGAATGGAATCTGGAAGAAAAGAGGGGTGATATCCGTAGTTTGCCCAAAAGGGCGTTTGGTTAATGGCAGAATGTAGGGAGTTATTGTAGGCAAACTCTGCGTAAGGTAACAGGCCTGACCAGTTGTCTTGGGAGAAGGAACAGAAACATCTCAGATATTGCTCAAGAGTCTGATTGGTCCGCTCGGTCTGGCCATTGGTTTGTGGGTGGTATGCTGAGGACATGGAAGATTTAATTTCTAGGGACTTGCAGAGGTCTCTCCAAAACTTCGAGGTGAACTGTACCCCCCGGTCTGAAGTGAAATTGGCTGGTACCCCGTGTAGCCTTACAATTTCCCTGATGAAAATGTCCGTGGTGGAGGCAACCGAAGGGGTACCCTTCATGGACAAAAAGTGGGCCATCTTTGAGAGGCGATCTATCACAACCAGAATCGTGGTGAAGGAATCTGAGGGAGGTAAATCTACAATAAAGTCCATGGAAATCTCCTTCCATGGACGTTCAGGAACGGGTAGAGGTCTCAGCAGACCCCAGGACTTGATGTTGGACCCCTTGTTTCTCTGGCAGGTGTTACAGGAAAGTACATAATTTTGGCAGTCCTTTCTCCAGCCTGGCCACCAGTAGGACCGACTTACCAAGTCGGCCGTCTTTTGCATTCCAAAATGGCCAGACATCTTGTGGTCGTGGAGGGCCTGCAGGACTTGGAGCCTGACTGGAGGGGGAACAAATATTCGGCCATGGGCCCAAAGTAAGTCCTGTTTCTTTTCAAGAAAGGGTAATGAGGGAACAGAAAATTGATTGGAGGCTTGTTTAAGGGCTACGGTTAGGTCAGGTTGGATGGCATGGAGGAAGCTATGTGCAGACAGAATAGTGGCAGGTTCTTTAGGAGACTCTGTGTTCAGAAACATGCGGGATAAGGCGTCAGCCTTGCCATTCTTGGAGCCGGGACGATAAGTGATGTGAAAGTTAAATCGGGAGAAGAACAAGGCCCAACGGCCCTGTCTGGGTCTTAGGCGTTTAGCTGCCCTAAGGTACTCTAAATTGCGGTGATCCGTGAAGATGAGAATGGGTTGGGAAGCTCCTTCCAGCAGATATCTCCATTCCTCTAGGGCGAACTTAATCGCAAGTAATTCTCGGTCGCCTACATCATAATTCTTTTCTGGGGGACTTAATTTTCGGGAGGCGAAGGTGACCGGGTGAAGCAAGGCCTTTGGGCCACTTCTCTGTGACAGGATTGCTCCCGTAGCAGAGTCGGAAGCATCTACTTCTAGCACATAAGGGAGTTCTGGGTCAGGGTGCTTCAGGATGGGTGCAGACGAAAAAAGTTTCTTAAGTTTTTCAAATGCGCTTTGCGCTTGGGGAGTCCATTGGAATTTGGTATGCTGGCGGGTAAGTTGCGTGATTGGGGACACAATGGCAGAAAACCCCTGAATAAACCGTCTATAGAAGTTTGCAAACCCAATAAAGTGTTGAACTGACCTCTTGTCTGTAGGGGCAGGCCATTCCTGGATTGCTTTCACCTTTTGTGGGTCCATCAGAACTCCTCCGGTGGTGATGATGAAGCCCAGGAACTGGATGGTATCTGTCTCAAACTCGCATTTCTCCCCTTTGACATAGAGTCCATGCTTACGTAAAATGAGAAGGACCTTCCGGACATGTTGACGGTGGTTTTCTAGTGAGTCGGAGAAAATCAGAATATCGTCAAGATACACAATGAGAAAGTTATCCAGATACTCACGGAAGATGTCGTTGACAAGATGCTGGAAGGTGGCTGGGGTGTTGCAAAGCCCGAAGGGCATGACCAGGTACTCAAAGTGACCGAATCTTGATCTGAAGGCCGTTTTCCACTCATCCCCGGAACGTATTCTTACCAAGTTGTAGGCCCCACGTAGATCGAGCATGGTGAAGATCTTGGCAGTCCTGAGCCGTTGGAAAAGTTCGGGGATGAGTGGGAGTGGGTACCTGTTCTTGATGGTGATTTTGTTGAGTTCCCTGTAGTCTACACAGGGTCTGAGAGAACCATCCTTTTTTTCCACAAAGAAGATCCCAGCCCCTGCTGGAGAAGAGGATGGTTGAATGAACCCTTTAGCGAGGTTTTCATCGATATACACCCGCAGGGCTTCTAGTTCGGTCTCTGATAAGGGGAAGATTCTTCCGAAGGGGATCTCAGCCCCTGGCAGGAGATCAATTGGACAGTCATATGAACGGTGAGGAGGAAGAACTTCAGCCTTTTTCTCGTCGAAGATGTCCATAAAATCCCGATAGGGTGCTGGAACATGTTGCAGGTCCTTGGGACTGGGTTGCATGGCAAGACAGGTGGGAAGTTTTGAGGTGACGTCCGGAAAGCAGTGCTGCAGGCAATAGGGGGAAGAAAACACCACTTCTCTGCTGTTCCAGTCAATCCGAGGGTTGTGGGCCTGTAACCAAGGATACCCCAGGATGATAGGAAACATTGGAGAGTGAATTACATCGAAGCGTAAGAGTTCATGGTGTCCCGAATTGGTGTAAGTCAGGATGGGATCGGTCTCCTGGGTCACAGGTCCTGAGCAGGGTGGAGAGCCATCAGCCAACTGAACTTGGAGAGGTTGCTTCTTGGTCTTCAAAGGAAGGTTCAGGTGCCGTGCCAGGGTCAAGTCCATGAAGCAACTGCATGCCCCTGAATCAAGGATGGCTCCCAGCTGGAAGGCCTCTCCCGCCACCTGTAGGGAGAGTGGAACAGTCAAATGAGAATGGGGAACTCCAGTAGTGTGTGAGCTCAAGAGTGACGGAGAAGGGCACTTACTGGGTCTCACTGGGCATTTCTGTAGATAATGACCGGTGCCTCCACAGTAGAGACAGAGGTTAGCTTGTCGACGACGAAGTCTTTCTTCAGCAGACAGGGGGGACCGTGCCAGGCCCAACTGCATGGGTTCCCCATGGGGGGACAAGCGGGAGTTCCAAGAAGGAGCAGGTGCCAAGGGAACCCGGGGCATCATCCAGGTAGGCCGGGGACTTTGGAGCTTCTCTGCCCGTCGTTCCCGCAACCGACGATCAAGTTTAGTGACAAGTTGGCAGAGGTCTGACAGCGTAGTTGGAACTTCTCCCCGGGCCAGTTCGTCCTTTAATACTTCGGAGAGTCCCAAACGGAATTGGTACTTCAGAGCAGACTCATTCCACTCTGTATCTGCAGCCCATTTGCGAAAATCTACTATATAGTCCTCTACGGGCCTTCTACCCTGGGATAGGGTGTGCAGAGTGGATTCCGCCGTACCTGTGCGTTGGGAGTCCTCATAGAGTGCTGCCATGGCGGAGAAGAAAGTCTCTACAGAATCTAGCTGTGAGCTCTTTTGTTCCATCAAGTGGTGTGCCCAGGATTGGGGTTCATCGGAGAGCAGAGAGATAATGAAACCCACCTTGGTGGATTCCAACTGAAAGGTCCTGGATTGCAGGGCCAGGTGTAGTAAACAGGAATTCCTAAAAGAGCGAAACTTCTTTCGATCCCCGGAAAAACGTTCTGGTGTGGGGACCCTGGGATCAGGGTTAGAAATGACGTAGGTAGGGAGAGCACCTCCAGGTGCTTGAGAAAGAGTGGAGGTGCTGGCTGCAGGAGGTGACTGGTCCGCTTGATTAGGAGAGAGGGTCAGGTGCTGGAGACGTCCCTCGATCTGGAAGTATCCATCCTGGAGGCGTTGTACAGCCTGAGTAAGAGCTGTCACCTGCTGGCATAAGGCCTCAAGGGGTGAACCAGCTCTGTCGGCCTCGGACATTGGCTGGTTTGTACTGTCAGAGGTACTCACCCGGGCCGAAATGCTGAGAGCTGCTGGCAGGACCGTGATGAGGCAGAGGTTATGTAGGTACCAGAACGTGTACTGGAGGAGGACCCTTAGGTGCATGTGAGAACTAGAAGTCCAGAACACCAAGCAGAGGGTCAAACACAAGTAACTTCAGAGAATGTCCAGTAGGCAAGCCGAAGGTCAAGCACGTGTAATCAGGCAGAGGAGGTATCCAATAGCAGGCCAGGGGTCAAACACAGGTAAGTAACTCAGAGAATGTTCAGTAAGCAGGCCGAGGGTCAAGCACAGGTAATCAGGCAGCAGAGGTATCCAGGAAGCAGGCCAAGGGTCAAACACAGGTAAGTAACTCAGATAATGTCCAGTAAGCAGGCCGAGGGTCAAGCACAGGTAATCAGGCAGCAGAGGTATCCAGGAAGCAGGCCAAGGGTCAAACACAGGTAAGTAACTCAGAGAATGTCCAGTAAGCAGGCCGAGGGTCAAGCACAGGTAATCAGGCAGCAGAGGTATCCAGGAAGCAGGCCAAGGGTCAAACACAGGTAACAGCAGCGGTGCTCAAGCGGGTTCCGGGTCAGACACAGGTAATCAAGCAGGTTCAGGATACAAGGTACTGGATACAAGGTACAGGATACAGGATACTGGATACAAGGACTGGAGCCAGGACTCAGGAAGAGACAACAAACCAGCGATTGTGAGGAGACAGAGGAAGCCTTTTATAGGCCAGGTAAGTGGTCAGGTGGGGTACCCGGACGAGTGCGCATGCGCACTCGTCCTCTGTCAGCGCCGCGCACAGCGGTGAACCGCACTGGCTGAGCTGCATCAGATACCCGAGCGCCATGGACCCGCGCATGCGCACCCGCTACCCGGCGTACCTGTACTGTTTGCTGAGCCGCTCTACCGCGCGTGCGCATACCCGGAACCCGGCGACGAAGTACGGTATTTCCCTGACACAATGCCAATACAGGAGCAGAAACAAAGGCAGCCTTGAGACTCTCAAATGCCTTAACGGACTCCGGAGACCAACTCTGTGGGTTACCGTCCTTTCTGGTCATATAAGTCAGGGGCTTGACCAGAGACGAGAAGTTACGAATAAACTTCTGATAATAGTTGGCAAAGCCCAGAAAACACTGCAGAGGAAGTAAACCCACAGGTCGGGCCACTATAGGACTGCTGAAAGTTTTTCTGGGTCCAGACCAGCAGTGGAAATGACATAATCCAGGAATTTAACCTGTTCAGGACTTCTTCAATTTACAGATGGTTCTCTCTTAGTTTCTGAAGAACACGACAGACATCTGTGTGGTGGCTTTCCAGGGACTTGGAAAATATGAGGATATCATCAAGATAAACCACCACACATAACTGCAACAAATCTCAGAGGACATCGTCAATAAATTCCTGGAAAACTGCCGGGGCGTTACAAGGGCCAAAAGGCATTACCAGGTACTCATAATGGCCTGTTCTGGTATTAAATGCAGTTTTCCACTTGTAGCCCTTCTTAATCCTCATGAGATTGTATGCCCTTCTCAAATCAAGCTTCATGAAAACCGTTGCTCCCTTGAGGAAGTCTAATTAACGGAAACGGATAGGAATTCTTAATCGTAAAATGACTGAGACCCCTATAATCTATACAAGGTCTCAGTTCACGACTCTTCTTCTTCACAAAGAAGAAACCAGCACCAGCAGGAGACGAGGATTTGCGGATGAAATCTCGAGAAAGTGCATCTGCAACATACTCATCCATGGCTTTATCCTCCAAGACCGACAAAGGGTAAACCCAGCCATGGGGTGGTATGGCACCAGGTTGAAGGTCAATTGAGCAATCATATGACCGGTTTGGAGGCAAACTACTGTCTTGACCTTTGTCAAAGACATTGCTAAAATCGCGGTACTCTTTCGGGAAGGAAGGAGAGTGAAGAGGTGCACAGGACCTTGGCTACCTTATAGAAGCATGTCTTACTGCATTGTGGCAACCAGGAGAGAACCTCAGCACAGAGCCATTCAAAAGAGGGGTTGTGCCTCTGTAATCAAGGATAACCACTAACCAGCGGAAACTTAGGTGAGGAAATAACTTGTAATTGAATTATCTCATGGTGAAGAGCCCCTATGGCCATAGAAAACAGAACAGTCTCATGAGTCACATGGGCAGGCTGTAGAGGTCTCCCATCAAGAGCCTCAATGGCAAGTGGAGTGTCACGCAGCTGCAGCGGAATGGAGTGCTTCGATACAAAGGCAGCATCAATAGACTAGAGTCGATTAGAGCCTTTATCTCGACAAACAACTCAGCCCAAGAAAGGGTGACTGAAACCAGGGGCTTATCCTTCTGGATAACTGGGGACGTAACAACGCCACGGTCTGGATAAATGGGGATGAAACAACGCCACCTAAGGTCTGTCTGTGACAGATGGGTAGGAGAAGACTTCAAAAAGTGACCTGCCTGGCCACAATAAAGGCACAATCTCTCCCTCCTCCTAAAGGTTCTGTCATCCGCAGAGAGACGTGTGAATCCCAAGTGCATGGGTTCATCTTCACTGACCCACTCGGTACCAGGAGGCATGGGAGGTGAGGGAGGCACGGGTGGGACTGCAAAGCTCGGAGGCAAACGTACAGGAGGCTTGCGCAATCGCTCCTTAAAAGAGAGTCTTTCTCTGAGTCTGGAGTCAATGAGGATGGCAAACGTGATCAACTTCTCCAGCTCAGTGGGTATATCTCAGGCTGCTATCTCATCCTTGATGGTATCCGAGAGACCATGAGAAAAAGCAGCCATGAGAGCCTCATTGTTCCAAGCAACCTCTGCTGCCAGAGTACGGAATTCAATGGCATTATCGGCAACAGTTCTAGTACTCTGTATGATGGACACGAGGCACTTGGCAGCAGAGGCGGAGCGTGCAGGAACATCAAATACCCTTTTAAAGGAGGCCATAAACTCAGGGTAACTCAAGACAACAGGTTTTTGGGTCACCCATAGAGGGTTTGCCCAGGCCAAGGCTCTCTCAGAAAGCAAAGATGTCAGGAAAACCTACTTTGCTTCTGTCCGTGGGAAATGCCTGGGGCAGCATCTCAAAGTATATCTTAACCTGGTTGAGAAACCCTCTGCATTGCTGGGAAAGCGGAACGGAATTATACATACCTCTTATAGAGGTAATACTCAATGCGGGTGCCTGCACAGAGACTGGAGCAGCAGCAGGGACGACCTGCAACACAGGTTGTACCGGAGCAGCCACAGTGGAAGATTCCAGATGAGCCATGCGACTCAGGAGCGTTTGTAACACCATGGCAAACTGATCCATGCAGTGATGCTGCTCATCCAATCTGGAAAAATATTACCAACAAGTAGATTGACTGGATCTTCTGAAATCATGGCCTTTGCCTACTGTCAGAAACCATGAATCAGACTGAGATAGAAGTACAGTTAAATCACACTTGTTTAATAATAATAAAAAAAGGTAAACAGAGTAAATGTAGTCAAAACGTAGCCAGAGTTCAAGAACCAGAACAAATAGTCAGACAAGCCAAATGTCAGGGAGATGAGCGTAGAAGAACAGCAAGCAGGATCTGGAGAAAGAAGGGATGTCAGCCAAACAAGTCTTTAACAGGAACGCAGGAGATAGTCTCTGTGATGTTGACCAAGGCAAAGGCAGAGATCCTCTGAGCTGAACGGCTTAAGTAGGCAGGACTGACGAGCAGGATATCATCAACAGGTGAGTAGCTGTGGAGCGATAGGAGCTGGCAATTAGCCGACAGCTGAGTGGCCAACTCAGAGAAGAAAGGGCTGAGCCCAGCCCTGACATTCTCCTGGCCTATTCTTGTGCTCCGGCACTGTAAAGGTGCCACACAATGTTTCTGCAGCTTGATTCCACATTTCAAATTTCACCTGCAGGGTAAAGCCTACATTGTGCCTTGAAGATTGTGGCTTATCCTGGTGCTTCAGAACTGTAAATGTTCCACCCATTGCTAGAACTGGACCTGAGTTGGACCTCTGCTACCAAATTTCTAATATTTTCTGCAAGGTAAATCCTGTGTTAGGTCTAAAAGCTTACCGACTATTCTGGTGCTCAGGCACTGTAAAGGTGCCATACAATGTTTCTATTGCTGGGGTCTAGCTGCCAAATTTCTGTTTGCTGCGAGGAAAATCCTGTTTTGTGCTTCAAGGTTTGTTTTCTGATTAGGTGCCCAGACACTGTAAATGGGTCACACAAATCTAGATTTAAGCTGCAAAATGGCTAATATTTTCTGCAAGGTAAATCGTGCATTGCACCTTGAAGTTTGGGGCCCATTCCTTGGCTTTCCACTCTAGGCAGGGTAAGTGGTGGTGAGGAAGGGGAGAGGAAAGCCCTGGAAGATGAAGTGCTAGCAGAGGTAGAGAGCAAGTGTCTGGGCTGTTATTCTTATAAGGATACACAATACCCTTGAGCACATATGAGAGTTGTATGCCTCTATACTGCTGTTGGGGAGAGATATCCAGATATATTAGAAGGTAGACCAGCTGAACCTATGAGTGTGGATGAGATCCGTGGAAGGAGGTGGAAGTTGGGAAGCGGATGAGATATCAGAAGCCTTATTTAACAAGAGCTTTTTGACCACTCAGTTTACAGAAGGTCATTACTCTCTGGTAGGAGACTTTGTGTTCTCACTTCTGGTGGATTGTGTGGAAACATTACACTGAAGTGTGATTTCTGGGCACTTTGGAGGTGTTCACAGTTTCTGGACTTTTTTATTGGGACTTTTGGAGGACTCAACTTCGTTATTTATATAACCACTATTTATATGTATTTTGAGTCCTGCACTTTATTGCTATATATGCATTAGAAAAATGTTATGTCATCAGGCTGATTGTGCTTTGTGGTATGGCGGTGTAGAACAGAACTGGGCTGGCAGAAATACAAATTCTTTGGCAGGTAAAACGACTTGCATATATGTATTTAATGGTGTGTTTAACTGTTTGCCTGGAGTTTAACTATAAGCAGACTCTACATGATCCTTTGAATGTTTTCCAAGCCTTTCTTGTCATTTGCAGGACCAGCCAGAAGTAATCATGAACACAGCCACAATCCACAATTGCAGAGGGCAGCATACTTGTTCTATTTTCAGCATTATTGACACCATTTAGATGCACAACAAGAAAGTGTCATCAAAGAACTTAAATACAAGCATGCAACACCACATGGCATGAAAGGTTGTCTCCTATTATTAAAATAATTGTGCCTATCATTTCATCA
Source organism: Lithobates sylvaticus (assembly GCA_028564925.1). Classification (NCBI taxonomy): domain Eukaryota; kingdom Metazoa; phylum Chordata; class Amphibia; order Anura; family Ranidae; genus Lithobates; species Lithobates sylvaticus. Next base: position 123,610,836 of record CM053030.1, on the reverse strand, counting down.
TCATCATTAGCACAACACACTTTGGTTCCCACTGAATTAACAACTTTACAATCTAAAGGTCACTTATGTATTCTTCCTGGTTTGTCCTTAGATTTTGTCACAGTCTTGTGTTCTGTTTTTATTTTTCATTGTTACTCCAGATTTACCTCTCTTTAGGCATTTAAAATCAAGCACTTTCTTAGAATTTCTTTTTCATTTCTAGACTGACATTCAGGAGCCGGTTAGTATGTGCACACAAGTGTTTATTTCTTGTTTTTACAAGACTAAGAAAGAATAAACGTATCTATAAATGTTAATATTTGCTGCCAGTCTGGCTAATTTGCTGTAAGGCAGTGGCACAACTCCATTTTGTATCCACATGTGCATATGTTGGCAACAAAAACAATAGCGGGCTTCCTCATAAACAGCATCCCCAGAATTTAGCTGTTTTACCTCTTGCTGCAGGTAATAAGAAGAGGAAGTGAATAGACAGTCCTCAAAAAAATGCAATCTCAGGAGATGCGGAATGCTACTTCATTTATTATGCAGAGCTTAAAAGGTGGGAAAAAATATATATTTTTTATTATTCTTCAATTATACTTAGTACACACGAGTGGAATTTCCGTCGGAAAAATCTTGGATGGCTTTTCTGACGGAATTCAGCTTAAGCTTGGCTTGCATACACACGGTCACACAAAAGTTTGCTGAACTTTTGACCGTCAAGAACGCGGTGACGTACAACACTACGACGAGCCGAGAAAATTAAGTTCAATGCTTCCGTGCATGCGTCGAATTGTTTCCGAGCATGCGTATAAAATTTTCACTTCGGAATTGGTACAGCCGATCGGAACTTTTTCCAACCAAAAAATTAAGAACATGCTCTCAATCTTTTGCTGGCTGGAATTCTGACAGCAAAAGTCCGATGGACTACATACCACATACACACGGTCGCATTTTCAGACCAAAAGCTCTCATCGGACTTTTGCTGGTGGAATTTCTGCTTGTGTGCATGGGGCATAAGACATATAGTTTTAGTTACCTATCAGTAATTCACACTTTATCTTGAAACGAAAATGAATCTATATACATTTTAGATGTCAAGGTTTATTTAACTACAAGAATATAAGGCTACTTTCACACTTAAGGCACTTTACAGGCACTACAGTGCTAAAAATAGTGCCTGCATAGTGCCTGTAAAGAGCCTCTCCTGTCTCTCCAGTGTGAAAGCTCGAGTATACACCACTCTTAAAGCGCCCCTGCCCATTGAAATCAATGGGGCAGTGCTGCCAAACCGCTGGCAAAGCGCTGCTGCAGCAGCACTTTGCGGGCAGTCTTAACCCTTTTTTGGCCGCTAGCGGGGGTTAAAAGCGCCCCGCTAGTGGGCAAGTAGCGCCGTTAAAACGACAGTAAAATGCCTCTAAAAATAGCAATGCTTTACTGCCGATGCCCGTCAGCCGCAGTATAAGTAGCCGAAAAAATCAAATAACATAATTTTGTTTTCTTCCTGACCTTTGCTTTATTTTTGTGTGATTACTGTGTTTCTCATAGTTAGTCTATTCCAAGTGCTTCTGATTGTTTACCCTTTACTACTAAGGCCCCTTTCACACCGGGGCGGTGCGGGCGATGGCGATAAAACGGCACTATTTTTAGCGCCGATTAACCGTCGTTTTTAACCGTAGTTTTAGCGGCCGAAAAAGGGTTAAAGCGGCGGCGCTCTGCCAGTGGTATAGCTGTGCTGCCCCATTGATTTCAATGGGCAGGAGCGGTGCTCCAAAGATGCTGCTTGCAGGAGTTTTTTTAGACCCCTTTCACACTGGGGTGCTTTGCAGGCGCTAAAGCGCTAAAAATAGCGCCTGCAAAGCGCCCTGAAATAGGCGCTGCTGTGTCTCCAGTGTGAAACCCTTCAGGCTTTCACACTGGAGTGGTGCGCTTGCAGGATGGTAAAAAAACTCCTGCAAGTAACACCTTTGTAGCAGTGAAGGAGCGGTGTATACACCGCACTTTCACTGTTCCTGCCCAATGAAATCAATGGGGCAGCACAGCTATACCGCCAGCAAAGAGCCACTGTAGCGGCACTTTGCGGGCGGTTTTAACCCTTTTTTGGCCACTAAAATGACCCAGTGTGAAAGGGGCCTTAACGTCCTGCAAACGCCTGAGGGCTTTCACACTGGAGACACAGCAGCGGCTGTTTCAGGGCGCTTTTCAGGCGCTATTTTTAGCGCTATAGCACCTGCAAAGCACCCCAGTGTGAAAGGGGTCTAATGCTAGAGCGATCCACACTAAGACCTCTTTCACAATGAGGCACTTTTCAGGCACTTTCAAAAGCACCTGAAAAGCTCACAAAAAACTATTTCCATTAAAATCATTTAATGCTTTCACATTGGGGACGCTGGCAGGGCGGGGAAAAAACACCCCTCTCCATTGAAATGAATGGAAAGGTCTTCAAACGTGCCTGAAAAGCTCTTCGAAAGTGCTCAGTGTTTTACTGGCAGTTTAGAAGCGCCTCAGTGTGAAAGGGGCCTTATACATATGCAATATTGTGCCTTTTTCAAGAACACTACAGCATGCATTTATGCTTAAGGCTACTTTCACACTGAGGCGCTTTGCAGGCGCTAAAGTGCTAAAAATAGTGCCTGCAAAGCGCCCTCAAAGAGCTGCTCAATTCACTCCAATGTGAAAGCCCTGAGGGCGCACACCGGCCGCAACAGAGCGGCCATCACCATATCCATCAAGGTAACCTCTTTGACAGTGCCCCATCCTCAAGGGCAGACTCCGGATGCCCAGTCGGGCCAATCTGGTGGCATGGGAGTTCCTGATTGCCTGTAAGAGTTCCTTGGCATGTAGATTGTTTTCAGGCTCCCAGGAGTTGTCTTCGGAACCATAGCCCTTCCATTTAATAAGATACTGGATCTGGTTGCGTCTTTTCCTGCAATCCAGAATTGCTTCTACTTCAAATTCCTCTTCATTATTGATTATGATAGGTTCAGGTGGGCCGGTACTATGGCCAGCAAAGGAATTAAGAATAGCGGGTTTCAGAAGTGACACATGAAAGACCGGATGTACCCTTAGAGAGTCAGGCAGGTCAAGTTTGTAGGTGACATTATTAACCTTTCTCTTCACCGGGAAAGGACCCATGAATTTATGTCCCAGTTTCCAAGAAGGACAGGATATTTTCAAGTTGACTGTGGACAACCACACTTGGTTGCCAGGTTCCAGGTACGCTCTTACGCCTCTTCTTATCAAACATTTTCTTGTTATACTCCTGAGTCTTGGCCATGGTTTCTTGTAAAAGTCTATTATTAGTTAAAAAAAAATCCATAGTTTCAGAGACTGCAGGAACGGTACATTCAGGTATTGAACTGGGTAGGAAGGACGGGTGGAAGCCATAGTTGGCAAAGAATGGCATTTGCTTGGTGGCAGAATGCAAGGAATTATTGTAGGAGAACTCAGCAACAGGTAGTAAAGAGACCCAGTCATCCTGAGAGAAGGTGTAGAAGCAGCGGAGGTATTGCTCCAAAGTCTGATTGGTTCTCTCAGTTTGCACGTTCGTCGGGGGGGGGGGGGGGGGGTAGGCCGAAGAGAACACCAACTCTATTTCAAGGGAGCCACAGAGGACCTTCCAGAACCTAGAGGTAAACTGGACACCTCGATCGTGCACAATACTTGCTGGGACCCCGTGCAGCCTTACTATTTGCTTGACAAATATCTTTGCCGTCTCCATAGCCGAGGGTGTGCCTCTCATAGGAAGGAAGTGTGCCATTTTGGACAACCTGTCCACTACAACAAAGATAGTGGAAAAGCCTTCTGATAGAGGAAGTTCCACGATAAAGTCCATCAAGATCATTTTCCACTGTCTTTCCGGGACAGGTAAGGGCTTCAATAAGCCCCAAGCTCTTGTCCGGCTATTCTTACTTTGGGCGCAAGTACTACACGATTCTACATAATTTTTACAGTCATTGAGCAATTGAGGCCACCAGAATGTTTGCTGTACCAGCTCAGCAGTCTTCAGAGCACCAAAATGTCCGGCCAACTTATGGTCCTGGCAGAGCTCCAGTACAGCTACCTTTAAGTCCTCAGGGACCACAATCTTGTCCTTCTGCCAAAACAGCCCGTCTTTTACTTTGGTTTCAGCAGACAGAAAATTTCCATAGAGGCCTGTCTTATCCGGGAGATGAGATCCCCTTGGAGAAGCAAAAAGTTCCAAGAAGGAAGGATGGTATCTGGAGGTAAGGTTTTGTCAGAGTCATGAAACATGCGGGAGAGTGCATCTGGTTTGATATTTTTAGAACCAGGTCTGTAAGTAATATGGAATTGAAATCTGGAGGAAAAAAGTGCCCATCTTGCCTGCTGGGATCTTATGCCGCGTACACACGACCGGACTTTCCGGCAGACTAGGTCCGACGTAACTAGTCCGTCGGACAATCCGATCATATGTGGGCTAATCCGATCATTTTTCGTTAAAGAAAAAAATCAGACAGATCTAGAAATAGAACATGTTTCAAATCTGTCCGACGGACTCAATCCCTATCGGGAAAACTGTTCATCTGTATGCTGGTCTGACGGACCAAATAAGACGCAAGGGAAACTATTGGCTACTGGCCATTGAACTTTTACGTAATCACGTTCAAACGAACAAACTTAGTCCATCCCTGTGTGGCCAAGTCCGTTCAAACGGAAAAGTCCATCGTAACTCCGCCGAAAGTCCGTCAGGAAGACCGTCGGACCTAGTCTGCCGGAAAGTCCGGTTGTGTGTATGCGGCATTAGTCTTTTGGCTGTTCTCAAGTACTCCAAATTCTTGTGGTCTGCATAGACCAAAATGGGATGTGCAGCACCCTCCAGTAGGTAACACCACTCCTCCAGAGCCGCCTTGATGGTCAAAAGTTTCTGATCTCCCACGTCATAATTCCTTTCCGACATTGAGAGTTTGCGTAAAAAAAAAGGCACTGGGTAGAGAAGAGCTTTGGTGCCTTGCCGCTGGGAGAGCACCGCTCCTACTGCAATTTCCAAGGCATCGATTTCCAGAACAAATGGTAGAGCAGGGTTAGGGTGTGTTAGGATGCTAGCTGATTTAAACAGTTCTTTAAGTCTTTCAAAAGCCAACTGTGCCTTAGGAGTCCAACAGAATCAGGTTCCTTGCCTGGTCAACTCGGTGATGGGAGCAATTATCGCAGAAAAGCCTCTGATGAACTTCTGGTAGAAGTTGGAAAAGCCAATAAAGCACTGTACCCCTTTTTTATCTGTGGGTGCAGGCCAGTCCAAGATGGCGGATACCTTTTGAGGATCCATTTTGATGCCCTCGACAGAAATGACTAAGCCCAAGAATTGAATGCACTGGAGTTCGAATTCGAACTTTTCGGGCTTAGCATAAAGTCCATGTTGCCTGAGTCGAGTTAGAACATTCCGGACATGCCTGCGGTGATCGGCTAGCGAAGAAGAGAAGTTTAAGATGTCGTCATGGTAGACTATGATGTACAAGTCCAGGTAATCATGAAAAATGTTGTTGACAAAGTGCTGGAATGTCGCTGGTGCATTGCATAGACCGAAGGGCATGACAAGGTACTCGAAGTGCCCAAATCGAGTACGGAAGGCCGTCCCCACTCATCCCCTTCTCAGATACGGATAAGGTTATAAGCTCCGCGGAGGTCTAGCTTAGTGAAAATGACTGCGGTTCCTAGCCTTTGGAAAAGTTCGGGCACCAGAGGAAGTGAATAACATTTTTTAACGGTTATTTTGTTTAACTCCCGGTGGTCAATGCAGGGATGTAGGGAATGGTCTTTCTTTTCAACAAAGAAAATAACAGCACCGGCTAGAGAAATGGAAGGGCGGATGAACCCTTTTTTTAAGGTTTTCGTCTATGTAGTCCTTTAGTGTGTCTAGCTCCTGCTCAGTTAATGGGAAGATTCTTCCAAAGGGGACTTACATTCCAGGCATAAGTTCTATCGGGCAGTCATAAGGCCTGTGTGGAGGAAGAGTCTCTGCCCCCTTTTTGCTAAACACATCCAGAAAGTCCTGATAAGGTGCATCCAGATGTAGAAGTTCCTGATGATGAGGGCCCATGGTGGCCAGCAAAGGGACGGTCTCTGAGTGATCGGACCGGAACTAAGGGTGGAGCCATCCGCAAGGTGTACAGCAAGTCCTTGAGCCTTGGGTTGGAGCAAAATGCAGTGGTTGGCAGCAAAGATCAGGTCAATGAAGCAGCTGCATGCTCTGGAGTCAATTATGACTGAAACTGGGATATTCCTTCCTGGAAGCTGTAATGTGATGGAAAGAGCAAGGTGAGTACCGGATTTAGGCAAGACAGGTGCACACATAGGAAAAGTTGGAAAACACTTACGCGTCTTGTTGGGAAAGGCCCTCACATAATGCCCAGGTTCTCCGCAATACAGGCACAAGTTGTGGGCACGTCTGCGCAGCTTTTTTTCCGAGTGAGCTTGCATAGGTTCGGGAGCATCTAGGACCTGTGCGGTAGGAGTAGGAGTAAACTGAGTATAAGAGCTGGGAACTTTAGGAAGCATCCAGGTGGGGCGAAAGCGGCTGGTAGATCTCTTGGAACGTCGCTCCCCTAGGTGACGGTCAATTTGGATGGAGAGGTTCATAAGTTCATCCAAAGACTGAGGTACTCCAACTCGTGCCAACTCATCCTTGAGTGGATCGGATAAACTCATCCGGAACTGGTAACGCAGGGTAGCGTCATTATAGTCCGTGTCGGAGCTCCAGCGTCTGAATTCTACCACATAATCTTCAGCCGCTCTGCGACCTTGTTGAAGGGAGTGCAGTGCGGCTTCGACAGTTGCAGTCAGTTGGGGATCCTCATATAGCTGGGACATAACTGAAAAGAAAGCGTCAAGACTATCCAGGGATCCTGACTTTTGTTCCAGAAGGCAGTGGGCCCGGCCAACAGGGAGATAACAAAGCCCACCTTAGTTGCTTCCAAGGAGAAGGTGCGGGGTTTCAGAGCAAAATAGAGTTCGAAAGTGTTGCGGAAGGAGCAGTATTTACTGCGTTCTCCGGCAAACCTCTCGGGTGTAGGTACTCTGGGCTCCGGAGGAAGCATCACTACTGAGGGTGCAGATGAGAATCCGGCAGAAGATGCTCCCTGGGGGTTTGGAGGAGAGGACAGAACCTGGACTTGTTCCTCCAGTCTTGAGTAGCCTTCCTGTAGACTTTTTACCGCTTGAGTGAGACCCGCCAGGCGTCTACAAAGTTTCTCCATGGGGTAGGCCCCCCTGCCCAGACTCGGTCATGGCTGTCTGATACTGTCAGACTTCTACGTACCTGACCGGTGAGTCCGCTTGGGCAGAGGGTGGTCTCCTTTACGTGTCTGACTCATGGCCCCTGGTAGAATAAACAGGAGTGCGGAATGATATGAGAGCCTGGCAGTAAGGATCCAGATGCAGGAAGATAGATAATCTTCAAGCAGCAGGTAGGCAGGCTGGAAAACAGGCAACAGGTGCTGAGCCAGAGCAGGCAGGCAGGTCTAGACACAAGCAGGGTTCAGCAACAGACAGGCAGCGAGGTACAGAGGAGCCGGCAGTAGCGGAGTCAAGACAAGCCGAGATCAAGTGAAGGCAGAAGTCAGGGGTATCCTCAGGAGATCAGGAACACGAGTACAGGTAACAGGAGCAAGGACACTGGGAGCTGATGATCAGACAGCAATGAGCAGAGTGCGCAGGCAACCTTAATAGGCGCATTTGCGCACACCGATGCGCACGAACATCGGCACGCACACCAGTGCCCACAGGACCATGCACACCAGTGCCCACAGGGGCGTGTGCACCAGAGCGCACAGCACCGCGTCCATCAAGGTAACCTCTCTGACACAGGTTTTTAGACGTATGCTGTTAAGCAGCAAAGCTTCAATCTTGCTATGGATCATAAATTAAGTTACACTGTTTTTAGTCTCCATGAGACACAGGTTGGGTAACTTCCAGGATTTAGCGATAGTTTGTCTGGAAGCAGTGGTAACATGCAGGAGAAGTTTGTGTCACGGTCCCTACCATGCCAAGCAGACGGCCAGGCGGAATTGCAGCCCAGGTGGCCCTGAACTCATGGCCTTCTGTTTAATGCTCCTGTTTCTTACCTCTGAGCCACACCTCAGTTCCTTTCAGTCTGCTTTTCAACCATGCCTAGTTCAGCATGAAGTACTGAGGGTGATACTCTGATTGCACCTGTCACTCTTGGATCAGCTGAGACAGGTTGCCTAATCTGCTGGGTATAAAAGACTGCCTCACTCTGAGGGCCTTGTCAGTTCATTGTCTCATGTTTGCCAAGTGTTCCTGTTTTCCAAGACTGACCCCGGCTTCTGACCCTGGCTCCGTTTATCCTGTCTTCCGGAATCCTTGACTACAGCTTTACCTTGACTATTCCTTGGCAATTTCCTATTAAAGCCCCCGTGCACAGATTCACAGCTCAGGTAGCTTCTTACCTTGCTACCGAGTTCTGTGTGTATTTGCAAGGGTGAGCATACATCTCTGCAATATGGACTCCAACCAAGATAAGCCATTACAGTTTGAATTGCAAGGAAGTTAAATCAGGTGGATGCTTATTCAGGAGAGCTGGGGTAGGATCAGGACTAAGGGACACATCAAAAAGTGTACATAGAATCCAAAACAATTCAGTCCAATATGTCTTAACTATGGGGCAGGTCCAGCAAATATGTAAGTGTGTTCCGACTCCACACAGCCCCTAAAACAGTTCGGAGGGTAAGTTGGAAGTATTTTAGCAATCCTTGCTAGAACTAGGTATCACCTGCTGAGGACCATCTAAAATAAACTACAGAGCTAAGATGTTGACATTGGAAGACTTTATTGACTGCCAAATATCAGCCCAGTCATCAGGTTCCAGCAGGACATCAAGGTTGGTAGCCCAACCTTGGGTTGCATAAGGGGGAGAAGCAAAATTCAAGATTAAGATCATGTGAGGATATCATTTAGAAATTAGAAATTAGGCAGAGTAAAAATTTGAAATTTGGAGGTATCTAAACACTTCTGAGTTTGAAAGCTGGTATCGTTCCTGCAAAGATGCAAAAGGGATAAGAGGGGAGGCTGTAACCAAGTGACCCAAGCAATGAGGGCATAGTGATTTCCATTCTCTTGCTTTATTATGATGGGTGGCCTATAACAAAGCCACCCCAATAGTGTGTAACTAATGCTGGAGTGAGTGCATGTAGATAGAAAATGGCTGAAAGATTCTAGGAGAAACATTCAGCATTGAGATGCAAATAAGGAAGAAAAAAAACTAAAAATAGAATTTTATGGAAAACATATTACAATTGTTTATGGTAGACTGTGCTTTTGCAAACTAAATGCCATGCAATTAGAGTTTATATCTACTTTATGCAAATTATGACTGTTTCATTTTTTGGAAAAAATATTGTTTTGCATTGAATTTACATCGTATTAAAATACAGTCCATTTGTGAACCTTAAAGTAATAAGGGCTAAAACTGAGTTCATTGTGAACAAGTCAATGAAATATGTATTATTTTTACAGTCTGGGGATGCGGTAAAGTCTTCTTTACCTCTGTGTACCTCTTCACTGGTTTGCTCCCATTTATCATTGTCCCTTTATCATCTTTCCAAATTGATTTCTCTATCTCATTACTACAGTATGTTTTTCTAGAGCTTGACTTATTGCTAGAAGCTCTCTCCTATTACACCAGAAAATGTTACACTGCCAGTATGCTTTATTCTTTGGGCTATTATCTATATTTCACTGTTAGGTATACTTCTTTCTTCACATGCTGCAAGTTTTTATCACTAAGCAGTTTCTCTCAGTGTTATACTTTCATCCTGTACCATCTGCTAGTCAGCCTCCTGACTTCCCCTAACCTAACTAAGGCTGTAAATGCAACACTTCAGCTTATCACTCATGTTATATCACATTTGCCCCTTATCGGTGGGACACATCTAATTTAATTCCTTGGTCTTCTGATTGTATATTGTATGCTTCATCCCCATGTCTGCTGAACATTACACTTTCATGTATTGAAAGTATAACTTTTCATAAAAAATAAAAAAAAGTAAAACTGTATTCTTAATAGCGTTTTAACTGACCTATTTTAATGTGGAATTTGTTTTAGAATGTAATAGGAACTGTTATTTAAAAAAAAATATTTAAGTGTAATATGTCTTATACAGTATCTGAAATGGGTAAAATCTTAAATTACAGTGTCATGCTAAAAAAAAAAAATCATGATAATCATTATTCTCTTAGAAAAAAATAAGAACATACACACAAAACAAATGTTTGAGGTCTTCTGAGGGAGAAGTCTAAGAATGGCACCGGCAAGAAGCTCAAGGTAGAAGCTTCAGGTGTACCCATCCTTATAATTCCTCTAATGTAGAGGTAGACCGACAGCCCTACCTCACTAACTCTCGCAAACCCCAGCCACATTCCCGACACCCTTTCTCCTGTATCAGTAATTTTCACGGGATGGAGGAGCTGGAGAAAGGAGATGGGGACAGTTTGGCGCTATCTGTACTAAGGTGAACGGAGGAGAGAGATATTCTCCCAATATCACTGCCCTCTTAACTGTCATATTAACAAAGGAGCCAGAGACGGGGGCTGACTGACGGTATCTGTGCAGAAAGTTTGCGGCTCTGAAGGACTGCCGGGAGATTTGGCCGTGACGGATGCCCGGAGGAGGAGGATCGGAGCAAACTCTCTGAGACACTCAAATGTCTGGGAGGTTCGGGAGAACCACTCGGCAGTGAGCGGCAGTGATGGAAGATTCCCAGAGGCCGGGCTAAAGCTGCAGGCGATCCTGAGGCAGTGCATGGTCAGTATACCTGGGATCCGGTGGGAGAATGGAGTGCACGGACCCAGACCCGATTCAGGAGGGAGAGAAGCTGAGAGGGTTTTGGGGGCACTACCCCCCCATCTGAAAATCGATCAGGGGAGAAAAACATCTAATAATCCTCATTATCCTAATGCAATCAGAGCAGAAGAAAACAGCGGTGAGTACCCTTTGAACTGGTATAATATATTAACAGACTGTTATATGATAAGAGCATGTAGAATACTCTGTGTACTGTTGAACTGCTGTTAAACTGTTGAACGGCTATAGTGCTGAGTACCTTGTGAACTGGTATAATATATTAACAGACTGTAATGACAAGAGCATGTGGAATAGTCTGAGCACTGTTGAACTGCTGTTAAACTGTTGAATGGTTAAAAACAAAAAAATATATACTACTGCTGAAAGACAGTCAGCCCACCACTTATTAGTTCACCCAGCAATAAGTAACAGGAAAACATGCAAACAAGAACAAGAAATAAGAATAAGAAAAAAAAAAAAAAAACGAATTAAAATGAGGAGAGCAGCAAAAGGAGGCACAGCGGCAAAGTCACCCAAAACAAGCCTAAGCCCTGGTCCTATAACAAAATACATGACTCAAGATAGTAATGTTGAAAAGCAAACAACAGGAAAACAACAACAAGGATCCAGCGGGGAGCAGATAGACATTTAAGAAAAAAAAAGTCAAAATAGATCACAGTTAGATACAAGTATATTTAGCCAGTCAAAAATTGATTCAGACTTCGGAATAGATCTGGATACGAGAGATAAGGAAGAACAACAGCTGAACACTCAATTACCAACGAAAGTAGAAATGACAGCCATGTTTGCCATGCTGGGAAACTCCCTGAAAACAGAAATGGCAATAATACATAAAGATCTGGGACATGTACATACAAGAGTGGAAGACCTGGAAAAAAGATTGGACAGCCATACACAAGTAATAAAAGAAATGAAAGGAGAAATGAAAGCACCAAAAATCGAACAAAGGAAGCTGACATATAAAATGGAAGACCAGGAGAATCGAGATATAAGGAAAAACCTGAGAATATGTGGTTTACTAGAGCCTATACAAAGAGAGAATCTAGTAGAAAAAATGCAAAAAAATGTATTTCAGCGGAAGTACCAAGAGATATAATAGTATGATTTTATAACTATGAATAAAAAAACATCTAATATGGGGAAATATGAGAGGCAAGTCACTAATAAAATACGAGGATAAAAACCTTCAGATTTTCACAGATCTTTCACAGGTGACTCTAATGCCGCGTACACACGAAGGGACCGAAGTCCAGCGGATAATCCCCTCGTGTGTGGGCGCCGGCGGACTTTTTTTGGCCAAAGTACGGCGGACTAAAGTTTCAGGTTTTGTTCTCAAATTATCCGCTGGACTTGGCAGTCCAGCGGATAATCCGGTCGTGTGTAGTATGGTCCGGCGTACCAAAAAGGACGCATGCTCAGTAGCTATTATGTCACGGACTCGCTCGGTCTGGTAAAACTAGCCTTCGTTTTGAAGCTCGCACAATCGTCACGCTGCTGAATTTTTTTTTTTTTTTTTTTTTTCTGACAGCGGGATTTGTATGTTATCGTACTTGAAGAATGATTTTGCCTTGCTGCTTGTATATTCACGCAGAGTACTCCCGAACGTTTTTACTTCAGCATTCTTTAGTGAAGTTATATATTTGTATATATATATATATATATATATATATATATATATATATATATATATATATATAGATATAGATATATATATATATATATATATATATATAGATATAGATATATATATATATATATATATATATATAGATATAGATATAGATATCCAAATCACCAAATGAAAAATATATCTATATTTCTCAATAAGCCCAAAAAAATATATATCGATATCTACATATATATATATATATATTAATATATATAGATATATAGATCTATACGTGTATAAAAATATATATATATATATATATTATATATGTACATATATCTCTATATAGATATTTTTTATTATTTGTTGGTTATCAAAAGGATTAGTTATTACACATGATACAATTGTGGAGTCAGCAGAGCTTGCCCTTAATTCAGATCTTAACCCTCACCTTTCCAGCGACTGCACTTGCAGTTCCATTGAAGTTGCACTTTACACTTGTATTGTCAAATGAATGTTTAGACATGTACCTGCCTACTCCTAAAGAAACTATGTTTTTGAATAACAAGCACGTATATCATTATTTGATGAAAATTAAATGACCATTTATTCTGGTTAAAACAAACAAGGCAAAACAAAATAGGAAGGCAACACTGGAGCCACTTGTAGATTTTGTGAAGACTTTTTGCCCCAACGGCAGACACCAAGTTTGTGAAGCCAAAAATTAAGCTTGGGCACATTTCATACAATATAGGGAGCACAAGAAGATTGACCAGGAATCAGACAGACCAGGAACAGCAGCAGATGACATCTATGTCCCCAAGCTGTGGCACTACAACAGCCTGTGTCTTCTGTGAGACCAGACTGAAGCCAGGCAATCACTTCCGACTCTTCCCACCACGCTGCCCTGCACTCTTCCCTGCAGTCTTCCCTGCACGCTTCCTTGGAGGCTGACTTGTGGTAGGAGGAGGAGTAGGAGGAGGAGGAGGAGGAGGAGGAGAAGAAGGAAGACGAGGAGGAGGAGGAGGAGGAGAAGTTGGTGTCGGGCCTTCATGGGTCAGGCGGGTGGATTCTCGTAATTCACCCCTCAAACCCCCCCTAATTGCCTCAGAAATGAGGCCCTCACACAGGTGCCGTTGGCCCCTCTCCATTTCCAGCAACCTGCTGGACACGTAGCTGGCATAGGCCTCTTCTGGAAGGGGGGGTTTGTCGAGAATCGCACTCGCCTTCCGAATCAGTTGCAGTGATTCCTCCTCAACAATGGTCATCCTCCTGGGCCTTCTTGGGGGTAAGGGCAGGGGTGGAGGTAGACTTCTTAATTGGGTCTGGCTGTCACTCTGGCTCGTGCTGGGCCCAGCCACCTCCTGGCTCTCGCTGGTCATGTCCTCCTCCTCCTCCATACCACTTGTCCCGGCATCATCCTGGGTCAGCTCATCCTGTGTGCAAATAAAAACAAAAATCAAACACCTGTTTTGTGGTTTCTGGCCTCCTCAATCATCCAATTGTAAACTTAGGAACGAGCATCTAAATTTTCCAAAAGATCCAAAAGGCTATCATTTGGACCCCTGCATTTTCCAAGCAGATCACCAATGTTGTCTAACGCTTTTTTTGCCACTACTGGATGTATGTATACACTATATATGTATCGATATGTTGCACCAACACTTTTTAGAAGTGTGCATAATTTTTGTCAGTTTTTTTCACAATTCTGAGTTCAGGGTGTTAATTGTTTCACATTTTAACGTTTACAGCATTAATATTCACACAATCACAATTTAGGCTACTAAATATATACCTGGCTCCAGCTGGGCGCATCAGCCTGCTCCAAGGTGGAGGGGTCTTCTCCTTCCGTGGAAGCCTCAGCTGGGGTGGAGGGAAGAGTGGAGGGAAGAGTGGAGGGAAGGGTGGAGGGAAGAGTCGACAGTGATTGCCTGGGTTCCATCTGGTCACCTATAAAAGTCAGTTGGTTGTAGTACCACAGCTTGGGTACATAAACATTCTCTGCTGCTGCTCCTGATCTGACTGATTCCTCAATCTTCTTGCGCTCCCGCTTGTACATGTGCCTTAAACTTGCAATTCTGGCTTCCACAAACTTGGTGTTTGCGTTGGGGACTTTAGTCTTCACAAAAGCCACAAGTGGCCCCAGTGTTGCCTTCCGGACATCCCTATTGCCATATAAAGGGTTCTTGAGCTGCCACAGGTTGGTATTTTTTCTGTACAGGGCAATGAATTCGGACATGAACTGCTGGTCCTTGAATGGATTCAACTGGGGTGATGACATGTTTGTTTCTGTTTTGTTAGTAATGGCAATACAAAAGACCAAAAACACAAATGTTACTTAAAACGCACAACCAGTTTTTCTTAACAAACATTACACAACACACCCACACACAGGCAGCAACCCCTACACACAGGCAGCAACACATCCACACAGGCAGCAACCCCTACACACAGGCAGCAACACATCCACACAGGCAGCAACCCCTACACACAGGCAGCAACCCCTACACACAGGCAGCAACCCCTACACACAGGCAGCAACCCCTACACACAGGCAGCAACCCCTACACACAGGCAGCAACACACACATATCCTTAAAAAATGCTGGCCCAAAACCCAAAAAAAAACACAGTAATGCATCCTAGAAAACACTTACCTTCGTACAGAGCGCTCGCTACTTCCGTTCGGGAACACGTGGGCCCCTCAAACAGCCTTATATACACTGCGCACGCGTCGAAGTCCGCCTGCGTCCTCCGCGTCGCCCGCCCATGACGTTCCTCATGACGAGTATTCCCCGCCCCGCTTCCCCTCGTTGCATTGTTGGTGAATTAATTCATGAATATGGCGGACACATTCTCAGCCAGTAGCGCGGAGGAAAGCCAAGAAGCCAACACATCTGCATCCAGCAGCAGATATAAGGCCACCAATATGGCCTTTGAAGAGATGGTGGAGATGGTGGACATCCTCCAAAGGGAAGATTACGACGGGGAAAATGGCCCGTACCCTCGTCCCAACTTGCGCAAGGACAAGATTCTCACTACAATCGTCAGCACCCTGGAGCAGAAATTCGGCGTACGAAGGGGCAAGGATCAACTGCGCAAGCGATGGTCCGACATCAAATCCAGGGAGCACGATCAGTATAGGAGAATTCGAAAAGCCATCAAAAAAAGTAAGTCAAGCACGTGCGCTACTATGGTTATACTTGATATGTCTAATCTTGCGCAGATGTAATTACCATTCGTCCGTGAAACTTGCGCAGATGTAATTACCATTCGTCCGCGAAACTTGCGCAGATGTAATTACCATTCGTACCTGAAACTTGCGCAGATGTAATTACCATTCGTACGTGAAACTTGCGCAGATTTAATTACCATTCGTCCGTGAAACTTGCGCAGATGTAATTACCATTCGTACCTGAAACTTGCGCAGATGTAATTACCATTCGTACGTGAAACTTGCGCAGATTTAATTACCATTCGTCCGTGAAACTTGCGCAGATGTTATTACCATTCGTACCTGAAACTTGCGCAGATGTAATTACCATTCGTACGTGAAACTTGCGCAGATTTAATTACCATTCGTCCGTGAAACTTGCGCAGATGTAATTACCATTCGTACCTGAAACTTGCGCAGATGTAATTACCATTCGTACGTGAAACTTGCGCAGATTTAATTACCATTCGTCCGTGAAACTTGCGCAGATGTTATTACCATTCGTACCTGAAACTTGCGCAGATGTAATTACCATTCGTACGTGAAACTTGCGCAGATTTAATTACCATTCGTCCGTGAAACTTGCGCAGATGTTATTACCATTCGTACCTGAAACTTGCGCAGATGTAATTACCATTCGTACCTGAAACTTGCGCAGATGTAATTACCATTCGTACGTGAAACTTGCGCAGATTTAATTACCATTCGTCCGTGAAACTTGCGCAGATGTTATTACCATTCGTACCTGAAACTTGCGCAGATGTAATTACCATTCGTACGTGAAACTTGCGCAGATGTAATTACCATTCGTACGTGAAACTTGCGCAGATTTAATTACCATTCGTCCGTGAAACTTGCGCAGATGTTATTACCATTCGTACCTGAAACTTGCGCAGATGTAATTACCATTCGTACCTGAAACTTGCGCAGATTTGATGAAAGTTCCGTTTGTCTTCATAACGTTTATTGAGTTTACCTGGCTTTGGGTTGTTGGAGTTGTAAGGTTGTTTATTATTGTCACTATCTATACAATTACTGCTGTAGTAAGGGTTTTAGGGGTAACTTACACAGGGACTCCAGAGGCTGTTTTGGGGGGGGGGGGGGGATAAATATGTTAAGCAGGGTGTCATGCTCACAATTCCCAAAAAATGCTCATCATCTCTAAATACTGTAGGTGGTGACTTTTCAAAGAAGTACACTCACCTGTCCCTTGGATGGTGCAGCTACAATCTCTGATCTTGCAATCATGAAATTAATGTTTGCGGCTTCACTTCCCGGGTCACTATTGGGCATGCGCCAGTTGCGCAATGCAATAGGACTGGTCCGCGCGAGCTCGGGGACCCCTGTGTGTCCCAGCAGACAGCACGGTGGGACGGGATGTGGCGTATACTTCTGTGGGAGTCTAGGGCCGGATGTGTGTGCAAATACCTGCCTTACACAGGTATCTGCAACCCATCCCCCTAAAAGGTTCAAAATAAGACACCACAGGGGTGCAGGGATCCAATGAGCGGAAGTTCAAATTTAGGGTTGAAGGGCGGTTTAAGTATTGGAGTTTCATTAGATAGACATTTCAATTCTGTCTTCAAGTAGGATCTTCTAACAAACTGCTAATAATTGGCAAGACTTTTAAACAATGTTTACTAATCCTATTTTGGCACTCAAATATCAGTGTGATTCAAAAGTGTACCTTTTTGTGTTCCATTACCATAGGGGGCAAAAGACTCAGACGTCAGTCCGAACCTACGAGGACCTCCCGGCATCACCAGACTAATTGGGCAGTTAGCCCAAGCCCGCGCGTGGATGTGGCGGAACAGGTCGTTGAAGTCGATCAAATCTGCACCCCACCAAGTGAGTGTCTCAGAACACAGATTGAGGTAATAAATTAAGGTCTGCATGTTTTTGACACTTTTTTTCTTGTGTTTTATCTACCCAACTTTTAGGTGATGCTGATCTGTTTGTGGAAGGACAAGCTGCGGAGCCATTTTCCACTGACAGTGCCCACAGGCTTATTGGCCAGATCATGGCCTGGAATCTGCAGCTGGAAAATATGCAGAAGGAGATGGCCACCATGCAGCAGGGAATGAAGGACATGATTGATGTTTTGGGGAGAATCTAAAGACCCCTTTTACATTTCTTAACATCAATCATGTCCTTCATTCCCCTTTTGATGCGCTGTTTAACTAATTTTAGAGGCCAAATTTTTAATATGCACACGGTATGTCAACATGTGCTATGTGCCATCAGGCGATCTCAATGGACGCATTTGGTGTTTGCAACCCCTAATGCTAGTAGGTGAGAGGGAAGGGGTTTCACACACAAAACACGTCCATTGATTCCCCATGATGGAACATAGCACATGTTGACATTACCCATTTTCCAGTTAAATTAGTGTGCATATTCAAAATTTGGCTTCTTCTGTTCATGGGTTACCTGTTGAACTTTGTAAGTTCTGGACTTTTACATTGTGTAAATAATTTCAAATGCTAAGCCTAAATTTTTTAACAATTTTAAACATGTTTTTATGTTTGTTTTAAAAAATCAATCCCAAAAAAAAATATGTTGTGAGAAAAACACCAAAAAAATGTCAAAAAGATAACATAAAAAAAAAAAAAAAAAAACTTGTTAAAAAAAAAAAAAAAAAAAAAAAAAAAAATACCAAAACAACAAAAAAAATAAAAAAATAAAAAAAAATTATAAAACAAAAGTTTTGGATGTGCACTATAATAAAAAAAATAATGTTTGCACAAATTCAAAAATGTGTGGCTTCTTCTTTTTAAATACTACCAGTTTGACTAAAACATGTTGTGGTTCTTTGACAAAGGGGCTTATTTACTAAACGCTAAACAAGTTTGCCACTATTAAGATGTGCACTAGGACAACATATAAAACAGGCCAAATTAAAAGCAAAACAATACGAAACTACCAATATTTCAAACATAAATAACTGTATTTATTCTTTGTAAATCAAAAAGATGGTTTAAGGGTCTGCTGCCATTTCAATGGCCCCCCTACCATTAAAATACTGTAAATAAAGGTCCCGCACTTGCTGGGCTGATTGTGGTGCGGAACCAAGAGGGCGATTATCCAGCCCTGTCATGTTGCCTTCCACTCCGGCCTCAGGGCCAATTGGTAAGGAGTATGTTCCTGAATGTTTCCGTAAATAATTGTGCATGACACAGCATGCAAGAATGATAGTATTGAGTTTGTACTCTGCCAGATGTAGGGATGTAAGGAGCAATCTGAAACGGTTGGCCATAATACCAAATGCATTTTCCACCACCCTTCTTGCTCTGGCCAACCGATAATTAAAAATCCTCCTCTCAGGGGTTAGGGATCGTTGGGGAAATGGCCTCATCAGATGGTCACCCAGACCGAACGCCTCGTCGGCAATGAAGACGAAGGGGAGTCCCTCCACATTATCTTCATCTGGTGGCAGCTCCAGCCCACCAGTTTGGAGACGATGACCGAACTCCGTGTGGTTGAAGACTCCTCCGTCCGACATCCGGCCGTTTTTCCCCACATCCACATACAGAAAGTCATATTGTGCCGACACCACCGCCATCAACACGATACTATGGAACCCCTTATAATTCCAATAGTATGACCCCGAATGGGGTGGGGGCACAATTCGCACGTGTTTGCCGTCAATCGCCCCTCCGCAGTTGGGAAAGTCCCAACGGGCAGCAAACTGGGAAGCCACAGTCTGCCATTCCTGTGGCGTGGAGGGACACTGTGAAGTCAAACAGAAAGATACAATTTAAATTATAAACCAGGCAATACACCAAACTAAATGCAACAAATTAACAAACAATTTGGAAGAACATATGTATTTATTTAGTACATCCTTGAAATAAAGCCAAAAGATTAAGGATAAAAGGGACAAATCTCTGATTGATGACCCCTCTGATGGACCAGAGAAGATAATAATGGGGATGTGGGTGGGGAGTAAATAATTGTAAGGTCACACAATACACATGCAATTAATTAAAGGTGTGTGTGGGGGGGGGGATAATTACAAGCTGACCCAAACCACATGCTATTAATTATCAGGGGGTGTGGGGGGGGATAATTACAAGCTGACCAAAACCACATGCAATTAATTATCAGGGGGTGTGGGGGGGGATAATTACAAGCTGACCAAAACCACATGCAATCAATTTAAAATTGAGGGTCAAGGGGGGTGAAAGGGGGGTGAGTAAAGCTGTACAATGGAGCTGGTAATATACATTTTTAACCAAAGAAAGTGACTAGGCTAGGGGTGTTTAGGGGGCCAAGCTTCCATGCTGGGGAGGTTGGTGCAAGCAAATATGCATGTGACCCACTAAATAATACATTCTTAAAACTATTTCGATAAGTCAACCATAAAATACTAGACAAAAAAACAAAATCCAAAAATAAAAGGAATAGGGGACATTCATAGAATAGTCCTATCATGGTAATTAGCTAATGATGACATTGATGCACTACATTAACAAACATACAAGACATAGGTAATTTTAAAAGAGAAGACTTACCTTAATGTATTCCTCCTGCAGGACGTGGATAATGGCAGAACAGGTCTCTGGAATAATGAGCCCCAGAGCCTGGGGGGAGATGCCTGTCGTGAACTTGAGGTCCTGCAAGCTTCTCCCCGTCGCCAAGTAACGCAACGTGGCGACTAGCCTCTGCTCCGCACTGATGGCTTGCCGCATGCAGGTATTCTGCCTGGTAATATAAGGGGACAGCGAAGCCAACAGACGGTGAAAAATGGGGTCCGTCATCCGGAGATAATTCCTGAAATCATCAGGATTATTCTCACGGATCTCACGGAGCAAAGGCATATGCGAGAATTGGTCACGCTGGCGCAACCAATTCTTGGTCCATGAACTCCTCCTCACCCTGTTCATGGACCGGGCTCGTGCCAAGGTGTTAACCGCAACACCGAGCCCCTGCACAGCACGAACTCGTTCCCGAGTACGTCCACACTCCATGGCTTCAAAACGGTCGGCTGATCAAACAAACAACTTAACAGAACGCACTGAAGAACAGCAAGGCCTATGAAGAACGACCTGAAAAACAGGAACGAGCGGACCAGAACGGCCTGAGAACAGGTAGGAACTGATCCACACGCACTGAAAGCCAGATACAAACCTCACAAGCACAAACTGAACGGCAGAAGCGAACGAATTAAGCAGAAGTCTGAGAAGCGCGAATCGTCTCTAACCAAACGTCAACTAACACGCGATACACACGAGATTAGCTGACGGGGCCCAAAGGGTGTCGTTTGGGATCTCGAGCTTCCTTTTTCTAGTCCCGTCGTACGTGCGTACGTCATCGCGTGAACCGCCGGACTTTTTGCGTGATCGTGTGTGGTCAAGTCCGTTCGCTTTTTAGTCCAGCGTACCTAGCGGGAAAGTCCAGCGGATTGTCCGCTGGACTTAGGTCCGCCGGGAAAAGTCCGTACGTGTGTACGAGGCATAAGAAGAAGGAGATTATTAAAACCCCTATTAGAACTGATGAAAAATCATGAGATACAGTAAAACTGGGGCTTCCCAGCCTGCCTGTTTAGCTGCAAAGAGGGGCGCACGGCTAAACTTCCCAGAAGAAACACAAGACTTCTGCAAAAAACTGTAAATCCCTATACCAGAATTCCCTGGATGGATAGTAGGGAAAAAAGAAATAGTGCTACAAAATGAAGATCAATGGCAGCTGATCCCCAGGAAAAATAACACAAATAGAATATAGATAAGATAAGCAGTATTAAAATTGAATAGGACGGACCAGGGGGAGGGAGGGAGGGAGGGGGGGGGGGGGGGAGGATGAGCAGGAGAGAATAGGTTTAAAATAAGATAAAGAGGAGAGGAGATGGGTATCTGATGAGCTTCAGATCCATACTTGTAGAGTTCAATAAGGGAATGGATCGGCAAGAGTGTCTGAAAGAGCACCACCTCAGGAAGGAAGGGCAGGAGGGGCCCAAATAGAATGTATATAGATCTGCTCTATGACCAAAATATCATCCTATGGGGGTGTTGGGAGGATGGGGGGAGGGAGGAAAAAGGGGAGGGAAAACAAAGGATTTTTTTTTCTATAAAAGTGAAGAAGGCAGCCTCAGTCCCTAATACCCTGCAGAGTAAAAATAGTGTTCCCTCTGCACAGATGCCCATTTGGGAGGGAAGAGGGCGAAAAGGGAACAAAAAATAAAATGAAATGAAGACCTTACATTTTCTAACATAACATAAAGTTTGAGGCATAAATACCCCAACAAAAATATATAAATCCCTAAAATAAATTCAAAGTTATATGACAAATATAGTCTTTTTACAGGAGACACACATAGCACACGACTTAAATTTAAGACTATATTCTAAACAGTATCAGACGTGGTTTTACAGAGATTCCCCAACCAAGAGAGCTAAAATTGGGATAGCGAGAGAAATTTGTTTTGTAGTTGAAGATAGGAAGGTAGACCAAGAAGGGAGGTATATCTTTATGAAAGGCCGGTTACAATGAAGGGAATGTATGTTGGTAAATGTCTATTGCCCAAATAAAACTCTGAAAAGGTGCTTTAAAGGAATACTGGAAAAATTAATAGAGTTTAAAAAAGGGATGGTAATAGTAGCTGGTGATCTGAATTTCTGTATGGACCAATGAATGGATAGTACATCCCTTGCGGAGAGAACTGAACAATATCAATTAGGGCAGATACAGAAAAAATGTTTCAATCTCAAATAGTAGATATATGGAGAATTTTACATCCAAGGGAGAGGGACTATTACTTTCACTCTTCTGTACACGGGACATACTCCAGACTAGAGTACATCATGGAAGACCATAGACTTCCAGAATTAGTAGAAAAAGTTACAATAGAAATAACTACAATCTCAGACCATGCCCCTGTAATAATGAGAATGAAGGATATAAATACCCAGGAGAGAATAACAATGTGGAGACTAAACGAAGATCTGTTACAGGAAGTAGAAGAAAAAAATAAAGAAACAATTGAAACAATATTTTATACAGAACGAACCCCCAGAGGTATCAGAGGTGACGATCTGGGAAGCTAATAATGTCTACAAAAGGGGGATACTAATATCAAAAGGTTCTAAGAAAAAGAAGGATAGAATTAAAAAAAAATTATTTAATAATAGAAATATATGAATTAGAACAAAAACAGAGATTCAACAGACCCTGGTCATGAAAATAGATATGTTAAAATACTTCAGTGGGGAAGAAACAAGACAGGTATTTAACCACTTGCCGACCGGCGCACGACGATATACGTCGGCAGAATGGCACGTACAGGCAGGAGGGCGTATATATAAGTCCCTCCTTTCTGCCTGTCTGTGCCATCGGGAGCGCGCCGGTCGGGACCCCCGTGAGTCCGATCGCGGTCCCCGCGGACTCGATCGCCGCGGGGACCCCCGCGATCGTCTCACGGGAAGGCTGAACGGGGAGATGCCGAGATAAACAGCATCTCCCCATTCTGCCTAGCAACTAGTGACGCCGATCTCTGCTCCCTGTGATTGGAGCAGAGATCAGCATTCACTAGCTGACAGCCACGCCCCCCCCCCCCCACAGTAAGAAACACTCCCCTAGGCATACTTAACCCTTACACTGCCCCCTTGTGGGTAACCCCTTCACTGCCAGTGTCATTTATACAGAAATCAATGCATTTAAATAGCATTAATTGCTGTAAAAATGACAATGGTCCCAAAAATGTGTCAAAAATGTCCGATGTGTCTGCCATAATGTCGCAGTCACAAAAAAAATCGCAGATCTCCGCCATTACTAATAAAAAAAAAATATTAATAAAAATGCTATAAAACTATCCCCTATCTTGTAAACGCTATAACTTCTGCGCAAACCAATCAATAATCGCTTATCACGATTTTTTTTACCAAAAATATGAAGAAGAATACGTATCGGCCTAAACTGAGGAAAAAAATAGTTTTTTTATATATTTTTTGGGGATATTTATTAAAGCAAAATGTAAAAAATAATGCATTTTTTTCAAAATTGTCGCTCTATTTTTGTTTATAGCGCAAAAAATAAAAACCGCAGGGGCGATCAAATACCACCAAAAGAAAGCTCTATTTGTGGGAAAAAAATCAATTTTGTTTGGGAGCCACGTCGCACGACCGCGCAATTGTCAGTTAAAACGACGCAGTGCCGAATCGCAAAAAGGGGCCTGGTCCTTTGGCTGCAAATTGGTCCGGTCTGAAAGTGGTT
The DNA here is from genome assembly GCA_028564925.1 of Lithobates sylvaticus. Classification (NCBI taxonomy): domain Eukaryota; kingdom Metazoa; phylum Chordata; class Amphibia; order Anura; family Ranidae; genus Lithobates; species Lithobates sylvaticus. The sequence goes on along the minus strand of CM053030.1, from coordinate 123,586,987 downwards.
AATAGAGTAGCTAAAGAAAGATATAGGTCGGGAAATAAGCACAGGAAATACTTAGTAAAGTTATAAAAACAAATAATGATATATTCAACTACAGAGATTGTTAATGGGGGGGGGGGGGGTCAGAGGAGGAATTAAAAATAAAATAAAAGATACAGGAGTGCACAAAAGGGGCCAACTTACCCAAAGTCTCAGTAGAAAAGTTGCAGGCCTTTTAAGACCCAATAACACATGAGGAAATGCAAAGGGGTTTAAAAAGCACAGCAACAGGGAAGACTCCAGGACCTGACAGGCTGACGATTAAGTTCTATAAAAAATTTAGAGATCAATTAGTCCCTAAATTATGCTCTTATATGAATTGGGTAAAAGAAGGAAACGAGATGAGGGAAGAATCCCTAAAGACATGTATCACTGCGATTCCTAAAGAAGGAAAAGACGCAACTCTACTCTGTTCTAGTTACAGACCAATAGTGTTATTGAATGCTGATACAAAGTTATACGTAAAGATTTTGGAAACTAGAATAAAAGAGTTGATACCTGAATGAATACACGCAGATCAGACAGGATTTGTCCCGGGGAGGGAAGGTAAAGATAACAGAGTAAGAAGGCTACTTCTAATACAAAAATCCAAAAGAGATGGGTCCCCAGATCTACTAGTGTCAATTGATGCTGAAAAAGCATTTGACAGAGTAGACTGGGGATTTATGATGGAAACCATTGAGAGTCCGGGAATAGGGTCTAAGATGATCCATGGGATAAAAGCTCTGTATAATCGATCAACGGCTGCAGTGAAGGTAAATGATAATATATCACACATACTCTAAATGTTCAATGTTACAAGACAGAGGTTCCCACTCTCTCCCCTTCTGTTTGTAATGTCGCTGAAACCCTTGTTGGCGACTATATGGGACGGCGCAGATATAAGAGGAGTGAGAATAGGAGAGGAAGAACATAAAAAAAAAAAATCCGGGACCGAACCACCTCCATGGGAGGCTCCCCCCCGGTGAAAGAAATAATGGGATGAAAAACGCACAATTAAAAGCTAATATGGAAAGGGGTAGGATTTGTTCATATTTTGATTTAAAACACAAAAAAGAAAAAATTGTTCTGAATGAATTATGAGGTATTGTCAGTTAAAACATTTTGTAGATACACTACCACAGCCAATTAGATCGGTAAAATAATTAAATTCAATTGAAAAAATGTGTGACCAAGCAACTCGTGTAAAACGTTGCTAGGATTTGTAAGATAATAACAGAGATGGGTGGAACTGAGATACCTCCCTTTATCAGCATGCGGGAAAGGGAAAAAGGAACATGAGTGAATGAGCAACAAGGAAGTAGAATACTGAGAGCTGTATATAGTACAGCCTCGGACATAAACACCAGAGAAATTAACTATAAAATGTTACTGAGTAGGTTACGTTAGCCAAGTAATGCCCCGTACACACGGTCGGACAAAGTTGTCAGAAAATCCGATCATTCCCGAACGAGGTGATGTATAAAACATACGGCGGGACTACGTAGAGCCCAGTAGCCAATAGCTTTCATCTCCAAATTTCTTCTGAGCATGCGTGGCACTTTGTGCGTCGGAATGCTCTACACACGATCGGAAAAAGTCTGATCGGATTTTGTTGTCGGAAAATTTTAGATCCTGCTCTCAAATTTTTTCCGCTAGAAATTCAGACGGAAAAAGCCCACTAGGGCCCACACACGATCGGATTTTCCGACAACGTAATCCGATCTGAACCGCACAGAACAGATGTCACACTCCCCAGTCTATACAAACACAAAACTGGTTCCAGGATGGAGCATCTCCCTAAGCATGCTGGGGTTTTTTGTAGAGGTCTTAATGAGCCCACTTACTTCAGCTGGGCTCATTAACTCTTCCCCTATAGGACTCTCAGCATTCCCCTCTAGTGGTATAAGTCAGCATAAAGCCTGAATCTAGGGCATACATATTTTCCATCCTGGATACAACCAGGTGATTTTACCTGCCTGCTGTCACATACCCCCCCTCTTGTTTCAACCTTGGGGTTGTAACACAAGCAGTCAGACACGCATGTATCCGAGACAAAGCATCCATATTCCCCATTTTAACACCAGGGCGATGCTTAACTGTAAAGTTGAATTCCTGTATGGCCATTTTACCACCTATTTACCCTTCTTTTGGTCTCCTTGTTTTTAGCCATCCACTTTAAAGGAGTGTGATCAGTCACCAGGTCAAAGTGCCTACCTAGCAGATAGTACCGATGGCAATCTAGAGCCCACTTCACCGCTAAACATTCCTTCTCAATCGTGGCATAATTTACCTCATGGGACTGACTGGGTGCTCTTCCCCGGTCCAGACCTGGAATAACACTGCTCCTAACCCAACGTCTGATGCATCAGTTTGTACAACAAAGTCCTTAGAGAAGTCTGGTGAGTACAACACTGGCTGGCTACATAAGGCTGTTTTTAAGGACTGAAATGCTTCTTCAGCCTCTGGGGACCATTTAACAATGAAAGACTCTTTCCCTTTTGTCAGGTTGGTGAGGGGCACAGCCTGAGAAGCGAAATGGGGAATGAATCGCCGATAATACCCAGCGATTCCCAGAAAGGCTCGTACCTGTTTCTTGCTGTTGGGACGTGGCCAACTCTTTATGGCCTTGACTTTATTGACTTGGGGTTTTATCACTCCCCTCCCAATAGTGTACCCAAGATATTTGGCCTCCTCCTGTCTAATGGTACACTTCTTATGATTGGCCGTAAACCCAGCTTCCCGGATAGAGTCTAAGACTGCTTACACTTTTGGCAGATGTGAGGCCCAGTCTGTGCTATGGATAATCACATCATCCAGGTAAGCTGCAGCATATTTCTGATCTTATCCATTTTCCACTGGAATGTTGCTGGTGCATTCTGTAACCCAAACGGCATTCTCTTATATTGGAACGCCCCATCTGGGGTTACAAACGCCAACGACTCGGCCAGGGGAATTTGCCAATACCCTTTGGTGAGATCAAGAGTTGTGATGTATCGATGTATTGACCGGCCCAGCCAGTCAATCAACTCATCTATACGCAGCATGGGGTAGGTGTCACATTTTTTAACTTTATTCAATTGTTGAAAATCGTTACAAAACCGCCAGCTCCCATCAGGTTTGGGCACTAGTACGATAGGACTGGACCAGTCACTCTGGGACTCTTCTATCACACCCAATTCCAGCATCCTTTGAACCTCCCCACATATTGCCTCCCGTCAGCCTCTGGTATTCTATAAGGTTTTAGTTTTACCCTTTCTCCTGGCGGGGTGATAATGTCATGCTCTACGCCAGATGTTTGTCCCAGCAGCTCAGCTGTTGGGGTTTCGATAAGGTGACTGCTATTCCAACCTCAGGAACTAAGCAAGCAGACTGGGCTTGTGACAAAGTCTCTGCGACTAGGGATTCCCTATCCCTCCAGGCTTTCAGCAGATTGACGCAATAGATCTGTTCCGGCTTTCGCCTTCCTGGCTGTCTGACCCTGTAGTTCACCTCACAAATTTTTTCAATTATTTTGTATGGACCTTGCCATTTGGCCAGGAATTTGCTTTCAACCGTAGGGACTAGCACCAAGACCCTATCCCCGGGGAAAAAGTACGGGTCTTGGCCCCCATGGTTGTACACTCTCTTCTGTGCTAACTGCGTTAGGGCCAAATGTTCCTTTACGATTGGCATTACCTGTGCAATTCTATCTTGCATCAGGGTGACATGTTCAATCACACTCCTGTGGGGAGAACTCTAAAGCCCCATACACACGGTCGGACTTTTTCATCAATTTGGTCCGATCGGACAAGGTTGTTGAAAAATCAGACCGTGTGTATGCACCATCGGACAGTGTTCGTCGGTTTGTCCGTCGGACAAAGTCTTATCTCCTGCTGGAAAGATTTCGCGTCAACCCGGTCCGATCACACCAAATCCGAGCGTGTGTACGCTTGTCCGACGGACAAAGTGCTACGCATGCTCAGAAGAAATTCTGTGACGGAAGCGCTCGGTCAGGTAAAACTACCTTTCCTAATCGACACAGCACATTCGTCACGCTGCAATGTTAAAATGTCTTTAATGCAGCGCATTCTCTTTTTCTTTACAATGCAACAAGAATGACATCTTTTAGCTGCTCCTATTCACCCGCACTTCTCACAAACTTACTTCTTTATTACTTTGCAGCATTTATACACTACATGTTTATTTTTACTCTGAACGGAAAAGAATCTTTGTTATTTTTTTACCATGATTTGTCTTTTTTTTTTTTGTTTTGGGGAATACATATTTGAATGTTTTTTTTTTTTTTTTGGAGGGGGGTTGTGTGTCTCAAATTACCAAAAACACATTATTTACATTTGTATTTCTTGCTTAAATTTACTAGGAGGTTGTTTGTTGTTGTTGCCCCTTGTTAATTCTACTTTAGGATTAGTGAAATGTACCAGCCTACTCAAAGAAAAACTGTCATTGTAGCAAAGTAAAACACAATAGTCAATGATTATTTCAAATCAAAAAAACCTTTATTTAGGTCACACCAACAAACCAAAGAGGAACGCAGCCATGGTGAAACTTGGGGAATTTGCAAAGTCTTGGCCCCCACGGCAACCATCATTGTCCAAGCGTAGAAAATTGGGGGCCTGAGGAGTACGTATATTAAGGGGAGTGCAATCTGGTCGTGAAGTCCAAAGTATCCGGAACTGCAGCAGATGCCATCTAGGTCCCCAGGCTCTGGTACTACAAGAGGCTCCATCTTCTCTCACACCAGACTGATTGCAGGTCGTCACTCTCAGGTCTTCCTTCCACGCTTCCTTCCACGCTGTGGCTGTCGTGCTGGTGGGGTGGCAGAAGGAGGAGGAGGAGGAGGCGGAGCATGGTAGCTATGGCAAACATGTGTGACTGGGGTCATCTCCCCAGCCCTACCCTTATTTAGGACATGGAGGATGAGCCCCTCACACATGTTGCGTTGCCCCACCTCCATACCCATCATTTTTGTGACAACCACCGAGCCAAAGGTCTCCTCGTCGGCGGGTGTGGCATGTAGGGAGTCTGAAGCCTCTCTGATCATCCGGAGCGCTGACTGTGCCGCATAACCCCCCCTTCTCGCCCTTTTGTACGGAGGGCGGAGGGGAGGGGTTTGGGTGTCAGTCAGGCTCCGAGGCCTAGCCCCCTCTTGGCTGCCACTACCCAGCTGGTGGCTGCCACTAACCCCTGCCTCCTCCTGACTGCCACCTTCCACAGCCACCTCCTGGCTGAGGTCTTCCTGTGTAGGAAAAAGGGACATAGTTTCAGTTATTTGTTCATCAAACACACACAATTCTCATCTAGTGACTGGTGCAAAATGTTTACAAATAGAAAACCATACAATTCTCAGCCCAGCAGTTTAGATTCTGGCCCCAAATGTCTCCCACACCACTGTCTGTTGATATGTCAAACACGTTAGGAACTAAGCAATTGGCGATCCTGAATTAAGTGAACATCATTCATTATTCCCATAAATGGTAACAAAACTACTATACCTGGAACAAGCTGGGCTCCTCCACCTCTTCCAGACTGGAAGGCCCAGGTTGCTCCTCGGAAGCCTCATCAGGGGTGGGCTGTGCGCAAGGAAGCGTGGAAGGAGGAGTTGAGGTTGGCTCCGTGACATCAGCCTGGTCCTTCAGAAAATGGAGACTCTGATAGTACCAGAGCTTGGGGACATAGACCTCATCTGCTGAAGTTGCAGTTTCCTCAGACTTCACGACCTTCTTCCTCTCCCTGATATACGCACTCCTCAGGCTGCCAATTTTCTTTCTAATATCATCAACAGTTGCCGTGGGGAACCTTGGCTTGACAAATTCCACAAGTTCCTCCAGGGCTGCGTGCCTCTTTGGTTTGTTGGTGTAATGTGGGTGTATACCCTGCCACAATATGGGAAAATCCCTGTATTTGGCAATGAAGAGGGGGAGAAAACTCATGTCGTTGAATCCCTTCATATCAATCTCTGCAAGACACAACAACACACCAAACCCTATAAATTATGTCAGGCTAAACTCTCCTAATCTTCTCCATAAAGAAGCCTCAAGTTCAAATCAGTCTAGGCTAGTTATGTACCAACGTTAAATTGTACCTTCGTTTGTAGCGATCGTCTCGTGTGAGTTTTCTCTCCCCTCGTCTCCCAGATCGTGGCTACGACACAGGCGTGTGACGTTTTATATACACTGCGCATGCTTCAAACTCCGCCCGCCCCTGACGATCTTTCTCGTCTATTCCCCACCCCTTCTCTTTACGGCGTAGTGGGGAGAGCACATGGCGGGGACACAGCAGGTGCGCCACAAATATCCCACCAACGAGGAGGAGGACGAGGAAAGTCCGGAGGCAGAAACGTCCCGATCCCGGAACCTGAAATTCAAGGCCTCCAATATGTCATTTGGAGAAATGTTGGAGATGGTGGACATATTAAAGAGGAGCGACTATGATGGGAAGTATGGGCCTTACCTCAACCCCAATGTCCGCAAGGCCAAGATCATGTCTAAAGTTGTGAGAAGGCTGTACAATAATTTTGGGGTACAACGATCCAAGGAGCAACTCAGGAAACGCTGGTCAGACCTGAAACTGAGGGAGGCCGATCAGTACAGAAAGATCAAGAGAATTCTTCAAAAAAGTAAGTAGTTGTGTTTTGTGTTTGATTTCTTGCTTGCATACTGCTCCATTGTGTTTTGATTTTTACCAAGTTGTACATTCCAAAATGGCCACTTTCAGGTTCGTCTGTGCATTCGATCGTACTCAGCCTCGATCTTTCTGCCACTGTCATGGTCGTGTGTGTGTGCATTCGATCGTACGCAACCTCGATCGTTCGGCCACTTATAATACGATGTTTGGTGTTTTTTTGGGGAAAGGAAGTTTGTTCTCACTAGAAATGTCATCAAGAATGTAAAGCCAATTTATTCAATGTAAAGGAGAGGTCACTCAGTAGCTGTTTACCCATCTGGACTCTAGAGCACTAGTGCTGGGACACCCAAACCCCCTTTTTATTATGCTTTTCCACACATGTGCTCCAGTGGATACTAGAGGGGGTCTCCATCACACAAACTTCTACCAAAAAGCTAGTCAGTTTAGCACCTTTACAAAGTGACTTCATTCATGTAGTTGACATTTGTAACTGGCCAAACTAAAATAGTGTCCGTCACTTTCAAGCAATGTTTGTCATTTCCTATTTCTGCCCTCAATAGCTTGTGTTGCTAAATCTTCCTTTTGGACATTCTCATAGGGGAGCGAAAACTTGGGCCGTCTGAGGAAACCCCCAAACCAACACCTACCAAAAAAGGGGAAAGAGCAGAAGCAGAGGAGGAGGAGGAGGAGGAAGGAGAGATCATCGAACTTGGAGAAATTGTCACCACAACAGGTGAGTGTGGGAGAACACAGCTACTGGTAAGCTAATCCATGTATGGCTGCCTCATTTCCAACACCCCATTTTTGTTTGTTTGTGGTTTTTAGGTGACGTGGATGTTGTGGAAGAAAAATCGCACTTTACCACAGAGAGTGCCCACGTACTCATCGGAGAGATAATGGTCTGCAATAGAGATCTAGATTACATAAAGCAAAACATCAATGATGTTCAACAAAAATTGAAGAACATCATTGATGTTTTAGGAAAAATATGAAAACGCACCAAGTAATTAACACACATTTGTGCCAGCTTCAGAACACATTTGCAACTTAAAAACTGTCTGAAATTTGGAACATGCACACATTGTGTCCACATGTGCTAGCTCCCACCATGGTGGATGAATGGCAACGTTTTTTTGGGGGTGCAAACACTTTACGAACTACGAAAGTGGTTGTGGTGAAGGGGTTGCACCCCCAAAAAACGTCCATTCATCCCCATGATGGAAAATGGCACTTTTGAAGCTTCTAGGCATGTGTTTTACCATCTAATGACCATTTTCAGTCCCAAATTGTGTGCATGTTCCAAATTTCCACTTTTCGGGGGTGACCCCCCCATGTGATGAAGGCAAGATCAAACACACTTTGAACATATAGTCATGTCTGATCTTGTCTTCACTTTACAAAGTTGAACTTTCCAAGTTCCTAGGTTCTGTTTTGCTCCATGCCTGGTTTTACCAATTGCGGAATGTTTGTAAACAATGTTGTAAATAACCAAGATGTTGTCAGTTTTGGCGTGAAGATTGTAAACGCACTTGGGAATGTTTTCCTAGTAAACTTTTATTTTTCTAAATGTGTGGCTTCCTTATTTAAAAAACACAATGCATTATGTATGTAAAATGAAAAGGATATGGGGGCAATGGGTGTTATTTACTAAAGGCAAATCCACTTTGCACTCCAATTTTCTTTCCCGGGGAACTTTTTCAATGCACTTGTAGAGCATAGCGGATTTGACTTATGTAAATGACACCCACAGTGCTTTGTACGAAAAACACGGAGCACAGCATTTTGGAGAATACACACATGTCAGACCTGGTGATGAAAAGGAGTATTTTGGGTGTCAGTTATGCAGTACAAACCTTCTCTAGACCAAAGATTAGGTAGCAAACACACAACATGAGAATAATCTTTTTGGGAAGAAGAGACTGTTACCTCCTTTTGCCCAGAAAGTGCATTCCCACTGTCGAAGGCAAAGGGAAAAAATGTCAAAGTAAAATAAGCTAAAAAGAAGACTGAAATGACATGAAATCATAGGTTGTTTAAAATATCAGATTTATTAAAAAATGCCGCTCACACATCGTCAGGCAGAGCAATGGCCCCCCTACCCACAAAGTACTGCATATATTGGTCCCGGACCACACGGGCATTTAGAGGGGGCAAGCCTGGACGTGCCACTCGAAGGGCTGTGAGTTCGGCATTTGGAGGGCCCTCCACATCTGGGCCAACGGGCACCACATAGTTCCTGTTATGTCTTTTGAGGAAGTTGTGCAATATGCAACAGGCAAGAACTATGTGGTTCAGTTTGTATTCCGCCAAGTTAAATGCCGTCAGGAACAGGCGGAAGCGGCTGGCCAGGATGCCAAAAGCGTTCTCCACAACTCTTCTGGCTCTGGACAGCCTGTAGTTGAAGACCCTCTGGTCCGGGGTGAGGGTCCTCATCGGGAACGGCCTCATCACATGGGGAGTCAACGCAAACGCTTCATCTGCGACAAAGACGAAGGGGAGTCCTTCGGCATTCTCCTCTGGAGGTGGCAAGCACAGACTGCCACTTTGGAGACGCCAGTAGAACTCCGTGTGCGTAATGGCCCCACCATCCGATATCCGGCCGTTCATCCCCACGTCCACATACATAAACTCGTATGTTGCCGACACCACCGCCAACATCACTACACTATTAAACCCTTTATAATTATAATAGTAGGACCCCGAGTTGGGCGGTGGGACGATGCGGACGTGTTTCCCATCAATTGCCCCTCCGCAGTTAGGAAAGTCCCAACGGCTGGCAAAGTGGGAGGCCACAGTCTGCCATTCCTGTGGCGTGGAAGGGAACTGTGGAGTGAAACAAGAAAAAAAAATTAGTCACTTTGCACCTAAACATTGCAAGCAGATTAGACAATCAACATCTTGGAACAAGAGCATTGTATAAAATTGGAGGCTGGAAAGTATTTGCACAGAAAAGTAGAGGCTCCCCTTCACAGATTACTCACCCCCCCATCAATCCCCCCACTTCTGATGGGCCATTGGCAATAACTAGGGGTTTTGGGGGGGGGGTGGACAGCTAACCCTCTGCACTTCATTGATTGGCAAATGGCTCAATAATGTGGGCTAGTTTGGCCAGACCCTCTGTACTTAACACTATTGGCAGGCCACAGGAAAGATCAAATAACATTTCAACCCCCCCCCCCCCCCCCAAAAAAGGCAGGCACAGTGTGACATTATTAAATTACCAAGCAAGCTAATAGGAGGGAAAGAAGACAAAAAAATAGGAAATGGAATGTATGGAGGCAGTCCCTTGCACTACATGCTTTGCTGAATTCATCCCTAAAGATGCGCACTATAAAGAGGTAGGTATATAGTGTGTATGGACCTTGGGAAAGCCAGCAGATAAAGGATTGGTACCATCTGACAGAGCAGTTGGGGGAGGGGGTTCCTAATGAGTTTGCCCCCCCCCCCCCACCAAAAGAACAAAAAAAGGGGGCTCTACATGAAGTAAACCACACAGCAAACATTTGTGCATATTTTAGGGGGTGTTTTGGGGCAAACAATACTATGCAGCAGACAAAAGACATTGCTTAAGTGACTAGGCCATAGGTGTCTATTGGGGCAGAAGAGCATGCTGGTGAGGTAAGTGAAGGGAAAAATGCATGAAGGAGAAAAGGGGCACAGCATATTAGAACATATTGCAATCATGGTAATTAGGGAAGGAGGTCAAAAATACAAGTCATTAGCAAACAGAGCATACATAGAAGGGAATAGTAAAGTAGAAATGTTACCTTAATATAGTCCTCCTGCAGGACCTGAATGATGGCAGAACAGGTCTCTGGAATAATGATTCCCAGGGCCTGGGGAGAGATACCTGAAGAGAACTTCAAATCCTGAAGACTTCTCCCTGTCGCCAAGTACCTCAACGTGGCAACAAGCCTCTGCTCCGGAGTAATGGCTTGTCTCATGCAGGTATCCTGCCGGCTGATAAAGGGGGTCAGCAAAGCCAAAAGACGGTGAAAATCGGGGTCCGTCATCCTGAGAAAGTTCCTGAAATCATCAGGATTATTCTCCCGGATCTCACGAAGCAAAGGCATGTGCGAGAACTGGTCACGCTGAAGCAACCAATTCTTGGTCCACATACTCCTCGTCACTCTGTTCATGGACGGGTCTTGGGTCAAAGCTAAAAGCCCGACACCAATTCCGCGTACAGCACGAACTCGGCGACGAGTACGCACGGGAAACATCGCTCAGAAGGTCACAAAAGGTCGGCTGGTCAGAACGGACAAACAGAAAGCACCGATAAACAGCAAGGCCTGAAAGAACGAAGTGAATACCAGCAACGAGCAGACAATAAGCAGTGCAAATCAAAGCGTCCTATATCAAGATATAGGCCGCAATGACCAACAAATGCGAACTGACTACACGCACTAATAAACAGATACGCACGACAAGCACAAACTGAAGAGCAGTAACGATCTGAGTCAGAAAACTGAGAAGCGCGAATCTTAAGTCACCAAACTTCCACTAACTCTCGATAAACACGGGATCAGCAGAAGGAGCCCAACGGGTGCCTGACGTGGTGCTGAACTTCCCTTTTGTAATCTCGTGGACGACGACTTACGTCACGACGTTCTTCCGGACCGGATATTCCGACAACTTAGTCCGACCGTGTGTACGCAACGCCAACATCGGACAAAGTACGTCGGACAAAGTCCGACTGACCTGGTCCGCGGATTGTCCGAGCGTGTGTATGGGGCTTAATTTTCCCAAGTTTCCTTGGCGATATCCAGCAGCCCTCTTGGGTGTCTCCCATAGACCAACTTGAAGGGTGAGAAACCCGTAGAGGATTGGGGTACCTCCCTAATGGCAAACATCAGATAGGGTATTAGACAGTCCCAATTCTTTCCATCTCTATCCACCACCTTCTTTAACATTTGTTTTAGGGTTTTGTTGAATCTTTCAACCAACCCATCTGTTTGGGGGTGATACACAGATGTACGCAATTGTGTCACTTTGAACAACTTGCATAGTTCTTTCATAACCCAGGACATAAAGGGTGTACCTTGGTCCGTAAGCAGTTCCTTACAAATGCCCACGTGGCTAAAAACAAGAGATAGCTCTTTGGCTATGGCATAGTCCAATATAACCAATATAACCAAAATGTACTGATGCCCCCTAGCGGACTTCATTATCGGACCTACCAAATCCATTGCGATCCTCTCAAAGGGGACCTCAATGATAGGAAGAGGTACCAGCGGGTTACGGAAATGTGGCATAGGTGCCGACTTCTGACACACAGGGCAGGAGGAACAATAATTTTCTGTTTCCTTCATGACCCCAGGCCAATAGAATCTCTGCAAAACTCTCTTTCTGGTTTTCTCGGTCCCCAGATGACCTCCCAGAATGTGCCCATGGGCCAATTCTAACACCAACTTCCTGTAAGGTTTGGGCACCACAAGTTGCTCAATGGTTTCTTCTGCCCTTTGAGCCACTCGATACAGCAGGTCCCTTTCCACAGTGAAGTATGAGTAAGTGCAAGTCTTATCTGGGTTCACTAACTCGCCATCTATTTTCACCACATTTTCCTGTGCCTTTATTAGGGTGGGGTCTTTTAACTGTTCTGTGGCAAAATTTTCCCTGTGAACTTCAAGATCCGAAAACTCCACAGACGGCATGTTTTCATCTGAGGATGTTGGCTCCTCCCCAGTTTCTCGAGTTTCCCCCGCCAATACCGACAAGGGAAAATTCGGGAGAGTCCTCACCACTCTCAGAGGAATTCTGGTCATCATCTTCCTGGTCTATAGGGGCACCAGTGGGGGGCTCAGGACAATCCCAGAGTTCCCAGAACTTTGGAAAATCCCTTCCCACAATGGCATCATGTGGTAAGTGAGACACTAACCCCACCTTATGAGAGAGGTTACCTTTGGGGGGTCTCAAAAAACACTGAAGTTACAGGATACTCTCAGGTGTCTCCATGCACATAAATACCAGCCACCTTTTTATTCCCAGAGACCTCTGTAGTAACTAATTCAGCTTTTATCAATGTTACCAGGCTACCTGAATCCAGCAACACATCAACATTTCTACCATTAATACACATTTTACATAAATGTTTCTCAGGTCCCCGAATGGCAGTGCATGCGACTGTCGCAAACAGTGACTGATGTCTCTCCCTTATAAAGTCAGATTGCATAGGCTCATCCACAACTGGGCAATTGGCTGCAATATGTCCCTCTTGCAGGCAGCGGTAGCAAAAAATATTTTTCACTGCCTCTTGCAGCCTGGGCTTCCCGGGCTGCTCCCGCCAGACATTAGGTAGAACTCCCATCCTCTCACTCTGTCCACCCTCACCCCTTGGAGTCATCTTACCCGCCACTGGGGATGATCTGGTCTTAGGGTGGAAAGTCCGTGAGTCCCTGGAAGAGGTGGTCAGGTTCTCTGTAGCCAAGTACCTCTCAACCAGATCCACAAGCTTATCTGCAGTTTCTGGGTCTCCATGGCTTACCCACTTTTGGATGGCAGTAGGAAGAGCTCTCAGGAAACGATCCATAACAACACGTTCCACAAGGTTTGGTGCGGTCAAAGTCTCTGACTGCAGCCACTTCCTGCTCAGGTGAATGAGATCATATATTTGAGACCTGGGGGGTTTTCCAACCTGGAAAGTCCAGTTATGCACACACTGAGCCTGGACGGCCAAGGTGACACCCAGCCGTGCCAATATTTCGGTTTTTAGCACCACATAGTCTTTTGCTTGGTCAGGTTCTAGGTCATAATAAGCTTTCTGCGATTCCCTAGTTAACAGAGGGGCCACCAGTCCAGCCCACTGCTCCTTAGGCCACTTTTCCCTTTCAGCAGTCCTTTCAAATGTGGTCAAAAACACCTCCGGATCATCCTCTCCAGTCATTTTTGACAGTAAACGGCTCACACCAGAGGTGGCGGTATTAGTGTAACCACTTGCCTCATTGGTCTGCGGACGTTGCTGCATTAACGTCCCTATTTGTTGTTGGAAACTCTGCTCTTGCTTCTGCAACAGGTCTATGAATCGGGCCTCAGATTGCTGTTGGGCTTGTTGCTGAGCTTCCAGACTCTGCAGGTGAGCTTTCTGCTGAGCTTCCAAACTCTGCTGCAAAGTTGCATTTGTCTGCTGCTGGGCTGCAAGGCTCTTTTGTAAACCCGCATTTGTCTGCTGCTGATTTTCATTTGCTAGAGCCAGCTGTCTCAGTATCTCCTCCATGCTGGCCTTAAAAAAAAAAAAACTGCCCGCATTCTCCACCAAATGTGAGGGGTTAGCTCGGCAGCGGGTGTGTGTGACCCCCTGGATGGGTTCACAACACAAAATCAGGCACAGCAGACAGCGTTGTAGGTGAAAAAAACAAAGGTGCGGTATATTTATGCTACATGCAGTTAAAAATATAACAGCTAAACAAAAAGAAACATGAAAAGAAAACCTGGTCAGCTTGACCGCTTACTACACACGTAGATTCCCTGTCTAACAACTGAGTGCAGCCTTGTGCTGCACCAGTCCCGATCTCTGTTGTAGAGGTTTGCCACACAGGCGTTAACTCACTGCACAGAACAGATGTCACTCCCTAGTCTATACAAACACAAAACTGGTTCCAGGATGGAGCATCTCCCTAAGCATGCTGGGGTTTTTTGTAGAGGCCTTAATGAGCCCACTTACTTCAGCTGGGCTCATTAACTCTTCCCCTATAGGACTCCCAGCACTCCCCTCTAGTGGTATAATTTAGCATAAAGCCTGAATCTAGGACATACATATTTTCCATCCTGGATTCCATCCTGCCTGCTGTGACAAATGTTACATATCTGATGGGAATGCCCAAAAATAAGGGAATATTGGCAAAAGGTACAAAATTATATGAAGGTAATATTGGAAATAGACATAGTTGATGGCCCGTGGGTATGTTTATTCCATAACACAGAGTCAGTATTACCATATTTAATTAATGCTGCGAGAGGTGAGGTACCAGGAAAATGGTATGAAAGTATGTTGACACGACGCCGTCTCTGGCCGTAATGAGACACGTTGTGCTGTGACTTATATAGGGACAAGGGGCGGGGCCACCAGCTAATGTCACATCCTCCGGGACTGTGACATCATAGGGAGGCGGGGTCACCATGTGACATGAGACGGTGGCCCCGCCCCTTGTCCCTATGTAAGTCACAGCACAACGTGTCTCTTCCATTATGGCCAGAGACAGCGTCGTGTCAACATCGGATGAAGAAAGAAGAACAAGAAGCAGAAGCCGGCGGCGACAGCAACGGCGAAGGCAACAGAAGCCCGGGCCACCGCTAGTAAAAGAGCTGAAAGAAGATAGCGGAGGCTCTGCAAGAAGAACAGAAGAGCGGGACAAGACCCCCAAAGTTGTAACAAGACCCCCAGACGGCGGCAGCGACGAAGGAGAAAGCCGGGCTCCTCTGCTAGTAAAAGAGCTAGCAGAATATAGCGGAGGAGTCCGGCGAGAATACCCCCCAAGACGGAAGGAGACCCCCAGAGCTGTCTAATAAAGTATTTTAAAAACTTGTGTTGTGTTTTTATTTACACTTTTTTCACCAGGTGAATGGGTAGGGGTACATTGTACCCCATACGCATTCACATAGGGTGGGAGGCCGGAATATGGGGGACCCCCTTATTGAAGGGGGCTCCCGGATTCCGATAAGCCCCCCGCCTGCAAACCCCGACAACCAACAGCCAGAGTTGACGGGAAGAGGCCATTGTCCTCATCAACATGGGGACAAGGTGCTTTGGGGTGGGGTGCCGCAGGGCCCCCCTTTCCCCAAGGCACCCCCCATGTTGAGGGCACGCGGCCTGGTATGGCTCAGGGGGGGGCGCTCGCTCGTCCCCACCCCTTTCCTGACTGGCCGGGCTGCGTGCTCGGATAAGGGTCTGATATGGATTCGGGGGGACCCCCATGCCGTTTTTTCGGCGTGGGGATTCCCCTTTAAATCAATACCAGGTGACGTCTACCTGGAGTCACGTTCTAAATGAACGGACTTTTCTCCGTGTAAAAGTCTGGCGGACCTCCGCCAAAAATCTGCCGGAAAAGTCGTGTCGGGCGTGTGTGGGCATGTCCGCACGTTCGGAAAGTCCGGCGGACTTCCGCTGGAAAGTCTGACGGATTGTCCGCCGGACTAAGTCCGACCGGTAGTCCGGCCGAAAAGTCTGATCGTGTGTACGTGGCAATAGAGTTACTATTGGGCTTATGTTGTCGGAACAGAGCCCTCTGCACCCGCCTCCACAGCAAAGCCACAGCTGACAACTTGGGATTGGGTCGGATCAGCTTTAAAAAAAGGTATGCATACGGATTTCTTCTTTACAGAGCTAGATAGGTTAGTGTTAGTTTGTGGATGTCTGTAGATGCAGGGATTTTAGTGTTATGGTGGACTTCTACTTTAAGTAAATGAAAAGGTGTAGCTCACAGTGGGAGGTTTTCAGCAACAGAAGCAGTGCTGCCAAACCAGGAAGCAGTGGGTGGGACTAAATGTAGCCAGGTACAGACTGACAGGCTGCATTATTTTGAATCATCAGTGACAATGCTGATAACCACTCCCATTGAAACAATTTTTCCATCCCACTGTAGTGTTGTGGTGCAACAGGCACCACCTACATGATAGTTGCTAATCGGCTGTGAATTCAGGAGCAATGCAGCATTGTTGCCACACCATTTATGGAAGCTTCATTCAGTGGCTTTCATTGGCACAATCAACAGGTATTTGTGGGACTTAGCAGGGAGACAAATAGAATATTATAAAAAACAGATGTATTTATAATTGCACACATCATTTTTAATGGGAAGTTATAGTTCTATTTTAAGCCATGTGTACGTGCCTAAAATGTATCTAAACACAAAAACAGACGTTTTTATACATTGCAGTGCACCAGTCCTTAGATGTGGCCACTCCAAACCTTTTCTTTATGTAGTGTCCACACTTTATTAAAGTGTGCGCTATCAATGTAAATTTAGATTTTCCCAGAACTGTAATGGAGTTCTGGGGGTTAATTGTACAGAATTTACTTTGGCATCAGTCTGGCTGGGCTGTACTGAAGTTCCGCCTGGTCATAGGTTCAGGGAGGCACCTGTGACAGGCCGAGAACCATGCCTGGTTGGACATGTTAGGTACCAATCTTTCCCGGAGCCAATCAGCGGGCGCGTCTGGCCCCGCTGTGTAGTCTGGGAAGGGGTATTTAAGGTGCTGAAGTCACGTGTTCAGGGTTTGGCTTCTGCTTTGATTCCTGGTTCCGGTCCGGGCAGCCCCGTGAGGGGTCCGGGCCCAGGAGTGTCTGCCAAGCATGGTCACCCTGACCAGCTCCAGAGGCCCTCATGGTCTGGGGTGGGGATCCATCCGTTCCCGAGCCTCAGAACTGGCTAGTTCAAGGCCCAGTAACTGAAGGAGGATTCAAAGGTGTCCCGGTGTGCTCTAGGTATTGGAGGGACACGGCAACTCATACAAGTGACCAGGGGAGGACTCTTCGGAGGAGGGCCAACAAGCTGGCTGCTCAGTAAGAGCCTGAGAGCTGAGTTGTATGCACACTAAAGAATCCGGACTTCCCACAGTATCGCCAAGAAGGCTGAGAGATCCAGGTACTATGAGAACGGTTCCTACTTATCTTCAGTTACAATCTAGTCTGTGGCAGAGACTTTGCAAAGTTTCCGGATCACATGTTGGCTGCTAGATCTCTGGCTAGAGGTTTATCCAGCAGTGAATCGCCCAGTTGCGAGTGGCTACTCTCTGGGCTAACTAGAGACATTCAGTGGATGTCAGCAGTTCAAAGTGCCTGAGTTGTATCACCCTTGCCCTCTATTCCCACCTGAGACTGTGTTACTGTTGGATGTTATCACTGCAAAATAAAAATCCTCAAAAGGACTTTTGTGTGTCAGCTCTGAAGTTACTGGGTACTAACCCTGGGAACCCCTAGACAACAACCGACGAGCTACGAGGAGGTAATTGGTAAGCCCAGAAAAGTCAAGGCCGCCCCTGGGGGTTATGGCCACTACATTTATAAAGGATAAGTTTACCTTTTCTAGAACATAGCCTATGCAGTCCAGGGGCCTAAAGTATATATTAAAAATCTGGGCAGCTTTGTAAAATAATCATTAATTTTATTGTTTTACCTGTAGGCCAGCTGTTCTCAACCTTTTTTTTATAAAGAAGAAACCTTGAAATAACTTTCTGGTGTCAGGGAACCCCTGCTACAATTATTATATCTACAACTCATGATACATTAGTCTGATGGTCAGTGGGAAGAATGCTCCTTACACTTTTGGTCATTGGGAAGAGATCAATGCTGTCAGTTGGAACTTATCTGAGAGGCAGAAATTACTCATTGCTCAAGGAATCCCTAGCAACCTCTCGAGGAACCCTGGCTGAGAACCCCTTCTGTATGCCATTTGGGAATTGTAGGACCTCAGAAGCCTGGGTAAAAAAAAACTCCTAGTTAGCAACCTCCTACATTCTGCCTTGTTGCTGGACTCAAAAAACATTGCTTTTCGCTCCTGCAATGCTGGCAATGAGCATCCAACGGTTTTCATGTCCTATCAACAAGTCAGGGCACGGGGGATGCTAACTAGATTTTTTTTTAGCCAGGCTTATGAGGTGGACCCAAATGGCCTATGGGTAAAACAATGAAATGGATGATCATTTTGGCAGTGAGCATCCAACAGTTTTCACGTCCTATCAACAAGTCAGGACATGGGGGATGCTAACTAGGAGTTTTTTAGCCAGGCTTATGGGGGGGACCCAAATGGCCTATGGGTAAAACAATAAAGTTAATGATCATTTTACAAAGCTGCACAGATTTTTAATATCCACTGGGGAGTTGTCACCCAAGACTGCTTCCCTGATTTGGACTATAAACACCTCCCACTCTCCATCAATTTTACACAGGAAGGATAGGTTGTGTAGTTAACAATATAAGAATTTTTGCAAGGATACTGGATTTCTACCAGGATTAAAAAGTATTTTTCTGTACTTTGAAAAAAGTACTTAGCCTGAAAAAAGAAAATAAATGCAGCCAACACATATAAGGAATAGTAATCTGCACTATATTAACAATTCATTTTTGTTTTTGGGTTTGGACATACTTAATTTTGGATAAGTACAGCCCAAGTGTATCTGGTATAAAAAAAGGAATATTTCAATCTGTTATAGATGTTTCAACACTTAAATTTTTTTGTTAAACCAATAAGAGGTCACGTATCATCTAGGACTCAAAACAAAAATTATTTTTATTCAAATTGAGGTTCTCTTATGTTTCCATTAGACACAAAGGCTGATGAGCTGTGGGCTTTTTCAGTACATCCCATGATGTGTCCCATGTCCTGGGGAGTAAACAGCCGTTTGGGCCATAATTAAAATAACATGGAGAGATGTCCAAGATTTCTAGGCTGTCCTATGTCAACACGTTTACCAATGAGATTTCCCATTTGTTAATCAATAAAATAACCTATATAAAAAGATATTATACAAAATATTTAAATAATATTGCTCTCACACAAAGTAAGAGAAGATATCTGAAGATAACATGTGTACGGATTTGGCTTTCTGTTGGCTAAAAGCGTATGCCATGAGAGGTTGAGAAAAACAGCAAAACAAAAGAGAGAATTATACCGAAACAATAACTAAATGAGAGAATAAAGTGCAGAAGGAAATATTAGATATTTTTCTATTCAATAAAGACTATTATTTGTATAATACTAACATTCTGAAATTAAAACAATACATATTTAACAATAATAAGAAAAAACAACAACAAAACATAATAACAGGAGGCTACTTCATAAAATAAATATGCAGAAGAAAAATAGAAAAACAGAAACCTGCAATGTATTTTAGCTACTTAGAAATAAAATAGAGGTAATAAAAAAATAGCAATGCTGTTTTTTGTCTCTAATATACACAAGACTACTAAATCAAGCATTTGCAATGAATCAGAACTGATATAAATTGTTTTTGACTTTTTGAGGTTAAGTGGTAGAGTGGCGTACTTGCAAAGCAAAGAACACAAATATAATACAAATCACAAAGTGGGTAAAATAGAACAAGATACTATATTACTTTTGCAATTCTGCTGATGGAAAATTAGAAAAATAAGAACATTTTTATGTTTATTTAACATTGTATAGAAGGATTTCTATGTATATACTTTTTTTTTTGCCTGGCAATTAAAGGCGGTACTGTGTGCGCTAACCTATATTAACTGTTAAGCCATAAAGCGGGTCATTTACTATAGCGCTGCGGCACCATTAACCGCAAATGAGCGCTAATTAGTACTAATCGCGGTAATTAGTGGTAATTAGCGCTAAACCGGTATTCACTATAGAGCTGGTAAAAAAATATTCCCAAAATTGAATTTACTATAGTTCCCTGAAACCAAAAAATATTCCCAAAATTAAATTTACTATAGTTCCCTGAAACCAAATAGCGCCCAAACCCTAAATCCTGGAGAATCGCACATGGAAATAATGTTTAGAGCATGATATAATTGCCTAAATGGTACTGAAATATGCAGTATATGATTTAAAGATAATCTGCTTTTAAACTGTGTGAAAAAGTAATTTTTACACTGAAATATATTTAAAAGTCTGAGAACTGTTAAATTCCCCATTTTTGTACAACTAGGTGCCAACACAACTGAGCATGCTCAGACCTGCAAATAGCTCTCATTTTAACTCAAGTGTTATATGATATGGGGATATAAGTGCTGATATAATGCTGACTTCCATTACCCAGCAGATCCATTTTACCAGTGGCTCCATGCGTTTTTTTGTCGCATATTAGTTTATATTCTTAGGGGTTATACATTTTAAAGTATATGCGTTCTATCATTCACTGTACAATATTCCTTTAAAAATAATCAGGAAATCCATATTGTTACAGTATTTGGAGCGCGACACCACTTATTGATTTTTTTATACTATTCCCCGTGGCTATCGTTTGACCCTCACGGTGTTTGCTGCACCAAAGATCTACATTGCTCATCTCCACATTAGCGCGGAAATACTTTTATTTTTATAGACATAGTTTTAAATGCACTTGAAAGAATGGTCAAACATTCCCATAGACACACTCCTAAGCCTTGTGGACAGCCTTCCCAGAAGAGTTGAAGCTGTTATAGCTGCAAAGGGTGGGCAAATTTAATTTTGAACTCTACGGACTAAGACTGGGGTGCCATTACAGTTCATGTGCGTATAAAGGCAGGCATCCCAATACTTAGGCCGATATATTGTATATTGCTTGTGACACTGAGCATGGCTATGGCTGTTTCACACCACAGAGATGCAGACTATATGTGTGAGGCTCCCTGCTGGCTAAGTGGGTAGCAATTCCGTCTAGCAGCACTGCGGTCACTGGTTCAATTCCCCAGCATCCTAATGCTTCTGTTGAAGTTTATTTGTTCTCCCTGTGTGGGTTTTTCACCACACTCGAAAGACATGCTGGCATTTTATTTGTCTTCTGTCCAAATGGTCTCTAATGTAAGAAAGTTAGTTTTGGACTTTAGATTGGAAGCTCATTGCAGCCAGGGACTGATGTCAATGTTTGTTAACACTAATCATGCCCAGGGAACTGGACATTTAAAATTGTAGGGTTTACACTGCACAGGTACATGTGCTTAGAAAACTGTTGCTTTGTTTATGTGCATGCAAATGGCATTCGATCTTTGGCCTGTAGTTGGAGATGTTATGCACATAGCCAAGGGCTAACACAGTTGCAAATAGTATTATGTGTTCCTGCTCATCAGGTGCAATCACACATACATGAAGAGACAGATTGAAAAATACTGGTGAGCGTGTACTTCTATTTGGCGTATGTCAGTGTGCTAACAATACAACCTTAAATAAAGGACTGCAGTAGGGGGGGTTTGTTTGGCCTGAGAAGCGGCCAGGTTTTTTTCTGTGATTTGTGGGGGAGGAGGAATGATATTGTGCATGTTGACAAATGCCCAACTAGGGCTGTTTGCTGAAATTCTTGTGCATTTTTTTCCATCAAAAGTGTGTTTATGTGGCCATGCTGTCAATGTTGTGTGTGTGTTCCTGTCTGAACAAGCATTCATGGTTTGGGAGCATCTGCTGACCTTCTACTCTTTGATCTCATTGCTTAATCATGTACACAGAAATGCAGCTTCCAGCAGAACATACTCCCCAATGTATGTGTGTGGATTGTGGGGTGGTGGTGGGTGTTATAGTTTGAATATGTGCTTTTTTTAATATTATGTTGGAATGCTCTGTAAGAATAATGACTGTTAAGTATGTTTCTATAATCTTGCAGATAAAAATGTGATGTGTTGCCCGTTATACACTGAAAGTAAAGCTGTGTCCATATTTTAGATTGAAAGCTCCTATGAGTAGGGCCCTTAAATCCCAATTGCTAACTGTTTTGCTAAATGTAACACCATATATCCTATAGAATATTTTTTTTTAATGCTAGTAAATGTACATAATTTTGTTTCTGCTGGCAAAATAAAAGTACATTACAGGCAGTCCCTGGATTACAAACAAGATAGGGACTGTAGGTTTGTTCTTAAGTTGAATCTGTTTGTAAGTCGGAACAGGTCAATTTTTTAAGTGTAGCTCCAGAGAAAAAAATCTATTTTTAAGATTTTTGGATAGCATAGGGAAGGGTTATCACCCCTGTAGCATAGGTTTTGCTGTCTGTGCCCCTGTTCAGAAGATTTCCCCTCACTTTCTGTCCCAATGACAATTGGATTTTGAAAATTTACGGCTGTTAGGGAAACAAGGATTGGTGATAAAGCATTAGTGGAGACACCTTTTTCTCATATTAACTCTTACAGGAGTGAATTTCCCTTCCTAGGGGTGGATTTCCTCTAACTTCCTGTTGTCTCCCTCCATTTGTAAGTAGGGGTCGTTTGTAAATCGGATGTTTGTAAGTAGGGGACCGCCTGTATTGAGGTTGTTTGTTCTCTTTTCTTTCTTCTTTTTAATTAGTTTTGGGGGTGGTTGTTTTGCACAGATGTCTCTAAAATTCCCCCCGCAGTTGGGACTGACATGCGGGAATGAAATCGTGAGTTCAGCTGAACTCGCACGATTTCATCCCGCTGTCAGTGTGAACCAGGGCTCAAACTGGGCCTTTTGTGTAATTCACCTGCTGCAATCCCAGGGACACCATATCTTATCAAACTCCCTTAAGTTTGCCTTCAAATATCGTTATATGTAGAAATACAGATTGGCATATTTGCAAATGAACGAAAATAGAAAATACTAATCGTGGTTGCAATCAAATATTTGCAACTGTGAACAACAAACGTGGTTTCACCTTCTGACCCGGAAATGAGTCATTGTAAGTTCCTGTGCTGGTCAGGATCTCCTTTGAGGTGGACATGGTGGGGTCCCTCTTTAGCATATAGGAGGTGCTGCTTATTTGCTGGGCAAGTGTAGGATATGTACTTGTGCTTACTCAATGTGGAGGGGGATGTGGTAGTTAGATTTGATGTGGGTAGGGTTCATTGATTTGTTTGGCATCACCACACATTTGCTTCCGGCCAATGTGCACACATCACTTCCTGCATTTGTTCTGCTGATGTAAATCAGTTAAAAAAAATAATAATATATATATATATATATATATATATATATATATATATATAGGAAGGCCAGCATGGTGGCCTGCAATTATGGGAGGAGCCCGGAGGGTATATATACCAGACCTCTCCACGAGGCCGGTGTCGGTTCCAGCGCGCCGTATTACACGTCACCAGGCCGACAAACAACTCAGTACACGTTCCTGAGTTGTCCGACGCTCCTCGTTCCAGATTACGGATTCGATTCCCGATCGCACCCCCAGTTCGTTCCGCTTCAGCGTCGCAGGTAGGATTTATGCTTTTTCGTCGCTACGTCGAAACCCCTGTTTTTCCACTGAGTCATTTTCAACTACCATACTATTGTTTGTTTATTTTCTACACCACAATTCACCCCACTTCCACTGGTTGTTACGCCCGCTACCCAGTGCAAGCATCCCCTCACTCACACGGCCACCACAACGCCCCCCTCCCCCCCCCCCCCAAAAAAAACAAAAAAACAAAAAAAAACACACACACCTACCAGAGCATCTGTCACTGCACTCCCCACGCACTTCTTGCAGGCACCGCAAGTTCGTGTAAATGGGCCCCCACACCTTGCAAACCTCAGCAAGACAGTCCACTCCTTGCCTTCCACGGCAACCCAGCCAATGTGAGGCACAGCCGCCCCCCGCACATCTTGCTTCACCGCAGGTTTGTGTCACGGCTCCCACATCCACCCTCCCACATACCTCTGCAATCGTTGCAGCTCGACCTCCATTGGCCTCGCAGCCACAACTTCCCCAGTAGCAAACTTCAGCTACTCACGCCTTTCTCTATCCCTTTTCACCTTTTCCTTAGGTCAGTAATCGCCCCTGGTCTCCTACACAACAGGATCAGACCATCCCGTTCCTTTTTCAGGTAAAAAAAAAAAAAAAATACAATAACCTACCCCCTTTTTTGTCTTGAGGGCTTGCATCTCTTCACCAGGGGGTCAACTACGGCCCCAAATCAGCTCTTGCAACCCACCTCTCACTAATAATTTTTACGTCACCCTACCGTAGGTACCAGGTCCACCAGGTTTTGACCCCTACAGTGACTCCATCACTAGGGCAGCAAGCAGGTGCGTAAGTTATTGTTGGTTTCAGTTTTCCATTCTCTTCACACCTTTTCACTACATATCCCCCTCCCACATACTTATTTGGCTCAGTACCCTGGCGTTAGAAACTGTCACATACTTCTATGCATGTCATTCTGTTTTCGAAGCACAAGTCTTCACTACGCAGACAAGGTCACCTAGTCTCATGACTTGCTGGCAGTGCAAGTATTAGCTGACCGAACCCACGTCAAACTACTACAGATCGAAACATCCCTACTTAGCAACCAACCAGCAGCCACTCCCCCCAGTACCGCCCTGGTGGGGCTCTGGTTGAACTAGTCCGTGCCGAGCACAGACGGACACCCGAGCACCGGTTACCTGGTCAGTCACCTCCTGGCTTACCTCGGTTGTCACGCATTCTCTGAGTTCCACAGGCCAAAGAAACAAACTCACCCAGCGCTCACGCGCACCCCCAATTGTTACCATACCGTCGAACGGTATCTTGCTTCGTTCACACATCTCCCCTCCCCATCCAAGCAGAACACCATAGTTTTGATAAAATCTCCAGGCGTTAGTAACTGTCACATACTTCTACGCATATCACTCTATTTTTCGAAGCACAAGCCTTCACTACGCAGACGAGGTCACCTAGTCTCATGACTTGCTGGCAGTGCAAGTATTAGCTGACCGAACCTACGTCAAATGCTACAGATCGAAACATTTCCTACTTAGCAAATCAACCAGTAGCCACTCCCCCCAGTACCACCCTGGGGGGGCTCTGGTTAACCAGTCCGTGCCGAGCACAGACGGACACCCGAGCATCAACCATCCGGCCAGTCACCTCCTGGCTCACCTCGGGTGTCACGCACCCCCCCCCCCGAGTTTTACATATAGGCCCATGGAACATCCCACTCAGCGCACGCGCGCAACCCATTTGTTCCCAGACCTGTCACACAGGTATCCCACCCTGCCCCCCCCTCCCCCCCCCCTTTTTTGCCACAACCACATACATATATATATGCTCTCCTGCCCTTCAAAACATAAAAAAAAAAAAAAAAAAAAAAAGAGAAACCCGAGACAAACATGCCCCCCCCTCCCTTCCCCCCCCCTCTTTTATTCTAGCAGACGCCATGTCTCTGGCCAGCAGCGACGATTTCACCCCCGCCCCATCACCACCCGAAGCGGGTCCGGCAGACAACTCCTCTCAAGCCTTCAGAGCTTGGACCATCCCCAGACTCTCAGCTGAGCTGAGGCGCAGGAATATCCCCTACCCCATCACGGCCAGGAAAGCCGAACTGTACAGACTACTGTTCCCCAGCCCATCCCCACCAACCCCACCAGACACTCAGGCATCACTACAGACAATTGCCTCGGCAGTGTCCCAGCTTCACACGCTGGTCTCCTCTCTATCTACTACCATCTCTGATGTCCAGGCCAGAGTGGGGACCTTGGAGCTCCAGCAAGGAACCCCCACTCCACCAGCTGCCGCCCCCGCCACCCCTGCATCATGCGTCACAGCTACGCCTCACGCCGGTTTTTCTGTTTTCCCCGCACATCTCATCCCGGCAAACATCAGGAAGGAAATACTAGATGGCCGCGACATCAACCTGGCATCCCTTCTGATCTCGGTACACGATGTGACAGAGAACAAGGCCTACGCTTGGGGCGACGTTTCCGTTATCTTGAAGGCAAAAGACCACAGGCTTACACGAAAGCTCACGGTTACGGAGTTCGTACTTGCTTTCGGCATGTTTCGGGATGTCATCTGTTCCATCAAACCAGACAGGAGGGAAGAACTAGACCTCTACCTTCATGCTGTCACAGATTTAGGGTACAAGTACGGAGGCAGCGCCTTCTACGACTACCATCGCTCCTTTTCAGCAAAGGCAGCAGCCAAGCTCAGTCAGTTTCAGGCAACCACGGACTGGAGCGCCATCGACACCGAACTCTTCTGTCGCCATTTCGCTGGCCTCCGCTCCCCACTTTGCACTAACTGCCAATCCTCCACCCACACCGCCAATTGGTGTTCAGAACCCGATGGTAGACGCCTCCCCAACTTCCCCTCTGCCCCGCACACATCCCAGTATTCAGACGCAACCCCACCACACCCCCAGGAGGACAGACTCGGACGGCCCGTCCGAACTTTAGGAGGGGCGCAGATATGCAATAATTTCAATTTGGGGATCTGCAACTTCTCACGTTGCAGACTCCTCCACGTCTGCCTCATTTGCCGCAAAGCCCACCCCAGGATCACCTGCGGGATCAATAAGCTCAGCTCAGCCTGACTAAGCCGTATTGATATCGGATGGCTGCAATCCTACCTCACCTCACACCCATCACCCTCACTAGCAGCCTTTCTGGTACAAGGCTTCACCACAGGCTTTCACACGGGGCTTATCACACTCCCCGACACCACCCACGAGTGCAAAAACCTGCTGTCAGCAGCCACCGACGAGGAAGCCATCAGTACCCTACTACAAAACGAACTTGACCGAGGGTACATGATCGGCCCCTTCTCTCACCCACCGTTTTCCGTTTGGAGAGTTAGCCCTATCGGGCTCGTAAAAGGGAAGTTTTCAAATAAACTCCGTTTAATTTATGATTTGTCCGCGCCTTATTCTTCTCACACACCTAGCTTAAATTCCCTTATACCCTCACAAGAATTTTCTCTCAAATACTCTTCTGTCGACCTTGCTATCCAGGCCATCCTAGACACAGGCGAGGGCGCCTGGCTCTCCAAAGCAGACGTCGCAGACGCCTTCAAGCTGCTACCAATCCAGCCGTGTCTGTGGCGCTGGCACGGAGTCAGGTGGAAAGGTCAGTACTACTTCGCCACGAAACTGACCTTTGGATCCAAAAGCAGCCCATGGCTCTTTGACACGTTCGCACAGTCCCTGTCCTGGATTCTCTCGCACCACGCATCCTGTCAGAAAGTGATCCATTACTTGGATGACTTTCTGCTCATCGAAGACCCCAACCGTCCCCCGGTAGACCTCATGAGTCTAAGGGAGGTCTTCTCCAACCTCAATGTCCCCATAGCGGAGAAGAATATAGAAGGCCCAGCACATCGCATCACCTTCCTAGGCGTCATACTAGACACTCAGGCCATGCAGGCCAGCCTACCACCAGACAAGTTGACTCGCATCAGGGAAGTCATTCATTCCTTCACGGCCACTCAGGGGTGCTCCAGGAGGCAACTTCAGTCCTTACTCGGGATGTTAAATTTCGCAGTAAGAGTCATCCCTCAGGGACGATCCTTTGTCTCCCGCCTCCTAGTTTTCCTCACAGGATGTCAAGACCCAGACCAGATCTTCAGACTTGATCAGGCAGCCATAGCCGACCTTTCCATGTGGGACCACTTCCTGGCTGACTGGAATGGCATTTCCATGTTCATTCCGGCAGCATCTCCCTCTTCTCCCCGGATTGTCACTGACGCCGCTGCCTCCACGGGCTTCGCAGCTATTTTTGGCCCCCACTGGTTTGCCGGTCCATGGCCGCCAGAAATCTTGGCAATCCCCGGTTTCAGCCAGTCCTCCTCCCTATTCGAACTATACCCAATAGTGGCAGCAGCACAAACTTGGGGAAGCAGTTGGGCAGGCCAGACGGTGTTTTTTTCCACTGACAATCAGGCCACAGCTGACATCATAAACAAAGGCCGGTCCAGGTCCTTGACCATTATGGCCTTCCTGCGCAGGCTGGTACAATTATCCCTGCTACACCAGTTCAAGGTCCTCTGCGTCCACATCCCGGGCAAGTGTAACACCTCAGCTGACGCTCTGTCCCGATTCAATTTCCCGTTGTTCTTTTCCCAGGAACCCGGAGCCGATTCGACCATGGCTGCCATCCCTCACTGGTCTCAACTAACCCTAGTCTGAGTCACCACCTTCACGGCACCACCAGTCTTACAATCTTTTGCCAAACAATAAACCATTACCTCCCTAAAAACAAGTCTTTGCGCCCTTTTCTTAACTACTCTACTAGCAGAAAGGGCCTCACGGTGCAGCTCACCAGGGCTTACCTTACGGTAGACCAGGGCACACTTCAGGTCTAGTTTGTTGTCTGTCTTGTGGCGTGTTTATGTTTGCTCCTTCACATCGTTAAGAACCGAGGGCTCCGACCATAAATAGGAAGGCCAGCATGGTGGCCTGCAATTATGGGAGGAGCCCGGAGGGTATATATACCAGACCTCTCCACGAGGCCGGTGTCGGTTCCAGCGCGCCGTACCCGCCCACCCATTCCCCTTCTCAGAACACTCCAACACGTTTCTCTACAGAAACAGCCATTACTCCTCAGGTAAGCGCCCTTTTCTTAACTACTCTACTAGCAGAAAGGGCCTCACGGTGCAGCTCACCAGGGCTTACCTTACGGTAGACCAGGGCACACTTCAGGTCTAGTTTGTTGTCTGTCTTGTGGCGTGTTTATGTTTGCTCCTTCACATCGTTAAGAACCGAGGGCTCCGACCATAAATATATATATATATATATATATATATATATATATATTGCTTGTCTTGTTTCACACTTGGGTGACTTTTCCAGCAAATTTGGACCTCCGAGTTGTATGACAAGTTGTACCCCATGATTCTCAATGATAACTATTCATATCTGTGCTACTTCAAGTCACACCAACTTCAAAGTAGTCTTTGTACTACTTTGGCGTGACTTTCATGCGACTTTAGGTACATAGGTCACTATATTACACAGGCATTCCCAGAAGTTGGGGCCAAGTTGCAGCGGCAAAGTGGCAGAAAAATAGTGTGACTTTCAGGTTGCAGCAGTGTGAATGAAATTCATGGATAACACCTTTGATTTTGGCCCTATTGTAACATGTGCATCCTGAAAGTGGGGCAAATTCATCGCTTTACTACCTTGGTTTGACTTTGATGCGATTTGAGGTCCATACACCACAAGATTACACAGGCATTGCTTCAAGTCACGACATGGCTGTGCAATTTTAAGGTCTCACAAGTGCAAAAAGGGTCTAATTCAAAGGTGTTATCAATTAATCTCATTAGGTTACTTTCACACTTGGGTGACTTTTCATGCAGCTTTGGACTTCAGAGTCGCATTAAAAGTTGCCCCCCATGATTTACTTTCATATCTATGCAACTTCACCCATATTCACATAGCTCCGAATTGACGTGTCAAATTTCAAGCCAAATCGGCGCCTATTGACCGCAATGGAACTGTAGTTCCTGCACTTCTTTGGGGGACTTCAGGGGGCGAATTCTTACCTCAAAACTTTTTGAGATGGGTATAAAGGACGCCTATTAGCAAAAGTATGTAGGCATAGGACACAACCCCTAAAACACCTCCTTGAAGGAGAATTATTCCAAAAAAATGCACATCACAGTCGCATGACAAGTTATACCCCATGATTTTCAAAGAGTACCATTCATATCTGTGCGACTTCAAGTCACACCGACTTCAAAGTAGTCCCTGTACTACTTTGGTCTGACTTTGATGCGAGTTGAGGTCCATAGACCTCAAGTTTACACAGGCATTCCCTGAAATCACTGCAAAATTGCTGACCCAATTTTGCGGGAAAATTGCGCGACTTTCCCTGTGACTCCTGCGCCATAGACCTGCAAGTGTAAAAGGGTCACTGTGCTGAGTACTATTAAACTTAAAATATAAAGTAGTCCCACCATTAAACACTTGCAAATGTATGTTCTCAATATAATTGTGCTCAAATGGCTGAAAATCACACAGATGATATCACCTACTGAAAGCTTGCATTGTACTCAGCAGCATATGCTGAAAAGAGGCAAACGCCTATTAACCAATGCCACATCAGCATGAGCATGGTTGTTACTATAATATTAATGTCTGAAATGCAAAACATTATTGTATAGAATCAAACATTAGTAAATGTATTTTCAATGTAGGTATGTGCTCAGCTCTGTGGCATAGTGGTTTGTCCAGCTACCTTCAAAGGTTCAAGCCATGAGTTCAAATTCCACTGACAGTATCACCTCCTGAAAATGTGCATTGTACTCAGCAGCATAATTAGCCAATGCACATCAGTTTGGTTTATTCCATATTTTAACTCTTAAAATGCATGCAATGGTATGTACTTATTCAATAATATTATGGTGTGGAATTCCAAAAATCAATGAAAAAAACATTGTGGGGTCCCCCCCCAAATACATACCAGGCCCCCAGAAGGGCCTGGTATGGACTTTAAGGGGAACTCCACACCATTTTTCCATTTTTTTTTTTAAAGTGACATGGGCCCCCCCAAAATCCATACCAGACCCTTATCCGAGCATGCAGCCTGGAGGTCAGGATAGAGGGGTACGAGCGAGCACCCTCCCGAGTTGAACCATACTAGGCCACATGCCCTCAACATGGGGAGGGTGCTTTGGGGTCCGCCCAAAGTACCTTGTCCCCATTTTGATAAGGACAATGGCCTCTTCCCAACAACTCTGGTTGGTGGTTGTCGGTCTGCGGGCAGGGGTTTTATCAGAATCTGGAAGCCGCCTTTAACAAGGGGGTCCCCAGATACTCCCCCCTATGTGAATTGGTATGGGGTACATCGTACCCCTACCCGTTCACCAAAAAAAGCAGTGAAATGTAAAAAAAACAGTAGGCAGTCCTGTATTCAATTCAAGTCCTGTATTGTAAAATAGCTCCGAGCTGTCTTCTTCCCTGAGCCGTTTTCTCCTGCCGCTGTCTCTCCCACCACCATCTTAACCCTGAGCTGTCTTCTCCAAGAGCCATCTCTCCAGCCGCTGCCGTCTTCTCCATCTGCTGTGTTCTTCCGCACCACCGGTTACCAGCTAATAAAAAAAGCCTCTCTTTTTCTGTGGCGGTCTTCCTCCACTGTGTTGTCACCCGCTGTGTGGTGTCTCTTACATAGCCATGGGGCGGGCTATCTGAGTGACATCATCGGATGGCCACAGAAGACTGCTACAGAAGGAGAGTGGCTTTTTTTATTAGCTTTAACACGGTGCGCGGAAGAACACAGCAGCGGAAGAAGAAGGTGGCGGCATGAGAGACGACCCAGGGAGAAGAAACACTAGTAAATGTATTTTCTATGTATGATTGTGCAAAGCCCAATAGGCTAGTGGTCAGCACTTCTACCTTGAAAAACTCTGGCTGTGAAGGACTCATGGTTTAAATTCCCACAGAGCGATACTAAAAGATTGCATTGATGAAAAAAAGGCGAGTGACTATTAGCCAAAGCAGCATATGCTGAAAATAGGCGATTGCGCATGGTGAGAGAGTGGGGAGGTGCTCTCACCATCCAGAAGTGACGTGTCCAGCCACCTCTGAGCTGAATCTGAGAACCAGGAAGCGTTGGGAGCCACCAGCGCAGCCGGGGACATCAGCTGCCTCTCCACCTGCGAGCCGACCGCCTTCCCCTAGGAGTGGATGAACCTCCTATACCATTTCACATGCGCTGTAATCGCTACAATCTTGTGAGTTTAAAATCGTCTGTCCTATATTAAAATGTTTTTATCACGCTGTACGTAGATGGCCCTGCTCTCTTCTTTGTTTTTTACTGTCTACAGAGCCCCTTCTAGCTTGTTATGAGCCAGCAGCCATCCAGAGTCAGCCCATCTGTGACCATCTACACACCTCTTGCTGCATTTAAACTCTCGTGCATGGACTCCCCACTATAGAGAGTAGATTAATCGCCCATTTCTCTCTTTTTGAGCTGACATGAACATTTGTATGAGATATCTGAGCAGACCACCAAGCCATTGTGCTAAGTATGCTGAGACCTGCATAATAGTGTAGTATGATTAAATAATAAACATAAATAGTTACCGCTTTATAATAATAAAAAAAAACATGAAAAAACAACATACAACAAATAGGTAACCTTAAATTTGTAATACATATAACTTTTCAGAATAGCAGACTTTACTCTGTAATAATAATTCATAATTGCATTCATTGGCAAAAGATGGAAAAAAACTAGGAATACTAATTGCAATACACATCAATAGATGCACACGAGGTAGAGCACATCTCACATAAACAATTTTATTTCACATACATGGATCATGGTCGGAGTGCAGTGCTATATAATAACTTAGTAGAAATTGGCCTTTGCATGTACGCGGAATTGCTAATTAGCGCTGATTTCCGAATTTACTAACGTATGTTCGCTGCAATTGCGCTGTTGAAATCTTAATTGCCTAAAATGGGCGCTATTATATGTAATAGTGCCCAGTACTTCCCAGCACTATAGTAAATGACCCGCACAGTGTAGGGAGACACAGCTCTCATTCCTGCATACAAGGGTGGCTCCAAAACGTGCTGCAAGAGGAAGGAGCCACCCTAAAACAGGAAGCTTGGGCAGTGGTGGAAAGTAAGCAAGGATTAAAATATGAAAAAATAATTGAAGTGGCACTAAACTCTAGCTTTAAAAAATCTATTCAAGTATGTATTCTTAACTCAAAAAAGTACCATCTATTGCTATCAGCTTTCTCCAAATTCCTTTTTTGCTGCTGTGATCTGACTTACTGTTAGGCCTGATTCACACCTATGCATTTGCTTTTTGCATTTTGCAGATTTGCACTACAGAACGTGTTCCATAGGAAAACATGTTAAATGGACTATAGTGCAAATCTGCAACATGCAAAAAGCACTAAAAAGGCATAGGTGTGAATCAGGCCTTAGAAGGTGGCTAGTTTAATTTTCCATAGTCCCACTGCATGTGGGAACGTACTGTAGCCACCCTCTCTTGCTTGCTCCCAAAAAGGTGTTCATGGAGGATGTTACAAGGAAGTAGAACATTTTATATTCATGAAAAATAGATTACAGGGCCAATAAATAACAGATGAGTACAGATTATTTTTGGAGAATAAGAATATTTTTTAGGGTCAGTTTAAATGAGCTGCTTACAGTACTTAAAAACATTGAGTGTTTAACCTCTTGCTGCTCATGTAAAGCATATATGTGCAGTGACAAATAGGGTGGGCTTTAATGCCCATGCACCTCACATATGTCTCCATGGATGGCTGAGGTTTCTGTGCTGAGAGCGCAATCACTACATGCTCTTAGCACACTGACCAATCTGTCAGCTCCTGGTTTATGGTAATGATCGGGATCCTGAAGGATGATCTTGAGATTATGTTGCTACCCTGACAGCCAATCACAATGGTCACATGATTGGGCAGTCCTTCACACCCCCAGGAAGTAAAGACCCAGTTAAAGGGATGCCAGGACAGAATGGGATAATATCATTGTAATGTTTATATAGGTACAGTCAGGGCTTTTTTTCAACTGAAACATGGTAGTATGAATTTCCGTATTGGCAAGGGGCACTTGGGTGTGCTAGTGGGTCTATTGATGCTGATCTATAATTGCTAGGGGGATGTTGTGTTTTTGGGGGTCTATTATGGCGTGGGAGGATTTACTGTTGCAGGAGGGGTCTATTGTTGATATATGTATAGTTCAGCGAACTACTGAATGAACAACATTGACCAGAACGTCCACATGAATTGCTCTGCATGATGTTTCAATTTCTTCCTGTAATGCAGTCAGTGTAGGTGGGTTTCTATGGTACACCACATCATTTAGTGTTTTCCACAGATAGAAATAACGGGGTATTATGTCTGGGGAACGTGGAGGGAATTCAACAGCACCTCAATGTCCTATTCAACATCCTGGCAGAATGTCATTGAGATAGGCTCTCATGTCTCGTGGTAGTGAGGTGGTGCACCATTTTGCTGGAAGTAAAATTGTAATCCGAATAAACCACACGAATGGCCAGTAACATGATGACATCAACAATGGTGCGACTACTGAGCTCTTTAGGGGAAACATAATACTACCCATTGCTGCCATAATTCAATTTGGGTTTTAAAAAAGGGCATAGATAACAACTGTTGAAGGGTGTATACATTTGTGGGCCCCTCTGTATATACTGTATATGCATTAACAAAGTACTTTATATATTATATCAGCCCTCAGATTTTCCACTCACCTACTCGCATATTGCGAGTGGAAAATAATTGCTGGCAAGTGTGAGGCTGCATCGGGGGGGGGGGGGCACTGCCAGAAGGTGTGGCTGAATGGGAGCCCTTCTCCCAGCAAGGGAAAGAGAGATGAGAGGAAGAGGCGAGCCGGACGGATCATCAGAGAGCGGGGATTGCCCTCTGTAACAGCTTTCATTTGAATTACCTGGTGATCCCAGATCTCACCGTCACACAGTCCCTTCGCTTGGCCCGGTGCCTTTGGTAGACAGAACACCGGTCCAATGCCGGGATGTGTGACGTTATCAAAGGCGCCGGGCCAGGAGGTGGGATTATGTGATGGTGAGATCTGGGAACACCGGGCAATTCAAATGAAAGTTGCTACAGTGGGCAATCCCAGCTCTCTGATGATGCAGCCGGCTCGCCTCTTTCTCTGGCTGGGAGAAGGGCTCGCCTCTTTCTCTGCTCAGGTGAGGCTGCATTGATGGGCACAGGTCACGCTGCATTGATGGACACTTGTTACACTGCATTGATGGGCACAGGTCATGCTGCATTGATGAGCACTGGTTATGCTGAATTGATGGGCAGAGGTTAGGCTCTATTGATGGACACAAGTCGTGCTGCATTGATGGGCACAGGTTATAATGAATTGATAGGCACAGGTCAGGCTGCATTTATGGACACAGGTCATGCTGCATTGATGGACACAGGTCACGCTGCATTGATTGGCACTGGTTATGCTGCACTGATGGGCACAGGTCAGGTTCCACTGATGGGCACAGTTAAGGGTGCATTGATAGGCACAGGCGAGGCTGCATTGATGGGCACAGGTCATACTGCCTGGATGGGCACTGGTGAGGCTGAATTGATGGGCACAGGTAAGGCTGCATTAATGGGCACTGGTGAGGCTGCATTGATGGGCATTGGTGAGGCTGTGCTGATGGGCACTGGTGAGGCTGTGCTGATGGGCATTGGTCACGCTGCATTGATGAGCACAGGTCACGCTGCATTGAGGGGCACTGGTTATGCTGCATTGATGGGCACAGGTCATGCTGCATTACTGGGCACAGGTGAGGCTGCATTGATGGGCACTGTGAGGCTGCATTGATGGGCACTGGTGAGGCTGCATTGATGGGCACTGGTGAGGCTGTGCTGATGGACACTGGTGAGGCTGCACTAATGTGCACTGATAGGCTGCACTGATATACTATATACAGTATATATACACTCACCGGCCACTTTATTAGGAACACCTTGCTAGTACCGGGTTGGACCCCGCTCAGCCCTCAGAACTGCCTTGATTCTTTGTGGTATAGATTCAACAAGGTGTTGGAAACATTCCTCAGAGATTTTGGTCCATATTGACATGATTGCATCACGCAGTTGCTGCAGATTTGTCGGCTGCACATGCATGGTGCGACTCTCCCAAAGGTATTGAATTGAGATCTGGTGACTGGAGACCATTGGAGTACAGTGAACTCATTGTCATGTTCAAGAAACCAGTTTGAGAGATTTGAGCTTTGTGACATATTGCATTATCCTGCTGGAAGTACCCATCAGAAGATGGGGACACTGTAGTCATAAAGTGATGGACACGGTCGGCAACAATGCTCAGGTGGGCTGTGGTGTTTAAATGATGCTCAATTGGTACTAAAGGGCCCAAAGTGTGCCAAGAAATTATCCCCCACACCATTACACCACTACCACCATCCTGAACCATTGATACAAGGCGGGTTGGATCCATGTTTTTATGTTGTTTACGCCAAATTCTGACCCTGCCATCTGAATGTCGCAGCTGAAATCGAGACTCGTTTTTCCAATCTTCTATTGTCCAATTTTGGTGAGCCTATGTGAACTGTAGCCTTAGTTTCTTGTTCTTAGCTGACAGGAGTGGCACCCGGGGTGGTCTTCTGCTGCTGTAGCCCATCTGATTCATGGTTTGATGCGTTGTGCATTCAGAGATGGTATTCTGCATCCCTTGGTTGTAACGAGTGGTTATTTGCGTTACTGTTGCCTTTCTATCATCTCCAACCAGTCTGTCTATTCTCCTCTGACATTAACAAGGCATTTTCCTTCACACAACTGCCGCTCACTGGATATTTTCTCTTTTTCTGACTATTCTCTGGTTATGCGTGAAATGCCCAGTAGATCAGCAGAAGTACCCAGAACAGCCGCGTCTGGCACCAACAACCATGCCACTTTCAAAGTCACATAAAGTGGAGCTCCACCCAAAAGGGGAAGCTCCGCTTGTTTGCACCCTCACCCCCTCCACTGCCACATTTTGCACTTTTTGGGGGGGAGGGGTGAGCAGGTACCTGGTTTTGACAGGTACCCGCTCCCACTTCCCTGGTAAGATCACCACACAATGATCTACGACATTTCTGGCCCCTCCTCCTTTCCCCACTGCCTTCTGGGACACACAGAGGTCCCAGAAGATGGCTGGACCATTCAGAAAGTGCAGCGTGACTTAGGCATGGGCAGTAGGAAACAGGCCGTGAAACCGCAAGGCTTCACGGACTGTTTCCCTTACCACAGATGCCGGCGCCTGCACTCAAAGCCGATTGACGAATCGGCTAGGGCAGTGGCGTAGCGTGGAGGGTGTGGAGGGGCCGTGGCACCGGGCACAAAATTTAGGGGGGCGCAGCTATGGACGGTGTCACTCGCTATGCTCCAGCCACCATGTTGCGGCTCAGGGATTGGCAGCGGCTGCCCTTTGATTGGACAAACGGGTGTCATTTGCGGTGGCAGGGGCTGGGTTGCTCTGGGAGTGCCACCTCTGCCTCGCTGTGTGACCCCTCGCCGTTGTTTTCTCCTCCTCTGCGCCGGACTGGATTTTCCATTTTCCCTATTGTGGAAGCCAGTCTGGGACTGGCGCGGCGGCGCCTTCTCTACCCCACAGGGCAGAACATGTGATGAAATGGCATCTCCGGGGATCTTCCTGACCAAATGAACTGTGGTATCTGACACAGATGCCCCAATGTTCCTCCTGCCCCCCCACTTATCCCCATTATCCCACTTATCCTAAATATCCACCCTCTCCCCCCACGTATCCCAAATGTCCCACTTCTCCTACCACTTATCCCCAATGCCCCTCCTCTACTCTCTCTTATCCCAAATGTTCTTCTCCCCCCACTTATCCCCAATGTCCCTATCCTCCCATGTATCCCTAATATCCTCCACTTATCCCAAGGTGTCCCCCTCTCCCCCCACTTATACCAAACACCCCCCACTCCCACCACTAAGCACCAATTCCCCCCTCCCCCCACTTAGCACCAATGTTCCAACTCTCCCCCCAAATTAGAAATGAGCACATTGCCACCCCCCCCCCCATTTAGCACCAATGCCCCATTAACTTGGCACCAATATCATTGCCTATACCCCCTCTTTGCACTAATGCCCCCTATCCCCACCTAACATTGCACTCCTACTGTAAGTTGTAGCTGCTCTTCTGTAGCAGACCGTCTCTCTGATACTTTGTAGGTGGGGAAGAGAGTATTTGGGGGTGAGAGAAGAGCTCTTACAGGAAGGGGGGTTGTAAACTGTCCTGTGAGACATGCATTCCTGAGCCCTGCAAGCTGTACTTAGCACACTCATGAACTCTGCAGTGCACTCTCTACGCAGTGCACTTCTGAACTCTGCTCACTCTGCTTAGCGTACTTCTGAACTCTGGTCACTCTGCGTAGCGCACTTCTGAACTCTGCTCACTCTGCGTAGCGCACTCCTGAGCTCTGTGCACTCTTGAGCTCCGCACTCTGTATATAGTGCACTCCTGAACCCTGCACTGTGTACCTAGCGCTCTCCTGAACTTTGCTCTCTATACGTAGTAGAATCTTAATCTTTTCTCTTTGTTTATAGCACACTCCTAATCTTTGCACTGTGTACATTGCCCACCTCTGAAGTCTACACAGTGTACGCAGTGCACTCCTGAACTCTGTTTGCAGTGCACTCTTGAGCTCTTCACTCTGTATGAAGTGCACTCTGAACTCTGTACCTAGCACTCTCCTAAACTTTACACTCTGTACTTAGGGTACTCCTGGTCTTTGCACTCTGTACGCAGTACACTCATGAACTCTGTATGCGCTGCACTCCTGAACGCTGCACTCAGTGCAGAATGCACCACTAGTATTTAACAATGCCCCATTAAGACTCTCCGACTGTTAGGCGGTGGTGGGGTGGTTAAGGTCCTGAACTTATTCTCTGAGAAAAAATTCCCTGCCTATAGTATGTCTGCAGTCTCTGACCATTTCCTGTAGTGTGTCTGCAGTCTCGGAACGTCTCCGGTAGTATGTCTGCAGTCTCTGACCATCTCCTGTAATATGTCTGCAGTCTCTGATTATCTCCTGTACTATGTCTGCAGTTTCTGACTGTCTCCTGTAGTAAATCTATCACTAAATAATATGCACAACCCTTATGTCTGGTTTATTTTTGGCTGCCTGCTCTGCTGTTTATAGGTGTTCCTCGTTATTTGCAACCTAAGCCTCTGATTGGTTGCCCGCAGCCTTTTATTATTAGTTGATACTGAGAAGATATCTCTTTGACTACTGTAATCAAACAGATATCTCAGATCTAACCAATAATAAAAGGCTGCAGGCAGCCAGTCAGAGGCTCAGGCTGTGAGTGGAGGAACCTGGGCCCCCATTCTTGGGTGCTAAAAGTCCACAGTAGGGATGGGCCCGGTGCTCGATGCGAACCCATGTTCGCATCGAGCACCAGGTGTTCGCTCGCTCGGCGAGCCCAGAACTATTTTGGCCGCTCGCATCACGTTCGTGTGATGCGAGCGGCCCCGCAATGCATTGCGGCCGGCGCGGCCGGCGCAGTGCATTGCTGGCTGATGATTGGCCAAGCATGCACTGTGACCCCGCATGCTTGGCCAATCACAGCGCCGGAAACTCGAAGAGCCATAATTGGCTACAGGCAGGACGCCTGTAGCCAATTACAGCTCAGGGGCTTTAGTACACGCCCCCTCTTATAAAAGGCCGCCACGCCGTCTGCGCCGGTCACATGCTGTTCCGGCGTAGATAGAGCAGGATCGTTCTGTGTCACTCTGCTGGATTTAGTTAGAGAGATTTACTTAGAGAGATTGAGTTAGATAGATTCATTTAGAAAGATTGATTTAGAAAGAGGGGCTTGTAGTGTGTTCGTGGCAGGCAGGCACTGGCAGCAAACAGAGCTCCTGTATTTTGTTCCCAGAAGCACCTATAGGACTTGTAGTGTGTTCGTGGCAGGCAGGCAGAGCTCCTATATTTTGTTCCCAGAAGCACCTATAGGACTTGTAGTGTGTTCGTGGCAGGCAGGCAGAGCTCCTATATTTTGTTCCCAGAAGCACCTATAGGACTTGTAGTGTGTTCGTGGCAGGCAGGCAGAGCTCCTATATTTTGTTCCCAGAAGCACCTATAGGACTTGTAGTGTGTTCGTGGCAGGCAGGCAGAGCTCCTATATTTTGTTCCCAGAAGCACCTATAGGACTTGTAGTGTGTTTGTGGCAGGCAGGCAGAGCTCCTATATTTTGTTCCCAGAAGCACCTATAGGACTTGAAGTGTGTTAGTCCCATCACACAGAGCTATATTTTTCTTCCCAGAAGCACCTATAGGACTTGAAGTGTGTTAGTCCCATCACACAGAGATCATATATTTTGTTCCCAGAAGCACCTATAGGACTTGAAGTGTGTTAGTCCCATCACAGAGACCTATATTTTCTTCCCATAAGCACCTATAGGACTTGAAGTGTGTTAGTCCCATCACACAGAGATCATATATTTTGTTC
Source organism: Lithobates sylvaticus (assembly GCA_028564925.1). NCBI lineage: Eukaryota > Metazoa > Chordata > Amphibia > Anura > Ranidae > Lithobates > Lithobates sylvaticus. The sequence continues at coordinate 123,547,043 of CM053030.1, read as the reverse complement.
CCAGAAGCACCTATAGGACTTGAAGTGTGTTAGTCCCATCACACAGACCTATATTTTCTTCCCAGAAGCACCCATAGGACTTGAAGTGTGTTAGTCCCATCACACAGAGATCATATATTTTGTTCCCAGAAGCACCTATAGGACTTGAAGTGTGTTAGTCCCATCACACAGACCTATATTTTCTTCCCAGAAGCACCTATAGGACTTGAAGTGTGTTAGTCCCATCACACAGAGATCATATATTTTGTTCCCAGAGGCACCTATAGGACTTGAAGTGTGTTAGTCCCATCACACAGACCTACATTTTCTTCCCAGAAGCACCTATAGGACTTGAAGTGTGTTAGTCCCATCACACAGAGATCATATATTTTGTTCCCAGAAGCACCTATAGGACTTGAAGTGTGTTAGTCCCATCACACAGACCTATATTTTCTTCCCAGAAGCACCCATAGGACTTGAAGTGTGTTAGTCCCATCACACAGAGATCATATATTTTTTCCCAGAAGCACCTATAGGACTTGAAGTGTGTTAGTCCCATCACACAGACCTATATTTTCTTCCCAGAAGCACCTATAGGTCTTGAAGTGTGTTAGTCCCATCACACAGAGATCATATATTTTGTTCCCAGAGGCACCTATAGGACTTGAAGTGTGTTAGTCCCATCACACAGACCTATATTTTCTTCCCAGAAGCACCTATAGGACTTGAAGTGTGTTAGTCCCATCACACAGAGATCATATATTTTGTTCCCAGAGGCACCTATAGGACTTGAAGTGTGTTAGTCCCATCACACAGACCTACATTTTCTTCCCAGAAGCACCCATAGGACTTGAAGTGTGTTAGTCCCATCACACAGAGATCATATATTTTGTTCCCAGAAGCACCTATAGGACTTGAAGTGTGTTAGTCCCATCACACAGACCTATATTTTCTTCCCAGAAGCACCTATAGGACTTGAAGTGTGTTAGTCCCATCACACAGAGATCATATATTTTGTTCCCAGAGGCACCTATAGGACTTGAAGTGTGTTAGTCCCATCACACAGACCTACATTTTCTTCCCAGAAGCACCTATAGGACTTGAAGTGTGTTAGTCCCATCACACAGAGATCATATATTTTGTTCCCAGAAGCACCTATAGGACTTGAAGTGTGTTAGTCCCATCACACAGACCTATATTTTCTTCCCAGAAGCACCCATAGGACTTGAAGTGTGTTAGTCCCATCACACAGAGATCCTATATTTGGTTCCCAGAAGCACCTATAGGACTTGAAGTGTGTTAGTCCCATCACACAGACCTATATTTTCTTCCCAGAAGCACCCATAGGACTTGAAGTGTGTTAGTCCCATCACACAGAGATCATATATTTTGTTCCCAGAAGCACCTATAGGACTTGAAGTGTGTTAGTCCCATCACACAGACCTACATTTTCTTCCCAGAAGCACCGATAGGACTTGAAGTGTGTTAGTCCCATCACACAGAGATCATATATTTTGTTCCCAGAGGCACCTATAGGACTTGAAGTGTGTTAGTCCCATCACACAGACCTACATTTTCTTCCCAGAAGCACCTATAGGACTTGAAGTGTGTTAGTCCCATCACACAGAGATCATATATTTTGTTCCCAGAAGCACCTATAGGACTTGAAGTGTGTTAGTCCCATCACACAGACCTATATTTTCTTCCCAGAAGCACCTATAGGACTTGAAGTGTGTTAGTCCCATCACACAGAGATCATATATTTTGTTCCCAGAGGCACCTATAGGACTTGAAGTGTGTTAGTCCCATCACACAGACCTATATTTTCTTCCCAGAAGCACCTATAGGACTTGAAGTGTGTTAGTCCCATCACACAGAGATCATATATTTTGTTCCCAGAAGCACCTATAGGACTTGAAGTGTGTTAGTCCCATCACACAGACCTACATTTTCTTCCCAGAAGCACCGATAGGACTTGAAGTGTGTTAGTCCCATCACACAGAGATCATATATTTTGTTCCCAGAAGCACCTATAGGACTTGAAGTGTGTTAGTCCCATCACACAGACCTATATTTTCTTCCCAGAAGCACCTATAGGACTTGAAGTGTGTTAGTCCCATCACACAGAGATCATATATTTTGTTCCCAGAGGCAACTATAGGACTTGAAGTGTGTTAGTCCCATCACACAGACCTACATTTTCTTCCCAGAAGCACCTATAGGACTTGAAGTGTGTTAGTCCCATCACACAGAGATCATATATTTTGTTCCCAGAAGCACCTATAGGACTTGAAGTGTGTTAGTCCCATCACACAGACCTATATTTTCTTCCCAGAAGCACCCATAGGACTTGAAGTGTGTTAGTCCCATCACACAGAGATCCTATATTTTGTTCCCAGAAGCACCTATAGGACTTGAAGTGTGTTAGTCCCATCACACAGAGCTATATTTTCTTCCCAGAATCACCCATAGGACTTGAAGTGTGTTAGTCCCATCACACAGAGATCATATATTTTGTTCCCAGAAGCACCTATAGGACTTGAAGTGTGTTAGTCCCATCACACAGACCTACATTTTCTTCCCAGAAGCACCGATAGGACTTGAAGTGTGTTAGTCCCATCACACAGAGATCATATATTTTGTTCCCAGAAGCACCTATAGGACTTGAAGTGTGTTAGTCCCATCACACAGACCTACATTTTCTTCCCAGAAGCACCTATAGGACTTGAAGTGTGTTAGTCCCATCACACAGAGATCATATATTTTGTTCCCAGAAGCACCTATAGGACTTGAAGTGTGTTAGTCCCATCACACAGACCTATATTTTCTTCCCAGGAGCACCCATAGGACTTGAAGTGTGTTAGTAGTCCCATCACACAGAGATCATATATTTTGTTCCCAGAAGCACCTATAGGACTTGAAGTGTGTTAGTCCCATCACACTGACCTACATTTTCTTCCCAGAAGCACCGATAGGACTTGAAGTGTGTTAGTCCCATCACACAGAGATCATATATTTTGTTCCCAGAAGCACCTATAGGACTTGAAGTGTGTTAGTCCCATCACACAGACCTATATTTTCTTCCCAGAAGCACCCATAGGACTTGAAGTGTGTTAGTCCCATCACACAGAGATCATATATTTTGTTCCCAGAAGCACCTATAGGACTTGAAGTGTGTTAGTCCCATCACACAGACCTATATTTTCTTCCCAGAAGCACCTATAGGACTTGAAGTGTGTTAGTCCCATCACACAGAGATCCTCTATTTTCTTTGCAGAAGCACCCATAGGACTTCTAGTGTGTTAGTGGCATCACACAGAGCTCCTATATTTTCTTCTCAGCAGCACCCACAGGACTTCTAGTGTGTTAGTGGCATCACACAGAGCTCCTCTATTTTCTTTGCAGAAGCACCCATAGGACTTCTAGTGTGTTAGTGGCATCACACAGAGCTCCTATATTTTCTTCTCAGCAGCACCCACAGGACTTCTAGTGTGTTAGTGGCATCACACAGAGCTCCTTTTTTTTCTTTGCAGAAGCACCCATAGGACTTCTAGTGTGTTAGTGGCATCACACAGAGCTCCTATATTGTCTTCTCAGCAGCACCCACAGGACTTCTAGTGTGTTAGTGGCATCACACAGAGCTCCTATATTTTCTTTGCAGAAGCACCCATAGGACTTCTAGTGTGTTAGTGGCATCACACAGAGCTCCTATATTTTCTTCTCAGCAGCACCCACAGGACTTCTAGTGTGTTAGTGGCATCACACAGAGCTCCTCTATTTTCTTTGCAGAAGCACCCATAGGACTTCTAGTGTGTTAGTGGCATCACACAGAGCTCCTTTTTTTTCTTTGCAGAAGCACCCATAGGACTTCTAGTGTGTTAGTGGCATCACACAGAGCTCCTATATTGTCTTCTCAGCAGCACCCACAGGACTTCTAGTGTGTTAGTGGCATCACACAGAGCTCCTCTATTTTCTTTGCAGAAGCACCCATAGGACTTCTAGTGTGTTAGTGGCATCACACAGAGCTCCTATATTTTCTTCTCAGTAGCACCCACAGGACTTCTAGTGTGTTAGTGGCATCACACAGAGCTCCTCTATTTTCTTTGCAGAAGCACCCATAGGACTTCTAGTGTGTTAGTGGCATCACACAGAGCTCCTATATTTTCTTCTCAGCAGCACCCACAGGACTTCTAGTGTGTTAGTGGCATCACACAGAGCTCCTCTATTTTCTTTGCAGAAGCACCCATAGGACTTCTAGTGTGTTAGTGGCATCACACAGAGCTCCTATATTTTCTTCTCAGCAGCACCCACAGGACTACCGACTACAATGGCTGGAAGACCGCCAAGGGGAGGCAGAGCGTGCAGAGCCAAGAACACAGGGCAGGCAGGCTCTGTTTCTAGTGGACGTGGCCGTGGCCGTGGACGTGGTCGTGCATCGTCATCAGCACGTGGCCATGGGACACGCGCGTCTTTGTTTTCGGCAGCTGGACATGTGGAGCCGCATCATGCTGAAGGCTTGGTAGAATGGATGACCAAGCCCTCCTCATCCTCCTCATCCTCTCTCACCCAGGCTCAGGGTACTGACAGAGCAGCTGCCAACGCGTACTCAATGGCATCATCAGCCACCCCTTCCCTAGACCCACCATGTCCTCCTGAGGAGTCCCCCGAACTCTTTGAGCACAGTGTTGGGTACATGCTCCAGGAGGATGCCCAACGATTCGAAGGCTCGGATGATGATACCCAGCTTGAGGAATCTGGCAGTACTGTTCCACCAGCTGCAGCTTACTGCCAGGTTTGCTCTAGTGGTGAAGAGGGAGGGGATGATGAGGTCACTGACTCCACGTGGGTGCCTGAAGGGAGAGAGGATGAGGAGGAGGACGAGGAGGAGGAGGATGCGGCGTCACATGTCCAACGAGGCAGGATGCCCCCTGGAGGCCAGGTAGAGGCCAGCACAGCAACTGTACAACACCGCAGAGCTCCGCCTGTGCAGGGCGCTGCCTCTGCACGTTATCAGAAAAGTTCTTTGGTGTGGGCCTTTTTTGAGACGAGTGCATCAGATCGCACCACTGCTATTTGCAATATTTGTCTCAAGCGAATCTCGCGTGGCCAAAACATCAGCCGCTTGGGCACCACAAGCATGACCAGACATATGTCGACCTGCCATGCAGCTCGTTGGCAGGCACACATAAAAGACCCACACCAAAGAACTAAGCGGACCTCTCCTTGCTCCTCATCAGCTGGGATCTCCATCCCCACTACACCTTCAGTCCTCTCTGAAAGCTGCTCTGAGAGGACTGAAGGTGTAGAATTAGGTGTGTCACAACCAAGTACTTGCAGTACACCGACGTCCGATTGCAGCAGGCATATTTCCCTGCCCCAGCTGCTGGACCGTAGAAAGAAGTACACTCCCAGCCATCCACATGCCCAGCGGTTGAATGCTAGCTTGGCTAAATTGCTAGCACTTCAACTGCTGCCTTTTCAGTTGGTAGACTCGGCCCCCTTCCGTGAGTTTGTTCAATGTGCGGTTCCTCAGTGGCAGGTTCCCAAACGCCACTTTTTCTCACGGAAGGCGATTCCGTCTCTCTACCGGCATGTGGAAGGCAATGTCCATGCCTCGCTGGACAGGGCGGTCAGTGGTAAGGTGCATATTACCGCTGACTCATGGTCCAGCAGGCATGGACAGGGACGGTACCTTTCTTTCACGGCCCATTGGGTCACTCTATTGGCAGCTGGGAGGGATGCAGGACAAGGTGCAGTAGTGTTGGAGGTTGTTCCGCCACCACGCCTCCAAAACGCTACTACTGCTACTGGTTGTGACACACCTCTCTCCTCCACCCCCTCCTCTTCTTCTTCCTCCAGTGCTCTGTCCTTGGAACCAGCGGTGCTCCGTAGGCGTACAAGGGGCTACGCAAGTACGCAGGCAAAAAGATGCCATGCCGTGCTTGCGCTGGTGTGTTTGGGGGACAGGAGCCACACTGGGCCAGAGGTTCTGGCAGCTCTGCAGGGGCAGGCCGAGAGGTGGTTGACGCCACGTCAGCTTAAGCCAGGAATGGTCGTTTCTGACAATGGCACCAACCTCCTCTCCGCCCTGCGACAGGGGCAGCTCACCCATGTGCCCTGCATGGCTCACGTCCTCAACCTGGTGGTGCAGCGGTTCTTGGGCAGGTTCCCAGGCTTACAGGATGTCCTGAGGCAGGCCAGGAAAGTCTGTGTGCATTTCCGCCGATCTTATAATGCCAGTGCTCGGCTGACTGAGCTGCAAAAGGAGCTGAACCTGCCCAAGAACCGCCTAATATGTGACATGCCCACCAGGTGGAACTCAACGTTGGCCATGCTGCAGCGACTGCACACGCAGCAGAGGGCCATCAATGAGTACCTTTGCGACTACGGCACCAGGACAGGGTCAGGGGAGCTTGGTTTTTTTTCCCCACGTCAGTGGAGCATGATCAGGGATGCATGCACTGTCCTCTCACCATTTGAGGAGGCCACGAGGATGGTGAGCAGTGACAGTGCATGCATCAGTGACACTGTCCCTCTTGTCCACCTGTTGGAGCATACGCTGCGTGGGATAATGGACAGGGCACTTGAGGCAGAACAGAGGCAGGAAGAGGAGGACTTCCTTGCCTCTCAAGGCCCCCTTTATCCGGACAGTGTTCCTTCTGTCCCACCCATCACACAGGAAGAGGATGAGGAGGAGGAGGAGGAGGAGGAGGATTGTGTGAGCATGGAGGTGGAGCCTGGCACTCAGCATCAGCAGCAGCAGTCTTTTAGGGATGATGTACAGTCCCAACAAACCAGTGGACTTGTACGTGGCTGGGAGGAGGTGGCTGGCGATCATGTCATCCTCAGTGACCCAGAAGACTCCGGACCGAATGCCTCAGCTAACCTACGCTGCATGGCCTCCCTGATCCTGCAAAGCCTGCGGAAGGATCCTCGTGTTCTTCGGATCAAGGAGAGGGACCATTACTGGCTGGCCACTCTCCTTGATCCGCGGTACAAGGGTAAGGTTGCGGACCTTATCTTGCCGTCGCAGAGGGAGCAGAGGATGAGACATCTCAGGGAGGCCTTGCAGAAAGGTCTGTGCAACGCGTTCCCAGAAACTGGGAGGTTACAAACTCCTGGTCCTGGGCGACGAGTTGCTGAGGCTTCGGTCAGTAGCAGAAGGAGCGGTGGGGAAGGTGGACGTCTGACCGATGCGTTCAGACAATTTTTTAGTCCGCAGCCCCAAGGTATGATCGGTTCCAGCAACCATCGCCAGCGTCTGATATACATGGTGCAGGAATACCTTGGGGCAAGGTCAGACTTGGACACCTTTCCCACCGAAAATCCTCTGGCTTACTGGGTCCTGAGGATGGATCACTGGCCAGAGCTTGCACAGTATGCAATTGAGCTACTGGCCTGTCCTGCCTCCAGCGTTCTTTCCGAACGCACATTCAGTGCTGCTGGAGGATTTGACACCGATCATAGGGTGCGCCTGTCCACCGCCTCGGTTGATCGACTGACCTTCATCAAAATGAATCAGTCTTGGATCACCACCAGCTACCAGGCACCTGAGGCGGATATAACCGAATCATTTTTAATGTCACATCCCTTCAAGACTGCCTATGCTGATGCTGAGTGACTGTCCTCTTATGTTCACTGACTATCCTCTTCCTCCTCCTCAATGATCCATGCCACCACACGAGTGCCTAAGGCACAATTTTTCAGCCCCTGTTTAACAGGGGCGTGTACATACAATTTTTATAAAAAAATGCTTCGCAACACGTGTGACTGCTGTGCTCCAAGTACAGTATCTGTGAGGGGTTGCAGTGTTGTGGCACCAGCACCAGTGCCTAAGGCACAATTTTTCAGCCCCTGTTTAACAGGGGCGTGTACTTACAATTTTTAAAAAAAAATGCTTCGCAACACGTGTGACTGCTGTGCTCCAAGTACAGTATCTGTGAGGGGTTGCAGTGTTGTGGCACCAGCACCAGTGCCTAAGGCACAGTTTTTCAGCCCCTGTTTAACAGGGGCGGGTTATTAAAATTTTTTTTAAAAAAATGCTTTGCAACACGTGTGACTGCTGTGCTCCAAGTACAGTATCTGTGAGGGGTTGCAGTGTTGTGGCACCAGCACCAGTGCCTAAGGCACAATTTTTCAGCCCCTGTTTAACAGGGGCGTGTACTTACAATTTTTAAAAAAAATGCTTCGCAACACGTGTGACTGCTGTGCTCCAAGTACAGTATCTGTGAGGGGTTGCAGTGTTGTGGCACCAGCACCAGTGCCTAAGGCACAATTTTTCAGCCCCTGTTTAACAGGGGCGGGTAATTACAATTTTTAAAAAAAAATGCTTCGCAACACGTGTGACTGCTGTGCTCCAAGTACAGTATCTGTGAGGGGTTGCAGTGTTGTGGCACCAGCACCAGTGCCTAAGGCACAATTTTTCAGCCCCTGTTTAACAGGGGCGTGTACTTACAATTTTTTTAAAAAATGCTTCGCAACACGTGTGACTGCTGTGCTCCAAGTACAGTATCTGTGAGGGGTTGCAGTGTTGTGGCACCAGCACCAGTGCCTAAGGCACAATTTTTCAGCCCCTGTTTAACAGGGGCGTGTACTTACAATTTTTTTTAAAAATGCTTCGCAACACGTGTGACTGCTGTGCTCCAAGTACAGTATCTGTGAGGGGTTGCAGTGTTGTGGCACCAGCACCAGTGCCTAAGGCACAATTTTTCAGCCCCTGTTTAACAGGGGCGTGTACTTACAATTTTTTAAAAAAATGCTTCGCAACACGTCTGACTGCTGTGCTCCAAGTACAGTATCTGTGAGGGGTTGCAGTGTTGTGGCACCAGCACCAGTGCCTAAGGCACAATTTTTCAGCCCCTGTTTAACAGGGGCGGGTAATTACAATTTTTTTAAAAAAATGCTTTGCAACACGTGTGACTGCTGTGCTCCAAGTACAGTATCTGTGAGGGTTGCAGTGTTGTGGCACCAGCACCAGTGCCTAAGGCACAATTTTTCAGCCCCTGTTTAACAGGGGCGTGTACTTACAATTTTTTAAAAAAATGCTTCGCAACACGTGTGACTGCTGTGCTCCAAGTACAGTATCTGTGAGGGGTTGCAGTGTTGTGGCACCAGCACCAGTGCCTAAGGCACAATTTTTCAGCCCCTGTTTAACAGGGGCGTGTACTTACAATTTTTTAAAAAAATGCTTTGCAACACGTGTGACTGCTGTGCTCCAAGTACAGTATCTGTGAGGGGTTGCAGTGTTGTGGCACCAGCACCAGTGCCTAAGGCACAATTTTTCAGCCCCTGTTTAACAGGGGCGGGTAATTACAAATCTTGATCTAATAGTTCACAGCAGGGCCCATTCCTGCGCCCACCAAGAGTAACTATGAGGGCCTACAGTCTTGTGGCAACACCGTCCACCACCACCGCCAAAGGCCCAATTTTTTCTGCCCTGTTCATCAGGTGCTTGCAATTACAAATCTTGATCTAATAACTCACAGCAGGGCCCATTCCTGCGCCCACCAAGAGTAACTATGAGGGCCTACAGTCTTGTGGCAACACCGTCCACCACCACCGCCAAAGGCCCAATTTTTCTGCCCTGTTCATCAGGTGCTTGCAATTACAAATCTTGATCTAATAACTCACAGCAGGGCCCATTCCTGCGCCCACCAAGAGTAACTATGAGGGCCTACAGTCTTGTGGCAACACCGTCCACCACCACCGCCAAAGGCCCAATTTTTCTGCCCTGTTCATCAGGTGCTTGCAATTACAAATCTTGATCTAATAACTCACAGCAGGGCCCATTCCTGCGCCCACCAAGAGTAACTGTGAGAGCTTACAGTCTTGTGGCAACACCGTCCACCACCACCCCCAATTTCTCTGCCCTGTTCAACAGGTGCATGCAATTACAAATCTTGATCTATTAACTCACAGCAGGGCCCATTCCTGTGCCCACCAGTCTTGTGGCTACACCAACATCTAATAGGGCAAATTTCTGCAGAGTATATACGCCAGGCCCCTACTTTCAAACATCCAACTTACAAACGACTCCTACTTGCAAATGGAAAGAGAAAACAGGAAGTGAGAGGAAATCTACCCCTAGGAAGGGAAATTCTATCCTGTTAGATTTAATTTGGGAAAAAGGTATCTCCTCTCTACTGATACTTTATCACCAATCCTTGTTTCAATTAAAACCCAGCTATTCCAAAAACATTTGTCATTGGGACGGAAAGTGAGGTGACATGTTCTGAACAGATGTGCAAAGACAGCAAATGTTACAGGGGTGATAACCCCTCCCTATGTTCTCCAAAAAGCTTAAAAATAGATTTTTTTGTGATGGAGCTACACTTCATAATGTACCTGTTCAGATTCTACTTAAGAACAAACCTAAAGCCGCAAGTAGTTTTAAATGGCTTCTTTTTTTCCTTTACAAATGTCATTTTGTGCAAGGACAGTTCTAAACACGGGAAACACATGCCACTTCACAGGCATACTTTAGACACCCCCCAGGTACCATATTTAAAGGAAAATTTCACTTTTTTTTTTCACTTTATGCATCATTAAAATGACTGCTCCAGAAAAAACGTTAGTTTTTAAAAGTTCTTTTTGCATTGATATATGTCCCCTGGGGCAGGACCCGGGTCCCCAAACCTGTTTTATGACATTAACATGCATATTGGCCGTTGTAATTAGCACTTTTGATTTCGAACGTTCGCGTCCATTATAACGTATAGGGTTCGAAAATTTGCGCGAACTTTCGGTCCGTTCGAAGGTTCTGGTACGAACCGAACCCGGGGGTGTTCGGCTCATCCCTAGTCCACAGGTTAGGGGGCGCAAATTACTTTCCTTGCCCCGGGTGCTAACAATCCACGCTACGCCACTGGCTAGGGGTGCCAACATCGCAGGATTCCTGGATTCCTGGATTCCTCTCTCTGATCACAACCTCATCAGTTTCACTGTATCCTTGCCTCCAACTACCCATCCCTCCAAGAACCTTTGCCACTTTAACCCATCTCTTCTCTATTCTGCTACTGACCATCTATATGACATAATCTCTCCCTTGTCCTGTCCTGACCTGGCCACCTCTGTCTACAACAGTTCACTCTCATCATCACTAGATGCACTTGCTCCGCTAACCACACGCAGATTCAGGCCCCGACCGTTACAACCATGGCAAACTGACAACACTAGAAATCTCAAGAGACATTGCCGAGCTCTTGAACGACTGTGGCGTAAAACCAAATGCCTGCACGACTTCACCCTATATAAATCTGCCCTTCTTCTGCCTCCATGCTGCCAAACAAACCTACTTTGTCTCTCTTATTAATACCTTGTCATCCAGTCCCCGTCGGCTCTTCTCAACCTTTAACTCTCTGCTTCGTCCCCCACCCCCTCTACCCACTAACTCACTCACTGCCCAAGAGATTGCCAATCACTTCAAAGACAAGATTGATGCAATTCGTGAGGATACCTCCATTGTGCGTACACCTTCCCCACCCAACATACCTTGCCTAACGACACTTTCAACACTCTCCTCCTTTGAATTGGCTACTATTGAAGAGGTTACAAAACTTTTCTCAGATGCCCACCTAACCAATTGTCCCTTGGATCCTGTTCCCTCACAACTACTACGGTCACCCTCTTCTTCTATCCTATGCTCCCTCACTCACATCTTCAATCTCTCCCTCTCTAGTGGCACCTTCCCCTCCCCTCTAAAACATGCGCAGATCACTCCCATACTTAAAAAGCCCTCCCTGGACCCCACCAACCTGAATAACTTAAGGCCTATCTCATTGCTCCCATTCTCCTCTAAACTTCTAGGGCACTTAGTCTACAACCGTCTTAGCTCCTACCTCAGTGAAAATAACCTTCTTGACCCTTTACAGTCTGGCTTTCGCTCGCAGCACTCCACGGAAACTGCCTTACTAAAACTCACTAACGATTTACTAACTGCTAAATCCGACAGCCAGTACTCCATACTGCTACTACTTGACCTCCCGGCGGCCTTTGATACTGTTGACCACCCGCTCCTTCTCAATAAACTACACTCCCTTGGCCTCCAAGATTCTGCTCTATCCTGGTTTTCTGCCTATCTATCACAGCGCTCCTTCAGTGTTACCTACAACTCTGTCTCCTCCTCTCCATTGCCCCTTTCTGTGGGGGTCCCCCAAGGCTCTGTTCTTGGACCCCTTCTCTTCTCCATCTCCTCCCTTGGTCACTTGATAACCGCCCACGGCTTCCAATACCACTTATACGCCGATGACAGGCAAATCTATCTGTCTACTCCTTACCTCACTCCTTCAGTCTCCTCTCGCATTACTAACTTACAAACTGATATCTCAGCATGGATGTCGCACCACTTCCTTAAATTAAATCTCTCTCTCTAAACTGAGCTATTAATATTCCCCCCCCCCCCGTGCCCCCCTCCATGACTTTTCCATCATAATCACCAATGCAACCATCAGTCTCTCCCCTCACGCCAGGGTACTCGGTGTAATCCTAGACTCGGACTTGTCATGTCAGCCTCAAGTCCAATCGCTGTCAAAATTTTGTAGACTTCACCTCCGTAACATCTCTAAAATTCGCCCCTTTTTACCAAATGAAACCACCAAGCACTTCATTCACTCCCTTGTTATCTCTCGTCTTGACTATTGCAACTCCCTTCTCATTGGCCTGCCTCTCCATAGGCTCTACCCTCTTCAGTCTATCATGAATGCTGCTGCCAGACTTATCCACCTTACCAACCGTTCAATGTCTGCCAAACCTCTCCTCCAATCCCTACACTGGCTCCCAATCACCCAGCAAATTAAATTCAAAATACTAACCATAACTTACAAAGCCATCCACAACTCTGCCCCGAGCTACATCGCCAATCTTGTCTCCAAACATATATCAAACCGTCCTCTCCGCTCTTCTCAAGATCTCCTCCTGTCAAGCTCTCTTGTTTCCTCCTCCAATGCTCGTCTCCAGGATTTCTCCAGAGCCTCTCCCATCCTCTGGAACTCGCTGCCTCAACCTGTCCGGCTATCCCCTACTCTTGCTACCTTCAGGCGATCCCTGAAAACTCATCTCTTCAGGGAAGCCTATCATGTCTCCAACTAATCTTCTACCACTTCCATCAGCTCATTCCCCACAGTTACAACCTTTTGTATCACCTCCCCCACCCTATTAGATTGTAAGCTCTTCTGAGCAGGGCCCTCTTAATTCTCTTGTATTTTATTGTATTATAACTGTATTGTCTCCCTTTTTATATTGTAAAGCGCTGCGTAAACTGTTGGCACTATATAAATCCTGTAATAAATAAATAAAGAAAATATACAACATGTGTATATATATATATATATATATATATAAAATATATTATATTAACAATGTGTGTATATATATGTATATATATATATATATATATATATATATATATATATATATATATATATATATATATTTTATTAACAATGTACTTTATATATATATATATATATATATATATATAGATAGATAGATATATAAACTGTACTGTAATTGTGTTGTCCCCCCTATACATTGTAAAGCGCTGCGTAAACTGTTAGCGCTATATAAATCGTGTATAATAATAATAATATATATATATATATAGGCCAGTTCACACCATAGAAATGCAGTCTGGATGCGTTCCAGATACTTTTTTGCATGCACGTTTTTTATGCATTTTGATGCTTTCCATTGTGTTTTTGATGCGTTTTGTGTTGCTTTTTTTACGAAGTCCAATGCATTTTTCCCCCTCTTTTTTATTAACCTTAAGGGCCAGTTCTCACCATAGAAACGCAGTCCTGATGCCTTCCGGATGCATTTCTGCATGCGCGTTTTTGATGTGTTTCCGGTGTGTTTTTGATGCATTCCAGTACATTTTTTTCCCTTCTTTTTGTCTTCACCTTAAATTGAGACATGTTCATTTTGATGTGTTTATGTGTGTTCCAGTGTGTTTTTTTTGTTGATGCGTTTTAATGCGTTCCAGTACAGTTTAGTGCAGCAAAAATGCAGCATGTTCTACTTTTTTTTTCTGGAACTGACCGCACTATTGTGAACTATGCCATTGGAAACCATGTAACCTACTATCTAAAAAAAACGCACTGGACTGCATATGGTGTGAACCAGTCTTGAATAAGGAAATGTATGTTCCAGTGCCTTTTTGGTGCATTTCGGTGCGTCCTGGTACAGTCTAGTGCAGAAAAAAAATGCAGAATGTTCTAGTTTTTTTCTGAAACTGAGCACACACTGCTGTGAACTAAGCCATTGAAAACCATATAACCTACTATCTGAGTTTCTGATGCAGGAAAAAAACGCACTGGACTGCATGTGGTGTGAACCAGTCTTGAATGTTCTAGTTTTTTTCGGAAACTGAGCACACAACGGTGTGAAATAAGCCATTGAAAACCATATAACCTACTATCTGAGTTTCTGATGCAGGAAAAAAACGCACTGGACTGCATGTGGTGTGAACCAGTCTTGAATAAGGACATGTATGTTCCATTGCCTTTTTGGTGCGTTTCGTGCGTTCTGGTACAGTCCAGTGCAGAAACAAAAATGCAGCATGTTCTAGTTTTTTTTCTGGAACTGACCACACACCAGTGTGAACTAAGCCATTGAAAACCATGTTTCTGATGGGGTGAACTGGCCCCAATGCCAAAGCCTATGAGTGTGTGTTAATTCTGTGCAGTATTTAGAAGCATTTCCATGAATTGAGTTGTATGACATCACACTGTAGGTGGGGTAGTTTCCATATATTGAAGGTAAACTATAAGCCCTCTCTCTGTCTGTCTCTTGCAGGAACATGAAGCACAAAGTGTAGCAGCGGCAGTGATGAGGATCTGGCCGCACGGAGCCCTCTTTGTGAAATCGGAGCTGTATGTAAAACACGCCATTCACAGGACAAAGAGAAAGTTCTCTTCCGCCGGTAGATGGCGCTGCTCAAGTCAACAGATCCAACGTGTCTAATAACTGAAAACACAGTGATATACATACATATACACACTCTCCCTCCTCCCCCCTCCCCCCTCCTCGTCCTCCTCCTCCTCCTCCTCTAGTCATTGCACGGGGCAGCCATTCCTAGGGCTGGGGAGAATCACATTCCCTGCCAGGTCCCCTTGTCCCCTGTGAGCAAGAGAACATCAACAGTCCGGCAAGTTAAAGAGATCATCCAGCGGGAGAGGGAAAAAAAAGAAAAGCGGAGAGAAGAGAGCGAGCGGAGCCTAAACTAGTGCGGAGACCCGATTGGCTACTTTGTTGTAGTGCGCGCGGAGCGGAGCCGGGCGGAGGAGCGGAGCCGGGCGGAGGAGCGGAGTTGTCACCCATGTGTGTGCTGCACAGAGTGCTGTAAGGGGGTTTTGGTGTGAGCGCTTTCTCCGGCTTTATTTTCTGCACAGAGTGCTGTAAGGGGGTTTTGGTGTGAGCGCTTTCTCCGGCTTTATTTTCTGCTCTTGGACATACTAACAGGCTGGAGTTTCCTTGATGTGTGCAGTGCAATGGATGTGAGGTTTTATCCACCACCAGCACAGGCGGCTGCATCTCCCGACACCCCCTGTTTGGGACCATCCCCCTGTTTGGACCCCTACTATTGTAATAAGGTGATTTTATGTCTTCTTTTTTTTATGTTGTATACATTGCCTTTGCTTTGCCTTCTCTCCTCCCTGCTTCCTTTCCCAGGCATGCACACAAAGCCATGCACTGTATATTACTACTACTGCTGCACATTATAACACCCTATAATTGCTTGACCTGCACTTTGCACTTGATGTGCTGGATGATCTGTTTAGTAGGGGGTGGGGGGGGGCAATGGGGGGGGGGGACACAAGCTCTCCCATTAAATTAGGATAACTCCAGATTATAGATCTTTCCCTTCTGCCTAATGAGCTGAATTTCTCTATTGTGACATTTGCTCTGTGATCTCATTGACAGCATCCACTTTACATTTACTGCCTGCAGATAACTACAAGCATTTATTAAGCTATTGCTGCTCCTGCTTGTTGTCCAGTTAGGGTTTGGTGAGTTTTTAATGTGTCACCTACAATGTTATCCTTCTTTTTGTGAGATTGATCTACTTTACTACAGCGTGACCATGTGACTTGTGATGTTGTCATTATGGGGTTTTTTTTTTTTTTTTGTGCTGGGCTAATGGTCTCCCACTGCAAACATCACAAGGCAAGAAGTGTGTTAAACATCCCTGAGCTTGAGCCAACAGTCATTATTTATTACTATTATTATATTCATTGGCCAGAATGGCCGCCTTGGGATTTAACTTGCTCAGAGTTTTTTTTTTTTTTTTTTTTTTTGTCATTTGATGTCTTGACTGAGACCCTATTGCTCCATCTCTGTAGGGTGGCAGCAGGAAAATCTATGCATGAATTACACTCTGCTGCACTGTGATGAGTTTTGTGTGCATGAATAAAAATAGCTTGTTTAGCACAAAACACTGACACATGACAAGGGCAGCTTTCCAGGCTTACGACTTGTGCCAGGGAAAGTGCTGTGTGGGACTTGCACATTAAAAGTTTGGCAATGCTTGTTCGGAGTGGACTTGCTACTGTTCACTTGTTAACAGTCATAATTACTCTGCAATAAAAAAAAAAAAAAAAAAAAAAAAGAAGTCAATTAGGCAGCCATTGATTTTAACATAATCTGTGATGACCTTGCACGTACAACCTTTTTACATTTATTTTATTATTTTTTTTTTCAAAGATTGGCGGCAATAAAAAATATATTTGTACATTAATGTCAGCTTAAGTTTTGCAGTAGATACCTTATGTATACGCAGTGATGACCTTTCCGTCTTCAAATCTTTCTACAGTCGCTGAACCTGCACAATGTATTTGTAGTAATTGGCATCTAGTGGACTGTGTACCTTCATTTAAGCGTGTTGCTGATACATTAAGCATGGCCTGCGTCCATTACTGCATACTGTAAAGGCTACAGATCTCTGTAGCAGTACATTTACTACATAGTGCCTACAGCATCTAAATTCTTTCCACTTTCAAAGGATTTGTTGGAATAACCTTCCTAATCAGGTTTCTGTTAATGCAAATGATTGTTGCAGTAGCGGTTTTCATAACGCAACGTTAAATAAAAATGGATCGGAAGACAATGCAGGGTGCATTATGCTACATTTCAGCCTGGCAATGAGAAATATTTCTAATTTGTTTAGAAAATAGGCTTCTGTTATAATTGCGTTCATCACAAATGTACTTAAATGTAACAATATCCCAGTAATGTAATTGAGTTCAGTGACCTTACAGGCTGTAACAAGATATGTCATCAACATTAGAAAAGTCACTAATTACTATACCTCCAGCATAGTACTTCAAGAAGAGCACTTACATCATATCTGTAATTACAATCATTTCTTCCATGTACCAGAAAACTGATTCTATTTTATGTTCTAATGTCTCCACTAGATCCCTACTCCATTAATACAGTAGGTTATATGAAGAGGCTTTTGCCCTTGAGTAACAATTCGTTTGTAGACATGGATCAAAAAGCACTACACTACATTAAATACAAAGCATAAACAATTGCGCTACTCCGGGAATGGATTTTATTTCGTTGTTTCCATTTTGTCGTCAATACTGTGTTTTGTTTGCTGTTTTAAGTGTTTTTAATGCAGTTTTTTTGTTTGTTTGTTTTGTATACACTTAGTACTGAGTATTATGTTTTAACCTAAAATGTTTGTATTTGTAATCCATTTTGCTGTAATAGAAAATAGTTTTCTAGGTAAAAACAAATGTGCTATCAGTCACTGCCAATAGTTTCTAGCTTGTTATACCCCCTTTTTCATGCAAATTGTTTGTGATGACCTCAATCTTGCTGTGCTCTGCATTATTCCTGCTTAGGCTTTTAGTAATTATTAAGTCAGATTATTCCAGTTGTGCGGTAAATGGGCTGCTACTGGTTGGTTAGTGGTTCAAATAGCAGGAGATGTGATAGCAACGTGGACAAACTCATTGAGATGCCTATCTTGTAATGCTTGTAGCTTGAGGGATAGCTACCGATGAGACATTTGTCCAGCTATCAAATAGCAGCCACTAATCAATAAACGGCTTCTTTAAATATTACGTTCCGCAGCACCGCGGCCAACAGTACATCTAAAATAGCAATTGACAAAAGCAAGAGACACATTTAGATAGATTTCAGTGTTATGGTAAAGGATATTTGATCTAGCCAGATTGCTCTTGGGGCTTTACCATATTTAACGAGGGTGATGTGTAAGACTTTGGTGCACTGTATTTGTGCAGTGTTGCTCTGTTTTATGAAACATCTACTTCCATAAAAATGATAGCAGTATAATGATATTTTGACACTTCTAGCAGATGTTAGTCTCTCCGATGAGAGGGAGCCTGACCCCTGCTATCAGTAGGAGAGAAAATAATGGTCTACACCGCTCCCTATGGTGAGCCTCAAAGAAATGTACACTAGATATCGTGGGCTAAGCTCCTTCAGGAGAAAATGAAGTCTACAGCCCCTTCACTTTAGACTCATACAGATATTTTACCTCTCAGGGTAATGAAAGCATGGGGAGATGTGTTTAAAGATTACATTGCCAGAAGAGCTTGCCCCTATAAGTTGGCATTTACACTTATTGTTGCGCAACATATGCAATTAATATACATTCATTTCTAATAAGTGATCCTGCTTCTGTCCTGGCTGCACTGCATCATGGTTATAGAGATTGTATTACATTCTAAGCTCTGGTTATTAGTTATTCTAAGGCTTCCATCAAAGCTTGCAATGTTTTAGCTATTTTTTCCATATCTTTCCAAAACATGCCATTATGCTGTCAGAGATGACTTGTATTTAAGATATTACCTTTCATAGATGAATGGACTGAATGCACAAGCATAAAATCATCGAACGTTTCTGCTCTTCACTTTCACTACATTAATGGCTATGTGTGGTTACAAAGAGTCATTCTATTCCATCACCCACAAATTACTGTTTTTTTTAATCTGTTCATGGAATTTTCAATTTAATAAACTGCTATTGATTCGGCGGTATGTGGACTTGGGAAATTAGGTGTCACAAGTTTTCTTTTCTTAAAGTTGATTGAATTTGATTTTCTGTTTGAAAGAATCGAAATACTGAGGGTTGAGCGAAACAGATAATATTTAATCTGTAGGTTCTTAAATATTTTCCAATATTTTCCAAGTTTGCTGCCACTGGTGTGTACAGTGGCTGGACATTGTTGGGGGATTGTTGTAAAATACCATGAGATTCAGTGTGCAGAGTTAAAACAAACTATATGAAAAAGCATATTTCGGTCTACAGAGGCCATTAACATTTCTGTGATGCAGTTAAATTTTGAAATGATGACATTGTAGAAGATCCACATGATTTACAAAGATTGAATCACTCCCAGGAGAATCAATAACAAAGTTGTGCAACTGAAAATCGCTTGTGTAGCCTTAGGCCAGCAATAGACAGGCGAATCTGATAAGCGCTTACTGTACCTTAGAAAACGATCTCAACCCACAAAGACAGTTTTGCTGCTCTCATTTCCATCACATTTAAAGATATCATTCATATAACAACTTATGTGCGTATATGTAACCTTCCTTTTATGCCCCTTATGCGAATGGTTGAGGCTAAACTTGGCTCACAGATAGGGTGGTTCTAGCACCATAGAGTACACAAATCTTTATATTTACTAGATCCCATTTAGGATCATCAGCATTAGTATAATAGTCTGGATAATTTGTCTGGCAGGGCATCCATGTATATTAAGATAAATGCCAGTATAAAAATGAAAGCAATTTTGTTGGTAGGCCAGTGAATGCAAGTTTTTCTCATAATGATTGAAACATACCTTGAACTTATTATCAGTTGCCAGTCTTTTTTCAAGCCTCTTCCAGGAGACAATGAGGATGTGTGATCACTGAAAGTGATTATTATTACTGGCAGACATTTTTCAATGTATTGATAGTGTTCTGTGTTCCCATGGAAAAGGGAACAATTAAACCACTTGTTGCATGGAAAAAAGTTGCCTGGTAATTTGGTAGAAGAGGTCCATGATCACTTAAAGCACCTCGGCCCTCGAGCTGTTTTGAAAGTGCCATTAGACATTACAAGACACTGACAATCAGAGACATGATGGGATTTGTAGTTTCACCACAGCTGGAGTGCCGAGGTTGCCTACCCCTGACTTAGAGTGTAGATCTCTCCACATTCCATGATTTTCAAAGAGAGAATGGTCCAGCTAGGAGCAGCCTGAGACATTTTCCCAACCTCTAGAATGCTGGGGCTTTTAACTGTTTATCATGGAATTCACCCAATGGGCAGCTTCACTGCACCATTGCAACAGATTTAATATTTTGGCGATATGAAAAATTCAAACAAGTTCTGCTATAAGAGTAAGTGAAAAGAAGTCCCGCTGCTCACAGGTGAGTCGGCATTAGTTGTGATCCAAAAGTGATTTCCATGGAGTGGGGTGCATGCTCTGCCACTGCAGCAGTCACATGTGAATGAGAAAATAGGATAGGCTGCACACCCACACAATTGTGTCGATTTAATCACTTTATTGAAATATCATAAAAGCACTAGATGGGTACAGGAAGGGGAAGAGGAACCCATCTAGAGCTAAAGTGATTGAATCAATACAATTGTGTGGGTGTGCAGCCTATCTGATTTTATCCTTCTGCTATTAGATGTGCTTGTTGGAACGCCTCCAAGGCATACCCCTAAATGGCCCAAATTTTCTTGTGTATTCCTTAGATTAGATAAGGATCAGGTTGATTATAGCCTGAGAACTATTTTAAAAACAAAAATAAGGTACACGCAATGAAAGAAATCTGACCCAGTTTTTACAAAAATGCAAATACATAGCTTATTGTACAGATATAGGTAAGAAGTTGAAGTTCAGCACAGGTGCAATTTTCAGCTTTTTTTAATATGCTTCTTTGCTGAATGTGAAACAGGTGCACTTCATTATCTTCTAAATGATGGTTTGTTGAACAGAAAAAAGTTAAAGAGAATACTGTAGCTGCTTACCTGTGCCTGCATTTTAAATTTTAATATATTGATTGTCAGAAAAGTCTAATGATTCACATTAGATTGACAATTGCTGTCAGTTCAAGCCCTGCACATGCTACAGTTGTCCTGGAAATACATGAATTAGGTAATGGGGAATCAAATGCATGATCCATTAGAACGGAGGTAGCTGGAATTTTAAACTTCGCTGCAAGGACTGTTAGATCTGAGCTGGAGGTTAAAGCACAGAACATCAGGAGGGCATAACCAAATATGTGAAATTGATATCATAATTTTTGTCTTGTCTATGGTTGTTTCAAGGGTCAAATGGAAGGGGTCAAAAGGGTCAAATGGAATGATTCTGTTATGACTGGACTAAAGCAGGGTTTCACCTTCTTCCAGAGTGGGGTAGCCGAGATATATGACCACTTCCCTGCACCTTACACCTAGTGGCCTGAAACCCTTGATGTGCTTCTAGCATTCCCATCTCTTTTCTCCTTCTTGCACTATTGAAGTCTTCATAGTATTTTTTATCAACTAGAAAATATTTTCTTGCCTGCTTGTTACATCGGATGAACCATTTATATGCATAGAAGGTATGACTAATAATAAGGAAATTCCTTATAGTTTCCATCTTGCAACAGGACCCAGATGAGTTTTCCTACTGACACAACTCTCCTGGTTGGGCAATGTGTCTGGGACTGCTTTTATTAGAGAATATATGCTTCTGGATTCCCCATAGTTAAATATAAGACCCAAACGACATGCTGCCAATCAACATAACATTTAGCAATGCCTATCATAAGCACCTAATTACATAGATCAAACCTATTACCAGTTCATTCAAACTTAAATAATCTACCAAAGGTGTGCTTTTCTTGTGAGCGCACTGGGCAGTTTTGAATGCTGCTCCCTGGGTAATAGGACAGCACAAGGCAATATCTCCCTTCAATAGAACTTGGTTTTTCCATTAAGGATGTCCAAAGTCAAGTCCAGTTTTATATTTTAGGTTGCATATTTTCTGTTTTCATCAATGCATAATGGGATATAACAGTCTGCTACTGCTAGACTTATTCAGACACATTTGTTTGATAAGTGAACAGGGCATGTTGTATGAACCATGGCACAAGATATTTGTAGAGCAGCAATGCTGAAGAAAAAGTTGAATGGCTACACTGAAAGTCCCATCAGTTTCATATTATTTTCAATGCTCATTGACATGCTGAGTTTGTTTATTTTGCATATTAATAATCATCTACCTAAAAGAGCTATATTTTCGCTACCTAAAATATTTCCTTAAACTGACTTGCTTTCAGTAAGAATGTCTGCTTTGTAAACTGAAGCGCATAGGAAATACTTGGATTGACAGTAAAATGCAAAGGTTCTACCTACTGATCTGGGGACTACTAGTAAGGTCCACTTTAGATCTGGGCCCCCTCACTCTGTAGAAATCTCTGCCTGAGTATGAAATATTAATGTGCATGTAAGGAAAGACATAGATTATATATTTATTTCACACCCCAGCATTTAGGCAAGGGTGACATCATGCTGCTTCCGGTGATATCCTGGGGAATGCAGGGTAGTCCAGATCTCATAAGAAGCTGCTCTTGCACTGTACTGGAATGTTCTAATTTCCCAGGAAGCTCAGAGGAAGGATCATGATGTTAAGCGATGCAAGGTGGAAGAAGGAGAAGGTAAGTATATAGTCTACCTTTTTCTTTACAGGTACTTTTTTACATTTTAAAGTACCTTTAGGGAGCAATTTGCACAGTGGGAGGGAGCCCAGATCTAAGGACGCAAACTCTACGTTTTACTACTAGGCCTGTTTTAAGGTAGGCTTCATTAGAGTGTTGATGTTTACTAGTAGTTCAAAGAGCAGTAGGCCAGACAGTTGCATGGGCTAAGCATTACAGAAGGCTCTAAAAATGTTGTTATGCATATAATATTGCAGGGGATGGGTGAATCTCATTATGTTACAAGTTAAACAATTTTAGCAACTACATCTCTTTATTTTTCTGTGCTACTTGAAACTTTACCTAACAGACAACTATTATCTAATAAAAAAGCATCTTTGCATTAAAAGATACGTTTTTTATTAACTAGACCTGTATGGAAGAAAATAAAGATTTTACCATCCTAAAAAAACAGGATATTAGGATCATCATTTCCCTAATATCTAGTAACCAGAATGTACAAACATTGAACATGCTCCCTTTTTTTGGGGGGGGGGGGGGGTTAATGACCATAAACGCTTGCCAAATTTACTATCAGACTATAAGAGAGGCTTTTTCAAGTCGGTGAAACTCAGGTATTAATTTGTATTTATGCTATTAGATCCTGAAGACAGAATTGTCATAAGGCAAGTGATGTTGTTTTATAATGGGCCAATCTCCTTAAGGGTCACAAGGAATCTGGGCCCATTACAGGACAGAATTTCTACTCTTAGCCTAGGTTCACACTACTGCGATGCGATGTACTGTGAATTTGATCAGTTTTTTTGTCCTGTGTGAGGTGCGAATTTGCCTTGTGTTTTGAGGTGGACAGGTGCGCATTTAGAGCGAATTTACCACGATTTTACCACAAAACTACCGATATTGTACCGAGAATTTCAGGAGGCAGACAGTGAACAATTTGCAGAGATGTGAACTGTGTGCTTCGAGTTTACTGCAAGTTCAGTTGAAGCCTATGAAGATAAAATTCGCACTGCACCATAGGAATTTGCATCGCACTCGTAGTCAACACGCACAGGACCCTTTTTTTTCTCTGCACCAAATTCGCAACGCATAAATGTGTACCAAAGCCATGGAATACTATGCTTTTTACATGACCTGCAAATCTGTGTGTTCCTAAACGCATCAAACCCGCTGTAAATTCGCATCAGTGTGAACCCAGGCTAAAACAGAATTGTAAAATGTATGATAAATTAGAGTAAGCATCATTAGGGATCTTGTAATAGGCACATTTTTGATGGTTGCTGGAACCGATCATATGGGGCTGCGGACTAAAAAATTGTCTGAACTCATCGGTCTGACGTCCACCTTCCCCATTAGGGATCTTGTTAATAGGCACATTTTTGCAGAAAGATAAGGTACACGCAACCTTACCCTTGTACCCGCGGATCAAGGAGAGTGGCCAGCCAGTAATGGTCCCTCTCCTTGATCCGAAAGAACACGAGGATCCTTCCGCGACGCTTTGCAGGATCAGGGAGGCCATGCAAGCGTATAGTTAGCTGAAGCATTCGGTCCGGAGTCTTCTGGTCACTGAGGATGACAGATCGCCAGCCACCTCCTCCCAGCCGTACGTACAATTCCACTGGCTTGTTGGGGGGACTGTACATCATTCCCTAAAAGAACTGCTGCTGCTGATGCTGAGTGCCAGGCTCCACTCCATGCTCATCACAAACCTCCTCCTCCCTCCTCCTCCTCCTCCTCCTCATCATCCTCTCCTGTGTGATGTAGGTGTCAGACAGAAGGACACTTACTGTCCCTGATAAAGGGGGCCTTGAGAGGCAAGGAAGTTCCTCCTCTTACCTGCCTCTGTTCTGCCTCAAGTGCCCTGTCCATTATCCCACGCAAGCGTATCTCCAACAGGTGGACAAGAGGTGACAGTGTCACTGATGCATGCACTGTCACTGCTCACCATCCTCGTGGCCTTTCCTCAAATGGTGAGAGTACAGTGCCATGCATCCCTGATCATGCTCCACTGACGTGGGAAAAACAAACCCAAGCGCCCCCCTGACCCTGTCCTGGTGCCGTATGTCGCAAAGGTACTCATTGATGGCCCTCTGCTGCGTGTGCAGTCGCTGCAGGCATGGCCAACGTTTGAGTTCCACCTGGTGGGCATGTCAGATATTAGGGTCGGGTTCCTTGGCAGGATTTCAGCTCCTTTTGCAGCTCAGTCAGCCGAGCACTGGCAATATAAGATCGGCGGAAATGCACACAGACTTTCCTGGCCTGCCTCAGGACATCCCTGTAAGCCTGGGAACCTGCCCAAGACCGCTGCACCACCAGGTTGAGGACCGTGAGCCATGCAGGGCACATGGGTGAGCTGCCCCTGTCGCAGGGCGGAGAGGTGAGGTTGGTGCCATTGTCAGAAACGACCATTCCTTGCTTAAGCTGACGTGGCGTCAACCACCTCTCGGCCTGCCCCTGCAGAGCTGCCAGAACCTCTGGCCCAGTGTGGCTCCTGTCCCCCAAACACACCAGCGCAAGCACGGCATGGCATCTTTTTGCCTGCGTACTTGCGTAGCCCCTTGTACGCCTACGGAGCACCGCAGGTTCCAAGGACAGAGCACTGGAGGAAGAAGAAGAGGAGGGGGTGGAGGAGAGAGGTGTGTCACAACCAGTAGCAGTAGTCGCGTTTTGGAGGCGTGGTGGCGGAACAACCTCCAACACTACTGCACCTTGTCCTGCATCCCTCCCAGATGCCAATAGAGTGACCCAAATGGGCCGTGAAAGAAAGGTACCGGTCCTGTCCATGTCCCTGTCCATGCCTGCTGGACCATGAGTCAGCGTAATATGCACCTTACCGCTGACCGCCCTGTCCAGCGAGGCATGGACATTGCCCTCCACATGCCGGTAGAGAGACGGAATCGCCTTCCCGAGAGAAAAAGTGGCGTTTGGGAACCTGACACTGAGGAACCGCACTTTGAACAAACTCACGGAAGGGGGCCGAGTCTACCAACTGAAAAGGCAGCAGTTGAAGTGCTAGCAATTTAGCAAGGCTAGCATTCAACCGCTGGGCATGTGGATGGCTGGGAGTGTACTTCTTCTACGGTCCAGCAGCTGGGGGCAGGGAAATTTGCCTGCTGCAATCGGACGTCGGTGTACTGCAAGTACTTGGTTGTGACACACCGAATTCTACACCTTCAGTCCTCTCAGAGCAGCTTTCAGAGAGGACTGAAGGAGTAGTGGGGATGGAGATCCCAGCTGAGGAGGAGCAAGGGAGGTCCGCTTAGTTCTTTGGTGTGGGTCAAGGAGAGGTCCGCCTAGTCATGCTTGTCGTGCCCAAGCGGCTGATGTTTTGGCCACGCGAGATACGCTTGAGACAAATTATTGCAAATATGTGTTTTTGCAGAAAGATTTGTAGTGATTTATTATCTCATTTCATGGACTGTGTACCACTTGAATGGCTATCACTGATGTGCTATTACTGTAGCAATTGTAAGCCCAATTTACACAATCGAAATCAATGTCCAGAGAAATTACATAGAGACTCTTCCACATTTGGCTGTGAAAACAGAAAATTAAAGTGGGTTCATTGCTGTAAATGACTATAGTTTGAAAAAGAAAGAAATTAAGAAATAAAAAAGAAAGAAAGAAAGAAAAGAAAAAAAGAAAAATGCAAGACCTTTAAAAAAAGTCTACTGACATCTAAACATGTAACTATAGCGAGCAGATTATGCAGCTGCAATGGGGGCTAACAGTACAGAGGGTAAGAACTGTATGCAAGCAATATTACTACTATTTATTACAGGTACTTGTGTAGCGCTGTCAATTTAGGCAGCACTTTACATATATAATGAACATTCACATCAGTCCCTGCCCTCAAGGAGCTAACAATCTAAGGTCCCTAACTGTGCTGCCTCAATATTAGAGGCTGGACAATAATTCTGTATAAAATGAATACACATATAACTTGTGAAAGCACTTAGTTAATATTATTGCAATGCTATAGAGCAGTGATGGCGAACCTTGGCACCCCAGATGTTTTGCAACTACATTTCCCATGATGCTCAACTACACTGCAGAGTGCATGAGCATCATGGGAAATGTAGTTCTCAAATATCTGGGATGCCAAGGTTCGCCATCACTGCTATAGAGTATTACAGATCTTTAATTGGAATTACCCTGCTTTCTTCTTTCTTATATGACATCCACCATGAGGGTGCAGAAATAGAAGTTGACACAGACACAGCATATACAAGCAAACACACAACAGCATAAACATATATGTGTAATATATATATATATATATATATATATATATATATATATATATATTCTCTACCACATATTGCTTGCACACACTGTTCATCATTGACATATACTAACTGACCTGATGAAAGGGACACTTCATAATTTTAGAAACATGTTGGCTGTTTTTTTTACATTTTGGACTGTTGGTTTGGATGTGGCATTTTACTCTTTGTCTCTACAGTCTACAGTTGGAATTATCAGTCAAACATGGGATGATTTTACCAGAGTACTGAATTCCAACATGAAAATACATTCCAGTAATATTTGTGTATGCAAACAGTTTGTCAATCACCCACTCTGTGCATACATTGCATTTATACATTGAAGGCCCCATTTAGAGTTTGTTTCAAACTTCTTAAAGTGGGTATAAAGTCACATGTAATAATTACATTGATTCTCTCAGTTTTAGGTCCCTGTTCAGTACAGTGTGTGTTATTCTTTAAAATTATAATGCTAAATACCTTCTTTGCAAAGCCCTGCTGTCCTGTCATGTAACCTCCCTTTGCTTCCCTTCCTGAGTAAGTGAGTACAGTGGGAGGGGCTGAGATTTCCCTCTAATAAATGCAAGCTAGCAGAGGTCGGACACGTGTCTGCACAGCAGGGCTCTGCATAGAAGGTATTTAGCATTATAATTTTAGGAAAACACACACTGTACTGAAAAGGGACCTAAAACAGAGAGGATCAAAGTAATTAATACATGCTTCTTTACTTTACAAGCACTGGAGCAGCTGCAGGGAATATAATTACCCATTCATGAGAGGAGAGGGGAGGGGCGGGGAGGAGATCGGCTCTCACACAGACTATGGAACTGAACTGACAGAGAGAGCAGGGGGGGGAGGGGAGATTGCGAGACACTGAGGAGATAGCTGGATGACAGAGACACATAAACTGACCACGCTTTCAGAGATCAGCAGCCGTGATAAACATAGTCAGTTTACAAAGGGGAAGACGGGAACAGGCAGGATCAGCGAAGTATTGTAGAACATAGAAAGGGACAATTTGCATGGCAGAAGCACTATACTATATCCTGTGCCTTAAAGGGACAGGAGCATGTTTTCTTGGGTTGCAACCACTTAAATTTTTCTGTTTTTGTTGCTATATATGGCAAAGTAGAACTATGGCCTCGTATTACAAAAAATATGTGCAGTATTTATTTATTAGATCTGAACTTACAGTTTTTTATTAGTCCCACTACAAAGTCCCACAAATACATTGTTGATCCTACCAGTGAAGTCCTCCTAACACAGTTTCCTCTGATGGGGCTGCAACAATTCTTCACTGCTTCTGAATTCAGAGAAGCATTGCCACCCTCATTTAGGCTCTGCCTGCTTGCAGGCAATTTGACTACCAGCATTGGTATCCCTCCTGCTCACTAAGGTGATATCAGTGCACACAGTGATGCATTTTCCTACATGAAAAGTGAATTCAAAATAGATAACTAATGTAAGTTTATTGAAGAGTACACTTTGATTGTTCAGCCTAGTTTG
The DNA here is from genome assembly GCA_028564925.1 of Lithobates sylvaticus. NCBI lineage: Eukaryota > Metazoa > Chordata > Amphibia > Anura > Ranidae > Lithobates > Lithobates sylvaticus. The sequence goes on along the minus strand of CM053030.1, from coordinate 123,518,623 downwards.
CAGATGCATCAATGCAGTTGGGAACATGCATATTTAGAAAGTCAGGCCTGCAGTCTAAAAAAACATGCCAATTGTGCTTTAGTGAGTGGAAAAACTACTATATCTAAGCCCAAACAATTGTAACTCTCCTACACAGAACATAACAACAATGATGGACAAAGTACTCAACAAAGAATTAAACTGGTTAATTTTAGCAGCACACTTTTTTTAAGATGTTGTTAAACATCTGCTTTGATTTTTAAGAATGTAAGGAGCTTGAAAAAGTTAGATGCCTTCTATAATTTTTAAGTATGTGGAGTATCTGGCTCATGGAATTAATCCAGTCCTACAAAAAAAGCATTTTATTTGAACCTAATATGTATGCTACAAATGGTAAGAGACTGGAATGTAGCCAAATACCATATCTAAAAAAAAACAACATATATACATTAGTTTTATCGCTGAAAATTAAATCAGGCTTGATATGTTTGAATAGTTTCTTCTTGACAGATAGTAACAACAGCTTTTCAGAAGAACTCAGAATAGCCCTAGGGTAGCTTTTTAGACTGAAGGCATTTTGTCAGCAAGCTTAGAACATGTATTCATTGAGAAGGAAGAGAAATATAGTTTACTTACTATAGCTGATTTCTAGTTGATTCCTTGGCTGTGTTTCTCATTTTGATTTGTACCATGATATAAGATTGACCTTGTCTAATTTATAGTACTTTGTAAGGACCTGTTTTTTCAGCCATTTTGACATTTGGTGTGGAAAGTAGAAGGGAATTACACAAAAGTTTATAAATGATCATAAACCATTTTGGATTATTAAAGTGAACCTGACCTGTCCTATGTTTTTTTTTAGGCAACAACAGCGATAAATTGTAGACAGCCTTTGGTGCCTGCATGTATCTGCATTTGTCTTCATATGGGTCCTTGTGACCCTGTGGAGCTCTGTGGATCTTAGGCTCAGATTAAAGATTACCCCCCCCCCCCCTTCACTTAACCACCCTCTCTGCTATTCAGCTTTTAAATGCCACAAATTCACAGGGAAGTAGATGCAGTGACATTTTACAAATAGATGCTGGGAGAGGATGGATTTAAATGTAGACCTGGGAAGGAGTCAAGGACCAATGTACAGCTCGGACATAGGATCCTATGGGTTTCAAAGGAGAACTAACAATATTATGGTTTAAGGGTCAGTATGTGAGGGTTGAACTACCCACTTCTTTCAGTATCTCTGAGAGATTTCCTTGTTATGATTTGATTCCTCATGCTCTAGCCCTCACAAAAAAACATATTGATGATGTCTTTATTGCAGCTTAAATTTTTGGAAAAGCATTACACCATCTTAAAAGCTGCACTTATTTTAAGGGGTACTTTTATTATATGCCGAAAAACCTTTATTTTTATGAAGGACTCCATTTGATTATTAGGAAATTGAATACAATAGAAATATTGACCCTTAAAGTGGACCTTTGACCCCAACTGTAATGTTTGTGAAATGTAACCCTTCTCTCATAAATTAAAATGACTAAACCTAAATTCAACCTACTCTTTTGGAAAAAAAACATACCTTTCCTAAATTTCTATCCACCAGCTCATCTATTTAGGCCTAGGTGACATAGCCAGTGCCTTTCATCTGTCTTCTGGAAAGGCAATGTCTCCAGAGACCCCAGACTGCTCTGTAGACCATACATACCAGATTTATTAATGTACATGTGTAAGCTCTACATATGTCATTATTGGTTTGGCTCAAAGATTTAAAAAGGAAATGAAGCTCAATTCACAAAGTTGCTTTTTTCTTGTATGGCTGTTATTTAGCCTACTTTATAGATAGTGATATTTTACCAATTTATTATAACATTGTCAGTGTTATTTTATCATAAAATCCTTGTAAAAGTGACTTTGCAAAGATAACTACACAGATTATCACTCATATAAATAACAATAGCTCCATTCTGGCAATAGCTGTGGTTTTCAATATGTGTTTATTGATGGATGCATGAAGAGGGGCCCCATACTAGCTTTGAGGCAATAGGCATTGTGAGTGCGTCTGTAAATATCTAGCAAGCGTACATAGAGTTTGTATGCATGCATGGAGCTGGCGAACAGTCTAGAGCAGTGATGGTGAACCTTGGCCCCCCCGGATGTTTTGGAACTACATTTCCCACAATGCTCATGCACTCTGCAGTGTAGTGGAGCATCATGTGAAATGTAGTTCCAAAACATCTGGGGTGCCAAGGTTCGCCATCACTGGTCTAGAGGATCACGCAATGGTCAATTCCAGAAAAAGTATTAGACTTAGCCAACAAAAATTTTTTTTAGGTACCAATATTAGGTTGATTGATTTTAGTGATATTATTTATAATTTACTTGGAAAAAAAGCAAAAAAACATGATAGTTTTCATTTTCTAACCTACTTCTAAAGAACATGGAATTTGATTGGTTGCACTGGACAACAACTTTACTTTCCTGCCCTAATTTCTATAAAATTGTCTCAGGCGTTTCTTTCTTTCCTGGAGTTTGCATAATTGATTTCCATGGTTGACTTTACTGTCACAAAAATGTCAGAAAGTGGGATTGATTTACTAAAGACAAATGGGCTGTTCACTTAGCAAAGTGATTCTTTACAGTGGGGTATGCCTGTACTTTGCAAGGGAATTTTCCCTTTAGGTTAGTAAATAAGGTGAAGATCTGCTAACTTCCTTCACCCAAGCACATGCAAGCAAAATGTGTTTCTTCTATATGACTGGGTATTCATTGTCTAGTGATTTTTTTTACCACATTCAGTAAGTTGAAACCCCCTTTCAAATTGAAAATTCACTTTGCAAACTGGAATGCTGTACTCTTTTAGTAAATCAACCCCAGTATGTATTGCCATTGTACTAAATTGCGTGCACTGATGCTTGTTGAAAAACAGATAAGTGGTGCACAAAGCAGGTAGTGTATGCAGATGCTCCTGATTTTGTGTATGACCCTTATGGCTTTTCACAACTTGTCCAACTCTTGTTATTTCCCAAGTGTTTACATGCTGAATAATTAGTAATATTTCCTTTTTAAGTATATTTACATATGGTATTTGAAAACTGCCATGTAAATCATATTACCCATGTTTATAGCAACATAAAATACTTTCATTCCATTCAGCCATGACTGGCTGATTTAATATATCTTGTACGTGGTTTGAGTTAAGCTGTTTAAATCAATATTGCATTATGTCAGATGGGTTCATAAAAGTCTGTTTTAATGGCCTCAGCTGTTCTTCAATATGATTTTTGTTTAATGTACAGTATTATAATTTCTAGTCATTGAGCTTCCAAGGACTCTTTTTGATCCAATGTTTGATTTGCTTCCCTTGCCCACAACATTAAGAGTTTCTCTTTTCCAAACCTTAGTGATCTTGGCGAGTTTAAGTATTATGACGGAGAGAGCAAAATACTTTTTTGCAGAGAAAGCTCCATTTATGATATATCAAAACAAGCTAATTATCAGTATGTATGCCACATCAAGCTAAGGGAATCTGTCAAAATCCTTCAGCTTTTGGATCAGTGAAATTGCAGACTGTCTTGCTAACTAGTTATCGGTAGGGACATTTAAAAAGCACAGCATGATTGTGTTTATGCAACTAAGCTTCTGAAACTTTTATTTGCATCTAAGAACCTTGGCTGGGATCCTAAAAAGGGCTTTAGAAGGAGAGTCTGCTGTGGTTTCTTATTGATATTTTAAGTATTTGATCAAGGATATCATAGTAACAACTGGTTGTGCTCAGTCATATCTGTGTATGTGTCAGTACTGTGAACTATTTTTTTTAAATGATATAAAAAAGATATTATTTTTGATTAAGCATATCCAATATATAATTGTTAGAAAACTGAAGAGAAGAAAAAAACAAATGTTTCCATTTTCTTCTTCTTTTTGTTTCAGTTGTTGATTTAGGGGATTACAGCCTAATGCATTATTTAAACCTTGGTCTGGTTTCACCCCTCAGAAAACCTTGAATGCAAAATGATGACATTCTTTACACAAAAAAAGAATATATTTCACCATTTGACAGATGCAGTCATGACCATTATTAATAAAAACCTCTTCACAGTGGAGGCTTAATATCAAAGCTAATGATTTATTTTATGTTAATGACTTTCTGCTAGAGCATAAAAGACTATTCATAATGGACTTTTCAGTACTCTGTTCAGTTACTAAGGCTAATGGGGTAATCTTTTCTTTGCCAGATTTGAGCTTTTGAAGTAAATCATGCTGTTACTTTTATAAGCTTAATTCTTGAAATTTATTGCAAAAATCTAATTTTAAAGAGCTGGTTGTAGAATTAATTATGAAAGAACCAAAAAAAAAAAGAAAGAAAATGCGACTGCATATTAAATAAGCAGCATTAAAAGTATGAAAAATTCAGATTACAATTAGAAAAACATACAATTCTTTATCAGAATGTTCAAATCTCCTGGGATTTTTCTACTCTGCAGCATTCTAATTTGGTTGCATTTTTTATAACTAGACTAGTTAAATCTAGAATTAAAGTTAATTACAAATAACACAATACAGCAACAATAAATAATTTGTCTAGTAAAGTTCACATCATGTGCTAATCATGACTCCTGGTTAATAAATGTCTTCTATCTCTCTCCCCTGATGCCCATAAAGGTCTGTTATATACATGGCATCAGTTCAGGTACAGCTGCTGCATGTTAATAATGCATTACAGTCCTGCTAATAAACACAACAAAGGTTATCACCTTAAAGAGAATGCACGCCTACTTTCATTTCTCTAGGTTTGCTACATTATTCACATGTTGTGCTCTCAGTAGCTGTGTGAACTATTAGTGGCTGATGAAGACAATTATTACCAATTTCATGCAAGCTTGGCCTTGTAAACACAATTATATTTAACCTTTGCAAGAAATGAGCAATTCATTGCTTATGACTGGTTTATTTAGGAAGCTAAATGTACATCTTATTGTACAGTACTCATAACTTTATTCACAGTTATTATTGTTAGTCCGGTCAAATATAGTTGCATGTTAATGGGCCAGATATTTATAATAAAGATCAATACATTAACAGAGTTCTTGGGGTTGCCACACTCCCCCATGAGGATTTAATATATCCCATATCTTCATGCATTGGTTGAAAGGCAACTGTAGGCTAAACAAAAACATTTCTATATTCTACTTTTTTTCTGAAGCTTAGAGGGCTACTAATATGCAAATGTAATCCATTATTGTGTCTGCACTGCTTTAGGCTCATTTGACGTGAGTGGGGAACTTGCTGTAACTCTTTTACTACTGATAACTAGTGACATGATGAACACAGGAGGAGGCTTCTAGTGTTTTAAATTCTTCCACCTATGTGTGGAGTTTAAGGCAAAGGCACCCCAAAACAGTATTTATTTACAGAAGAAGATAGGTGTGAAATTACTTGTAGCCACCACATTTCTAAGTGGATCGTCAAGTTAATGTAAATATCCAATCCAAGAATGATTTAGCTGCAACTTCCATAAAGCATGTAGACTTGGACAGTAGGTTCAGTTGTTGCTCTAACAAACATTATAATGAGGGTAATGCCTGATCTAAGAGATTTTGTAAAATTAAACATCTCAGAACCTCTTGACTTTGAAGAACTTTGCAATGGATTACTAGAATAGGAACTTTGTTGCATGGTCTGATGAATCCTAATTTTTCATGTGGGATGCGGATGATAGGGTCAGTATACACGGCAGAAATATTTTGGAATGAGACATATGAGGCCTTTACAGTCTGGAAGCCAAGTGTGCAAGGTTTATGTACTGAGAAGATGTCCCCAGTGAGAACAGTAGCCGTCATCCTAGAAAGTAAATTTTTTCAGGTATTTGGTTTTTCTCTAGAGATTGACCAACCAGGATATGTCTGTAGAGTTCCCAAAGACATGCATCTACGGATAATCTAAACACATTATTAGGCTAAGGGATATGATGCCATATGAGTGCTAAAGCATGATTGCACTTTTTGTAAAGTTATCCTAAAAAGTAACCCCTTCCCACCAGCACCCCCTCCCCCCAATTTAAAGCTGTCCGTAGATGGATTAAAATGCAGATGGTTCAGCAGGGAATGGCTGAATTTCAATCCATCTATGGCCGATTCGTTCAAAAGCTTTGCTCGATCTAAGGACCGACTGCTCTCAAACAGGTTTGTTGGAAAATTTTGCTTCGATCAGCACTGTCCAATACGCTACAGCGCTAATCAGTGTATTCTGACAGTGGAGCAGTCCCCACTGTCAGAATACAGTGACACAACGGGGAGGATACCACGATTCACCTCAATTGTGTAGATGGGGGAATATATTTAGTTTTCTTTAGCCAACCCACTGGTTGATCAATAAACTGATATGTGTATGGCCAGCATTACTCCTACCTGTGCACCCTCCATGCATGTGCTTTGTGACTTAATGCATACATAGACATCACTTGTATTTATTACACAAAGTCTACTGATTGGGCCATATTTCTGCTGCATGTGCGTACCACAATCTCCAGTTTTCAACACTAAAATCTGCAAGAGCTTTAAAAAGCTAGGGGCCAGTTCAATACTGAGATATCAGTTTGTGGTATGCAGGCGCACCAATAGAATAAATGTTTTTCTTCATCCGGGCCCTCTAAGGAATCAGATAAAGAATGTCAAATGGCATCTGCTGTCCAGTTTATTAACTAACTTCTAATAGCATAGTGTTTGCCCTGGCTAAGACAGGGCAACTCCCTTATATTTATTTCATAGGTGGAGTAATGGTCCAATTAAAAAATATTTTTTTCCTGATTAGATGTCCCTTATGATCACTCAGAAACTCTGATATTTAAACTGCTTTTAGTAACTGTAAAAACAGAACTGAAGAATTCATGTATAATCTCATCAGAGAATATGCTACACATGAACTTCAGTGAACATTGGCCACCAAAGGTAGACGGATGTAGGAAACACAACATTTTCTATTTATTGTCCAGTCTACCAGACAAATGTGTATGTATATTTTTGCTATACAAATGTAAATGCATGGTTTGGGGAGATAAGGATTAAATCATGAAATGGAACTGTCTGTGCAAATCCTTACTGCCAGCATTTTTTTTTCTGTCAATCAGAATAGCAATGGATAACATTTATCATCTTCAGAACAATGAGGAATTGTCACACACTCTGTTTTTTCTGTTTTCATACATGGGGAAAAAATGAACAACTAAGATATTTAATACAATTTTAAATGTAATTCTACTAATGGGCTATTGTTCAGCAATACAAACATATGGACCTATTATGGTGATTTGGTCATAGAATTGCTTTAGTTTAACTTATTTTATATTCAGTAATTTGTAAGACTTTAGAAATGGGAAAAAAAATTAAGGCAAAAAATTAAGCTGTATGAAAAAAAGGTTATATTTTATATTGCGTACATTAGTATCCTATGATTGCTGCATCACCTTTGGACATTGATGTTTTTGCCTTGAGCATGGTGAGCATTATGGAACTAGATGCAGATTTGCAAACCAGTTAATAGATTTTTTGTTTGACCATGATAATTATCTAGGCCAACAATGTGCATGTCTCATACATCCACAAATTTTGGATGTTGGACAGTAAGAGATCTTCCTATACTGACATAAATTGCATGCATCCAGATCACACTATGACCTTTTTTTTGTCAGCTGATGTTGTAACACAAGTACAATACAAATTGTGTTTGCTTTTCTGTAGAGAAAAGGGATATTGCAGCATATGATAAAATCTCTACTTTTTTCTAAGCTTGCTTAAATAAGTTGTGTAGTAATCGAGTGGACAAATTAAACATTTTTAATTGAATTTCTGCTTTATACTTTCATGATATCTGTATATGTGCAATACTTATAAATAAGTGATTGTATTTTTTAGCTGAAAAAATCCAATGCTAATTTGCTTCAGACAAAAAAATGTTCCTACAGCCCCTGAGAGGAAAGGCCAGCCTTTTATGTTGTTTAAGTCCTAACATTCTGACTGATGTGAACTAGAATGACATTGGTTTACTGGTCACTAAATGAATGGAAGCACTTTGAATTTGAACTGCTGCCAATTTTGCACAAACAAAGAGGCCTAACCAAAGAAAGAAAGACTTTACTTAAATAAGAGGCACAATCGTAGCATTACCAGAATGCTACTCTGAAGGCAGTTGCAATGTAAAAAAAAAAAAAAAATTATCTTTTTAAAATTTAGAAATGCAAATGTAAAATCTACTATGATTTCTGTTTTATGCTGTGCCAGTTTCGGTAAAAGATACTGTGCATACTAAGCCTGCATAAATGTATTCACATAGAATTTATGGTGTACCTTTTTTCTTTGGGGTGCCACACTGTACTTTAAAGGTCTTAGCACAACACTAGAGTTGCCCACGGCTGGAGTTCCCTGGTCTGTCTTTATCAGAGTGGGAAATTGTAGTTTAATCAGTTATGGCACTTTCAGTGTATAACACTCATTAGCAAAGCAATTTGTCATGACTGTTATTAGTAAGAAATTGTATCTTTCTCCATGTCTCGATGCTCAGTTACTGTTTAGGAAATTTTCTCCATATATTGAATTATAACGTTTTTTTTCCCAGCCAAATTATAGTCTGTTACTAATGACTTAAAACCCACAAAAGGATTTAACAAGCACTGCACATTTATTTCTGCAATGCAAAGCTTTTTATGAATGTGTAGTCAGATAACAGCATAATATAGTCTTGCTAATTAATTCTGTTTTCTGCAAAGCCAATCTTTCATGTTCACCTATGAAGGATTAACTTGGCTAATTGATATTGTATGACAATAATAAAATATGCAACCTTTCTATCTGTAGGTTTTATGTTTTGTTTAGACATGGTTTAAAAAGAATTATATTTAAAGAATGAACTTGGCAAAGTAACAGGTTTGCTTGAGAGAAGGCACTATAAGGACCCTATGCTCACTTCCCTGGTCTCCCCAATCACGTTGATCTAATACCCAATAAGCCACAGTATGGGGGAGAAAGTGATATTCCCCCTTCTTCCCACAGTCCAGTGTTCACTGCCTGAGCTGCCAAGCACTGAGCCTGAACAATATTACATGGCAATTGGGGAACATGCACAGCCCTCAGCAAGCGTCAACTTTATGAAAAGCAGAACGATAGCAGCAAATGTGAAAGGTAAACATAGCTTGTGATGCTTGCTTATCAAGAACCTGTTACTATGCCTAGTACAACAGTCAAACCTTTTCCCAGAATCTGAAGAAAAATCATTCCTGGACTTAAAGGGTTGTAAACCTTCGTGTTTTTTCACATTAATGCATCCTGTGCATTAAGGCGAAAAAACACATGTCAGTGACCGGCCCCCCAGCCCCAAATTTAACTTACCTGAACCATCAAATTTGACCCAGCGGGGATGCACTGTCTCTCTGCCTGGGGATCTCGGACCTTGATTGGATAGATTGATAGCAGCACAGCCATTGGCCCCTGCTGCTGTCACTCAAATTCAATGACACAACTGCCAGGGGGTGGGGCTGAGTCCTGCATTCGGCCTCTATGGACGCTGAATGCTGGACTCGGGAGCGCACCCACAAGGTAACCCCCTCAGGGGTAATCAGATGTGGGGAGGAGCTGCGAAAGCCGCCGGGGGACCCCAGAAGAGGATGTTCTGGCCACTCTGTGCAAAATGAGCTGCACAGTGAAAGTAAATATGATATGTTTGTTATTTTTTATTTTTTTTTATTTACCTTTACAATTACTTTAATTGCAAGGATCTGTAGTAGTATGATTTGTAGTGGAGGTTCTTGGGAGGAGTTTATAGCCTTTGTTGGGATGCTTGGTGCAAGGACAATCTATTAGGTGCCTAAGGAACATATGTGAGATCACTCTCTGTCTATAGAAATGTCTATGATGAAGTTTAGCCAGATGAGAATGAGGACTCTTATATGACAAGGAAGTGATTCACTGTAGAAGCAAAGATGCAGCTGTGCTTTGAGGAGGCTTAGGGAGCTCCTGCTATGTATGTAAAGTTGACATGTTCTGGTGATTTGTCGAACCCACACAATGACCAGATTTATTGAGTAGAGGGTATGTTCCCTAACTGAGAGGGTAATAGGCTTCTTGAACTCAATGACACATCTAGTTGACGTCACTTCAGGAAGTCTGAAGACTCTTCCCATGGTTGCACAGTGCTGACTGGCTAGCATGGGCAGAGAGGAAGGTGGAGGTAGGAAACCTCAGGCAAAGGGCTGGAGCCACCCCTAAAGTTGACAGGCAAAGGAAGAAAGTGAAACTGAATGGGATTTTGCTGTATACATGTGGAGAATGTGCATTAAAAGTGGCAAAGCAATAGCCAGAGAATTGGCTGCAGTTGCTTCGACATAGACAATTAGGATGTGAACAGAGGATCAACCAGGTATTTACTAAGTTAGAGAACTTAAAAGGTTTACAGCTTTAGAAAGATACAGATTCTAATTTTAAAGGCAAGCATACTTAAACAATATTTGAATTTAGTGACACTTTAACCACTTCCCTACCCGCGTATAGACATATGACGCCCACAAGATGGATCTCCCATCCTGGGTGGGCGTCATATGACGTCCTCTCCTTCCCGGCCGCTTGGGGGGCGCGCGCGCCCGCGGCTTCGCTCGGGACCCGTGCGAGTGCCCGGCGGCCGCGATATCCGCCGGGCACCCGCGTTTGCCGTTAAAACATCGGGACCGTGCGGGACCGTGGAGCTGTGTGTGTAAACACACAGCTCCACGTCCTGTCAGCGGGAGAGGAGACCGATCATGTGATCCCAGTACGGAGAAACACATGATCGGTCTCCTCCCCTTGAGTCCCCTCCCCCCACAGTTAGAATCACTTCTTTAGGGAACACATTAACCCCTGCAGTGCCCCCTAGTGTTAACCCCTTCCCTGCCAGTCATATTTACACAGTAATCAATGCAATTTTATAGCAACGATCGCTGTGTAAATGTGAATGGTTCCAAAAATGTGTCAAAAGTGTCCGAAGTGTCCGCCGCAATGTCGCAGTCACTAAAAAAAATCGCAGATCGCCGCCATTACTAGTAAAAAAAAAAAAAATGCAATAAATCTATCCCCTATTTTGTAGACGCTATAACTTTTGCGCAAACCGATCAATATACGCTTATTGTGATTTTTTTTACCAAAAATATGTAGAAGAATACGTATCGGCCTAAACTAAGTAAAAAAAAAAATTTTTTAAAAAAAAATGGGATATTTATTATAGCAAAAAGTAAAAAATATTGTTTTTTTTTTTTCAAAATTGTCGCTCTTCTTTTGTTTATAGCGCAAAAAATTAAAACCGCAGGGGCGATCAAATACCACCAAAAGAAAGCTCTATTTGTGGGAAAAAAAGGACGTCAATTTTGTTTGGGTGTAACGTCGCACGACCGCGCAATTGTTAGTTAAAGCGACGCAGTGCCGAATCGCAAAAAGTGCTCTGGTAAGGAAGGGTGTAAAATGGCCCGGTATTGAAGTGGTTAAGAGCCACTATTTCTACCATCTGTACATTTTTCTAAAGTTAAGCTCTGCTTGAATAAAATCACATGATACTTTGAACCTCATATTAGGGTTAAGCACCCGCTTTTCCACAATATGACTAAATCTTTGATCCAAACATAAGTTTGTTGCGGTAACAAAAAAAAGTATAACCATTAAAATGAATGACTTAAATAACCAAATAGTTGCTTCCCTATTAGAATTTAAACACATTTTTTGTTTGTTGTCTTAGATTTATAAAAGGTAAAAGAAGCCTCTCCTGCCTTAATTCAGGGTCTTGTTTGCCTACATTGCCTAAATGTTCACCTTTGAGTAAATGGAAGTTATATGGCTTTACATCCTGTTGAGGTTTTGTAAATAGAAAAAATATTTTTATTACAACTTTGTGAAATCACCATCTTTTCTTGTCATGTTAGTCTATTTTAACATTAATATATAATCTCCTGGTTCTTAAAATGAAAATGAAAATTGCTTACAAAATCCAAAATGAAAGAATCTTACTTTGCAGATATCCCAATTTCTCCACTGAAAGCTTCTGAAATTTTAATCAGGAGACATCTACCTAGTCCCAGACAGCTTTACATAGAAATAGATCAATACATTTCTTTACAGTTGTAAACATTGTATATGAGGTACCAACAGTAAATAAGAGATGGATGCTTCATAGTGTAAGTGAGTTGAAAATATTAGACAATCCTGCATTACTCTTTTCTGATGACAAAGATCAATTGTCTACAGCAGCTTTTTTTTAGTAAGGGTTACTAATGTTAGGGGACAACTCCATTTTTTAGCGTTTGCATCAGACCATTATTTATTTTATTTCATGGTTATTACTAAAAATGATTTTGTTGTATATATCAGATGGTGTAAAACATTTTTTTATTAAGGTATCAAATATTGTAGGTACACCATGTTCTTTATTATCATTTGTAAAAAATGTCTACAACTCACTGGCCATATAACACGAGCTGTATCTATAATTTTTTAGCTGGGGTTCTACAAGACATAAAAACCATTTCAAGATTTCCTCCATGATAAAAAGTGAGAGAAAGCCTGGTCTACAGAGAGATGGCCATACCATCCCCACCAGAATGGATTTGAAAGTTATTTAAGAAGATGATTACACGAGGGTATGACTATCAGTAAATAAACTAAAGCTTTAGTGTATGGTCAAAAATTCATATGAATTAATATAAAAAGTCAAAAAGTATAATGTCCTCTCCGAAACCACATCTGCTTGCTGTTATCAATAATATCTTTGCAATATCACATAAGTACCTTTCTTTCTGGAAAGGGACATTAAATGCAGAACTGTTCTAAAGACACGAGGGTTGATTTACTAAAACTAGGGAGTGCAAAATCAGGTGCAGCTGTGCATGGTAGCCAATCAGATTCTAACTTCAGCTTGTTCAATTAAGCTTTGACAAAAAAACTTGGAAGCTGATTGGTTTCGAAGCAGAGCTGCACCATATTTTGCACACGTCACTTTTAGTAAATCGACCCCAAGTAATTTCTCCCAAACAATTATTATTTTTTATGTAAGCTTACATTGTTATTTATTGCTTTGATCAAGGTATGGAAAAGTCATACAGCTAAAATATGTACAAAATACGTTTTCTACACCAATTCTCATGAAATAATTGGTATTCAAAAAGGTAATCAAATTGCTCAGGTATAAGCAATAATATATACTGTATAAAACGGGGATCTCCAAACTACGGCCCTTCAGCTGTTGCGGAACTACACGTCCCATGAGGCATTGTAAAACTCTGACATTCACAGACATGACTAGGCATGATGGAAATTGTAGTTTCTTAACAACTGGAGGGCCATAGTTTGGAAACCCCTGGTATAAAACATTGATTGTGATGAAACAGTTATGGATACTGATCAGGCTACACACTCCCAATAAAATGCTATTAAAGCACACCCTGTCCTTCTGCCCTGCTGCCATTAGCACTTGCTAGCAATTTCTGATTGTCAAACAGCTGTGAGTTGCTGTGTGAATAGCTGCCACTGTCAATAAGGGACCGTTTGAACGAAAAAAGTACTACACACTAAATGTGGATGGGGGAATCCTTCCTTTTGAGCTGTTGTATTGTGACAGTGGGGAGACTTCCCTATCGTCGGAATACAATGGTCAACACCAGCGGTTATGATTGAGCCACAAAAATCCAACAGAGTGGTTGTACAGAAGTCAGTAGATTGACTTCTGTACAACCACCCTGCCCAAACATGGATCAAAATTCAGAAGGTCCCTGCTGAATCAGACAAATTTTGATCCAAAAATGGCCGACTTAACATTTTTGTATCCACTTTGTTGCATTCATCTGCAGATCAAAATTGTGAGCTTCGATCTGTGTATGATGTCAGTTAAAGCAACCTAAAAAGTAAAAAAAAAAAGTTATTTTACTAAATGCGTTCCTATTTAACCTGTTATTAACCCTTGGTTGCCCTAATCGGTCCTAACAGTTAGCAGTGCGCCATGCACTCATTTGTTTGAGTCATTCAGTTCAATCCACTCATTTTAGACCTGACGTCCTTTTATACCCAACACCATAGCAGTACTCAGCAGGCATTTGAAATATGTTTCGCTATCCATGGGGCCTAAGTCAGGGCCACCAAACAGTCATCATTTAAGACAGCCAATTGTGTTATGGGGAAACTGAAAAGGACTGTTTGCTTTAATCTAATTGGCCGCTTGAAGCAAATACACGTTGGGCTGCCAAACCATCAGTAAAACATCTGCTGCTTGGCCAAGCCCGCACAAAGAGAAGACTGGTAAACATCTGTGATTAGGACATTCTTAAACAAGGAATGTCTTTCTATAATAGAGAACGACCTCCTTCTGCAAGTTAAAGAAACATTTTGCATACTAGAAATGATTTGCTCAGTAAAATTCAATGCATGATTGTAATGGCTAAATCACTTTTTATTAGAAAAATCTATCACAGCAATCATCTAGATCTGCACTCCATTATGTGTCACAATGCAGGGAAATAACACAAGGGAAAAGCTGTTGCATAAATTGCCTTCAGAATAATTTAGTATTTCTCATGTTTTTTTTTTTTCTTTGCAATATTTTTTTTCTTTAGCATGGTAGAGAAGCAGACTTCAATTATGTGTTCACAATTGCTTTTTTATATGAGCTGAAATATACTCCTGACACTCATATTACACTTTACATAAAACATCTGCAAAAAGGTGGTTGATGGCTGTCAACACTTCTTCCTCTACACAGCCAGTGTTTCCATTGTGTGTTGAAATGAAATCATTCATAGGTTCAAAATTCCTTCCCTTCAGCAGTAACAAACTTCAGAATATTTCCACAGCATATAAGAATATTACTCTTGATTGTAAAGTATATTCTTTTCTGTAGGTGATAGTTATACCGCCAAACTATGTAATTTTAACTTAGATTGACATCACCTTAAAGGCCTTTTTTCATATGCATGGATGAAACACTTCTGGTGACCTTTTTAAAACAGCAGGAGAAAAAAACTCTATACCATTCATTTCAATTTTTAAAACTAATTGTGCTGGGTGCTGGAGTGATTTCTCTGCCATGTTTCTCCCTGGCACTCCAATGCTTTGAATTTCCCATCACTTCCTGTATCAGAGACAATTGTCTTCAGGTCAAATGTATCAGGGCAGTTTTCTCAGGGGACACAGACAGCAATAGATACTTGTCATAAGTTTTGACACTTTCATATTCTATCTAAATACACCTTAGGACACATACACTTTGGATTTGCAGATTCAGCTTGATGTGCCAAAGTGCTCACCTGTTTACTTACATTGAGCCATTTGGCACAATAAGATGTTTCAAGCCTAGTGTTTAGAGTTGGGAAAACAGTTCGAGCCGAGCAAAAGTTCGGCCTGAACATCGCCCGTTCAGCAAACACCTGAATTTGCGGGGCACTCGGCAGAATGCGTAGTGCGTAGTGCATAGCAGGTTGTTAAGGTGCAGAAATTTTTTTTTGCTGGCAATAGAAAAAAGTCAAAAAATGGTGTGGGGGCCTCGCCAATCTTTACCAGGCCCTTAGGGTCTGGTGTGGATTTTAAGGGGAATCCCACGCCAAAATGTAAAAAAACAGCATGGGGCCCCACCAAAATCCATACCAGACCCTACATGCAGCTTGGCAGGAAAGGGGAGGGAAGGGGACAAGTAAGCGACCCCCTGAACTATACCAGGCTACATGCCCTCAGCATGGGGGGGGGGGGGGCTTTAGGGTGGGTGGGCTCTGCCGATTTCTTTTGATGTGGACAAGGGCCTCTTACGGCAGCAGGTTCTATACACAGTACAGTTGCGCCACTTTTAAGGCAGACTAGGGGACACCGGGCACTATATTTAACCGGTTCCCGACCGGCCCACTCAGATATACTGCGGCACAATGGCTCTCCTGGGTGAAATCCCATATGGGTACGTCCTTCCCCTTAGTGGCCGCCAGAGGGCGCACGCGCATGGCCGCTGCACAGCGTGGCAGCCGATGCGCATGGCCAGCGGGCCATGCACAAGCGCCAGTACGGGGAAATCCTTGTGCTGTCAGGGCAGAGGAGACATGTTGTTTGTTCCTACTAAGTAGGAACAATGATATGTCTCCTCCCCTAGTAAGTTACATCCCCATACAGTTAGAACACGCTGAGGGAACACACATTTAACCCCTGATCACCCCCTAATGTTAACCCCTTCCCTGCTAGTGACATTTACACAGTAATCAGTGCATTTTTATAGCACGCATCACTGTATTAATGTCAGTGGTCCAAAAATGTGTCAAAAGTGTCCGATCTGTCCGCCATAATGTCACAATACTGCTAAAAATCGCAGATCACTGCCATTACTAGTAAAAAAAAAATATAAAAATGGCATAAATCTTTCCCATAGTTTGTAGATGCTATAACTTTTACGCAAACCAATCAATATACGCTTATTGCGTATTTTTTTTACCAAAAATATGTAGAAGAATATTTGTCAGCCTAAACTGATGAAGAAATTTTTATTTTTTTTTAATTTGGGGGATATTTATTATAGTAAAAAGTAAAAAATATATTTTTTGGTTTAAAGCGCAAAAAAAAAAAGGTGATCAAATACCACCAAAAGAAAGCTCTATTTGTGGGGGAAAAAAAAGGACACAAATTTTGTTTGGGTACAGCATGACCGCGCAATTGTCAGTTAAAACAATGCAGTGCCAAATTGTAAAAAGTGCTCTCTGGTCAGGAAGGGGGTAAAATCTTCTGGGGCTGAAGTGGTTAAAGGAATTTTTCATTTTTATTGTTTCACTTTAAGCATCAATAAAATCACTGCTCATGTAAAAACAATCTTTTTAAAGAAAAAAAATGTGCATTGATATATGTCCCCAGAGCAGTACCTGGGCCCCATACCCTTTTTTATGACCAATAACTTGCATATAAACCTTCAAAATGGGCGCTTTTGATTTTTCAAGTTTGTATCCCACAGACTTTAATAGTTCTGCAGAACCGAACGGGGGGGTGGTTCAGCCCAACTCTACTAGTGTTTGTAGTGTATAAGGCTTAGGCTGGCCATACATATAAAGATTTTTCAGAAGTATGCATATCAGTGAAAAAAAATGGTTTTATGGTTGAATTTTGTACCAGTTGTACTTGCCAGAATCATTTTATCTGACTAGACTGAGGTACTGATGAATTTATGTATAACATCTAGAATTCTCATAGTCATATTAATTATGCAATTATTACAGGAGATATAGCTTCGGGGCTATGTATGGCCAAAATTAGGCTGTCATAGATTGATGAAGCATGTTCTTAAATAGATTTTTGGCTGCCAAATGTTACTGCTGCTACCATCTCTTCTGACCCAGCATGTAATGCATGCATGATAACCATATCATTGAGTTTTCCATCGACTGTCTTCTCACTTCTCACTTCCACACAAGAGCAAATGATCACCAAAGAGTTTTTAGCAAATGTTATGTAATGAAAGCTCTGAAAACTGCTTTTTAACACTAGTTTAGGACCTGACTCCATCTTTTCTCATGCAGAGAACTGCATGCCTTTCAGCATCTGGCAAAACTACTAGGGATATTACTAATGTTTGTCAAGTATCCATTTTTTTTACCTTCATCATTTATTCTCATTAGGGGTGAGGTTATGTTTTGGACTGATGTACGATTCAATCTGAACTTTGGCTGTTTGGTTTTGGTAAATGGGCAAACTAAAAAGCTGAACCTACAGCTGCAGCAGGAACATTTAGCTGTGGTGTTACTACAGCTGCTAAATGGGAAATATTCCCATAAAATGTTCCTGGTTGCTGGAAGGCAGTAGTAGCTATTGTCCTAGCAACTAGTGATGCATTCACAGTCCCATCCATTTGCTACCCAGAAGATTCAGCTGAATGTAAACAAAGCAGTGGGGATGTGCACTAACATCATCGCGATATTTGGTCAGTGACATTCGGCAGCATCCCCTCCCCTTTGTTTAAAATAAAGCTGCCTGACGGAGGATCTGTCAGGGCCTGGGGTTGCCTGAGCCCAATGAAGGATAAGAGTTGTGTATTGATTTTGGGTCCCCCTTGTGTGCTTCTCTTTCCAAATTTCATACCTGTAGGATGTTCTGCAGCAAAACTGACATTTTGTGAAGTAAAAATGCCATTTTCAGTAAAATACATTTTGCTGATGGCTTGTTATTGTTTTAAAAAATTGTATGGACCCAATCCACAAAAAGCCAGCAGCAAAATGTCATTTACCACAAATGGATTTTTTTTTCTTTCACAAAATGTCAGTTTTGCTGCAATTTATCCTACACATCCTACAGGTTCACCACTTCACAGGCAGATTTGTGACATACCCCAAGTATGTTATTTAAAGGAATTAAGCCATTTTATTGTTTTACTTTAAGATTTATTAAAACAACTGCTCACCACTGAATGGAATTTGTTTGCATTGGTACCAGTCACCAGAACAGTGCCCAGCTCCTCATATGCTTTGTTTGAAAATCCCCTGCCTATTAGCCTTAAAACTGGCCAGAATTGATTTTAAAGATTTGACTCCCATTGACTTCAATGGGGTTTGGATTAACATTAACATCTTGTGTCTGGAACACATGCTGTTTCAAAATTTGCACGTTATCAACTTTAAGTCTATAATAAGGTGTGTGTTTCTTACTGGACCAGTCTTTTTCTATAGTAGATTATACAACTCCATTTTGAAACCATTATGAATTCATAAATGGATATTCCTTCTGATGTTTTTCTTTCATCACTCATGTTTTTACTATAGTCCGTTGGAGGGTTTGCGCAGCTATTAGCATGGTCAACCCCCCCCCCCCCTTTTTGGTTGGAGGTTAGATGCCCTCTGTTTGGTCAATTTTTGGCTTGGGCCTGTCATATATTTGACCTCCCTGGCTTTTCCATCCTGGCTGATCTGGGGCAGCAGAATACTTCTCCCCGTTTCTTTTAACTGGCTGCATTTCTATTGACATCTCAAGAAATATGGTTAGATCTCATGTCGTTCTATTATATGTTCAATATGTAATGCCCACTTATATATTCTGTATGACAAATGCTTATTTAGTTTTTTTTGCTCTTTATTCATTAGACAACCAATAAACCACTAGCCCCTGAAGAAGAGGTCAAATTGCTACAAACCTCAAAAAGCGTTGGGCATCTTCTGACCCAGTTCACTACTGGCCAGTCTCAAGTGGTTGTCTGTATACATACACATATATGTATCTTGATATTTTATTCTGTATAATAGATATATGCATCCTATCGTGACTTTCCAATAATTCATGAATTCATTTTTAACTTTTCTAATAAAATATTAATATATTTTCATTATACTTGTCAAGGAATTTCTTCCTCTAAAAGTTCCACAGAGGAACTTGCTTGATTTTGTATTCAAAGGAGACTATACAGTCAGATTGTAACGTGTAGTAAGCCTAAAGCCTAGTACACACTGCCCAACCCAATACTGCCCCATGGGCTGAACGGAAAAAAAAAATGGAGGAGCCACTGTACTAACTAATCAGTGTTAGTACAGCTATCTCCCCCGCTGAGCTGTTGTGCACTGACAGGGGGACACGCCCCCTTCGCAAAAACACCCCGGTCAGCACTATCAGCAATTGGCTGAGAGCGCTGATTGGATACCGATCGGCAGACCTTTTTCTACATGGGCCGAATGTCTGCCGAATTCCATTGAACCTGCTAATGCCCCTGATATTCGGCCTGTGGGTAGTAGGGTTAAGTGTGTCCCAGGTGTAGGGCAGCTGTAGCAGGACCCTGGAAGCTTTAAAATGGCTTTATTGTTCTGTTCTAGATCATGGACTTTTCTTAGCTTTCCAATTTGTCTCTCTGCAAAAGGGACAGTGCATGGTGCTGCATAGATCAATGTATCTTTTTCCAGTTCCCCCTTTTACCTTTTATTTTTGATGTAACTTCCCTCTGTTTTTAAATCTCCTTCTAGCATTACAAAAAGAGAGTGCAAAGGACAATGCAAGATGGAGGGGAGAAGATTATGAACACAATATAGGTTAGAATACAAAGCAAATTAATTATTTTATGGCTTGTTCACATCAGCAGCTATGTTATACTGTGGGATCAATGCTGATGCAACATTACTGATGCATTACACTGTTGACTATGATTTTCTGGTTTTAGCTTTATTGAAATGACATGACATTTCATTCATCTTTGTTCACTGAAGCGTGTTGTGATGCAGTGTACTGTGTTGCAACATGCTGCCTTGAAAAAAAGTAATGCATGTCTACTTTTTTCAGTGTCCACCACTGCAGAGCAGTGCCAATTGTCTTCTCCATGCATTGGGAGGGCATTGAGGAAGGCTGCCTCATGCAACCCAACGCTTATGATATGAACGGGCCCCAAAGGTTGACAACAACACTCAACAAACAACATTCTTATTAAACGGGTGCTGCTTTCAACATGATAGTTCTGCTTTATGGCTTTCTGTGTTATTTCCATATTGGAAAGCCAAGTTTTTCAAAGAAAATAGTTTTGTGTATGGCTTGTGATTGTTGTCCTTGTACTTTAAAATGTCACATCTGTTTAAAATGAAACAACACAATGTTCAACAGAAAGTCTCACGTTTTGAAGCTTTCCTGTACACAGGTGAAAGTATCTAATTGGTAAGGCATGTAATTACTGCACATGTTCTCTCACTGTGAGGTCTTTAAGATGTGGCCTGCTGGGAATACATAGATGCCAGGTTGAGAAATGATGATCTATAGTGCATCTTAATGATTTTGACTGTATCACTTCTCTACATCTTTAATACATTTTTTGCTCATTTCACTGGCTTCAAGATTATGATTACGATTGGGAAAAAAGCATAGCTGGAACTACTAAGAATATGTTTTTAAATGTATGAGGTTTTGGACTTTTCAAGAGGGTTTGAGATACCGAAAGAATAAAAATATACAAGGATAGCTTAGTTGAAACATAAAACACATTTAACACTATATATTTTTGTTAGTTTATATAAACAGTGAATAGATTTTTTTTTTTGAACACCGCAATTTATTTTGCCTGTTAATGACAATTCAAGCTGGATACACACAATCTGACATTCGGACAGTATGTACAACTGCCTGTCTGACAGAAGTCGGTCTTATGCCCAGCTTCTTTCAAATGGGCAACCAGCATCTCACCAGCAGCCGATCAGCATTGGCAGCCAATGACTGCCAGTGCTGATCCGTGTTTTCTGGCGTCTGGTGGGGGGGAGCTTCCCTGTCAAAATTAAAAGGCAAAGCAGGGGATATCGCCACACTAAACATTGCTTAGTTGGTACATGGACCTCTCAGTTTTTTCCGTTCAGCCCACTGGGTTGAACGACCATAAAACTTAACGTGTTTACCTATCCTTAGTACCAACATAAGGAGGAACTTCGGTCCCCTTGATTGTGGCGCTGCACCAGCACTGCCATTTTCTAATGACATCCTCACCTAGGCAAGAAAGGAGGAAGTGCTGCCCTGCAGGACAAAAAAATAACATCAAAGTATATATATACATATATATATATATATATATATATATATATATATATATATATATATATATATATATTCAGTAGTGGTAGAGGGATGCAGATGGAGCCAGGTACATCGAAATTGTCTTTCAGGGTGAAGGTCCTCTTTTAACTTATAGGGGTCAATAGACGGTCTTGTATTGATGGTATAATGCAGTACACTATCAGGTGAATTTAGCTTTCATTTAGGAGTAGTTTAAGATGATTCCAAGGTCATTTAGATGTCCTTCATTTGACCTGCAGTAGACCTTTTTTCGTTTCTGCATTTGACCTCCCTATTATATACCTCAATCTGTTCCAAGCCACTTTTATGTTTCCATTCAAAAAAGCTGTCCTGGTAAGCTGTCCTGATGTGGTTAATAGCATAGGTCCAAAAAGGAAAAGGCACTTGAAAATAAATAAAAGCAAGCATCTGTGTGTTAGCTATGATTAAGCAATGAGTAAGTGCAAAACATGTTAGCTGTTTTCTGTATTCCACTGCTGTAGCTTATGGTTGTGCATTTCATTCAAGCATCTACAATAAAGATGGTTTTATATGTGCAGCCAACTACCATTTTTACCTTTCCTGTAAAGCATCTGTGCATGTTTGCATATAACCTTACATATTGTACAGTGTCCTGATAGTGCCAATGCTCAGGGGATTCTGTTATACAAATCTCATCCAGCTCTTGTGATTTTGATCTCAGGCACATACCCTCCTATGCTTCACTACTGGTGAGTGAAGCCATCATCATATTTATAGACCAATGATGAAGCACACAAAGTGGAAGGGGGTGGGCCCCAACTTTCCACCACAGTAGCTGGTTAGGATTTGCATAATAGAGTGACCTGGGCTTCAGAGCATTACTGGAACATTTGGATGGTTGTTTTTAATAGCTTCCACTCATTTAGCCATTTTAAAGTGACCACATGGCCCATCAAGTCTGACACTTTTTTTTATATATTTATACTTTTTTATTTTTATTTGTTCATCTGGGTATAGGTCTATGTTTGTCCGAAGCATGTTTGAATCTACTTACTGTTTACTAATTTGCTACCTTTGATGGGAGTCTATTCCAAGCATCAACTACTCTTGCAGTAAAATAGTACTTTCTAAGATGAGTTTTAAACTTTTCTCCTGCTGGAGAACTTTAGTTTTGGAGTGTTTATAAAAGAGAAAGTAAAAATATAAAGTTATGCCATGTAAATGGGAACATTATCAGAGTTTGGCTGCAAAAAATGGAGATATACTCTAAAGGGTAACTCCACTTTAGTGGTGAAAATAAAACATTAAATAAAGAAAAAATAAATCATAAAAATAATGTAGCATATACAGTTCTGAAATGACTTTTCCTTTTCAATCTGCGGCTCTGTAATTTTCTGAAAATGCAATTCAATATGGCTACATATGTGTACATAACACCCCCCCACAAAATATAATTTCCTGCTTGTGTGATTGGCGCACTGATTTTCTCAGAAGTCATCAGAAGTGTCATTAGGCATCTCTGCAACAAAAATCGAATTTTTGGTAAGATACTTCCAATAGGAAATCACATCTAAAGGGATGCAGGCCCAGCAGCTTCCTCATTAGAGCCCTTGATAATTCTGAAACCACTCCCACTTTCACTTTCCCACATAGATACAGACAAACATACAGGGATTTCTTCAGAATAACAAAATGTAGGAATCTGCAACAAAGTTTGTTAACCACTTTCAGACCGGACCATTTTGCTGGCTTAAGACCAGACCACTTTTTGCGATTCGGCACTGCGTCGCTTTAACTGACAATTGCGCGGTCGCGTGACGTGGCTCCCAAACAAAATTGACGTCCTTTTTTTCCCCACAATAGAGCTTTCTTTTGGTGGTATTTGATTGCCCCTGCGGTTTTATTTTTTTTTGCTATAAACAAAAAAAGAGTGACAATTTTTGCTATAATAAATATCCCCCAAAAATATATAAAAAAAATTTTTTTTTCCCTCAGTTTAGGACGATACGTATTCTTCTACATATCTTTTGTAAAAAAATTGCAATAAGCGATTATTGATTGGTTTGCGCAGAGGTTATAGCGTTTACAAAATAGGGGATAGTTTTATAGCATTTTTATTAATAATTTTTTTTTTTACTAGTAATGGCGGCGATCAGCGATTTTTATTGTGACTGCGGCATTATGGCGAACACATCCGACATTTTTGACACATTTTTGGGACCATTGTCATTTATACAGCAATCAGTGCTATTTAAATGCATTGATTCCTGTATAAATGACACTGGCAGTGAAGGGGTTAACCACTAGGTGGCAGTGTAGGGGTTACATGTACCTAGAGGCATGTTTCTAACTGTGGGGGGGCGTGGCTGTCAGCTAGTGAATGCTGATCTCTGCTCCAATCACAGGGAGCAGAGATCGGCGTCACTAGTTGCTAGGTAGAATGGGGAGATGCTGTTTATTTCCGCATCTCCCCTTTCAGCCTTCCCGTGACGCGATCGCGGATATCCCCACGGCGATCGAGTCCGCGGGACCCGTGACCGGCCTCACGGGGGTCCCGACCTGTACGCCCTTATGCCTGTCCGTGCCATTCTGCGCACGAACATCGTCGTGCGCCAGTCGGAAAGGGGTTAAAATCCTTGTAATGTACATAGATCACCCGAGGGGGAATGTTTTTTCTCAATAAAAGTGGACTTATGCTTTAAAGTGAAGACTCAAAACACTAAGGAAAAGAATCCTAGATCTTTACAACAGGTTGTTTACAGGCTGATTTTACTGGGAATCCAAATAAGGTTGTTCTTGTCACAAACTAAAGCTGGCCATACAAGGATTGAAATTTGACCACTTCAGCAGGGACTGGCCAAGTTCCAATCCATGTGTAGCTGCTCCCATTCAACAGAAGTCAATCCAAAGATCAACTTCTATCTAACAGGCTTGTTGGAAAATTTTCCTCAATCAGTGGCATCATGGAGAAATCCATTCAATTTTTTTTTAACTTCAATCCACTGGCTGATTGAAAAAAAAAATATCCATCTGTGGCCAGCCTTAAAGAGGAGCTGCAGTCTGCTCACCTAATTTGTAATAAAAACATCTTGGCCATTCTGAAGCTTCTCTCCAAACACTTTGCATATTTTTTTTAAATATAATGTGATTCTGTACTTGCCAAATATGCTGCAAAAATCTCCCTCCACTGAATCTGGCTGCAAACATTTTTACTGTGGGCAGCTGAAGCTGCTGTCTGTTCACTTCCTGGATTTACACAGATACTCGGAGGCATACCTCCAGCTCTGCAGCCCTGCAGCTCTGATTGGCCCTCTTATGACTCACCCCGACCCCTTCCTGGCAAACTATCATGAGAGTGAGAGAGAGAGCTGTGAATGATGTCATAAGCCTAGGCCAGTGATGGTGAACCTTGGCATCTCAGATGTTTTGGAACTACATTTACCATGATGCTAATGCACTCTGCAGTGCAGTGGAGCATCATGGGAAATGTAGTTCCAAAACATCCGGGGTGCCAAGGTTCGCCATCACTGGCCTAGGCTAATGACCACACAAGAAACAGGAAGTGGGCTGTATAAGGGATTTACTGGCAGAAAATAAATGTTTTACTATCCAAAGTAAAAAAAAAAAGGGCAGAAGTTTTAATAGATGGAAAGTTGAAAAAATTACTGAAGGTCTGTAAGTAAGGTTTAGGTTTGGATGGGCAGACATTTTGTTTTCACCCTTATATGCCTGTGTGTTTTCTGTTTTCATGTTTTGTATATTGGATTCATTTTTATTGTTTTATCACTTTATTTATTCATAATTTAGATTTTTTTGTATCTTTATGCTGATAGCTGAACTGACTTATGAAGCCAGCTTTAGACTCATCAAATTTAATAAGCTAGCTTTCACTAGACATGCTATGAATGCCTTTTTTCCCATTAGAAACCACTCTAATTGCACATTAATCATATCATACAAATGAATACTTTACAATGTTTAGGAGGAAATTGAAAACAATGAGATTAAAACACTTTAGCTTTTAATGCACATTGCATTGGCAGGATAGGTTATAAATATATTTACCATAAAATATTGCTAATCAGATCAGGTTTTCATAATGCAATGTTTTGGACTGTATTTGTTGTGATAGACAGCTTTCTCACAAGACTGTCTCAGATTGCAAAATGGCTTTTTCTTCTGACCTCATTTATGGTAATTGTGATTCTATGCTTGGTAGTAGTGTTTCACGTTCAAGATTTTGTGATAAATGTTAGGTTGTAGGATGTTTAAAAATATACAGAGTATATTTGGACATGAAAGCTGAAAGTAAAATTTTGAAAAGGTGGTTTGTGGTCAACCTCATTAATGTATGTACTATATATTAATGGAAGTCATGCTATCATTCTATGTGTGTATAATGGTGAAGGGACATCATATTGTAAGGTAATTCAAGGGCAGGATCTCAACTATAGATCTTTGTAAAACATTATCAGCTCTATATCCAACAGTAAAATAGGCTCCAACTAAATAAAGTGTGTTTATTACATTCTCATCCCCAACATTGTAACCTAAAGTTCCATAAACCACTCCCACCCCCTCTGAGTTAACAGCACACTCCCACCACAACTTCTTTACTTTTGTAGCAGGGCTGCATCTTGTCCAGTGTTTTACTGCTCAACTGGCACAACGGTGCTAAAATCATAGAGTCAGCTGAGTTTACTTTAAGTTCTCTGTAACCAGCCTTTATGCAACTTCACACTGGTTCATTTACAAGGTAGGCTTGAATTGTATGGCTTGCTGTAGGATACTGATGTACTACAGAAATGCCTTGATTAAATCCCAAAGTACTGACCGATAGGCTTCTTACTAGAGTGTAGGATCAGGATCATTGGGAGTCCGCAGACAGTATTTTTTGTTGTTTTGGAGAATTCTATTTGGGCTATGTTTTTTTTGTCAGTTGAGCTGCAAATATATACCATTTTTTTAATGTAACAATAGTGTAATGCCTTGGGGCCACCTCTCTTTTGGTGACAAAAAATCCTGCTTGTTGCAGCTTTCCAGCAAAATACACTTTCTATAAAGATGAATCATTATGTAGATAAAAGCCACCTAAAATGTGTGTAAAATACACCACACTTGAAAACCCATCACATGTCTCATGGAGAGTTATAACGTGACCTTTGTTTTTATCCTGATTGTTTAAATGAAAATCATAAGACCTCTTTCACACTAAGACACTTTTCAGGCGCTTTCACGCTAAAAAAAGCACCTGGAGAGCTCACGAAAACCTATTTTCATTAAAATGAATGAATGCTTTCACTCTAGGGCAGTGCGCTGGCAGGGTGGTGAAAACGCCCCTCTCCATTGAAATGAATGGAAAGCACTTCAAAAACGCCAGAAAAGCTCTTAAAAAGTGCATGAAAAGCTCTTCAAAAGTGGTCAGTGTTTTACTGGCAGTTTACAAGTGCCTCAGTGTGAAAGGGGCCTAAGAATTAACAGTGCTAGCAGACCTGTATGACATCTGTCCCAGATTATTAAAGGATTATAAAATCTTACACTGGACAACACATTTGCTCTTCATGCTCTTTTTGTGAAAAGTTCAAAAGTGTACTATTGGTATGCATTCACCCTTATTTTGAAAGGTGGTGAGGACAAACGTAAGTGATCTTTGACATGGGGCAATGTGTGTTTCCAAATACAAGTGTTTAATAGGCTTTTTGACAGAGAGCAATCTACTCAGAAGACAAGCAAAGCAAAAATATTGACATCCTAATAGCGCCAACGAATTTAATACAGTTTGCCATTTAAATTTAGCTAAGACTTTGTACTGAAAATTTGGCTTGTTTGAGTTGAAAGAGTGCTACACCATCACCAAGCATGAGCAGTCTAAATAATGTATTGCGTCTGCAAAAATATATATTTAGCATAAATTAAAGGTCAACCTGTTTGGGGGTTCCAGGGATCTCCTAACTTCAGAGTTTATCTGAAGGTCAATGGCATCAAGTGAATAAAAGTGCTCTTCAGTAGGGTCCAGAATGCTTCAAGTAAAGCAAGCTTTAGCAACTGATCCTAACATCACTGGAAACTACACTGGAAAAGACTATCTGAATTTTTTACACTTACTGCATATAGCAAGTAGTGTGTCCAGACTAGGCCAGCACCCCAATCTCTTACAATTTGTGAATTCCTTTAAGTGATTGTTTCCTTTACGCCTGTGTCAGGTAATTTTTATATTACTGTAGGTTGTGTCATTTCACATTGTATTTTTGGTGCAGAATTGTCAGAGTTGATTTGGTCCTCTGTTTGCAGACAGATCTTCTCGTGTTTCAGATAGTATTTGCAGAAGATTTATGGCATAATATATTTTACACCATGGCTTGTGGAAGCTCTGAAAGAATTTATAATATGGTGGATTGTTTAGTTAATGCTTCAAGCTAATGAATGATTCATGCTGCAATGGCACTCCACTTTTTACTAACTTCATTCTACCATCAACAGATTAGATTAAATCCCCATTTACGGCATTATATTAATATTTTCAATGGCAGACTAATCCAAGAAATAAATGTGTCAGTTTCTATGGATACGCTGTAATGGGTGCAGGCACAAGGAAGTGGCTCTAGGCCACAAAAGAGGCTTAATGTACAGATTGGTTAGGAAGACATTATTTATTGCAAAGCTGCCAAGCAAGAAATATTTAGTGATCTCATTTTTATATTTGGTCATTTGACCTGAGCCAATTTTTTAAGCAATTTTATTTTGCAGATGAACATTGGGGGGGGGGGGGATTACTCAGTAGAAGATATATGTTTTAATTCACATCCCAAGACATACACTTATAAAGGAAATTTATTTTTATAAGAGAATCTCAGTAAGGAATGATTTGTTATGTTATTGGTGGTTCTAACAGATGCAATATATTCCTATTATTATAGTTATTAATTAAACTAGTGGCATGGCTCTTTATAGTACTAGTAGTAGTAGAAACAATTAGAACTTTCTACATTAATTTTACATTAAAACGATCCTACAATGCAAAGCAAGACCCATAGACAAATACTTCTACAGATAAAATAAAATAGTTACTTATTCAGTCCCCTTTGCTCATTGTGATGTCAAGGGTATCAAAAGAAAATAACTTTCAGAAACTTATACCACAAATTTACTTTTATTTATTAGGGCTTAACCTTAGCAACTCAAATAAAACACATTGGCCAAAAAGCTTTTTATTCTGCTTATCAAGTCTTGCAATACAGGCACCATGCTAGACAGAATCTGTGCACCACAACACACCCTTTAGTGCATTCAACAGCACTAGGCAGGCTATTCAAAATGCATTCAAGGGCAGATGAATTGTAGAGGTGCATTCGTTTGCATTTAAAATGATTGCCATTACAGTGCACCAACTTGCATGTAAGATGGATTTCCGTACTTTACAGCAACACACATTTATAAACAGGCCCTAAGACCTCACTTTTTTTACAGCAAATAAGCTATGCATAGCGGTCCAGAACAAGCCCCAGTCATCTGTAATTGTCAGTGTAATTTCTGTGTTCTCCCATCTCACAAGCATTTTCAAGGAGCACTGTGAAAAGCAACAGAGCCCTTATTGTTCATGTATATGACCTTCTAGCAATCTGAGGGTGCTGTGTAGGAGTTTTTTGGAAACAAATGCTTAAGGCGGTATTAAATCCAAAAACCAAAAAAATTATCAAATTGCAGCTCACCAATTCTTAGATGTGGTTGCTGTATTGTTTTTTATTCTTTTGGTCTTTCTACTTTATTTTTACCTGGCTGTTATGCCAAGCTAATGTGATCTATATTTTTAATTCATTGACCAACAGTAAGTCTGCAGATCAAGAATGTAGTGGCAAACTTTGATGTCCCTAACTGCTTACAGTATTTGTTCCAGGCCAGTGGTTAAGAGCATTGAAGTGAAAGAGTATGTCTAAAATTCTCTAATATTTGTGTTCATGTATGTATGTATGTATGTATATATGTAAGATAGAGACCTTCAATTGAGGGCTCCTTGAGGGCAGGGACTGATGTAAATGTACAGTATGTAAAGCACTGCATAAATTGTGGGTTCCAGCAATAAATAAATGGTCTGCATGACAACCAGGCATAATGTTTTAGATGGAGAGCTAAGCAATGACAGCCTCCATATTTCTTTCTTGGCAGGTTTCCTTTAACATTTTTTTATTGATCAGAAGATTGCCCTCTGTGGACAGAAATTCCAAATTATGATTAGCTGACATTTTTTGAGTTTGACCAGAATAGATTATCAGAGCAGCATCATATATTTTATAGTTTAGTGCTTCAGTGCTTCATATTTTTTTTAGTTTTTGCTCAAGAACTAACTGCATAAATTGAAATGGTTACTTATTACAGTTAGCATTTCTGAAATAGTTTTTTCCCAGTCCTTCTCAGGGTGGATGTCCAGTTAATTTTCTAATGCCTGGTCCTTGGGAGGTCTGCACTTTTACTTCTATGTATACAATAAATTATAGGTAAGACCACTTTTGGGACAGGTTGTTTTATTAATTGTACCCTCCTCGGTACCATACAAGTAAGAAAAGAAATAGGGAAGCTGTTCAGCTGAGAGATTAATTACATACATAACCCTTAAATTACCTTTAAGAAGAGTTCTGTAATCTACAATAAATCTTGGAACAGCTTGGAACAAAATCTGGGTTCCTTAATAGAGAAATTAGGAGTATGTTTCTATTGGAAATGCTCTTATTTTAATCATATAATTAGAAGTCACTATTGGGGTTACTGATGTTGCTAAATAAGGTTGCACCCATGCCTAGAAACATTTTTTCTTAGAAAATTAAGATTGAATTTTCCTCCCAAATTGTTTAGATTGGATACACGATCATGTGGGCACTCCGTTAATTTGAACACCTTGATCCTACAGTCCCTACTGTTAATTTAAAATTCCAGGTTATTCTCATTGGGCAAACCTCAAACACTTCCTGGTAGTGCCAAAGTTTCCCCATCATATCTGGCCTCATGCTCAGTTTTATCAGGAAATATCACACAGAACAGCCCAAAATTAGGACACCGAAGTAGATATTGCAGATTTCCAGGTGCCTGCACTTTATAGTGGTTATACTTGTTTTTAAAGGTAACTGAAGTCTTATTAGAGTCATTAGCAAAAGATTCATTAGATATGTATCCATGAAAATATCTGTTTATTTTTTAGTAAACCAAGTATATGACCTCAACTGATGGTACATAGAATTGGTCATACAGGCTGAGTTGAACTAACAACTGGATTATAAAATGAATTGCAGTTCCTTGTTACTGGCTAATTAGCCACCTAAAAGTGATTTACTACATTAGTATTCAAAAAAACTAAAATTTGGCAAATGCTATAGCGAGCGCAAAGAAGAACTGTTAAATTTTTAGTCTAGGATGTATTGTCCTGGCCCAGGGCAAATACATTTTGTATTCTTAATACTTAAACACAACATGGGCGGATTATGACAACAATTTGCTAATATTTATTTGAATTACTACAAACTGTTAAAGGCAAATCAGATACCAGGTCTCTGTTTCTTCTAAAATATACGGTAAGTGCCAAACTGCCCAATCCGCAAAGAATATCTTTGACAATCTAAAATTTCAGGATACATACTGTGGTACAGTTTAATAGGCATTCATGGATTTGTGAATATCAGGAAATTTCAATTTGTACGTAACCAATTCACTATATTCTGATTTAAAGAGATTCATAGCTTAATTCGCTTAACTGAAGTCAGCAGGTAGGTTGTTCCAAACATCTTGGGGACCTAACCACTGATCTTCTGTGGCTGTAGGCTTCCTCAAATCCCCTTGTCTCTTCATATAATCCCAGAACAGACTCAATGACGTTGAGATCAGGGCTTTGTGGGGGCCAAACCATCACTTCCAGGGCTCCTTGTTCTTCTTTATGCTGAAAATAGTTCCCAATGACAGCTGTATGTTTGGGGTCATTGTCCATCTGCAGAATAACTTAGGGGCTAATCACATGCTTCCCTGATATTATGGCATGATGGATAAATATCTGCCTGTATCTCTCACCATTAAAGACACCATTGATCCTGACCAAATCTCCAACTCTATTTACAGAAATGCAGCCCCAAACTTGCAAGGAACCTACACCATGTTTCACTTTCGCCTGCAGACACTCATTATTTCATTGCTCTCCAGCCTGAACAAACTGCCTCTTGCTACAGCCAAATATTTAAAATGTTTTCTCATCAGTCCAGAGTACCTGCTCCCATTTCTCTGCATCCCAGTTCCTGTGTTTTCATGCATAGTTGAGTCGCTTAGCCTTGTTTCCATGTCAGAAGTATGGCTTTTTGGCCAAAGTACTTCCATGAAGACCACTTCTGACCAGACTTCTCTGGATGAGTGTCCGGATGGATGTCCCTGGGTCCCACTGGTTTCCGCCAGCTCTCTGCTGATGGCACTGTCCCCAATATAGAAGGGAAGTAAGTAGGGCTGAAACAACTAATCGATTAATCGACAATTAATCGATTATGAAATGAATTGATTACTATTTTCATAATCGATTAATCGGCCAGTAACATAATGGGGTTAAAAAAACTAAAATGAGCCCTTTATAGTACAAAAAGAGCAAATAATCGCTATTGTAAATATTACTTTACAGTTCTACAGTAAAAAAAATGAACCCCTACAGTAGTGATTATCTGCTTTTTTTTTATTACTATCAAGGGCTAATTTTCGTTTTAACCCCCATTATGTTACGAAACGTCTCAGGCCTGGTTCACATCTATATGTTTTTGGGTGCTTTTTGCAGAAACACACTACGGTTCATTTACATGGTTTCCCACATCTATGCTTTTTTCAACCACTGCTGTTTGGAAAGGGTCAGGGACTTTTTTTTTTTTAACGCAAAACTGTGCTTTTTTGGTTCAATATACTTCAATGGAGAAGCTGCAGAAAAGCGTGTAATGCGTTTTTGCAGCAATTTGTGTTTTTTTAATCTGCCCAACAACTAATTGGCCAAAAAAAGTATATCTCTTCTGTCTGTTATTCTCAGAGTGGATTAAATATTTTGCTCCCATATAGTTGGTTATTTATATTTACCACTGCATAGAGATATTTAATAATAAATTGCCTTTTTTTTAAAACTTTACATATTAACTAAATTATACACCACACTTTTTTTTTAAGGTTATTAACCGATTAATCGATTATTCGAAACAATAATCGGCCAACTAATCGATTATGAAAATAATCGTTAGTTGCAGCCCTAGAAGTAAGCTTGTTGTGTCTTTCATCTGCTGCATTAAGTTTCCTGGACCAACCAATGCATCTAGAGTCCTCACTCACTGTTTCCTGTTTCTTTGTGCTTCTTCAAAAGAGCTTGAACAGCAAATCTTGAAACCCTAGCCTGCTTTGAAGTCTTTGCCTAGGAGAGATCTTGCTGATGCACTATAACTACCTTGTGTCTTGTTGCTGTGCTCAGTCTTGCCATGGTGTATGACCTGTGACATGAAACTGTCTTCTACAACCTCACCTTGGTATCAGAGTTTGCCTCTTCCTCACCCAGCTTTAAATTAAGCCTCCTGCACAGCTGTTTCTGTTTCAGCTAATGACTTTGTTTCAACTTATATATGAAATTGATGATCATTGGCAACTGCTTGGTATAATTGGTCAATCATATTCCTGACTCTAATCCTACAAACTTTTGATTGCTCTTTTTTTACAACCATGTAATGGGTGGACCTGTGCTAAGCAGTCAATTTAAATTAAATCCAATATGATGACCCTCTTTACATGGTTGATGGAAAAACTGGCTGAATGGTACCATCAAAGTGTCATTAAACTCAAATATTTTTTAAATGTATTTATGTTTAAAACACAGTTTTGTACCTTATAGCGACAGCTTTCAATTGAGCCTGCTCTCTATATTTGTATATGCCTGGTTTATTCTGCACGTTGTCAGTGGCAAACTAATAGTAGCTCTGGCCATATTGTTGCCACCATCATCGCGCATGCACCACAAGTGTATCTAAAGAAAACTTCTCACTTACTTTGGACACATGACTTGTGGCCAGATTCAGGGGTGGCTCCAGAACCATTGACATATCCACACTGTCTCCTGCATCTAACTAGATATGAAATTGATGATCATTAGCAACTGCTTGGTATACTGTAATTGGCCAATCATATTCCTGACTCTAATCCTACATAATCCTTGACTTTGTGCAAGTGTACAAAGTGTGCAAGTGTAAGAAATGACGCTGGTTTGAAGCCAAAAGGTAGTCACATCAAGTATTGATTTGATTTCGATTTTTCTTCTGTTTGCTCACTTTGCATTTTGTAAATTGGTAAAAATAAAAAATATATTTATGAAAGCATTCTTACTTTACTACATTACTTAAATTTCTTTCGAATTGCCTTACAGTATTGTATATATTAGGGCTTTTTCTTTAAGTATTTTTTTTATAGCTGATACGTTATTATAATGCCTTTTACTTTGTAGCAGTAACTAAATAACAGCTAGTTTAGTAGTATGTAGGTTTTCCTGGATTTTTCGTATTTTAGTACTGCCATGTCACTGTAGTAAACATTTTTGTTATCATTCATACAATCCACACTTATACCGTTTTTAAGCCAATGGTACATACAGTTTTATAATATACATGCAGAATATCCTGTTTTAATCTTAATTATATAAATATTCCATTATGTGTTTATGTGTGCTTGTTTTTTGTTTTTTTTGTCTAAGTTGTTGCAGGTAATTAAATGTAGGAATAATTAACTGTCTAAAAAATAGCTTTTTGTGTTGTGAAGTTGGGTGGAAGAATACTGAAATAAAATGCTTGAAAGGCATTTTATCTGTTCTTTGTAAATTGTCCTTCTGCTTTGTTAGGAGACAGCAGGTGTCTTGCTTTCATCGCTGTGTAATGATTGAATTCTGTTACTTTGTTTTTTTGTCCCATACAGCTTAATTGTTATTTTTCTCACAATAGAACTTTGGAGATGTCAAACACAACCTTTTT
Organism: Lithobates sylvaticus; assembly: GCA_028564925.1. NCBI lineage: Eukaryota > Metazoa > Chordata > Amphibia > Anura > Ranidae > Lithobates > Lithobates sylvaticus. The sequence continues at coordinate 123,484,146 of CM053030.1, read as the reverse complement.
GCATGTATTCCTGAGCTTTCTAAATGACTCATCTGACCTCAAACACTAATGAAAACTTATTAGAGAAAATAGTCAGAATAGTAGTGTAATTCAATATGTTCCATGCTGTTAGCCAAAAAAAAAAAAGTTTTTTTTACCAAAAAAAAAGGACAACTATATGAACAGAAAACACAGTGGAGCTCTTGATTAAAAATGATTGAATGTTTAAATTGAGACTTTGCTAATAGTTATTTATTACAGGTATTTATATAGCGTTGACAATTTATGCAGCTCTTTACATCTATATTGTACATTCACATCAAACCTTGCCCTCAAGTAATGTAAGGACTCTAGCTCACAATCATATATACACACATATCAATAAAATAAGTTTTGCTAACAGAATCAGTTTGCCTCTTTAAATTTGTTTTAGAATTTTAAATACAAGCTAAAAATTGATTGTTTTTTTACAGCCATGTAATGTATGGGCATGTGCTAAGCAATCACATTTTTAATTTATATTTAAAACTTAGTTTTGTACCTTATAGCGAAGCTTTCAATTGAGCCTGCTCTTTATATTTGTATATGCCTGGTTCATCCTACAATTTCTTCCTTGTTGTCTCTTTACATGGTTGTTGGCAAAACTTATTTTTTTCTGCAACCAACCCCACATGGTTGTTGGCAAAACAGCCTGAATGGTACCATTAAAGCCCACCCATTACCCCTTTCCCCCATGCACAGACTGGAGTGATCATGTCATCTAGCAGGTCAGATCTTCCAAGAATGATTTAAAGATGCCTCCTCTCCCTGCTTGCTGCCCCATTTAACACACATTCCTCAAGAGGGACATGTTTCACATTGTCCAGGGAGCCAATTGGTGCTTTGCAAGCATGGGTAGACACAGTAGACTTCCTGCCGTGAAGATGCCTCCTCTCCCTGAGCTAGTGATGTCACATGACCACAGTATATGAACACTGCCAAAAGGTACTTGAGACACTTATTTATGCTACATAACATATTTATATCATTTAAATATGGATAAATAGGAAGATCAATGTAAAATTGTTATTTTGGGACCTATTGATACTTTAAGTGTCTACTTCAGTGGTTCTCAACCTCAGTCCTCAAGTTCCCCCAACTAGGCCATGTTTGCAGGTTTTCCTTTATCATGCTTTAAATCAAAGTTAAGGGCTTGGTATTTTGGACAGATAGTTTATCTAAGAGAAATTCCCAAAACTTGGCCTGTTGGGGGTACTTGAGGACTGAGGTTGAGAACCACTGGTCTACTTGATATGGTCAACTTTAGCACTTGAATTAAAATTACTGCAAATTGTCTCCTCCCAGTGGATAGAATTTAATGATTTTGAGGTTCTAGATGTGTCACCATAAACTCAACTGCTGTCTTTAGTGAAATGAGTTGTAAATACTCAGAAACTTTTCTGACTGCTGAGAACACCTAGAATAATTCAAGAAACGATATCTTTCCACTGTTCACCAAATGTTTTACTGTTATATCTTTTTAGTACTTATACATTTCCAGCTGTCACTCTAATTTTTTTAAAGGTTTAGAAACTTTACAAAGACAAATCATCATCACTTTTGAGTGTACGTGTTTTTTGATCTGCATATTAACCAAATGCCCCTTTTATCTCACAGAAACAGCTGTCTGTTGACTAAAAAAAATACAAACAGGTACATTTATGCCATAAGCTACTGAAAAATACCCATCCCAGTGGTCAAGCCACTTAGTTATCAAGGTTGAAAAAGACTGATGTCCATCAAGTTCAATCTCTTACTCCTAAAGTTTTGTCTCTGTGGATGGCAAAACAAGACTCCTGTGCAAGTGTTTACAATTTTGTTGCCATTTACAAACCACCTTTATAGACTAGATCTGAGAAACCAGGCTATCAAGAAACAACTGTTTCTAAACTGTCTGTTGCTGCTTGCCATGTTTAGAGGTTTGGCAGCTGAACAAACAAAAAGAGCCTTACACAGGAAATTAAACTGATAAGGAAATTGTCATTGAAGTAAAATGGAGAAATATGTAACCACAAACATAAAATGACAGCTAAAAATGGTTGGATCGGTGGCAAGTTTATATCATTGGGGTGCTACTGACCCTGCTTGGTCAGCTGTACTTTGGGGGATATCAATCGTATGAGCTGGGAAGCCGCCCTCAGTTATTATTGTTCCCCCTGAAATTGACATCTTTAATTTATTACTGTTTGCTATAATATTGTTATACTCTTAAACAGCATGATGATTCTTGATTCTTAAAGCAGAGCTAAGCCCACCAATTTAACAGTTTCACAAAATAAAGCTCACGTTAGAAACATCCAATGATTTAAATTATTAATCAAATATACCAATATTTCTTTCTGTTACATTATACCTATATGTTACATTCAAGGCTTGTCTCTATCTTATGTCAGCTCTCAACTGACCTTTCAGTGTTATAGCTGGTCAAATGTGCAGCACCATGGCAATTGCAGATCTAAATAGACGCTAATATGGCCTTGCCTTTGGCTGCAGAACACAGGACGATTTATTTAGTTTAAAGTCTAATATTGGACAGTTGATTACATCTTGTTAATGTGAGAAGTGATGAATGGAAGAAACCAAAGCAGGAATGACTCAAATGAAACTCTGGAATGATTTGCATAGAACATTTCTACTGAGGGCCCACAAAAAACAATTCTAGAAAAGACAAATGCACTTTGCTTATAACTTTATAGCAAAAATTATAACTTACAATATTTTCTCCTGAGATTTATGAATTAAAAAGATGCAGAATATTCTAAGGAAGTGTAGACTTTATTAATTGGAAAACAGTCTTTATCAACTGGTTAATAAAGCCAAAAAGAAAGGGCTGCATGTCACCTAAACACACCCATTTGACATGCCTAAATTAGAGCATTATAACATATACTCATTTGGACACATGCATCTTTCTGCAATAAACTGCATAATGTGGAAAATGTGAAGGTCAAAATACATTAAGCCATGGCAACCAACACTAATTAACCTAACTTAATGTGCCTTGAAAAAATAGGACCAACTCTCTTCAGTTTATAAAGCTGATATACACTGGTGGCTCTACAAAATATATGTGTGAGAATTTGCAGTATATGCAACTAGCATATTTCAATATTTACTTTTTTATAGATTTATTTTTTTGCAGTAGACACCACCGCATTTGTATAATATATATATATATATATATATATATATATATATATATATATATATATATATATATAGTGTCAGTGTCACTGAGAACAAACTTTTAAATCAAAACGTGTTATAGCATAACAATGATTTTGGTCTGAATGCATTTACAATGTACTGTCAATGTACATCCATGAGATACCCTTTGGTGTTATAAGTAACTGGTTGCTGCACCCATTTGGTTTACTAAAAGCTCTAATGCCAGGAAGCCTAATCTGAAGGGTATGGGCACCTTAAACACTAACGCAAAGATTAAAATAGGAACACTTGGTGGTTGATGAGGGCTCTAAACCTCTGTTGAGTGGTCCCAACACCTAGATGTGAATGCATTGCACCAAATGTCTCAGTACACATGCCTCGGTTTGCAGATATGGCTTTTTTTTGTGCAAGCCCAAACATTAGATGCAACATTCAGGACACATCTAAAAACAGATTTACATTGCAAGGGTCAGCACAGCATGGAGAGCACAGGTGGACCTAAATAACAGTTGTAACTCCTCTGCATCAATAAGCCATTTAGATAAAGCCAAGTTAAACAAGATGTTCTGTCACCTATGGGACAAAGTATAAGTTGTACTTTGTATCATGTTGCTAGACGCTTTCTAACCCTGCTATGAGGTTCAAACTGCACCGTCACCTCCTGCTGCGATTGATTCGACAACAGCTATAAAGGAGATGGGTACATCATAACTGCAGCTTGTCTCAGCTCAGAGCACCTTCCTGAGACAAACACCTGCAGGAATGCAGAGGCTGACACGGTGACCCCCCACCCCGAATTGCTAAATTCCCATAGCCACTGCAGTCGTCTACTTTCCAGCTGTTTTTTGGATCGGCCATGGTGGTGGAGGGGGGTTGAAGTTTGAGGCAAAGTACTACATTTAACCCGGGTACACACTACAGTCTTTTTAATGCAATCCAGCGGGTTGCAGGAAAAGAAAACTGTCAGCTCTGATCGGAGACACTGTATTAACCATGCAAGGTTAGTTCAGCAATCTCCCCCACTGAGCTGCAGAACACTCAGATCAGCACTTTCTGCTATTGTCAGAGAGCGCTGATCGGGAGTTAGTCGGCTACTGGTTTTCCAGCATGCAAGCCGAACGGCCAGCTTCTGTCGGACAGACTGGTATACACACGGGCAGAATGTCAGCTGATTTCTTTTTAAAATGGCACATGTCTCCCAACATTCTGTCTGTGCGTACGGGGCTTTACTCTGTCCCATAGGGGACAGAACTGTAAAAAATTTGAATATCAGATCTTCTTTAACTTGGCTACTCTGTCCCATAGGGGACAGAGCTGTAAGAAAATTATAGTGATCGATCTTCCTTAAACTGAATTAAACAGAATCCTAAAAGTTAACAAAGTAATCAAAAGGATTTTTAGGTAATCATAACTGCAATTAGATATTCTGTTTTTATTAATTTGCTTATGCTCATTTCTAATTGAAATTAAGTCAAAACTGCTTTCATAAGATGAGATGTTTTTTCATCATTTGTTCTGTGATTTATTGACTAATAAACTAAATTTTAATTATGTTGCACACATTTTTTGTTGAATAGTGCACTGTATTATATATGGCATAGCACAAACAATTCAATTTGTTTAAACGTGTCTCTTTTCTAAGCAGTGATTACTTCTAACACTAAGTTCACAACATTTTAAAATATTTTCCACACATGGCTTTTTCGTGCAAATTTTAGAGCAGTGCTTCCTGAATGTAAGTGCTAAGTAATCTACATAAAAAGAGTAAGCCTAAGGCTGATTTGAGGGGCTGGAAATACAAAACATTGCTTGCAGTACAGAGCACTTGAAAGGTATGCTCAATCATGCATTAAGAGACCTTATGCAGTCACATTACAGTTTACTAGTTGTATTCAGTTAATTTGCTTTTTGTTTTTTTTTTACTTGCAGCACATAATTACTAATACAGGCTGCCAAAAAAAGCTTTTAAATTTAGTCTTACCACAAATATGTAATAGTATAAGTTTATGAGGTTTTGACTTATGAATGTATGATTGTTCACTTTTCCAATGTTTCTGGCTCCATAAATAAAGGCCCGTTTGAGTTAATAGTCAAGCTCTTACCATGGCAATCTGAATGCTTATATGTAAACATTTAGTCATGTTCCTGTATTATCTGAGTAGCAAATGAGCAAAGCACCTTTAGATAGGCTATCCCTGTGCAAATAAGCAGCAGCTGTGCTATTGTTCTAGGTCTGCAAATAAATATAAATTTTAATGACCCGGGAAAGAGAAAGATAAAGTGCAGAATGCTCGAAATGTCTTTTGTGCAGAATTTAATTTCATGATAAAACTGCAGTTATAATTTTGTTACGAAGTATGTTAGTGCAAATTGGCAAACCTATTTTAAAATTATTTTTGTAATCATTCATAATGACACATTTTGCACTTAGGCTAGAAAAAAATGGTAAAAGTATGCTTTTTCATTATTCTTCCTACATCAATTTAACCTTGTGAGCTGGATTAGATGTATGTTTATTGGATAATTTACAAAAAGATGTAGGTTATATGCCACACCCTATTTTTGTTTTCACATGTGTGCAAGCTATGAAAATAGGTTCTGTCTGAAAACCACAACATTGACACTAATGTTGGATGCCCTCTCATATGTGTATAGAGGTAAAAAAAAAAACTGGGTAGGGAGTGCATAATGTACAAGAATTATCACTGATCCCACTGAAGTGTGTGGGGCATTTAAAAGGAAATTTAGCCCCCCAGTGTTAATTTCGCTGTTAAACCCTCTTATCTTTTTTGCATGGTTATGCGCAAATAATATACTCACATGCCCAGCAATTTCACCATTGTCCTGCTGTGATCAGCCACACCCCCACTGCACACCAGTTCCCACACTGCCATATTTTTCTCTGATGTAAATGGCAGCTGGTTGTTTCATATGGGGTTTTGCAGCTGGCACCTGATAATGTGCTGGCAGATCTGCCCTCTTCCAGCCACTCTCTGTAGGCTGATGCCTCCTGGAATATCTGACTTGGATATCCTTGGAGGCTGCTGGTTCAGGACACACGTCATTCTTGCTGATGTAAGAATGGAGGCTGGAAATGGGCTCGAGCAAAAAAGAGAATAAAAAAGTAAACAAAAAAAAAAGAATCCAGTTTTAGAACTGAAGAGGGGGAGAGGGTTGAAAACTGTTTTTTGGTAATGAAGGTCTACTTTAATCCCAAAATTCAAAGACATTTAGGGGTTGATTTATTAAAGGAAAATTCACTTTGCAATCCAAGTGCACTTGGAAGTGCAGTCGCTGTAGATCTGAGGGGAATATCTTAAATGAGTGTAAGCTCTGCTGATTTTATCATCCAATCATGTACAAGCAAAAATGCTGTTTTTTTATTTTCCTTGCATGTCCCCCTCAGATCTACAGCGACTGCACTTCCAAGTGCACTTCCAAGTGCACTTGTAGTGCAAAGTGGATTTGCCTTTAGTAAATCAACCCCTTAGTTTGTTAGAGAAGAGTTTTGAAAAAAGGAAGGGTGCATATTGCCAATCCTCCTCTATGGTTCTGTTCAGGTAGAATCGTTTATAGTGACGTTACTACTAGTCCAGCAGTTCTTACTAACCTATCCCAACTGCTTCACATGTACATGGTATTTATTTCTATTTGTATTCTCCAATTTTCTGGTACAGCCATACCTAACCAAACAAGCTGCTTCTGCAAAACTTCAGGCTGGATGGTGTGATGATAATTACATTACTTGAATGCCCAATATGTAGTGGATGGTTGTTAAATTAGCCAAGCACCCAAAGTCCCATTTACTTTTTATTAATATGGCCAAAACTTGAATTCGACTTTTGGTAGATAAGGTTCAAAGCACAGGCTGGCAACCAAAATGTCAAGTTTATTCCTGCATTTAAAGCATATCTAAAACTAAAATGAACTGTATAAAGATGCAGTGATTCAGGAGGCACCCATATTCACATGTGGTGGGAATTTAGTAAAACCCTCCCTTTTTGGCATGCAATATTCAATAAGTACAATGAACTCTATGGTGAGTCCTTATCTTCTTCTCCTGACATTGATGTACTTTCCATTGTACATGGCTCAGTAAATTACTACAAAAAAACACAACTCCTTAAACATTTTCTTTCAGAGGGAAGACAATTAATACCATCTCTCTGGAAGACCTCCAGGCTGCACTTAGTTAACAATATCATGAGAATGGAGGTGCTTTTTTCTAATGTCTTGGATAACTGAGATTCCCAATGATGTTTTTTCCCAACGGTCAGTGTGGATTTGGTATTTTTCCTCTGATCCTCTAAAATGTAGACGTCAAAGGTAAATGGTCTTTAAGACTACCAGGCCCAATCTCACAGTTGAGTGTGGATCTTCCACAACAAAATTTATCTTTGCTACGTTTAGCTAAGCTTAGTGAATCACAAACAAACAGAACATTTCCCAGTAGTCACACAGTGCTGCTCAAGTTGCTCTGCTGGTAAAGAATCTGGTGTCTCACAGCAATGTAAGGGTGCAGGCTGTCTTGTGCTTGATCCACAAAGCAGTGAAGAATGAGGGGATGAGAGACACTACACACCACTAGCTAAGTCATAGAGCCCCAAGGAAATGTACCCACTAGCGTGCAACCCCCCCCCAAAAAAGTGACCCTGTCTAACAAATCACATTAAAAACAGAGATTTGCAAATATATGTGGAAGCCGCAGTCCCTTGCCAAGGCTTCTCTGTATACTGCGGTCCTAACTCTACATTTGAGAGTCTCTAGCAGTGGATAAATTATGTCTGGAGGGAGCCCACTATTCCTTTAAGGCACAGGAACACATTAGATGCCCAACAGGAGCACAGTAGCAGCTGAAAGCATCCAATATGGCCCCATGTCATATCCTGTCTAACAATTCACATTAAAAACAGATGGTTTAGTTGCACACATTTGCAAATTTATGTGGAAGCCGCAGTGCCTCGCCAAGGCACCTCTTGATCCTACAGTCGTAACTCTATATTTGAGAGTTTCCAAGTTGGATTATATATATATAGCATATATATAACAGTGGATAAATTAGGGGCAAGAACACCTGGATGGAGCCCACTCCTCTCTAAAGGCACAGGGAAATGTTAGATGCCTAGCAAGAGCACAATGGCAGTGTGTGCCTACACTTTATCTCTTAGGTAAGTTTATGTTCTGACCCTTGTTAGTGCGGGGCTCCAGAGCAGACTATTGTTTTTCTTACCTCTCACCTTTTCTCTCTTTCTTCTCTCTATACCTTGTACATTATCTCTCTCCATGTCTTCACCTATGAGTGTGCCTAAATGACCAATTAAAGTGTACACAATGACCCGACATACTAGTAACAAGATTTCTAACAGGCAATGGAAATACTTGTTTGTTTATATGGTTTAGTTTATTGTTACTTACTGTACGTTGCTCTGTACGCATACTTTTTCTTGTATTACATTTTAATAAGGACCTTGGACTGAGCTCTTACCCCTTTCCATCCTCTTATACCTGCTGTACAACTTTTCAAAAAGTGGCAATAAAATATAATCATCGCTACAGCCAAAATAAACTGTAGATTACAAGTCCATAGATGCGAAAGAGTTTTCTTTCCCTTTATTTTCACCGGGTAATACTGAGATTTAGGCTCTATTTATACTAACTCGACTTGCCGTGCGACTTTGGACATATTAAAGCGGAGCTCCACCCAAAAGGGGAAGCTCTGCTTTTTTGCCCCCCCCTCTGCTGCCACATTTGGCATCTTTCGGGGGAGGGGATACCTGTTTTTGACAGGTACACGCTTCCACTTTCGGCTTACTTTACTGTGGCAAACTCAGAAGTTCCGACCCCCTCCTCCTTCCCCTACCATAGGGCCATTCACAAAGCATAGCGTGCTTCATGCATGCACAGTAGGGAACCGAAAGGCTTCACTGGCGGTTTCCCTTACCCGAGATGGTGGCGGCAGCACCCAAGAGCCGATTAAAAAATATGCACGGGTGAAGACACCACTGGATTCGTGGACAGGTAAGTGTCCTAATATTAAAAGTCAGCAGCTACAGTATTTGGGTCGCATGATAAGCCGCAGCCCATTGATTTCAATGGCACCCATTCCAATCTATGTGACTTAAAGTCGCAGTGACTTTGAAAAGGTTCCTGCACTACTTGATTTGACTTGATTGCCAAAGAGTGTAAAGTTGCATGAAAGTTGCTTAAAAATTGCACTCGAAATTGCGCGACTTTGAAGTTACACTAGCGTGAACAGAGCCTAACACACTTCATGACACACTTCCTGTTCCTGGGTGACTACTCTCACTCCTCAAGTGTATCTATGGAATAACCATTGTAGTTATTCAGACTGGATTTCAAACATGTCTGTCTTTGTTCATGTATAGTACATGTATGGTGATGAAATAAGTAGTTTACACAAAAAAGATTAGATTGTTTTTTCTTCCAGTTCATCTCACAGGAAGTGACGAGCACTGCATTTCTGGCAATATCAACAGTTATTCTGTATTTGTTAACATTTTCTTAGCCTGAAAAATAAAAACTAATGTAGCCACTACATCTACTTAATAATAATATCCAGAAGGACCAATACATTGCTGTGTGTGACTTTGACTACAAAGAGATGTCTCTTTGAAGCTTCCCATGCACTATTAATTGTATATTGTACTACTTGCAGCTAATGACAATGATTACCTTTGTGTTAACAATGTTAAAAACTTTATTTCATGCGAGTGGACAGATGTAATAAAATTGTACATTATGGCACTTTCTTTAAAATTCAATGCTATGTAACATGTATCGATGCTGTTATAGTCACAGTTAAACTGCTTCAAATTTTTACAAACGTCTTTTTTTTCCCTCATGAAACAAAGTCTCCTTTTACAGCAAGAAAATAAGCTTCTGCATGGTATTTAATTTCCTCACTAATGTGCTGGTATGTTTAGTTTTAGTCTGTTGCTGTCAAAGGGTCTAAAACTTTACTGCACACTGTATTTCTAGCTGCAGTGGCAGCCAAGGAGTTAATCTGACCCAGGGAAAATGTATTCTTAACCAAAGGAAGCTTTATCATGTAAGTAGGTTAAAACGCGAGTTGGAGAGCCTCAGGGCCCCTATTTGTTCAAAGGCAAAAAAAAAGTTTAAATAGACCTCACCTGGGATAATATGTTGGTTTACATTAACAAATAATTGATGTAACATTCCTTTCTTTTCTGAAGCCACCATGTTTAAGCAAGTTCACTCAAACATTTAATCTCTTCCAGAGAATTATCACAATTATTTTAAACCTTATATCTCATACTTTCAAAATGTACCCAAACCTGTTAACAAAATTTTAACATGGCACAGCATACCAGTCCTTCCGTGTGTTAACTGAATTTGTTTGCTTTTTTTAGGTGTTTTTTTTTCCTTGTTTCCACCTGGTGAAATACTTTCGGTCCTGGGGTTATGATGCCCACTGATCATACTATGGGATTGATTTGCTAAAGGCAAATAGACTGTGCACTTTTTGAAGTGCAGTGGCACTCTGCAAGTGCATTTGCTCCAGGGCTTAGTATTTGAGGTAAAGCTTAACTTTGCAAAGATTACCCAATCACGTGCAAGGTAAATAAAAAAAACAGCATTTTTGCTTGCACATGATTGGATGATGGAAGTCAGCAGAGCTCCTGCTAATTTACTAAGCTCTGGAGCAACTTCTCTTGCAGTGTGTGTTGCCTTTGAGGAGTTTATGAGTAATCTCCATTAGCAACTGTTTGTTAAGTAATATACTCTGTATTCTTGTATTTTAACCTAACATTTACTCCCTTGCTTAAAACTATAGATATTTTCTGTGTATTACATAGACCTGTGACGTTACTCTAATAAATGCTATTATGTTAAAGCTTTCAATTCTTGCCAAAGGAACTCTTATTTAACCCATATCATATCTTGTGATTAATAAATCATAAATATAGATTTTAGAGGTTAACAGTGTGCAACTGCATTTTGCAAAGTGCGCAGTCTATTTGGCTTTAGTAAATCAACCCCTATGTCTGTGGAGGAGCAATGATGTCACTCTAAAACTGGAAGTGTGTTAGGCTACTTTCACACTGAAGGCATTTTTCGCATTTTAGCTCTAAAAATACTGCCTGTAAAACCGCCTCCCATGCCACCCCAGTGTGAAAGCCCCAGTGCTTTTACACTGGGGCGGTGTGCTTGCAGGACATTACAAAAAGTCCTGCAAGCAGCATCATTGGTGAGGTTTGGGAGCGCTGTATGTGAAAAGCTTTTCGAAAGCGGCGCAACACGTGCGGTTTTAACTCTTTCTTCGGGTGCTAGTGGGGGTTAAAAGCACCCTGCTAGCGGCCAAAAAGCACTGCTAAAACGACGGTAAAACACTGCTAAAATGAGCAGCTCTTTACCGCTAACGTGGTGCGGCCCCAGTGTGAAAGTATCCTTGGGGCTACAGAATACTTCCCCTTTCCCCATTCCCAGGTGCTCTGTAGTTCTGAGAGGAAATCTGAAAAAAGTTGATAAAGGTGTTAAAAATGATTGTAAACCTCTAACATCAACAATGAACAAATTGTATTCTTCTATAGTGTGTACTTGCTTCTATCCAAAGACATTTGTCAGCAAATCGCTATGTGGAATAACTGACAACCAAATTACTTACTCCAGTCCAGTGGATTTTAGAGATGCTTATATTGCTCACATTGCTTCTATTACATTGTTTGCTTTAATCAGGCTATATGTGTTCATTTTGAAGCTGTATATATTTTTGCTAAAATACATGTTGCTAAAATATGCGTTGTTCCTAATCGGTTTAAAATGTTGCTACATTAACAAAATAGCTATTGTGTTTATTTTTTGGTACTTGGCAATAAGCAGCAACTAAATGACTGTAAACTTGACAAGACAACTATTTGTTATAGTGCTTCCAGACAATGAGCCTGACTGACAGCAATGTTTGAATGAAAAGTTTTGACAAGTCAGTTGAATGCACTTCCTTTATGCAGCCTTTCGCAATGTCAAGTTTACTCTGTGTCATTGAATAATGATTTCTAGGTAGAATTTTTCCACTTGAGAGGAGAAAAAAATATACTGAGGGAAAAAATGTATTTTAAATGGATCTTGAAAGCAGTTGGGTTGTAACGAAATCTTAAGCATACACATCTGTAGAATGTCAGGGGTGTTTTCAGCAATTCAGCAGCAAAAGGATCTTATTTTACCAGATGTTGGAATGCATTCCAAATACATTGCATTTACATTGTATATAATATGTTTCATAACATATTGCTTAAATAAATGTTAGTCGTAATATTTAGAATATCGGAGCAGTGGCATACCACTCCACTTTTAATTTTGTTTTAAACTAAACAGATGCATATTTGACATTACAGCACAATATAGCTGATGGTTAATAGACGGGCCGTGGATGTTCTCCCTTGTCTTCTTGGGGATTAAAGACTATAACAAAAGTTGTAATGTTGACATGTTGCAGAATTCATATTTGCTTGGCTGTCAGAAAAGATTGGTGCTGAAAGTGTCAGTCCACCCAAAAGTGGTATTTCAGTGAATGCCAGTAGGCTGAAACAACACAGGCTTTTAATTTCTCCTGGGGAGTCTTCTGGGGAAATTTCTGCACCTGCAGAAGATTTTTTACAGCTGACTTTGTAGGTCATGAATCTGCCATTGCTGGAACATAATTTCATTCTAAGCGTTATTTGTAAAATGTTTTGGGGAAGGCACCAGAAGGAATACCATGGCTGGGTAAAGAGACAATAATTCCAAGAGGGCAGACTTTTCTCTGAAGTACAACAATATCAGAAAGGTCACTTCAAAAATGTGTATAAGCATGTTTCAAATTAATGCCCAAAATTCACTCTCCCCTTTTAGATTTTGTCTCAGCAGTCATATGTTCTTTCACCTTGCTCCTATAGCAAGAAACAATGTTTTTTTTACTCAAAATGCTTCTAAAATTCTTGCACGGAGAAGTAGTGGGAGGGTAGTTTTAATGATGTATGAGCATCCCCCACAACTACAAGTAAGGGTAGGTTCTTTGGAGTCAAAGAAACATCATTGTTTTGCTGGGAAATAATTCAATGCATGCATGTGGAAAGGAACAGATAGAATGTGGAGTCTGTGGACTGTGGACAACAGTTAGGAAGCTGGATGTGAAAGTGTGTCATTATCCAAGTACTTCTAAAAATTCTGGAGTATGTGAAGTCTGATTAATAAGAGAACCCCCTTGAAACTGCACTTTTGCAGATATTTACTCTCTAAAGGAATAACAGAAACAAATCATAATATTCACAAAATTTAGTTCAAATTATCAGACTATGGTAAAACATAAAAACTACCTGCTATGTGACCTAGTTCTGCCTAAAAGCTAAAGTGGTTGCACAATATAGTACAGTAATTCCACTACTTATGTATAAGTTCCGTTCTGGGAGCTCGTTCGTAAGTCCAACTTGTTCGTAAATCCAACAAAGAGTAATGCTTGCAGCCAATGGCTGCGAGCGCTAATCTGGTGGGGGGAGTCCCCCTGTCAGAACACAATAGCTGGGGAGATCGCTGCACCAACATTGCTTGTGTTGGTATGGTGATCTGTCAGTTTTTTTTTGTTCATCTCGCTGGGATGAATGAAAAAAAACTGCAAACACATGTTCACATCTTTGAAAGTTTGCAACTCAAAGGTTCATCTGTAGGGGACTTAGTGTACAGAGAAATGAGTAACTTTTTGGAAAGTTCCTCTAAACAATCAACTTATCACAGGCGATCTACCAATGTAAAAAATATGATAACTTACAAAAGAGGACCCTTATGCTAAATCTGCCTATTACTTATGAGTTAGTGACTCTGAAAGTACTAAAGTCAGAGGTCTTCATAGCAGCCAAGTAACTTTACTTTTCAAGAGGAAGTTAAAAATTACAGCTCCCTATTCTTCCTTCATAAGAGATTTATTTGAAGGCAGAGTTTATTAAAGTGTGGTAGGCGTACAACAGTGTATTATCATTGCAGGTGCTCAGTGGCAACTTTTAAGGCTGAAGGCAGAACATCTTTGTAAAAATTTTAGTCAGTAGTGCGGACACTCAAATGTATATTTTGGTTTTACCAGTAGGTTTGATACACGTTCTTTCCATGGATTGTAAGGTCTTTTTTATAAAAAGTGATATCCTCATTGAATACTGATTGTCTCTCAGAGCTGAATGTTGGAGACCTTAGTTTGGGAACAAAGCAGAAAGAAGTGGGTGGACAACTTCTAAGGCCCCTTTCACACTTGCGGACCGTTCAGGTCTGCCTGTCAGTTTTTTTTACACTTATGTGTGAAAGGGGCCTAAGAATGTACAAAACTAAAACAACTCTGTAGTGGGGTAGGTGGGTAGTACATATTGTGGCAAACAAAACCAGAGGGCCTGAGGTGTGGTCTGCTACTAAATTTGTATGCTTTTCAGGATGCTTTTTCTTTTCCTTTTGGTCTCTGGAGCGAGTGAGTGTAGGCATCCTGCCCACCACTGCATGCCATGATTTTTCCTGGCTGGAAAATTAGATGCCCTAAATACAAGATAAGTGGGGATGCGGTGCATCATCTTGAACTCTAATAAACAGGATGTAGAGCTGTCTTGGAGAATTAAAAGTCAACTAAGGCTTGCCAAAAAGGGATTCCTGTTGAATCAGAACAAATCTGAGCTGTGCGTGACTCTGCAAGCACCACTTTGCTCACTAAAAGTCGACTGAACAGGATGAAAAATTATCAGCCGACAGCGACTACGCTATATCAGATGCAGTCACACTTCTGTAGTGCCACTGCATTTAGGCAGGTGCAGATGCCTTGGCTGCTGAATAAAAAATTTACAATTAGCGTGGATGGGGAAATCGATTGAAAGTCGAGCTGTGTACAGCTAGATTAAATCTTGAAAAATGAATTATTAATGGACTGACTTTTTATGCAGTCCTTTCATTTCTGACCTCAAACAGTATTTTGCTTGTTAGCAGTAGCAGTATAACAGTCAAATAAAATGGTCTTTAGGGTAAAGCTAAGTTAAATTAAAAACTACTTGAAGTGAGGTTTCTTCAAGGGGTAAATACTCATTTTAGGTTACCTTTAAAAAGCACCTTTATTTACCTTATCTCTCACTCCCACAGGCTCCCTCACTCCATACAACTGGTACCCGAAAAGCTACTTCATCCGTCAGTCACACTCTAACATCATCACACACAATGCAGGACCAGCAGTACTGTATTGTAAATGAGGGCACTGAGGGCCCACCCACAACCCACAGCATAAACGAGAAAAGGAGAGTGCTGGCTGAGAGGGGAGTGAGGGATAAGGTACGTAAAAACACTTTTTAATCATATCCTAAACAAAAATGAGCATTTAACCCTTGCAGTGAGGGAGGAGCCCCACTGCAAGGGTCATTTTTTTTTAAATATTCCCAGCGTCCAAGTCTACAGCACAATTCACACCTGAGCGTTTTCAATATACAAACGGCTCAGCATTAAAAATGCTGTTGTTTTAAATGGTACCTGATTATACCTTAGTGCTCACTCACCTGTCACTAGACACCTGTCGCTCAGAAAAGTACAGTAGCTTCTTTTCCGGCAAATTGGGCATTTTTGTCCCTATAGAATTCAATATAAGCTCCTGAAAATTCATTCAAACATGCATATTGCACAGTTTTCAGGTGCTCCTACAATAAAAGTCTATGTGGTCAAAAAATGCAATCCTGCCCCAAAGCAGCTGCTATACGGCAAAACACTTCTAAAATGCATGAAGAAAAATGCTCAAAAAAGCTCAGAAAAAAAAAGCCTTCAAAATCACCCGAATACTCTGCACTCAAGTGTAAATGTAGCCTAAATATATTCTTAGTACATGCATATTTTGTATTGTTTCCAAAACAATCAGGAAAGTAAAATCGTTTATACAGAGGTTGATTTTCTAAAACTGGAGAGTGCCAAATCTGGTTGCATCTGTGCATGATAGCCAATCAGCTTCTAACTTTAGCTTGTTTAATTAAGCTTTGACAAAAAAAAAATGTGAAATACATTTTTTCTATGCATAGCTGCACCAGATTTTGCAGTTTCCAGTTTTGGGAAATCAAACTCACACTGTTTTTATATTGTCACCCTTGTACATAAAGTACTTTGTTTATAAATGTGTATGACCTCAGTTCATTTTTTAAGACTTGTGAAGTGTGAACATGTAGAACAGAGCCAAGTATCATGTAAAGACCTACCTCCAGATTTAAAGGAAAGCTTTCCCAAGAGAAATATGGTGGTTGCCATTCACTAAGTATTATTCTAATCCTCTGGATTCCATCTTTTAGGTCACTGACCTAAAACAAGTATACAGATCAGGAAAGACAGAACAAAATCAGGACTTCTTATCTGCATACTTGTTCTGGGTCAGTAACATAAGCTATTGAATTTGCAGGGTTCAGGCTACAAGCATTTCCATATTGAGAAATGGGCAATGGAAGCCTCCATGTGCCTCTCAGGAAAGCTTTCTATAAAAATTTGTTAGCTAGAGTTGGGCTTGCAAAGTGCGCAGTCTATTTGGCTTCAGTAAATCCACCCCACATAGTTGTCAACCTTTGACATCAAGTAGAAAAATGACAGTTGTTCTGGTAGGATCTCCAGATATTAAAATTGAAGGGACTCTAAAACTGATGAGTTAATGCTAATGACAGACTGCATCGTACAGGCATACTCCACTTTTAAGTACACAATGGGGTTTATTTACTAAAGCTGGAAAGTGCAAAATCAGGCTCACTTCTGCATAGAAACCAATGAGCTTCCAGGTTTTATTACCAAAGCTTAATTGAACAAGCTGGCGTTAGAAGCGCATTGGTTTCTATGCAGAAGTGTGCCTGATTTTGCACTTTCCAGCTTTAGTAAATAAACCCCATTGTGTACTTAAAAGTGGGGTATGCCTGTATATGTTTTTTTTTGCCTATAGTTAAAATGTAAATATTATTTACATTGTCCTGCTTCTTATACAGACTACCAACAAAATTACAAGCAGACTAACAGGCAATGAAGAAGTTCCCCATTCCCAATTTAATCATATGACTTTATTGAAACTCAGTGTTCTGCCATTGGAATAGTTTTATTGTTCTTTGCACTCAAAGCTTTAGAATGAGTTCCATTAAACTGGGCTGCTTGGCAAAAACATTTACATTTTATGAGCATTATTAATTAAACTAAATGTCTTATTTTGTTAATTGACTATTTATATGCATGCATTTGTGTTTTTCTTTAGGCAATGTATAGCAGCAACATAAATTGTGAACAAGAGTTTTATAATGTATCACAGTAGAATGTTAAAGCATCAATACTTAATGTATTTCATTCCTGCATAAATGCTCCATAGTTAGGAAATACAGCAAATGGGAGCATAGGAATATTGTTATGCAGGTTTCCAAAACAATCCTACTTTCTAGTTGATTTACCAAGCACAATTCCTTTGAAGGTTCAAAGAAAACCTTATATTAGATAAACAGAAGCCAGAAGTCAGCATAGCAGCCAGGCAGTTGGCATTATAAGATCATAAGGGGCTTAATCTATACATAAGATCATCAGGAGCTTACCCTATACTTTCTCCTGACATGTTTACTTTAAGGCCTCATTTACACCTGAGTGTTCTGTAGTTCATAATTCCAAAATGCTCAATATGTAAAATCCCTTGTATTTCAGTGGTGGCAGTTCACATATGAGCATGCAGGTGCTTGAAGCCCAAAGCCTGATGCTCCAAGAGCTACATGAACTCTTTTTGAGGCTGAACGGGCATTTATGACCCCTTGAACTCGATGGGACTACCTGAAAATGCACCAGTCAAGTGTTTTCATGTGTTTTTTCAGCTAGTCTCCTTCATTTAGTGCGTTCCATTGGCAAAAAAAAAACATGAAGCTTGACTATATATGTAAAATGTTTGAAATATGCTTTCAAAATGCTTGTATTTGTATGCAAAAACTCTCCACAAAAATAGCCTAAAAATTGTGTGAATGTTGCCTTAAAAAGGGTTTTTGAATTTTGCTGGACCTTTATCCTTCTCTTGTCTACTAACATAAACTGTAAACCGTATCCTGGACTATAGGAAGACTTACTGCTCAGAAAACAAATAAATAGCTGTTATGGTATTCACCCAGTAAAGTTGAACAAAGGTTGAACATGAAGTTTTAACTCACTTGTTTGCACATGACAAGACTATTTAGACCTCCATATTACTAAACACGTACATCTTCCTGGTATGATAAAAAGGGAGAGAGGAGCAGCATAATACAGTATAAAGAGGTTATCATGTTGACTTATCAACAAGGGGCCATTGGCTAACAGGACAGGTCTTCTATGTTTTCCAATTGATAGAAACCAGCTGGCAGACTTGGGGGACATTGGAATGCATGTTTATGGCCTGTATAAAAATGACTGGAACGGTAATTTCCAAAATCACTATGAAGGCTTACATAAAGCTAGTTAATGGAAAGTTATTGTTGGACTTCTGTGAACTCAAAAGATAATATGAAAGGGTGTTGGTTGGGGAAATGACTGGACCATACTGGTTCTGCTGTCTTAACTACCACAAGGCATACTGCACACTCGGAATTTAGGAAATGTTGTAACGTTGGCTTACAGACCAGCAACTGTCTTCAAAATTGGCAGTTTCTCTATATGGTTCTGTTTAAATCAGATGGATTATCATGGCATGTGTAGTCACCTGTATCTATATGGGTTATTATATTATACTTTATATTCATCTTCTTCTTTAGCATGACTAATAGTGGTCTGTAAACCTGATTTTAATAACAAAACCAAATAAAAATGTTAAAAAAAACTTATTGGAATTTATGGGGCAACACATGTAATCCTCAAATCAGTCACTATGATAACTAAGCTTAAAGTAGAAGTCCACCCTAACACTAAAACCCCTGCATCTCCAGACATCCACGATCTAACACTAACCTATCTAGCCCTGCAAAGAATAAATCAGTATACACACCTTTTTTGAAGCCGATCAGACCAGATCCCACTCTGAACTGTCAGCTGCGGCTTCTCTGTGGAGGCAGGGGCAGAGGTGGCAGCCAACATTGCAAGCCCCATAGTAGGTCTATGGGTGACATCACTCCCCATTAATTTTACAGCCATTGTTTGCTGTGTCCTCTGCAGAGCTTCCACTGCTGGAGACCAGATCAGATTGGCTTCAAAAAAGGTATGTATACTTATTTCTTCTTTACAGGGCTAGATAGGTTAGTGTTAGATCGTGAATGTCTGTAAATGCAGGGATTTTAGTGTTAGGGTGGACAATGCAACAAATGAAAAACAGTGAGAACAATTTATGAATAAACTGATGTTGTGAAAAAAATAGAAAGTGAAAAGGACATATTGCTAGCAAGCAGAGGCTGAGCATGTTTAATAAATGTACTGTAGATTTTCCTTAGTTATATATACATTACATTATGAGAGCCACATGGAAAACTTGGAAAAGTCTTCCAATGCTTTTGCCCTGTAAATAGACACCAATGAAATATACTTTCTTTATTTTTCAATCGATGTGCATACCCTAGAGGGGTTTCTGGGCAACTATCATGTGCCCTTTACCCCTTACGCTTGTTTATATTTCAGATGTAGTAGCCTAGTGATAGAATATAACCTAATAATCAAGCACTTTGTTGCACACTTGTTCTTTTCAATTTCAGTAATAGGGCTTATTTTTTCCCAAACCTATATATGTAAAACACTGTTTTAAGATTTATATAGAAACACAAACCATCAGTTACATAACAGTAATGTGTTGTGTCAGGGGATTTAGACAAATAGTCAAATGGAAAGAGAAGGAAAGCAATTTTGAAATTGCTTTTGTAGGATTATATTAAATACAGAAAGTCTGTGTTTTTAAAACAATGAAAAGTGCATTTACAAAATGTAGGTCATGCAAACACTCTATACTTTCATGAAAATACAGACTTGCGTGTTTTGCTGGCATCAGACAAATTTATGTGCTTTGTACAACCACTTAAATCATTAATACCATAGGGAATCTCAATGGTTTTGTTACATCTTGTGCTGAATAAAGTAACATATCAGCAAGACATTGTTAAAGCAACTACAACCTTTAAGATCTGCTTCATTCTTATGATGAGATAATAAATATAACTATTGGGTATTGGAATTTAAAATGTAATTTAGTCAATCACCATACCGAAATTAAAAGACATATAGTCTAATTAATTAAAATTAGGTGCAGATGTCAACAATGTAGTTGCCCTCATCTACCGATCATATTTCTGCTTTGGGCATTTTAGAGTAGTCTGTCTAATGGATGTTGATATCTGATTTACTGCAGTGGATTCTTGCTCATTTCCTGCTTAATAGCCATTACTTGATTGGCAATGTTTACCAAGTTTAAGTAACACCAACAATTTATACTCTGTCATTCTATATGTCTGGAAAATGAAATGGATCTGTTTTGGATTCTTGACTCGTTACATCTTTTTTTAGATGGTTATCCATGAGTTAGGTAGGCAACAAAAACTCCCTTCATCTAAAGGGCCGTACACATGGGCTGAATATTGGGCAGCATGGGTCGGTTCAATAGAAACCGGACGACATGCAGCCTATGTGTACGGCAGCTGGTATGACAGAAACCTGCTTCCGTCGAAGGGGCACGATCAAAAAAGGTCTGCCGATTGGCTTCCAATTAGTGCTTTCAGCCAATGGCAGTCCCCCTGTCAAAACATAATAGCTTAGTGTCAGAAACCATGAAATCAGACCGATTCATCAGTAGAGCAGTTAAATCACAGTTGTTTAACAATAAAAGTAAAAAGAACAAATGTTGTCAAAACATAGCCAAAGTTCAGTAACCAGAACAGATAGTCAGCCAAGCCAGAAGTCAGGGATCAATGTAGTGGAACAGCAAGCAGGATCTGGGGCCAGAAGGAATGTCAGCAAAGCAAGTCTTTAAACAGGAACGCAGGAGATAGTCTCTGTGATGTTGACCAAGGCGAAGGCAGAGATCCACTGGGCTGAACGGCTTAAGTAGGCAGGACTGTGGAGAGATAGGAGCTGGCAATTAGCCGACAGCTGAGTGGCCAGCTCTGAGAAGAAAGGGCTGAGCCCAGCCCTGACAGTACCCCCTCCTCAATGACCCCTCCCCCTCGGAGTACCACCAGGCTTGAGGGGAAAACATCTATGGAAATCATGGGGGACAGGGGCCTGTACGTCCGAGGATGAGACCCAAGAGCGTTCTTCCGGACCGTACCCCTTCCAATGCACCAGGTACTGTATGCGCCCACAGAACCTATGGGAGTCAACAATGGACTGTACTTCATACTCCTCATGGTTCCCAACCTGTGCAGGGTGAGGATGTGGCACTGAGGTGGGGAAGCGGTTGCAGACCAAAGGTTTTAATAAGGAGACATGAAATACATTCGAAATATACATATTAGAAGGAAGGTCTAATGCGTAAGCCACTGGGTTAATCCTGTTAAGAATACAGAAAGGCCCGGGGTGCAAACTTCAGTGAGGAACACGAAGTTGGAGGTTGCGAGATGATAGCCAGACCATGTCCCCAAAATGGTAGGAAGGCGCAGGCAGGCGTCTTCGGTCAGCATGAAGTCTGTACCTATCATTAGCATGTAGCAAAGCCTCCTGGATATGTGCCCAAGTGGAATGAAGACCACGGAGATGCTCCTCTAATGCAGGAATACTCTGCGGAACAAATGAGTCAGGCAACATGGAAGGTTGGAAACCATAGTTCGCCATGAATGGGGACAATCGGGAAGTAGAATTCAAGGCACTATTGTGAGCAACTCTATCTATGGTAATAGGTCTGACCAGTTGTTATGATGGTCAGAAATATAGCAATGTAGGAATCACTCCAAGGACTGATTGGCTCGTTCTGCGGCCCCATTAGACGGGGGTGATACGCAGATGAAAAGGACAGCTGAATTCCCAACTGTGCACAAAAGGCTTGCCAAAATCGGGACACAAACTGACTACCCTTGTTTGAGACAATCACCTTGGGTAGCCCATGTAAGCGAAAGATCTCCCGAGCAAAAAATGAAGCCAGTTCCTTAGAGGTGGGCAACGTTCTTAAGTGGAATACAATGAGACATATTTGAGAACTGGTCAACCATCATAAGGATTTCTGTGTTTCCCTGGGCGTTGGGTAGACAAGTGGGTCTAGGGCCTCTCTCCATTGGGTATAGGTTGTAGAAGGCCCACTGGAAGATGTTGTGTAGTCTTACTCTGAGCACACACGGAACAGGCAGCTACAAAGGTGGTTACATCAGCATGTAGACTAGGCCACCAGAATTGTTGGGAAATGGCAGTATGGAGACTCTCTGGGACAAAGCAGCGGTCACAAGGTTTCTCAGGAGGAGCATTGACCTGACCAGCAAGAATTTTGTCACCCAAAGGAGAAGTGAGACTGGTGCGAACTGTAGCCAGAATACGATCAGGAGGAATCACAGGAACCAGAACCGACTCCATCTTGGAAGTGGAGGAAAGTTGTTGTGACAAAGCTTAACCCCTTACATTCTTAGCCTCAGACAAGAATGTGAGATTCTTATGGTCAGTAAGAATGAGAACCGGCACAGTGGTACTTTCAAGGAGATGTCTCCATTCTTTCAGGGCTAAAATGATCACCAACAGCTCTCTGTCACCAATCTCATAATTGCACTCCGCAGGTGACAATTTCTTGGAAAAGTAGCCACAAGGATGCATAGCGATCTCAGAGGTAGGATGTTGAGACAGAAGGGCGCCAACTCCAGTCTCAGAAGCATCAACTTCAAGGATAAAAGGTAACGTAGGATCAGGATGTGCCAACACAGGAGCAGAAACAAAGGCAGCCTTGATTGAGACTCTCAAAGGCCTTAACGGACTCTGGAGACCAGCTCTGTGGGTTACCATCCTTTCTGGTCATATCAGTCAGGGGCATGACCAGAGAAGTTACGAATAAACTTCCGATAATAGTTAGCAAAGCCCAGGAAACGCTGCAGAGAATGTAAACCCATGGCTTGGGCCACTGTAGGACTGACGAAAGTTTCTCTGGGTCCATCAAAAAACCAGTGGAAATGACACAACCCAGGAATTTAACCTGTTCACGATGGAACTCGCACTTCTCCAGTTTACAATATACATTTTTTTCTCTTAGTTTCTGAAGCACACAACAGACATCTGTGTGGTGGCTCTCCAGGGACTTGTAAAATATGAGGATATCATCGAGATAAACCACCACACATAACTGCAACAAATCTGCATTGTTAATAAATTCCTGGAAAAATGCTGGGGCATTACAAAGGCCAAAAGGCATCACGAGGTACTCATAATGGCCTGTTCTGGTATAAAACTAAATTTTCCGTGGCCCTCCTTAATCCTCAGGAGATTATATGCCTCTCTCAAATAAAGCTTTGCGAAACCGTTGCTCCCTGGAGGCGGTCAAATAACTCCATAATCAATGGAATCGGATAGGCATTCTTAATTGTGAAACAATTGAGACCCCTATAACCAATACAAGGCCTCAGTTCACCACTCTTCCTCTTCACAAAGAAGAAACCAGCACCAGCAGGAGATGAGGATTTGCGGATGAAACCTCGAGAAAGTGTGTCTGCAACATACTATTCCATGGCCTTATCCTCCAAGACCGACAAAGGGTAAACCCGGCCACGAGGGGGTATGGCACAAGGTTGAAGGTCAATTGTGCAATCATACGGCCGGTGTGGAGGCAAACTACTGGCTTGACCTTTGTCAAAGACATCGCTAAAATCGGGGTACTCCTCTGGCAGGGAGGGGAGTGAAGAGGTGCTCAGGACCTTGGCTACCTTCTGGAAGCATTTCTCACTGCATTGTTTTGCGACCTGGAGAGAACTTCAGCATGGATCCAATCAAAAGACTCAGGGATCAATGTAGTGGAACAGCAAGCAGGATCTGGAGCCAGAAGGGATGTCAGCAAAGCAAGTCTTTAAACAGGAACGCAAGAGATAGTCTCTGTGATGTTGACCAAGGCGAAGGCAGAGATCCACTGGGCTGAAAGGCTTAAGTAGGCAGAACTGACGAGCAGGATATCATCAACAGCTGAGTAACTATGGAGAGATAGGAGCTGGCAATTAGCCAGCAGCTGAGCGGCCAGCTCTGAGAAGGAAGAGGAGATCGCTGTAATAACATTGGATACTTAGTACGCCGGCTTCTTTTGAGCTCTTCAGTTTTTTTTTCATTTAGCCCGCTAGGTTGATCGAAAAAAAAAAGGACCTGTTAGTGTGTACTAGGCTTTAGAGTTTGCAAATCTGAAAAATATACCATGCATATGCTTACCCTCATCCGGTATCACTGCACCTTTGCAGAGATTTTTTGACAAGAGAGTTAAATCCCAGGTCAAGGAAGCAGAATTAACTATGGGCTTGGTTTATTTGGCAATGCTGGCAAGGATTTGGCTTGAATCTTCTCATTTGTATTCATAAGATGTTTTTTGGTGGCTGTAGCAGTCATATAAGCTATGACTGCTGAAAAACATTGTAGCTTGATGTTATTTGGTTTTCATTTTTAAACAGGACACAGTTGGACACAGAAGGAGATATTTGAATATGTCAAAGGGAAGTAGGAACCCATTCACATGTTTTGTTCCTGAACCACCATTTGAGGGATGCTGCTAGAGACTGCAGATTGTGCTTCTGCATGTGTAAACATTAAACTACTCTATGCATCAAAAGAATATATAAGCCGTATATTTTGTAGAATGCAGTAGCCTCATCAGCAGCTGGCATGTTTTCAGCTTGGAAAATACCATCTTTAAAATAAATTGTTTAAGGATTCAGGAGAAAAACTGAATTTCCATTTTTTTTTCAACATGAATAGGCAAATGTGATCAGTATAAAAAATGAATTGATGTAATCTTTCAAAACAGAAGAGCATGAATATGGATGATTCTGCACAGAGGAAAAGTTCTGCTTATTTTAATGAGAAAACTAATTACAAAGAGGTAGACAGCTATTTAGTAATTGCTTATTCTCTTCAGAATTTTAAAGGGTTATATACAAGTCACTTATAGTCACTTATAGTACATCATGTGATGTCATTGCCAAGACAACAGGTTCCGATTAGAACCTATTGTGGAAATACTGTAATGTTATGATTGCACACATTCTCATAGTATTTGCCTTAGTTTTTTTTTTTGTTTATTTGTTTGTTTTTATCTACACTTAGAGTGGCCAAAGGGAGCGATTTCTCCTAAAATTGAACAGAGATTCAACAAACACATTTGACAGTCATACCATCCTTGGTACAAGAATGGCTATGGTAAAAATGATTTTCCATTTGTTGGAAAACTTATCTGTGCCCATTTTT
Organism: Lithobates sylvaticus; assembly: GCA_028564925.1. Classification (NCBI taxonomy): domain Eukaryota; kingdom Metazoa; phylum Chordata; class Amphibia; order Anura; family Ranidae; genus Lithobates; species Lithobates sylvaticus. The sequence goes on along the minus strand of CM053030.1, from coordinate 123,458,649 downwards.
ACAGAAACATTGTCAATTGAACATTTATATTTATTCATTAACCCTACGTTTATCATGTTTCAGTTTACTGATGACAGTAACTGTACAATATTGATGATTAAATTAATTAATACATATACAATATTATTGATTGGTCACTATAGACCACTGCACAGTGCATATTGTTATTTGCCCTATGGAAATACAGCTAACAGTCAGCCCCTGTTTTAAAGGGAAAGTATTGTATAATTTACACTACTTTGCAACTGGGGCAATTTTTTAATTTTCAAACAAATGTTAAAATCTGCATTTTTTGCTAGAAAATAATTTAACAAAGAATACATATTTTCATAAAGCCAGAGGTCTTTCAGAATACAATGGAGGTAGTTTCACCAATAAAAACCTAGTAGGGATTCTGCTTATTCCATACCCCCCTCCTCATTCCCCCTAAAAAGAGATTTTGGCTACACTTTAACAGTTGTTGAGATAGGATATGAATCATATTGGTAGTGCATTGTTTTTAATGAGTCAGTCAACTCATAGAGGCTGATATTATAAATGATATACCAAATGAGTAGAGACTATGCACTTATAAAAATAAATGTTCAGAATGTTCTCTTTGCAAAGTGAACAATTACTGGGCTTACTAAGGTGTATAGTAGTTGTGTGCACTCTAATTGATCAATCGTGTTTTAGCACAATATAATTACAAGTTATAGATAGAAAAAAAAGTTTTTAAAACATCAGCAATGATAAGATTATTTACATTAATTGGTTCTCTTTTACATTTATATCTTAAAAAGCAGATTGAACAGTCTGAACATTTAAGGTGCTAGTGCACGGGATAGGGATCTGACAAATTAGATCATTGTAGACCTGCTCTGTTAACAGTGGTCTATTAAGCAGGACAAAACTAACTCCCTCAACTAATCAATTTCTGTTCAGGGCAGAATGAAATCAACAGGCAGATTGGAAAATCTGATTCTACAATGACCCCATTATTTCCCACTTCCCTTTAATAGCCAGATGGTAGCTATTTGGATAATATTCATTATGTTGAAACCAATGTGTTTCAAATAATGCATGATGTCCCATATTGCATATGCTTGAATAATGCACACCTGCAGACCTTTAGTGGGTAAAGGCTAGGGGGCTGTACTTAAAAAATATATATTATTATAAAATATTAAAATGCTTGTCCCGGTATATAAAACTTGAGTCAACCACGGACTAGTGCTGATCTCAGGGGCAATTGCATCACAAATCACAGTGTGGAGAGGGATAATTATTGTGTTTGCATTGGAGATAAGTGCCAAGGAAACAGGGGTGCAGGCTGCCACCCCATTATATATGTCCATTATATACCTCATTATATAATGCCTTGTTCTATTGTTGGTTATTATGTACTTACAAAAACCTATGCAAAAGGGTGGACTTTGCAATATATGCACTTACAGAGGAATACTGGTGAAAGAGAGCTATGGGTTAATATCTAAACCCACATCCGCTGAGCCTATGGTGCCCTAGTTTTATGAAGATGCAAATTAAGGACTCATAGCTATGAGTAAGCACTCTTGGTAGTGTGAAACGCGTTAGCTATTTTCCTGCTTTGCTGTGACCTATTTTTGTGTGATTCCATATTTTACCAATAAAGGCTTTTGAATTTTTCTTGGAGTGCGGCCGTTCAGAGTCCTTAATTTGCATCTTCATCAGCTTGTGCCGTGCCTTCACCTGCGTTCTCTAACCATAGGAACAGCTGTGGGATTGAGTTTGGGTGGATCATCCTGGAGCGGTGGATCTCTCTATACTACTGAATTTCTGGATTTGTGCCCTAGTTTTACTAAGATAGTTGAACAAGTATTCTGCACTTTCTTTCTTCAATTTATGGATTAGGTTAAAGCTAAAGTCTTTGAATAGTTGCATTGGTCCAGCTTGGACCAACATACGTCTGCAAATTCATAGTAACCACAAGATGTCTCGGCACCTCTGTCATATACAGAAGGCTTTGTATTTTTATTTTCATTATTAAAATGGGTTTGATTTACAAAAGGCAGATATGGTTTTCAGTTTGGAAAAGGGACGGGAAGTTGAACTTTGCAAGGGAATTGCCCCAGAGCTTATTTAATGTGATGAATTTTTTCAAAGAATACCCAATCAAATGAAAGAGAAAAATAACAGCATTTTGCTTCCATATGAATGGATGATGGAAGTCAGCACCTCTTCATGCTTTGGGGCAACTTTCCTTTCTTAGTTCGACTTCCCTTGCAAAACGAACAGCCTTTTTCATGTTTATTTTTATTTCGTCACTTTGCCTACAAAAGCATTGGAATTGTCTATTTTCTCTGAAACAAAGGGACTTGTTCAGTTAGGGACTGCAAAGTGCAAAGAAAGCATGCAATGGACAGTAAGGCAGGCCGTACACAGTTTAAATTTTTGCCGGTTCAGCAGGAACTGGCAGAGATTCAAACCATGTATGGGCAGGCTAAATGTACCAGGTTGATCGATCAACTTGGTTACAACCAGCATGCCATTACTTGCAATTATCGCAAGCAGCTGCTATAGCCGCTAGCAATAATCAATGTCTTCTCCTGGCGGGACGGCTTCCCCTTCCCGGGACAAGACAGTGGCCCAGTAGGAGGGATTCCTGCATCAACACTATCTGTGTTGATGGGGAAATCAACCACATTTCTTTCCTGCAAACCGAAAGAAAGTTGCTTTGTGTATGGCTGACCTAACCCATAGTAGCCAATCAGACATGACAATAGTAAACTGAGATATGTTTTGATTTTTTATGGATTCTGGCTCTTTGCACATTGTCAGTGCCCTTTATTTTATTAAATAAGCCCACATTTGTTGTAAACATCTTGCAGCAGTTATATGATAGGCTAACAAAGCACTGTGGCACGGTTAATAACAATAAATAAATTAATAGATTATTTTGTTAATTTATTTAGTAAGTATGTATGGTTACTTATTTTACATTTGTCAGATCTATATTTGAAGTGATTGTAGCCGTATTAGTGCAATTGTGACAGAGAAAATTGAGTACTGTCCATGAAAAATTATATGTTAGTGCAAATAAAAAAAGTATCACGGACAGTACTCAATTTTCTCTGTCAGATCTATATGTAAGAATGAAATAGTTGTGCATACATCTGTAGTTCAATTGTCTCTTACAAAATAGCCAAAGTCCCAATCATGTTTCTGTGTTTAAAAGTTAAACACTTTTAATAAGTGCTTTTGTGTATTTTTTGTATTTTTTGTGCTTGTGGGACATTTTTTTAGGTGACAATATCAAATTCATAATAATGTGTAAAGAAACATTATAGATAATATTCCTGCAAGTACATTTAAATAACACATATTAGGGTTGCACCAATACTAGTATCGGTATTGGTGCCAATACCGAGTATTTGCACAAGTATCGGTACTCATGCAAATGCACCGATACCTGAAACCGATACTTTTAGGCTCGGTTCTTTCAGCTGTCAGTGGGTCTCCCCTGTTGACAGCTAAAGTGTTAAAGAAGTCTGGTAATTGGAGCTTTGAAAAAAAGCAGCTAGCAATATTTATTAACAACATTGCTCAACCTCTGAAACATTGTTTCTTTTTGTATCTTTCTGTTTCTTTATCTGCAGATCAAAGGGATGAACAAATGTTCCTCTGTTTAACCCCTTAATAACCCTTAATTAACTCCCTAGTCTCCTCCATTTAATTATTTTCCTGCTTTTTTTTTCACGTCTATTTTATAAACGATAAACAATTAAAACTTTTTTTTGTTTCCTTTGTTAGTGAATATTTTTGCACATGTATTAACATATATTTACACATTTCACATTTAAAAAGCACAAAATTAAAAGCAAAAATCTATTTATTTCATTTGTAAATAACCTTTCAATGGTTTGTACCATTGCTGACAGCTGAAGTGAAAACAAAACAGTTGTGGTAGGTATCGGTAATTAGTATCGACAAATAATAAAAAAAGTATCGGTACTTGTACTCGTAAAAAAAATGGTATTGCTGCATCCCTAACACATATGATACATATTGTCTTGAGCACTGTGTTCAGAGAGTATAGAGTTTGACTTGTCCAACCTACGTCAGCCTTAGATGCACCCTTCTGGTGCTTTGCCCCAGTCCATTTCTCAGTAGTCCAATGCCTAGCAATAGTGATAAAGACTTTTGCATTGGATTTTTGAATGGTGGAGGTAAAGCTTAGTGCAGCTAAATCTTCACAAGTTGTGGTATGTATCTCTGGATACAGTGCCCCAGATGAGGGCTCTTGAATCATTACAAAACTGCTTGTAGGCAACTTTGTTTGCTCTTTAGCTAAGCTCTGGGCCATGTGTAAACTGGCATTCCTTCTCTGTGGACAGATCATACACTTTCTATGCAGCTTTGAAGTGGCAGTACAGCCATAACAAGAACCAGGACAAAACCAGGAGGTAAATGCAGAATTAATAGGAAATAAGATTCCAGTATTCGAGATATGAAAAGTTGGGTTGCATCATTTGTGCTGTGGAGAGTGTCTCCACTATGGCAGCCAGTGGAGGTGCACAATGGTGTTAATACATGTGTAAGGTTTGCTTTTCAGTACAAACCAGTTAAAAATACACACCATTTAAAACATTGAAATGGGAAAGAGGCATAAAAAACATTTTACATTTTATTGTATTCCGTTTTTTTTGGAATGTTGTACTCTGCTCCTTGTTTGCACCTTTAAAATACAAATGCTATATAAATAAATACATACAAAAATCATCCACATGAGAGAAAATCAGTAAGGGCCCATGGTGAACAGAACAGATGCTTGTAAAGGTTTTTTATAGCCTTTGAATCTGTTCATAGATATTTACTGTATACTACAGTATATACAAAGAAGCAATTGGCTCCTAATAAAACGTTCTTTAAATTCTATATATTCTAATATATTATGCTCTTTCATGTATAAGCAGACATCAGATTATTCACTGTTGTATGCATGGCTGTGGTTTAAATTGATAAAATATTCAGCTAATCATAAAGCATTCATAAGGTTTAATATAATAAATGTGTTTTATCTGACCCATAGCAGTTTGCTCAGGCAGCAATATTTGTATATGTATTTTGGGTAATCTAGACCTTATTATGTATTGCATGATGCTTTACCTTTATTAACATTTTTTTCATTCATTTATTAATGCTTCATCTGTAATGGCAGACAAGCCAGTTTTTTATGTACATTTTCTTTTAAGCCAAGGTAGCATCATGTAAGAATTCAAGTAGAGCTCCAATCCAATTAAAAATCCAATTCAATCCAATTATTCTAAGCTAAGGGAATGTTTAAAGTTATGCTGTAAAAAAAAAAAAAAATATTGCTGCAATATAATTGCAGGCCTCTATTACCTTGCATTTACGGTAAAATATTGGGCCATTCTGACGTCTGGATAGCGACAGAGCTTGCCTATACCATGGCTCATTTTAAGTGATTATTCATGATAGGTAATATTACCCATTCCACTGCTTTTTGATTGTCAGTTCAGAGTCTTGGCAGACATAGATGCAAGAGGATGAGAATTCACAGCAAAATTGAGCATTACATATACAGTGGAAATTAGAAAGCAGTCACCATGAGTTATTTTTTTTTACCTTTGTTGCATTAAAGTGCTGCTTACTGGATCCCTTGCAGCCTCTTTGCAGCCAGTTACTGTCTAAAGCCTTGTACACACGGGCCGAATGTCAGGCTGCATTGACCGGTTCAATAGAAACCGGCCGGCATTCGGCCCGTGTTTACTGCAGCTGGTCGGACAGTAGCCAGCCGTTAGGCCAGCTTCTGTCAATATGGCATCACCGAAAAAGGTCTGCTGATCAGGTCACAATCAGCAATTGGCTGAGAGCACTGACCGGAGTGTTCTGGCGGGGGCTGTTCCCCTGTCAGAACACAAAAACAAAGCAGGGGAGATCGTTAACAGTCTTTTTTTGTTCGGCCCTGCTGGGTTGAACTAAAAAAAAAAACTATCAGTGTGTACTAGGCTTTAGTGTTTGCACACAAGCAGTAGCTTTATGGTATTGCTCTGTACTGTCTTCTTAATGGTGACAACAACAGATCGTGCTTGATCAACGTGTGTCACACAGCTAACTTATGGTCTTTACTGGAAGTGTATTTGATAGTGGAACAACACTGTGGAACAAAAAATAGACAGGGACAAAGCATTGTCATCTCATAATAGGAAGTTTCTGAACAAGGACTTTCATAGCAGGATTACAAGGTGTTATTTCAACAAAGTTTAGGATTTAAAAAAAATAAAAATCAGTTTGAAATTACTTTACCATGTTAAAGATTAGTTTTGGTTGCTCAGTTTATATCTCCTGTAATTGACTGCCAAAACTTTCAAAGTGCCAGCATATAGATGCATAGTTCTCAGCAATTATGCTTGTTGTAGTTAGTTTGACTTGCAATGTAATAGATCCACCATTTTAAAGGAGACTTCAGAAGGTTTTTTAGTTTTTTTATCCTAAGGGAGTTGTAAAGACAGATAGTTTTTTAATCCTAATGCATTCTATGCATTAAGATAAACAACTTTTGTGTGTAGCAACCACCCCAGCCCCCCTAATACTTACCTGAGCCCCATCTCTGTCCAGTGATGTCCATGAATGTCTATACCGTCCGGGACACTCCTCCTGATTGTCTGAGACACAGCAGCGGCGCCATTGGCTCCTGCGGCTGTCAATCAAATTCAGTCAGCCAATCTGGGCTGCTCTGTGCAAATCCACTGCAACAGAGCAGGTAAGTATAACATGTTTGTTATTTTTATTGAAGAAAAAAACAAGACTTTACAATTACTTTAACTTTACTACTTCACAATTTAATCACCTGTAATGGTGTGACATACAAAGTCCTTAAAAAAAAGATAAGGAGTAGTTAACAGTGTTGCCCATAGCAACCACGCTAGGGTCTGATTAACCTGCCACAGAAAGATGACAGACTACAATATGAATCTATGTGAAACATACACACTTTTTTTTAATTATTCATAGGAATGACCCCACCCCCCTCCATAACAAATACTTATACATGCTTTGTCACAATTCTCATAAAATTACCAGAAGCATGCACAAGTGCCAATCAGCTTTCAAGATACTAGTCTGTATGATGGTATAAAAGCCATGTTTGTATCGTGTAACTAACGTGCCACAGTAGGCTTTGAAAAAAGATTGTATCCTTTAGATGCAGCATGTTATTTTATCCTTTGTTACGACTTATCAAAGAACAGAATTCGCACAGAGGCTTCAGCAACACCATTGAAATGTCTTTTAGATCTGCTTATTATTGCCATACTGAGTCTCAACAAGTTCTACTCAAATTTAAATTTATTTTACCCTTTTACCGGAGCAATTTTTTTGCATACATACACATTTTAGGCCTAAAGATTATATTACACATTATGTATTTTCTGAAAGAAGAGACCCTGTAGAATTAACCACTTCCGGACTGCCACACGCTGAGATAAGTCCAGACTTTGCAGTGGAATATCGTTGTTATGGCAGCTAGCTGCCATAACCCCGGTATCCTCTTCTTCGGCCGGCGGCCTGGTTTCCGATAATAGTGGTCCCTGTGGCAGATTCGTATAAAGATCACTTTTATCAGGGGCGGGACAGGGCACCCCCTGCCGCTACGCTCCAGTGCCCTCTGCTGCTTAACGGAGCTGTCAGCAGAGGCGGAGGCGATCTGATCTTCTCCCTTGCTCGACATGGAGGTGAGTGAGGGGAAGATGGCCCCCACCCATCTCCATACCATTGCAGGGTGGAAGCAACATCAAAAACGTCACTTCTGCTCATAGCTCTTAAAGGGCCATTGTTTTTATTTATTTTTTAAATGACAACATTTTTAATTTATTTCTTAAGGTAAAATAAATAAGAAAACACATTTTTTTTAAACGCGCCCTGTCCTGCCGAGCTCGCATGGAGAAGCGAACGCATACGTGAGTAGCGCCCGCAGATGAAAACGTTCAAACCACACATGAGGTACCACCGCGATCAGTAGAGTGAGAGCAATAATTCTAGCCCTAGACCTCCTCTGTAACTCAAAACATGCAGCCTGTAGAATTTTTTAAACGTCACCTATGGAGATTTTTAAGGGTAAAAGTTTGTTGCCATTCCACGAGCGGGTGCAATTTTGAAGCGCGACATGTTGGGTATCGATTTACTTGGCATAATATTATCTTTCACAATATAAAAAAATGGGCTAACTTTACTGTTGTCTTATTTTTTAATTCAAAAAAGTTTTTTTTTTTTTTTTAAAGTGCACTTATAAGACCGCACAAATACGGTGTGACAGAAAGTATTGCAATGACTGCCATTTTATTCTCTAAGGTGTTAGAAAAATTATATAATATTTGGGGATTCTAAAGCCCCATACACACGGTCGGACTTTTTCATCAATTTGGTCCGATCGGACAAGGTTGTTGAAAAATCAGACCGTGTGTATGCACCATCGGACAGTGTTCGTCGGTTTGTCCGTCGGACAAAGTCTTATCTCCTGCTGGAAAGATTTCCCGTCAACCCGGTCCGATCACACCAAATCCGATCGTGTGTACGGTTGTCCGACCGGACAAAGTGCTACGCATGCTCAGATCACATTACAAGACCAAAGCTATTGGCTACTAGCCTCTACGTAGTCCCGTCGTAGGCAACAAACGTCACCACGTTCAGAATGATCGGATTTTCCGACAACTTTGTCCGATCGTGTGTACGCAAAACCAACATCAGACAAAGTATGACGGACATGGTCCGACGGACCTGGTCCACGGATTGTCCGCGCGTGTGTATGGGGCTTAAGTAATTTTCTAGCAAAAAAAAATGTTTTTAACTTGTAAACAACAAATCTCAAAAAGAGGCTCGGCCCTTAAGTGGTTAAAAGACTCTAGTTGCAATTATTTATGTCACACCATAAGTTCACTACTGTTTATCTTATCAAATCTAAAATTTTGTGAAGAATACACTCAAAATAATTGTAGTACACACGAACACAAAACAATACAAGTGTTTTAATAAAATATAAAAGATGAGGTCGCATCAAGTAAATAGAATAGGTCAAGCCTCATAATTGTGCGTGGCCTCAAAATTGTGCGTGGCCTCAAAATTGTCGATGTTTTAAAAGCCTTTACAGCACATCAGTTAAAGTTAATGGTAAATGTTGGCTCTAGAATTATTGCTCTCACTATGGTGTACACAGTGATGTGTGGTGCAGTTGTTGTTTCTGAATGCATGCACACCTTACATGCGTGTTTGTATGTGGTTGTGCGTGTGGGGTGTTTTTTTTTTAACTTAATTCTTTTGCTGTCGCAAGGGGGGTCACAGCATATGTGATAGCTTGGTGCAGGTGAAAATTTCTCTATAAGGAGACATCAGGGGTCTATTAGATCCCGAATGTCACCTCTGCACTCAGTTGTAGCTGATCAAGCACAGACTTTAGCAGCTGAGGTTTGATAGCTGTGAACCTAGAAGTGTTCACAGCTGAGTGCTTTCAGATGCATACTTCTTAATCATTCTGATACCCCGCATGATGGTTCCAGGCACCCAGGAAGGACAGGTCAACCCAGGACATATGACATAGGAATGTCAGCTAAAGGAGGCTGGAACAGCACCTTCATTCACATTTAGATGTGATAACGGCATCTTCATTCACATATAGATGGAACAGCACCCTCATTCACATTTAGATATGACTGGGTGGCTTTACAGCCATCAAAATTACTGCAGCCAAGAGTAAAAATGTTATCAGAGTTCCAACTGCTTTTATGAGTTTCACTGATTGATTGTAGGAGAGGCAATACAAGCAATGTATTTTATTTTAGACCACATATTTATTTTTTTCATGTTTCACTTAACCCTTAATAGTTTGTTTTAACCAAGCTGGTCCAAATTAACTATTTGCTTCTTTAACAGTTGTGGTGGCTGTGTGTGCCGCATAATCTGTATGTAGCCTCAGCTACATACAGTGAACAGAGCTGCGTTCTGTCAGTAGGGCGAGAACTTCCCATCTCAAGTTAGGCTGAACACTGCTCAGCCATTCAGAAGAAGGTTTGTATTCTGTAGATGAATACAAAGCTTCCTTTGATTGGCTGTAGTGGAGTTTGTGACATCATCGTTACGCCTCTCTGCATCATACAATCAGAGGAAGCTTTGTATACATTCATAGAATATAAAGCTTCCTATGAATGGCTGAGGAGCGCTTAACCAGATACAATTTTGTTTTGGGAGCAGAATGGGAAATTCTTGTCCCACTACCAGAACATAGTGCTGTATACTTGGTGTAGCCGAGGCTACATACAAGTTATACAGTGCACGCAGCTACTGGAATTGTTAGTGAAGTAAATAGTTTGTTTGGACCAGCTAGGTTCGTATGAACTTTATATAATTAGATTGAAACATAGAGATCAGCTTTAAAAAATATCTACGTTTTAAAACTAAGGTATAATATATTGCCGCCAAGCAGGTCTTAGATGTAGTGGTTGCAGTTGTAGTTTTCTTTTTTCAGGATAAGTACGTTTTCAAGAGTACAGAAATATGACTGCACCTTTCTGCACACTGAACTGATGTAAAACAATATTATCAGTTTTCCCAGTTACTTTCTGTAAACTACATAATAAGCTTTTCTATGCAATGAAAATGAGGGGTGAATGAGTGGTTAGTGATCCAAATCAGCAGCTTAGTGACAACCTTGGCTCCCTCCATAGATGTAGTGAAGAAAGTAATCATAGCCACCCAAGGAAATGAAGTGTGTTATGTACAGAATTACCAAGTGAAAACAAATGCAGCTACCGCATTGAAGGACTGGTTTACTGCAATATGTTAAACTTTTGCTTTTGTGTTTAGATACACTTTAAATCTACCTCACTGTTCACATCTTAATAATGCCACAGAGAATGACTATTTTGAGCTTTTTTGTGACAAAATGTATGGGAGGCCCAACATTCAAATTCTGAAGTTGATTTACTAAAGGAACATATGTTTTTTTATATTATAAGGGATGTTGAGCTTTGCAAGGGAATTCGCCCTAGAGCTTAGTGAATGTGGTGAAGTTTCACTTTGCAAAGAACACCCAAATCATTTGCAAGACAAATGATAGCATTTTTGTACATGATTGGATAATGAAAGCCAGCAGAGCTTCACCACATAAAATACGCTAAGGAAAAGATTTCTTGCAAAGTGCAAATTTATTTGAACAGCCTATTATGCACAGGAGGATGGTATAAGCTGTTTAACTTTTATTTTTTTTGTAGCTTTGCACTGTATTTATGTGGGAAGCACATAAAAGTGTGAGCATGCTTTCCCTTCCAAAGCACAACTTCACTTGCAAAATGAAAACCCTATTTGCATTTAGTAAACAACCCCAAAGTGTCAGAAGAAAGAGCTTGTCTCAGCTCAGCCAGACATGACGTGAAAACACTGTTAACTCAGCTTCATGTCTGTTATTTTAAATTGAATATTTGATGGTGCAGATGTTTGTTTAACAAAATGGTACAGAAAGGATCTGGGGGTTTGGATTCAGGGCATGTGGGATAAAGGCAATGGGTACGGGAGATGGAGGAGGCACAAATGCTGGAGGGAAGAGAGTAGATGAAGGAATGGATTTTAAAGGCTAATATAAACTGTGCAATTGTTTGTAAAGGTATGGGAAGACATCTAGGAGGTCAATTACCGTCTAAAGAATTAAATATGTGGCCTTGTGAACTCCAGTACCAAAGTACAAAGTACATTACAGTAATAAATAAATAATAAACTGGTGATATGCCTAATGTTTATATCAGTTTATATAAATATCTGTAAACAATTTACAAAATGTTATTTCTGGAAATAATAAAGTGCATTTGTGATAAAATATATAACCGAAAACTCAATATGTTGATATAAGGACACCTATCTCCAGCACTTTTGTTAACTTTCTGCAAAATTTGATATTGTGATGCAGGGTGGTAAAGTTATCAACTTTGTAGTGTGTATTGATTTCTTAACTTGTTTTGTTATCTCTGTATGGGTCTTTGAATTATCTATTTTACCCAGCAGGACTTTCTAAGCTTTGCCAGTCACTGCATTGTAATTTTAGACATATGAAAAGATGTATGAATGTATGTGTGAATATTTCATTGTTATTTATGAATATCTATGGATGGCTGTAGACAGTCAAGGCTACTATGGATGAGCAAAATGATCTGCCCAGGAGAGAGTTCAAAGCAGACCAGTTCTCAATGCTCATAGTCAATTTACATCTGTTGTGATGTTGGCAGACCTTCCTGTCATTCCTAATATTTTCTTTGACATGAAAAGGTGCTTTTCCACACTCTGCAACAGCTGATCAGCAGGGATGGAGTGCATGGGCAATTCAACTATAATGTGCAAAAATTCTGGTATGTCAGAACAGGCTGCTATTTTACATAGATACATAGTAAGTAAGGTTGAATAAAGACAATAGTGCATCCAGTTCAACGTGTGTGTGTGTTTGTATGTGTGCCAGTGTCTATATCTATAAATGTATTTCCTATAAAAATAACAAATATGTTATACTTACCTGCTCTGTTGCAGTGGATTTGCACAGAGCATCCCCAATCCTCCTCTTCTCAGGTGCCTCTTCCGCTATACTTGCCCCTCCCTCCTGTTGAGTGCCCCCACAGCAAGCAGCTTGCTATGGGGGCACATGAGCCGAGTCACATCTCCCTGTGTCCATTCAGACACAGAGTCCTGACCTGGCCCCATCCCCACACTTTGTATGCATGGGTGGGGACATGTGCAGCTTGTCCTGGCTGCCACCAGGCCGGTGCGAGTGTCTCAGTCAGGGCACATATATAGGGGGGCAGTTTGGGGTAGGTATGAGACATAAGGCAGGGTGCTTTGGGGAGTTCGTTTTTGGACAGGATCAGTGTCACAGGTCCAAGTGTCCTATTAGGCTGGCAAGTGGAAATCTTTGTATCTGTTGCCAGCAATGCAGCTATTCACATTGTGCAGTCTGTTAGCTTGATGTATTAGTGGTCTATTGTTATATTTTTCATAGATCCTATACTCTGGCTTAGCCTTGATGCTCTGTGGTAGCAGTCTATTCTGCACTCTACTTTGGGAACATCTGACCGGAGAATCGATGACCAGATTTAACATTTTGAGGCCCTACCCTGGCTTTGAGGAATGATTTAGGTCTCTGAACCAAAGCCATACTTACTTTAGTGAAGATGAGCAAGTGCCTCCCACGTTTTGGAGACACAGAAGTTATGGAAAATGTGACACAGCTATATCCCTTAGTTTATCAGTCTTTCGTTTTTTTTACCATTTTTACATTGCAGATTAGTCCCTGGGCTTTTATAATTAATCCCTAATATATTAGTGGATTATCTACCTTACAATTGAACTTTCTTAACCACTTCAATACCCGCGTATAGTCATATGACGCCCACAAGGTGGATCTACCATCCTGGGTGGGCGTCATATGATGTCCTCGGATTCCCGGCCGCCTGGGGGGCGCGCGCGCGCCGCGGCATCGCTCGGGACCCGGTGCGAGTGCCCGGCGGCCGCGATGTCCGCCGGGCACCCGCGATTGCCCGTTAAAACAACGGGACCGGGCGGGACCGTGGAGCTGTGTGTGTAAACACACAGCTCCACGTCCTGTCAGCGGGGAGGAGACCGATCATGTGATCCCAGTACGGAGGAACACATGATCGGTCTCCTCCCCTTGAGTCCCCTCCCCCTACAGTTAGAATCACTCCTATCAGGGAACACATTAACCCCTCCAGCGCCCTCTAGTGTTAACCCCTTCCCTGCCAGTCACATTTACACAGTAATCATTGCAATTTTATAGCAACGATCGCTGTGTAAATGTGAATGGTTCCAAAAATGTGTCAAAAGTGTCCGAAGTGTCCGCCGCAATGTCGCAGTCACGAAAAAAAAAAAATCGCAGATCGCCGCCATTACTAGTAAAAAAAAAAAAAAATCTATCCCCTATTTTGTAGACGCTATAACTTTTGCGCAAACCGATCAATATACGCTTATTGCGATTTTTTTTACCAAACATATGTAGAAGAATACGTATCGGCCTAAACTGAGGAAAAAAATAGTTTTTTTTTAAAAAAAAATGGGATATTTATTATAGCAAAAAGTAAAAAATATTGTGTTTTTTTTCAAAATTGTCGCTCTTCTTTTGTTTATAGCGCAAAAAATAAAAACCGCAGGGGCGATCAAATACCACCAAAAGAAAGCTCTATTTGTGGGAAAAAAAGGACGTCAATTTTGTTTGGGTGTAATGTCGCACGACCGCGCAATTGTTAGTTAAAGCGACGCAGTGCCGAATCGCAAAAAGTGCTCTGGTAAGGAAGGGTGTTTAAAAGCCCTGTATTGAAGTGGTTAAAAGAACACAGAGCATATCATGTAAGTGCTCAGTTAAAATCATTTTAATTTAGTATAATTAGTATATACCTCTGTTCACGTACCTCAGTGACGCATCCTTGTTTGTTGTCTTTAGATGTGCCCCCACATCCACTTTTAGGACCCATTGCTCCACTGGCCGTTCCTTGTATCCATCCACCTGTACTAATTCTCATATCTGTAATTCTGTAAGTGGTACAAAAATGTAAAAATATTACAAGTGACGTGTGTTTTTCAGAATTTTACATGTTGGATTTATTCTATGTTTTTATCTATTCGGATGCTGTACTAAAGCTCCTGAAGAAGCGCATTGTCGCGAAACATGTTGAGCCAGATATAGCTATCCTGGATTGCGGCAACCCCCGACTTAGAAGTGTTACTACTAAGTTACACTTTGTATATTATCTCTAAAATGAGAGGTTGGGATGTTTCAGAAAATCCTTTGGAAGTAATAATCTACTGAGCAAAAACATAGCATCTGTTTTTGTTGTTGATAATATTAACTTTTAACTTGTAATTTTTATGTATTTTCAGTAAAATTATGTATTTTTAATATATTTAGTTTGTAGCTTCTGTGCCTAAAAAGTCCGTACTTTCTTGCATTTTTCAATTTTGGGTCATAGTGAGGATGTGGCACAATATATTTTTGATGTGACACGTATCTTTTCCCATTTCAATGTTATTGACCTGTTGCCAATTAACCTAATTAGTTGCAAAATGTTCTTCCATCTCTTTCTTATTAGTACCTCTTACTTTGCCAGCTTTTTTTGCCCTGACCCAACTTTTTGTTGAGACGTTTTTCAGCCATTCATTTTTTAAATGGTATTTTCTCAGTCTAATAATGAGATATTCTATTTTTTATTGTGAATAAAATATCAGTTTATGAGATTTGAAAATCATTGCCATCGGTTTTTGTGTTGATTTTACACAACATCCCAACTTTTTTGGAATTGGGGTTGTAGTTCTAGAGTACTGTGAATCCAACCTGCATGATGATGTGCCCCCCTAGGGTATGTGTGATTGACAGACTGGGCTCACAGGAAATTGTCAGAATGAAATGGCTCACAGGAAATTGTCAGAATGAAATGGCTCACAGGAAATTGTCAGAATGAAATGGCTGTCCTTCTGCCCAAAAGGGACTGCCAAGTTTGGATTAAGAAGGAAGCTGGGGACAGCACTGGAGCGTAGGGAGGATAGGTAGACATTAAAAAAAAATGTTTCAAGCACAGGGGAGGAGGCTAAAAAAAAAAAAAAAGGATCTGAAAGCCCACTTAAAAGTCTGATTGGCCACTTTTAGCCACATGAATAAGCAAGCGTTACTACTGCTCCCTAGCTACACCAGCACAAAACACACAAATGAACTTTAACCTTCTCCAGAGCAGATGGAACATTTTGAGAACAATTATCCTTGTGTAAATGTTAAGTTGTTTACCTTTTGCATACAGTGACTAACAAACGGACAGCATATGCCAATGTACTTGCATGTTATCTGGTTTTATTGCGATTTAATTCTACATGTTCTGCAAACATTAAAAAGAGGTTATCCACATGGCAGATGTATTAAAAACCTGGCTGGGTGCACTGAGGATCAAATTTCCTTGTTTGCATTGGAAAAAAATATAGTTAAATGAGTTGATCATTTTACATATCCGCAGCAAAGCAGAATAAGAAGGCGATGCAAATAAAATAATATGGCTGTTTACATACACAAAAAATACATTTCAATTTAACAGCAATTAGTCAGTATTAGGAGTGACTTTTTAGACCTGTGTAGTAGGCAGTTATGAGAAACAATTCTGCTTAAATCCTGCTCTTTAGTATTTTAAACAGATGGCAGTGGCTTTTCTCCTGATTATAACTTTGAGGCATGCTTTACTAAATGGAATCAGCGGGGTTCATTAAGGTCCTATTTGATGTATCAGTATTATAAAAATACCATGTTAATTATACTCAAACGTTGCAAGTTACCTCCATTTTTCTGCAATCAGAAGATGAGAGAAACCCTGTGAAGCAAATTAGTCCTAATTGAAAGAGGACTGATTAATATTTAAATAAGGCATTGTGTGAGTGATTCTGCCATGAGAAAAATAGGCTGAACATCTGAATTAATTGCATAGCAGGTTAAATTAAATTTCATATAATGGGCTGGAAGATGAGTTGGCACAGTGCTGAAGGAGAGAGTACAATGGCTCCGTGTACCATTCTTTTCTTTGGCTCTTGGCTACATTCCACTTAGGCCCTTGTAGCCTTTAAGCCGTTATTGTTTTCTTTTTACAACAAACAAAGGTACAAACACAAAATTGTAACATTAGAAAAAAATGTTAATCCTGCGAGTGGGGGGGAAATGAGTACAAAGGACACCTGTCTGTTTTTTACTTTTTTCCCATAACTTTTTACAAGTCATTTTTCCTATTTTTTTTTTACTTTCAAAAATATGTATCCTAATATAAAAAAGGTAGCATAGCTAATCCTAAAAAAACACGTGTTAATGTTTTAAATACCTTGTTTTTTATGTTTGGGTTATACAGTATATGTAGCCATAATATGCATTCTAGGCTTTTAATTCAGTAACATCACCCAGTGACTGTGCTTTGCTGTTCTTCCTCTCTCAGCATATGTGTATGGATAGAGCTCTGTTAATAGACTTTCAGAAAGAGAAATATTGATTTACTAAAGGCAAATAGACTGTGCACTTTGCAACTGCAGTTGCACTCATTTTACCCAGACTGGCCATACATTATACAATTTTATTATTCCATTTCATTTAGATTAAAGTGGTTGTAAACCCTTTTACAACCACTTTAACCTACAGGTAAGCCTAGTTTAAGGCTTACCTGTAGGTTCTTGAAATATCTCCCGTAGGGCGATTTCTTCTGCGCATGCACCGGAGTTAGAAAGGGCATGATGTGCCGTTTCTAGCTCGGGTCATGCCGTTAAAGGCGGCTCCCGTGCGCATGCGTGGGAGACACGTCACGCGACTCCGGCCAGTCACAGCTGGAGTTCACAGCCCCGGAAGAAAGAGGGGTGAAGAATGGATGCTCACTACTAGCGAGAAAGAGGGGGACATCACAGGCTTCTCCTGCAGGTAAGTGTCACATAATGGGATACTATGCGATGCATAGTAGCCCATTATGCTTTACCTTTGCAGGGAAACAAAGAGGAAGTAACACCCATCAGGGTTTACTTCCTCTTTAACCTTCAACTATGTGGTGCAAGGGCCTGCCTGATTGCATACAAATTGAAAGTGTTTAGGTTTGACCTCATATGATATGGTTTTGGTAAATCTAAAGGAAAAGAAAATTGTATAATGAATGGCCAGTCTTAGTGAATGTGGTAAAGATGTGAAGCTTCACTTTGTAAAGGATACCCAATCAGGTGCAAGGAAAATAAAACAACAAATGTTTGCTTGTACATGATTGGCTGATGGAAATCAGCAGAGCTCCACCACATTCACTAAGCTCTGGTGGAAAATTAGTTCAACTGCACTTGCAAAGTGCGCAGTCATTTTGCCTTTAATAATTCAACCCCACAGTCTTTAGAGTCTTTTGCCTGTGATGTATTTTTTTACTTGATTACTCAAGAGAGATACTGACTGCACTGTCTAACATAAGCACATTGAAATTACAGATCAATGTTTACAATATGACTTCATTATGTATAGACATAATGGGGGTTGATTTACTAAAGACAAATAGCCTGTGCACTTTGCAAAGTGCAGTTACACTCTGCAAGAGCATTGGCTTCAGAGCTTAGTAAATGAGCAGAGACTGCTGACTTCCATAATCCAATCACGTGCAAGCAAAATTATTTTTTTTTGTTGTGCACAGTCTATTTGCCTTTGGTAAATCATCCCCATTGTGCATTATAATGCAATAAGGCACAGCATACAATTAAATTGTGAAAGCCTAGTTATAAATTATTTGAACATTACAATGATTAAAAAACGTGAATTCATTGGAAATACATAATCATTTTTCTCCCATATGCCACAATCTAAGAACTATTTTACATGTCATGTTTAATA
This sequence comes from Lithobates sylvaticus, assembly GCA_028564925.1. NCBI lineage: Eukaryota > Metazoa > Chordata > Amphibia > Anura > Ranidae > Lithobates > Lithobates sylvaticus. Next base: position 123,440,258 of record CM053030.1, on the reverse strand, counting down.
ATATTTAATGTCATAAAACACAGAAGAAGGGACATTATGCTATTAGTAGGTTGTATCACCGTTTGACATTTTCATTTGGCAAGATCATACATGTGGTGCTTGTTTAAAATGATTGTGTTACTTAAGGGTCCCTGTAAGGGATATTTAATCCAACATAAATTACTTATGCACTTTGTTAGTGTTCAAAGGATGGGTGTTGGACTTGTTGGCAGTTTTCCAGTGAAGGGCTGTTAATTACTGTAAAGCCTGTGAATACGTTTAATGCCCATGGATGCCAAAGGGGAGGCAAATATATCTGAACTCGATCTATGTAGAAAAACGTGTTGAAGAGCCCAAAAGGACATAGAAAGCTATTTAAATTGTATTCTCTAATGATTTTCATGTGGAATTGTGGTGCAACACTGCTATTGATTTAGCCTTATTTGCTTTCATGACCAACATAATTTCAATAGGAAGTTTGATTGTTTTATTTTTTGGGTCCCCCCAAAATCCATATCAAAGCATGTGCAAGAGCGCCCCCCTCCTTCTGAACCATACAAGGCCACATGCCATCTACATAGGGGGGTGGGGGCGTTGGGGCCCCCCACTCCAAAGCACGTTGTCTGCCTGTTGATGGGGACAAGTGCCTCTTCCCCACAACCCTCTCGGCTTTGGTTGTGGGGGTCTGTGGGTGGGGGGCTTATCGGAATCTGGAAGCCCCCGCATGTGAATGAGTAGGGGTAACCCCACCCATTTACCAAAAAACAGACAATGTAGTGTAATAAAAACATAGTTACATAGGTTGAAAAAAGACACAAATCCATCCAGTTCAACCACAAATAAAAAAAAAAAAAAAAACATACAATCCCATATACCCCATAATATACCGACAGTTGATCCAGAGAAGGGCAAAAAAAAACAGCTGCGCATGCTCCAATTTGCTAAAGCAGGGGAAAAAATTCCTTCCTGATCCCCCGAGAGGCATTCGGATTTTCCCCGGATCAACTTTACCTATAAATGTTAGTACCCAGTTATATTATGTACATTTAGGAAAGTATCCAGGCCTTTCATGAGACGGTTTTTGACAAGTCCTTTATTAAAAATTACTAATGTCCCCCCGTGGAAGTTGCAACATCAATCACAATGTCTTCCTCCACCGACCCACTGAACAAAAAATAATGCTTCTCCTCCTATGCTGGCTGCTGCTATTCTGTCAGGTCTGACAGTTCTTATAAAACTTTGGGGCGCAGCCATCTGGTGATGTCGTCCAGAGACCCCACCCCCTTGTGACATCACATACCCATCATGCCCGGGGTGGTGACGTCACAAGGGGGTGGGGTCTCTGGATTAAATCACTGCATAGCCACGCCCCATAGCAATATAAAAAATGTCATATATAGGAGCTGCCAGAACGACAGGAGCATTAGTCGGGGGAGGAGCATTTTTTTTATCGGGTCAACGATTGCCATCGTGATTGACCTTGGATCTACATTGGGGGACATTATTCATTTTCAATAAAGGACTTGACAAAAACTGCCTCGTGTTTTTTGTTACACTAAACAGTTTTTTTTTTGGGTGAATGGGTAGGGGTACTATGTACCCCGTACTCATTCACATAGGGAAGCTGGGATCTGGGGGCCCTATTTTTTAAAGGACGCTTCCAGATTCCGATATTCTCCCTGCCTGCAGACCCCCACAAATGCAGCCCAGGGTTGTGGGGAAGAGATCCTTGTTCTCAACGACATGTGCACCCACGCCATTTTGAGGGCATGTGGCCTTTTTTTTCACCAAGCAGATTTTATAAAAAATGTTTGCTTGTAGTTCTGCTTTAAGTGTATTTCTATTTTAGGATTTTACAAGTGTTTCCATTAATTTTTATTATACCTATTACAATTCTTGTCGTTATTTTTTTACTTGAACATTTTAATATACATGTACCTATGGTTTTCAACTACAGTGACATTTGCTTGTTCAAATGATCTGGAATGCATTTAAAGTGGTTGTAAAGCCTCAAGGTTTTTCACCTTAATGCATTCTATGCATTAAGGTGAAAAACCTTCTGTGCTTCCCCCAGACCCCCCTTTTTCTTATCTGAGCCCAATCTGATCCACCAATGTGCACAACCACAGCGGCTCCAGCCACTGTCTCTCTCCTCATTAGACAGATTGATAGCAGCGGGAGCCATTTGCTCCAACTGCTGTCAATCAAATCCTGTGACACTGGAGGGGGGCTGAGTTCAGCTGTCTGTGTCAATGGATGCAACAGCGGAACTCTGGAGCAAGCCCGCATGGGTGCCCCAATAGAAAGTGGCTTTCCGTGGGGGCACCCAATGAAGAGGACTGGACCACTGGCGGGGCACCCCAGAAGAAGAGAATCGGGGCTGCTCTGTGCAAAACAATTGCTTTTGTTATTGTTGTTTTGTTTTTTAATTAGGCTTTACAACACCTTTAAGCTTACCTGTGCTAGGAAATGTGCAGTTACATTTGTACTCTCAGGTTATTCCTGCATGTGGACATTTCACTGTAAATAAAAGCCAAAAAGGGATAAAATGTATAAATAGTAAAACACATACAGCTTTGGAAAAGTACAAAATAATTCATTTGAGATGGTATATAAAACATGTAGAGACATGAGTACTTGCATAGGAACAAAAATTAATTACCAAAGTCCTAGCTGTATAAACACAACAGTAACATTATACAAGCAATGTTTTTATCTGTCAGATCCATATGGCAGATTTGAGCTACAAAAGAATGTAATTATATAACAAATCCCACTCTGAGTTGTAATGTGATTCTTCTGTATGGAGAAGGCAACAGGTTGCACTGTCTATATGCCCCTGAGTAAAGAGATTCTGTAGACAAGAAGCAGATTCATAAACAACATAAAACTTGACAGTTATTGATGATGCAAATGGGCACATTTTGTTTACAAGATTTTAAACTAACGGTAAGAGTAACAAAATGACACCACAGGCTTGTTTTTGATTGTAATAAATTACATTATTCCTTGGGCAAGTATAGGAAAATTAAACAAAAAAAGATACTTAATATTATAAGTGTTGATTCAAAAAATTTAGTATTATTCAAAATAAATGAATACTTTCTCAAATGGAAAAGGTGTAAGGAAATAAAAAAAAAAAAACATTGTCCATCAAACAAGAAAACATTTTAGTGGTCTTTTAGAGGAAAACACAATATTGGATTTAGATATTAATTAATGTACTAAAACAATGCTAAAGTCTCATTTTTTCTTTTGTTTAAAAAAACAGACGTTATACTTACCTGCTTTGTGCTGCACAGAGCAGCTCAGATCCTCCTCTTCTCTGGTCCCTTTTCGGTGCTCCTGGCCCCTCCTGCCCCCACAGAAAGCAGCTTGCTATAGGGGCACCTGAGCAGAGCCGTTGCTGTGTGTCCATTCAGACACGGAGACGTGGCTCGACCCAGCCCCGCTCTCCTCATTGGCTCACTAACTTTGATTGACAGCAGCGGGAGCCAATAGCAACCCAGGTGCTCTCTCAGCCATTGAGGAGAAAGAATCCCAGACAACCGAGACACTTGTGCAAATTTTGCAGGATCGAGATGTAAGTATTAGAATGCATTAAGATAAAAAAAAACTTCTGAAAACAACTTTAAGTCTCACACATTACATCCAAAATAGAACAATGCAGACATTCAGTATCATAAATATTCTTTACAGCCATGTCCTGAGACTAGCTATCTATAGCAAATTGTGGTGTAAAAGAACATTCCTAAAACGGGCCATAGATGGATTGAAAATGTGTGACCACTGCAGTTGAACAGAAGTCGATCTATCGATCAAGTTCTGTTCGACCACCCTATCAGATAAAAGTCACTCAACCAGTGGCTGCAGTCAACGACTGCAATGCTGATCTGTGTATTGTGACAGCAGTGGAGCCTCAAATATGTGGCTGGGGGAATCGGTTCAGTCTTTTTTTTTTTTTTTAGCCATGTATGGTCAGCTTTAAATAGACGCATTAGAATACAAATAGAAAGCACAGAGCAGCCCTGATCCTTCTCTTCTTGTGTCCCCCGCCGGCGCTCCTGGTCACCCTTGCAGAGTGCCCCCATAGCAAACCACTTGCTTAGGATGCACTTGTGTGTGCTCGCTCCCGAGCCAGCTCTGCGTGTCCATAAGAGACAGAGTGCGGCTGTGTCTGAACTAATGAGAAGAAAGAGAGAGAGTCAAGAGAGCCTCTGCTCTCATGCACATTGCTGGATCAGGATTGGGCTCAGGTAAGTATTAAGGGGGGCTGGAGGGGGAGGTGCTTGCAGAAGGTTTTTTACCTTAATGCATAGAGTGCATTTAGGACCATTTTAAACTCCCCCAGCTAATTGATATTAAAGAATGTCATGCAACACAGTTAAGCCCCATACACACGGTCAGACTTTTTCATGGATTCTGTCCGATCGAACAAGGTTGTTGAAAAATCAGACCGTGTGTATGCACCATCGGACAGTGTTCGTCGGTTTGGCCGACGGACAAAGTCTTATCTCCTGCTGGAAAACTTTGCCGTCAACACGGTCCGATCACACCAAATCCGAGCGTGTGTACGCTTGTCCGACCGGACAAAGTGCTACGCATGCTCAGATCACATTACAAGACCAAAGCTATTGGCTACTAGCCTCTACGTAGTCCCGTCGTAGGCAACAAACGTCACCACGTTCAGAATGATCGGATTTTCCGACAACTTTGTCCGATCGTGTGTACGCAAAACCAACATCAGACAAAGTATGACGGACATGGTCCGACGGACCTGGTCCACGGATTGTCCGCGCGTGTGTATGGGGCTTTAGAGATTGTTATTATTGTGAGTTTTTCTGCCACTAGTAATGTTGCAGTGAGATAGTTCAGACACTAGAGCAGCACTTCTGTCACAGTTGAAGCATCTGTAAAGTTATGACCTAAGAATTGCATTGTTCTTAATTCTAAAGGCAACTTATACCCAGTAAAACAAGTTCTTCTTTTATATTCGCTACTGAAAATGTGTGCGCTTAGGAATAACGACTACAACGGGTATGCTGTGCAAAATTACAACCAGACTGCCTGATAGAATATGGACATGGTATTATGTTTTTTATATTACATTTATATATTGATCAGTATTTTATATGTACTCCAGGAGCTTGTATCTTAAAGTAGAACTTAACTGTATATGAGAATCACAAACGGAAAATGCTATTTAATACATTTTTGATATTTAAAGAAAACCCACCCATCCATCTATCTAGCCATGGCCATCTTGAGTAGGGGCAGATAATTCATGTAGCATTTACTTCATGGAATCCATATGCCCATATCTCAGGCATGCAGACACAAGAGTGTGCTTAGCAGAGAAAGCATCTCCTCCTCCAGATGAAAGAGAAAAAAAAATGACAAAACCAGGAAGCAACTGTAAGAATTGTAAAAAACAAAGTCTAAAACAAGTAAATGTAATATAACTTTCCATCTATTTACTAATCCTAGCAGCATAAGGAATAAAAAATATTTAAAGGCTAAGTTCACATTTAGTTACATGCGTATTTAGGGTGTATCATGTAGCAAGTTACTGTACGGCACCTGCTCGCACCCCACTTTCCCCCATGACAGCGGGCAGGGGATCTTTTCCCTGCACCCACTATCACAATTTAAAAACAGTGTGGCTGTGCGGAGCTCCACCCACACAGCTGCATCATTCATTCACAGGAATTTGTGAATGAATGAACTACAAGTCCCATTCCTTACTGCAGCAGATGGCTTGTTATTCTCAATGAACTGCAAGGACTCTGGTGAGCACTCTCATAGTTCATTGACACTTCCTAGAGCTTTCAAACAGAAAGCATGTACAGAGGTGTGGGCAGAAAGCTGTAGGAGTCTCTGCAGGAGCCTGACATTTCACCTGCTATCTGCTTTTTACCTGCAAAAATATGTGCATTTATTATTTACTTTTAAAGGTGAACTTGGCCTTTAATGTTTATTGAGATAATTTAGTTCTTCAAATAATTCTGTTTCCTGTTTACATTTATGCTGGATTTAAACTTTTGTTTGAATTTCAGATCCAACTGAGTTAAAGATCTATCCTTTTTTAAATTAAAAGTCTGTATCTGTATTTTTAAATCTGTATTTTTTTTGAGATGATGCAAAGACTCTCCAATGCACTACTAAAACTTTTTTAAATGAATGACAAATGTATATTTCTATCAGGAAAAATGCATTATTAGGACAGTAAGCTTGTATTTAATTTTTGTCCCAACATGCTTTGTTGCTTTAAGACTGTCAGGAGTGTGGTTGTGGTTGTTAAGCCACTAACTGATCATTATATCATCCCCTCTGTAACATAAAAACCTGTATTCTAGTGCCTGTGCTTAATTTAAAAAAAGCAGATTTCTACCTGTTTTAACAGTGTCTCCTAGCGATCACGTGTCCAGGCTCTCAACTCTCCTCGTCTGATATCTCCAGCGGGTGGGGCCCAGATTCCCCTGTTGATGTCAACCAGGGTGGCAGAGAGGAGAGAGGCCTGGAGCTTGGAGTCATGTGATCGCTGGAAGACATTGTTAAAACAGGTAGAAATCTGCTTTTTTTTTTTATAAAGCACAGGCACTAGGACACAGCTTTTTATGTGACAGAGGGGATGATATAATGATTAGTTCATTTTGAAGTTTTGGGGAAAGGAGCAGAGCGGTGCTAGTGAGAGCTGACAGACAGGGAGGGGGAGGAGGAAGACAGAGGGAGACAGAGGAGAGCTGCAGATAGCAGCAGATGGCGGAGGCACATACACTGACCACTGTGTCAGGGCTCAGCAGCCCTGATATATTGTGGTCACCGTACAGAGGGGAGGGTGGAAATCAGGATCAGCCAGGTATTTCAGGTGATACAGGGGGCCAAATTACACAGCACAAGAACTGCACTGTTTTTCATGCTTTTTCATGCTTTGGCTTAAAAAACACTTAAAATCATGGTTAATTTACCAAATCATGATGTTTCCTTCACTGATAGCGTATCTGTCTTGCACAAGCAGGAGGAGAAGATATCCCTTTAAGGTGCTTATAGACATGAGGTGAGAGTTGCCCAAACCAGCCATTTCTGGGTGGAAATGATGGCAATCTTATATCTGTGGGTGGTGCCTAAACTTGGCAATTTGATGCTCTTGCAGTAAGTTGTTACGTTAGTTAGTTAATTAGTTAGAAAACCTTTCTTAATATTGAAAGGAAGTAGGATGCAGACATGGTTTGCAACCAAAATAATTAGTGAATACGCGTAATACTGCTAAAGGAAATGTCACTATCTAGCGTATAGAAACAGGAAACAGGAACTTATGGTTGTTTTTTGTATTTTACTCATTATTCTAAGGAGTCTATTTATGAGCAGTACCATATACAACGTAAAAATATGTTTGTCATTTTACCTATATGTTATCTATATAGTCAGCCATTTTCTGACAAAATTATAATAGAGCAAACTGAATTTTGAGCTATTGTGAACATGGCAAACTTGTTTTTCAAAGTATTTTAAATGTCTGAAAAATGACATGTCTGTAAATCTGACAGGGGGAAAATTGGCGTGTGTTTATTTTCTAGTTGCATAGTTCACTGCAGTAAATGAGGCTTATAAATTAATATACGGTAATATTTTTTTCCCTTCTATTATTAGTTGTATTAACATGACAATAAAAAAGTAATAACATGTCTAGATGTCAAAGATGAAAAAAATGTAAACATTTACAAAATTTGAAAATCAAAATGCATTAATGGGAATGTACAATAATTTTTGTAACCAGCAGACCAAAAACCTGGAAAATAAGAAAAGGTGCCCAAATCTTCGTCCCTAGCTCAAAATGAGAATTATTATGTGATCATAATACATAGGGGAAATAAATGATGCATGACACCACTAAGCATTCCCAAAATTCCAAAATAAAAAGGATCTGACAAAGTTCATAATGACTCATTTGCATGTGTTCCACACCATACTCAGCTCCCTCCACTACCATACCCCTGTTGTATCCTCTTCCTGCTTCATACCAATAATTATGTCAATAACAGTCAGTAGGCTCAGTTCAGAGCTAGTATATTTTTTTTCCAAAAAAGGGACGTATTTTTAGATGAGTCACGTGAGAGTTGAAAATTAAAGTCATAAAAAATACTTGTCTTTGTGTGCTTTATGTATTGAGCCGAAAGTATGCTCACCCCACCCGTCCAACCTTTATTCTAGTGCCTTACAAAAGGACATTTGTGAATCTGTCTTAAAATCTTTCACTAGCATATCGGTAAGATAATAATCTATGATATGTTTCATATGCCAGCCAGGTGATTTTAATGAAACTCTATCAACGTGGCTTCATTCTAAAAGTAGCAATCGTTTCAATATAAATTGTTTTATCCATAACATTTTACATTTGAAGAACAAAATAATTTGCCTGCTAGAAGAAGACCCTATAAAGGCATTTTCCATTTAGTTTTTTTTTCTTATAAACAATCAGTCATTTAGACTATTATGGTATATTGAATTTGGCAGCCATTTTGTCAACATTCCAAAACAAATCTAAATAGAAATCACCAGAACCCAACAGCTTTGAGCTGTCACAGATGGCAGCTGTAAAGCATTCCAATTTACAGTTAGCTGAAATTTTAGCTTTCAATGAAAAAATAATTATATTTTTAGGATGGAGTGAACATAATTATTCTCTTTTTTTCTAGCCAGTAGCTTGATGTTTTAATTTCCATTAAAAAAATATGATTTTGATTTTATGTTTTTTACTTAATTTTTTTGATCATGATTAAAAATTTTAATTTATTCTGACCTTCTTTTATAAATAAATATGTTCATGAATATTTGTATAGCTGTTATGTTAGGCATATGAATATGTAGGATGATATATGTGTAAATTCAGCTTGTTGGTGTACAAGTGTGTAGAAGTATTAGTTTGTAAATGGAGTGAAAACGGGTTCTGCATGTAGAAAGATGGCATCAGTGATTGAAATTCTGAAAGGTCTTAGGTTGTAAATTGTGTTTTACTCTTTACCATGGGTTCAGAGAATGTCTTCTGTGTTTGAACATGACACACAGCTATGTAGCTAAATATAGTCTATGCAAGTCCAACTTACAAACACACCTAGACAGACTGACTGGGTAGCTATATAGCAAATAAGGTTCAGTGAGTTTTAATGCAGATAAATGTAAAATTATGCAAATATAAAATAAAATTTAGGTGCCATTGCCTAAAAAAATGAATCTCTACAAATTTTAAACACTTCTGAAATACTTGAGAGTACCTAATGCATTGATCACTTGGTCCTATTTTGACCCATGCTGACACCTCCCCCACCTCTATCCGACCTCGTTTCTAGAAAGGTGAATATATCATTAGGACTGAGTGACAGGCATAGAGGAGAGGGAAAGTAACAGCCAGGCACACAGAGGAGAGTGGGCAGCGACTGAGTGGCACACAGACATAGGAGGGTGATGATACTGGATGGGGCTATACTCAGGGTCTGAGCTGGGTTTGCTTTGACTATGCTAATGTTGAATAAAGTGTTACAATGTACAGCGCTCATAAACCATAATGTACTAAACACAAACTAAAATAAATTAATAATCTAAGCGTTTTGTGTAGCATTATTGCTATTGTAAACATCATTTTTAACCAGTTCCCAACCGGCTCAAACAGATATACTGCGGCAGAATGCCTCCCCCTGGGCGAAACTCTGTATGGGTACGTTCTACCCTTTTTTGGCCACCAGAGGGCACGCACCCACTGCACGGCAGAGGACCCAATGCACGTGGCCAGCAGGCACGATTGCTGCTGGCCACAAGCGATCGCGTGCACAAGCACCAGCATGGGGATTTGTGTGTGTAAACACACAAATCCCTGTGCTGCCAGAGGAGTGGAGCCATATTGTTTGTTTCTACTAAGTAGGAAAAACGATATGTCTCCTCCTAGTCACTCCCATCCCCCCACGGTTTAAACACACTGAGGGAACACACAGTTAACCCCTTGATCGCCCCCTAGTGTTAACCCCTTCCCTGCCAGTGACATTTACACAGTAATCAGTGCATTTTTATAGCACTGATCGCTGTGAAATTGTCAATGGTCCCAAAAAAGTGTCAAAAGTGTCCGATCTGTCCGTCGCAATGTCGCAGTACTGCTAAAAATCGCAGATCACCAGCATTACTAGTAAAGAAAAAAATAATAATAAAAATGCCATAAATATTTCCCATAGTTTGTAGATGCTATAACTTTTGCGCAAACCAATCAATATACGCTTACTGTAATTTTTTTTTTACCAAAAATATGTAGCTGAATATATATTAGCCTAAACTGGTGAAGAATTTGTTTTTTAAATATTTATTATAGCAAAAAGTAAAAAAATTATAATTTGTTTTTTAAATTGTCGCTCTTTTTTTGTTTATATTGCAAAAAATAAAAACCAGAGGTGATCAAATACCACCAAGAGTAAGCTCTATTTGTGGGAAAAAAAAGGACGCAAATTTTGTTTGGGTACAGCATCGCATGACCGCGAAATTGTTAGTTAAAGCGACTCAGTGCCAAATTGTAAAAGGAGCTCTGGTCAGGAAGGGGTAAAATCTTCCGGGCTGAAGTGGTTAAATAAAGTGTCCATAAAGAAATATCCATACTCTGATGGTACCTTATGTTCAAGACCTTGCTCTTTAACCACTTCATTACCGCCCATAGTCATATGACGCCCACAAGGTGGATCTACCATCCTGGGTGGGCGTCATATGACGTCCTCGCATTCCCGGCCGCCTGGGTGGCGCGCGCGCGCGCGCGCGCGCGGCATCGCTCGGGACACGGTGCGAGTGCCCGGCGGCCGCGATGTCCGCCGGGCACCCGCGATTGCCCGTTAAAACAACGGGACCGTGCGGGACCGTGGAGCTGTGTGTGTAAACACACAGCTCCACGTCCTGTCAGTGCAGAGGAGACCGATCATGTGATCCCAGTACAGAGGAACACATGATCGGTCTCCTCCCCTTGAGTCCCCTCCCCCCACAGTTAGAATCACTTATATTAGGGAACATATTAACCCCTCCAGCGCCCCCTAGAGTTAACCCCTTCCCTGCCAGTCACATTTACACAGTAATCATTGCAATTTTATAGCAACGATCGCTGTGTAAATGTGAATGGTTCCAAAAATGTGTCAAAAGTGTCCGAAGTGTCCGCCGCAATGTCGCAGTCACGAAAAAAAAAATCGCAGATCGCCGCCATTACTAGTAAAAAAAAAAAAAAAATTCAATAAATCTATCCCCTATTTTGTAGACGCTATAACTTTTGCGCAAACCGATCAATATACGCCTATTGCGATTTTTTTTACCAAAAATATGTAGAAGAATACGTATCGGCCTAAACTGAGGAAAAAAATATTATTTTTTTTAAAAAATGGGATATTTATTATAGCAAAAAGTAAAAAATATTGTGTTTTTTTTCAAAATTGTCGCTCTTCTTTTGTTTATAGCGCAAAAAATAAAAACCGCAGAGGTGATCAAATACCACCAAAAGAAAGCTCTATTTGTGGGAAAAAAAGGACGTCAATTTTGTTTGGGTGTAACGTCGCACGACCGCGCAATTGTTAGTTAAAGCGACGCAGTGCCGAATCGCAAAAAGTGCTCTGGTAAGGAAGGGTGTTTAAAAGCCCTGTATTGAAGCGGTTAAATAGAAAAAATGTGCATTATATTTAAAAATTGCGCTCTCTAAATAAACCAAAGTACTTTGCGCATATAAAGTGCAGCAGTGCTGTATTTTCTGTGCTTCATATCACCACAGTGCTCCACCATCACTCAGGAAAACTCACCAGATTTCCATGACTTCCCTAAAATTAGAGTAGGTCAACAATTATAACGTGTTGTAGTTATATGTCGAATGTTGCTGTTTGGATGTGAAGAGTATCCTGGATAACAGGCAGGTAGGATGCCTGTTCTCTTCTATAGGTGCATCCAAGGGCTGACTTCCAACCCAGTGTCGGCAGGGTGGTGATTGACCTTTTACAGTCATAGTAATAGCTAGTAGCTTGGGTTGTTGTGTATAGTGGTACTCATTATTCACAACAATATAGTGTCAACAGCACAATCCACCAGCTTTTACTATGACTGCAAAAGATCAATTACTGCCCCACTGGCACCAAACAGGGAGTCAGCCCATGGATGTGAACACTGTGGGGGTTATTTACAAAAGGCAAATCCACTTTGCACTGCAAGTGCACTTGAACGTGCAGTCACTCTAAATCTAAGGGGTAGGTCTGAAATGAGTGGAAGCTCTGATGAGTTTATCATCCAATCATGTGCAAGCTAAAATGCTGTTTTTTATTTTCCTTGCATGTCCCCCTCGAATCTACTGCGATTTTACTTCCAAGTGCACTTGCAGTGCAAAGTGGATTTTCCTTTAGTAAATAACCCCCTATGTCTGCATTGTTTTATGCACTGGCTCTCTACTCTTTTCTTTAAAGTGGAAGTAAACCCTCCTATCATTTTCAGCCAAGGAAGTTGCCATCTTTGCCTCTGTTTAATCTTCAACTGCCACAAAGCAATAGAAGATCCCTTGTTTAATATACACCTCTACATGCCCGCTTTTATCACCTCCCTATTATAGTTATAGCACGTTTTACATGACATATTTTCTGCAAGTTAGAATCTGAACAACAAAGGAAAACAAAGACGGCTTTAATTTGGCATGCATTGATACATCAAGCAGATTGTTGGACATATATAGTACAGTCAGCAGAAACAAACGGAGTCAGTAACAAAGGAGTGCATATCAAACACATACACAGTGGGAAATAGAACTTAGCGAGATGTTATGAACACTTGTATAGTAGGGGTAATGCACATAGTGTCACATTATGTAAAGGTCACTCAGGAGTGCTCAGCAGGACATAGTAAAACATAACTGTACTGACAAAATATCTCAGTAGGGTAGAGGCTAACTCTCAGTAGTGTCAGCAGACTAAAAAGGCATGATGTAAAGGCATGATTACCCAGAAGATCAAAATTGTAAATCAAGACAGTGGATGGGTTTGATGGAGGGATATGTTCTAGACGGTTGGGGTTTAATGTTTATATCTAGAGTTTTTTTTTATTAAGGCATTTTTAAGTATGCCTATTAAAGTAATTAACAGAAAAACTATTTTTTTTAAAGAAGTATAAGAAGTATTTTTTGAAAAAAAGTATTATTATTTATGTTATTATTTTCTCAAGTCAATGCAGCATCCCTATGGCTTAACATTTACAAAATTATCCCAAGTTAAATATTTGATCTGCCTACTTTATATGTGAACTATATACTGTGTTTATACAGGTTATTACATTTTTCTTATTCCACTGGATAGCACTTACCAGTTTGAATGATAAGCACAGGCAGATGTTAGGAAATAATTGACTGCCACTGTACAAAATGAGCTACACAGAGTACATAGTGTGCTGTGCGCTTGTCCACTTTACTTGAGATTGGCATTGATGGAGCTCACAGCGAAAAAAGGGAAAAATTACTTTATTTTTTTATTTTTTAACATATCTTGAATATGTTAAAATGTGCAGAATTGTGGCTGTTTATACCATGTAGTCATAAGATTGCTCAGTTATGTTAGAGGAAAGCTACAAGTGCTTTATCTGGTATTTAATGAGGAGATAAACAAAGAAAAAACTTGCCAACAGAAAGGCTCTTTATTGTGGAAGAGGCAAGCTATATCTCTTCTGCAATAATACAAACTTACCTGCCTGTTCACTGTCTTATTTAGAATGTACTTCACAGCTCAGCGTACATTCTGGGCTGGCCTACCATGCTGTAATGAATTAACTTGCATATGCGTTTGCACAAGGATTACATCATTCTGGCCCTGCCAAGTAGCGCACTGGAGTTAAGCAACGCCATTTATTAAACAATAGCACACTTGCACGTTCAAAGCACTTTATTCAGCCTGAGGTGGAACATGGAGTAATCCTCAAACAGCAAAAGTGTTTAGAAACTAATGCCAATCATGCAGTAGCAACTGATAGTACAGTGCCAATGGAGACACCAAGACATCTATGGCCACAAATGAAGGCGCTAGCTGTCAGATGCACTGGGTGATGTCTGAGGGCAGGGGGCTGCTGCTCAAGTGCTTGACAAAGGGGGCAGGGCCCCTGAAACACATAGTGGCCCACCCACATCAGACATCGCCCAGTGCATCTGACAGCTAGCCTCCTTCGCTTGCTGCCATAGATGCCACCAGTCTGCCCACCATGGTGTCTCCATTGGTAGTGCACTATCAACTGCTACTGCATGATCGACCATAGTTTCTATGCACTTTGCTGTTTGATGATTCCTCCATGTTCCACCTCAGGATGGGTAAAGTGCTTTTAATGTGTAAGTGTGCTATTGTTTAATAAATGGTGTTCCTTTGATTCTACTAACTCCAGTGCCCTGCTTGTACTTTTTTCTACATGTGAGTGGATCCTTCCCAGATCTGTTATGGGAGCTGCAGGAGTTTTTGGATCTTTTTGTGCCCTCTGCCTCTTTTATTGGGACTGCTGTATACACTAAATTATGGCCATCATTACATTGTGAGAAGTGTTGTGTAAGTGGTGCACACCACACGTGTACCTTTGTGTGTTGTTCGGCCCTGCCAATTCCTGAAAAACCCAAGCCAGAAAAAATGGAAGTGAGAGGAGGTGAGTTTACTTCTGCTTAAATACATCATAAACTGCAGCTCAATATTTTTTTTTTCTTCCAAGTGCTAAGATAAAAGGACCAACCACTCTTTATTCTTTACATCCAAGCAGTGAAGCCTCTATGTGCAAAAGAAATAGGAGCATGGGGCATTGACTGGCTTTAATATTGCAAGGCAGTACTACTTTCAGCACAGCATAGACTGCTTAGAGGGACAAGTACCAATCCTTTATCAGGCAGTTGGGCAAATAATTCAAATGTCCAGAACATTTTTCTAAGGATTACACAGCTCTGCCCCACAGCACAGCCTTGTGTAGCAAGAAAGGAAACCTGAACTTTCTCTGCTGCAATTCTATTTCACTAACAGGTCCTCATTTCTGTGCCACTCTGGTCTCTCCTCATATCAGAATGCTCCTTAGACTGCTGTACACCAGATTGGATTCTTGTCCTGTTTAGCCTCCGCTGTCTGAGATCTTCTATACAGGTTGTAAGATGATATCCACTCAAATTCAGGTACTTACATGGCTTGCATTTAAAGAAGTACAGCGAAAGCTTGTTTGGCTGTATTTCTCCTGTGGATCACAGGAGTGCAGTTCTTTCTGCACTCCTGTGACTTGTTTTCAGTAGACAGCAGGCTGAAGCCCACTGTCAGCTGATGTCACAGAGCTGGTCCAGGCTCTGGGAAGATAACAACAGTGAAGTTGGTATTCGCCCATATGCCTGGACCCGCACCCGGATCAGCCTCTCAGTAAGCCGCTAAAAGAGCCTGAGTCAGCCACCCCCACCCCCTCCACAGCCCAGCGCTCCAGTGAGTGTAGGGGGGCAGAGAGTGCTGATTGACAGTTACCAGCTCTCTGCTCAGGGAGCTCTGGGAACCAAGCGATTGGGGGTGTTTGATCACTCAGTTCTCAGTGTTAGAGCTGGCTGGGGGACTGATGCTGCATCCACTTAGATAAGTATGATTCTAAAAAAAAAACATACTTCTCTTTTAATGATTAGAGAGCTGCATTTATGCGTAGCTTTATATCTGCTTGGAAGTCAGCTTGTACAGTAGCATTATGGATGCATACAATTATGTCATTATTTACATTTTTTTGAATGGTCCAAGTTCCAATGTAGCCAACTGGCTTTAAGTACAGTTTATTGGCCGTGTCTGATTTTATTTAAATATTTTCCATTACATAAATTATTTAGTTTTACAGTATTAACAATATATTATAAGCTTTGAGCAAGGTGTTTTAGTCAATGCTGTGCATTTGAGTTGTGGGTTTTTCTTCCTATTACCTTTATTGTCAGAATGTTGTTTTGGTTATACTGTGATTTTAAGGTTGTGCACTGCTGACAATTCTTTTATACCAACCACTAAAAAGGTAGAATGACTGGCCTATATCTGTCTGTTTGCATTACCATATTCTTGTATTCCTATTCTCTCTGCCATCTATTGGATGCATTTACTTAGACAATAAGGCTTTTTAATATGATCCAGATTCAATGTTTCAGCACAGATACTTGTTCCTGGGTGATAGTAAACGTTTATACAGTATTTGCCAAAGGCTTCTCTTTCTTTAACATCTGCACATCTGAGAACTGGTACCAGAACATTGCATTATTGCAATTTATTATTTGTGTTTGTAGATAAGAGTTCATTTTTCCCCCCAGTGTTATATTTTAAACATTACTACAGTATATGAGCTATTATCTATTTGTTTGTGATGTCACATTAGCAATTTCAATTGTATTTATTTTATTTTCATCAGTGTGTCTCACTCTATGAGATATTAAGAGCTCTGCAATCACTTGGGTGACATCACAAACTCTGTTATATAAAAAAAACAGTACGAAGACCCCTTTCATTGTACCCAGCACACTTTCATGATAGCCAACAGAAAAATAAAAGTGTACCTAATTTGTTTCAACTACTGGGGTAAAAACAGAGGTTTTTAGTTGCATAAATGTGGAAGTCACACTGCCACCCCCCCCCCCCCCCTGACAAGTATGGTCCCTAATTCCAAACTATCTTATTTTCCTAACTATCGGACACATATAGCAATATATAGGTATATAAATAAGTGGCATTAAGTTTTTAAAAAATAAGAATTTATAAAAATGGTGTTACAATATAATTTTTTACATGGCATTATTTATTTTATTACAGGTATTAACCACTTGATGACCAAGCCTTTTCTGGCACTTTTTGTTTACAAGTTTAAATCATTAGTTATTGCTAGAAAAACTAAGTTACTTACTGGTAACGTTCTTTCCCGGAGTCTTTCAGGACAGCCACCTGAGAGACCTTGGCTCCTCCCCTCTGTAGGAAACATTGCGCCAGCCATCTTTAAATTTCCTCCTCCCCTGCTGGCTCCTCAGTTTTTTAAGAGCACCTCCAGTCTGCTGCGGAGACACAAGAACATATGATACACATAGTCAACTATATCACATTTCCTGTAAGGAAATCTCAAATAATTTATACATTTTGGGTGTGTACCGGTGCTGTCCTGAAAGACTCCGGGAAAGAACGTTACCAATAAGTAACTTTGTTTTTCCCCTAATCGTCTTTCAGGACAACCACCTGAGAGGATAATCGAGCACTTACCCCTAGAGCGGGACTACAGCTTGTTAGACCTTGCGTCCGAAGGTCTGATCCTTTGCAGACCAAAGGTCCACCCTGTAGTGTTTTACAAATGTGGTGAAGCAGGACCATGTTGCCTCTTTACAAATCTGTTCCGGCATTGCTCCAGCTTTCTCTGCCTGCGACGCTGCCACTGATCTCATATAGTGTGCCCTGATACCCTCTGGGATCTGCATACCTCCCAAAGTACAGGCCTGGCCAATAGCCTCTCTAAGCCACCTGGCTATGGTGCCCTTTCTTGGCCCCTGAAATTTAAGTAAATAAGGAATCTGTCTTCCTAAAGGATGTAGTTTTGTCTAAATAATCTAGAACACATATCCTGACGTCTAACATATGGAACTTAATTTCTTGTTCTCTAGAAGGATTTGCACAAATAGAAGGTAAAATAATATCCAATTGGATGATCTCTTTCTTTTTCCAAGTTCCCTGTGTTACCCAGGAGTCTAGATGTGCTCTCCATTCTATGCCGCTTGCGTCTGTAGTTATTAACCGGGTAATTGGTAGGTCCCACATCCGTCCTCTGGTTAGATTTTCTGATCTCCTCCACCACCACAGGGATATTTTTACTTGTGTTGGTATCAGAACTTTTGTTTCTAAAGACTCGTGTTTGCGGTCCCATATTTTTAAGATGAACATCTGTAGGGGCCGAAAATGTAAACCCACTCATTTTACTGCTGGGATTGCTGAGGGCAGTAATCCTAATGTTGACATTGTCTGTCTATTGAGCATGTTTATTGGTCTGCAACCTTGTCATCGCCTCTTGAATTTTTTGTACCCTCTCCCTGGGTAGAAACACTTTTTGTTGTGCTGGATCTAGGACGTATCCCAAGTATGTTATTTGTTGAGTGGGGTTTGGGTTGGATTTTTCTATGTTTATCAACCAGCCTAGGTTTTCTAGGAAGGCCTGTGTGTACTTCAGATTCTCTAGTATTCCACGGGAGAGGTTGCAAAGAGTAGTAGATCATCTAGATAGGCGATGATGGATATGCCCCTGATTCGAAGTGTCATCAGGGCTTCCGCCAAGACTTTTGTAAAAAATTGGGGCAGTGAGGAAAGGTCAAAGGGAAGGTTTCCTTCTTTGTTTTTATTGCTAAACTGGGGTCTTATTCCATAGTGACACCGGATCATCCGCAAATGGTAACCTTCTTTTCAATGCTTTTGAAAATAAAGGTTTCCTTTCCGGGCCTTGCCAATCTTTCTGTATTGCCTCTACTAAAACCTCATGGACTGGAACATTTTTATTTTCTTGTTCTCCCAGGCCCTTGTAGATTTGGTTCTGTAAAGATAGGGGTTACTTTTCTGTTTGCATACCTAGTGTTGTATAAATGGCCCCCAAAAGATTTTCCACCTCTTTCAGTGACAGTTTGTACTGGGATGGCTTTCTGGAATCCCCTTCCAGAGCTTCTCCCTGTGACTCTTGGGAGCCTGAGGCAGCGCTGTCTGGCTCATCCTCAGCCTCTTCCCCAGAGGCTACTGGAGGGCCTGCACTAGTGGATGGTAACACTTGCGTTTTTGGTTACGCTAACTGCTGCGTTGGAAGAGGAGCAGTCTGAGGCTGCGGGATCTGAAACCCCTCAAAGAAGGTTTTAAAGGATTCAAACTTAAAGGATTCAAACATATTAGAAAGTTCCTTTACTGATGCAGCTAGCTCACTGCCCTGCTCTGTGGTATGTCCCTGCACTAACTTGTTAATACACTCTCTACATAGTGTTTATCACCAGGAGTCTCCCAGTGTAGTTTTACGGGAGGGGCACCTGGGTTTGTCTGTTGTTTTGTTCTGAAAGACAAAAACCCCACAGGCATTAAAGAAATACTTTACACCCCCCCTGCAGTTAGCTGTAGGAGCGCAGCCTTTTTCATGTGGGCTTGCCTCTCCAGGGGCCCATACATTTTTCCTCTGGCACCAGAAAGACTCTCCACCCCTTTTAGACCCTCTTTGTGGGGAAGGGGGTGTTCTGGGGAGGGGAGCTCCACCCTAAGTTCCCTTTACCTTAGCGTGGCTGAAGCTGGCCTCAGCTGGAGCAGTCTGGTCCCTTCCTTTTGCCTCCGACGTCGGTCCGCCACCGGAGCTTATGCTGTCTTCACAGCAATTGCAGCTCCTCTCCAGCCCATGCCTGGCTCCTTTTCAGCATCCTGTGGTGGGAACCGGAAGCGCCCGTCCCTTCCGCCGGATGTGATGTCACCCGCCACCCAGCTTCCAGAGGACACAGCAGGGGAGGAGGAAATTTAAAGATGGCTGGCGTGGTGTTTCCTACAGAGGGGAGGAGCCAAGGTCTCTCAGGTGGCTGTCCTGAAAGACGATTAGGGGAACATTTCTTATAAACCCCAAACATATATTTTTTTAGCAGACACCCTAGGGAATAAAATTGCGATCGTAGAATTTTTTAATGTCACGCGGTATTTGCACAACGTTTTTTCAAATGCAATTTTTGGGGGAAAAAATACACTTTAATGTATTTAGAAAAAACAAAACACAATATATACCCCAATGTTTGTGTAAATTATGAAAGCTGATGTTATGCCGAATAAATAGATACCTAACATGTCACACTTTAAAATTGCTCACACTCGTGGTATGGCGACAAACTACGTTTCTTAAAAATCTTCATAGACAACACTTCACTATTTTTTACAGGTTACCTGTTTAGAGTTACAGAGGTGGTCTAGCACTAGAATTTTTGCTCTCACAATGTTTGCAGTGATACATCACATGTGTGGTGTGAACACCGTTTACATATGCATGCGTGACCTACATATGCGCTCACTTCTGCGTGCAAGCACGGAGGAATGGGGGCGCTTTTATTTCTTTTGTTATTTTTTCTAATAGAAATAAGGATGACAGGTCCTCTTTATGGAAAGATCTGGGGTCAAAAAGACCCCAATTCTGTTCTTTACCTTTGAAAGCATACGATAAAATAAAAATAAAATATATGATATTTTGCTTTAAAATACCAAAATGTTTGCCTGGACCGGAAGTGCTCTTGGAGGACCGGAGTTGCTCCGGTCCTCCAAGGCCATAGAGGCAATTGAAGATAATCTAGTCTTTTATAGCCTCTGTGACAAGCCAGCGAGCTCCAAGAAGGGGGGACGTCCCCCTCCACCACTTCTGAAAGTGTTCCAGCGGCTCATGAGCCGCTTGTAACGCTTTCAAGAGAAAGACAGCCGCAGGCTGAAAAAACGATACCGGGGTCATGGCTGACAGCTTCAGCCATAATCCTGGTAAACCACTTGCAAACCACAACGCATATATACGTATTGCGCTCAGCAAGTGGTAAAATATACTTTTGTATAAAGACATACAATTTTTCATTTCAGAGTGCAAAACTGGTCAGTAAACCAGAAAAGATGTGAGAATTCTTTCACTTTACTGTATTTTACAAATTGTCCCTATACCCTATTGTCAGCCTATACACAGGAGTAAATCATTTATGCTGATTCACAGCAATAGTTGTGAGAAACATTTTTAAAGAGTATTAGCACTTTCAGCGAATGTAGTTTTAAAGCTCAATATAGTGCTTGAATTTGCTCTTTTAGTTCTGCTTCCACTGAATACACGGCCCATTGGAAATCTACATTTTTACATGGTGAAAGAACGCCTATTTTCACATTGCTTTCCCAGTGCCATATTCTAGTGATTAGTAGACCTATAAAAGTATTGATGGGCAGATACAGGTTTAGAGAGGGGACATCTTTGCATACTGATTCTGCATAGGAATATGAGGGAGAAAGATAAATTATCAAACAGCGTTGAGGCCTAGCTATTGAATTTAGGTATAACTCCAACCAAAACCTTTTCTTAGATTTAAAATCAGAATGCATCAGTCATGTTTTTTGCTGTCCTTAATGGAGTTTAGCTCATTTCCTGTCCTTGTTGCATCAAAACAAGAGATGAGGAGAGTGGTTGTCACCAGGCCAGAAAGACATAGTCAGTAACAGTAACCTTTATAAGTGTTTTAACTTTACCCTTTTAACAAAAAAAAGTGTTTTCTTGAAACCTGTGTCCCCACATGTATTGCCAAGAAGTCAAGGAAAATCTCTACAATCAGGATTTAGATAGAAACATAAAATTCTGAGAAAGATTCTATAGCTTCATATTTTGTCCAAAACGAAAACCCAGCATGTTGAACGAAAGATCCTGTCGGCTCTGATCGTAGCCGTTGTACTAACGATCTGATATTAGTACAGCTGAGCTGTTGTTTTCTGACAGGGGGGCGGCCCGACGCCATAAGACTCCAATCAGCCATTGGCTGAGAGTGCTGATTGGGAGCTTGTTGGCTGCTGGTTTTCCAGCATGCTTGTCTGACAGAAGCCAGCCAATTGGCTAACTTCTGTAGAATCGTCTGGCATACACACAGGCCAATTGTCAGCCGGTTCTTCGATGCCGCCCATCATTCTGCCCGTGTATACGGGGCTTTATTCTGTGCTCATTGTGTAGTCCCAACAGCTAGAAGAACTAATTAAACTCCTTGTGATAATAACATAGATATGCACAGGACAGCTGTAAATGTCTAAAACGATCAACAGTTATCGGTTTGCACTGGTCAAACAGATATAACAAAAGAATTTCAACTGTATACAAAAAAGGTTGCAAATAAGTGACTTTTTTTGTTAGGGTTTACGCAACTTTAACAATCATCAACAGAGATTTCTCAACTTGGCAGTGATCACTTAATAATAAAATCCATTTTAGAATGTATGTAATAATTGCTTATCATGTTTATGTATATTAATGGATACAGTATATGTTAAATTTCTGGTAATATAAAACCTTGACATCATAAGCCAAACTGAAGATTAACTCACTGAATGATTGGAGATATGCATACATTTGCTGCATAAAAGATCAGCATAATGCAGAAAAACTCCAATGGCCTGAGTTGAATGTCTCTGACCTAAAAAATCACAGGCTCAGAATTTAGTGTTCCTAAAGGAACAGTTTACTGGCAAGCAAAGGATTTTGCACTGTAGTCAGCAGTGTTTACTCAAGCAATATCTATGAAACACAAAAGCCCTGAGTATGTAGGCAGTGTCATATATGCAATTCTATGCTAAACTTTTAAAGTGGTCCTAACGTCTAAAGGTTTTCTTTTACCTTAATGTATTCTATGCAAAAAACCTATGTCACAGAATGCCTTCCCCCAAACCCTGTTAAATTCTTACCAGAGCCCATTCTCAATCCAGTATTGTGCATGGGAGCAGCGGCTCTCTCTGCTCTCTCCCTCCTCACCGGGCATATTGAAAGCAGCAAAAACCATTGGCTCCTGCTGCTGTCAATCATATCCTGTGATTAGGGAGAGAGGTTGGGCCGAGCCGTCCTGTCTGTGTCAATAGATGCACGAGTGCCCCCATAGAAAGCGGCTTTATATTAGGGCACCCACTGCAAAGGAGGAGACGAGAGTGCCAGTGGGGAACCCAAGAATAGGAGGAATGGGGCTGCTCTGTGCAAAACCATTGCACAGAGCAGGTGATTATGACATGTTTGTTATTTCATAAAAAAAAAACAAAGCTTTACTATCACTTTAAGTTAGACTGAAGTTGAATTTAAAGCTGAACTCCAGTCAGGGCTAAAATACATTTCTATGTTGTATCCTACTTATCCTGCATTGTGCATAATGGCATCAGAGAGATCGTGAGTTGATGAACAGTGGAAAGGGATTGGTTGTAGGGCAGAAATGAAGACTGTAAAAGCAAGGAATAAATTAAATAGTATTGCTTATTTTTTTCCCCTGAAAAAAAATTGCATTTAATCCTTGCATTATGGGTATAATTGTTTTTAGTGATGGCTGAACAGAATGCTTAAAGGGTAACTGCACTTTCATGGGAGGAAAAAATAGCAAATAAAGAAAAAATAATATAGTGTATACAGTTGCAACACAAGTCTAATGCCCCGTACACACGGTCGGATTTTCCGACGGAAAATGTCCTATCGGACCATGTTGTCGGAAATTCCGACGGTGTGTGGGCTCCATCGGACTTTTTCCGTCGGAATTTCCGACGGAAAAAGTTTGAGATCCTGCTCTCAAATTTTCGAGCAAAAAAGTCCTATCGGACTTTTTCCGATCGTGTGTAGCGAATTCCGACGGACAAAGTGCCACGCATGCTCAGATCACATTACAAGACAAAAGCTATTGGCTACTAGCCTCTATGTAGTCCCGTCGTACGTAACGAACGTCACCACGTTCAGGATGATCGGATTTTCTGACAACTTTGTCCGACCGTGTGTATGCAACACCAGTGTCGGACAAAATCCATCAGAAAAAATCAGACGGATTTTGTGGTCGGAATTTCCGACTGTGTGTACGAGGCGTTATTGTAATTGAATGAATAAAAATGACCTTTCCTTTTCAAACTGCACCCGCTGTAATTTTCGGAAAATGCAATATGGCTACCTGGAGTTTTTCTGTAGACAGAATGTGTACTGACCACCACCAGAAACATAATTTCCCGCTTGTGTGATTGGCTCACTGATTTAGTCTACACTAAGATACAAGTCAGATTTCAGGCATCCCCTAGGGAAAAAATAATGTTTTTGGTGAGATACTCCCAATAGGAACTCGTCTAAAGTGATTCAAGCCCAGCATCTTTCCTCATTCGTGCCCTGCAGGTGCACAGCTGGTTAATAATTATGAAACCACTCGCATCAGACCAGGGGTAGGCAACCTCGGCACTCCAGCTGTGGCAAAACTACAAATCCCATCATGCCTCTGCCTCTAGGAGCCATGCCTGTGATTGTCAGGGTCTTGCAATGTCTCATGGTAGTAGTTTCAAAACAGCTGGAGTGCCGGAGGACTAATCTTGTACTAATATGCATACCTTGCCGTTTAGAAGTTATTTTAGTGAAGTATATTTTTTTAGCATCTACTTAAATACATTCTTATGATTTAAGGTAAAGTCTGCTGCTACCTCATTATTATTTAATAGAAACTCTATAGAACATTTTTTTGGGCTAGCAAGTTGCTGATGGCCCAATAGAAATACAGTAACTTTTCCAATGTTATTTTAAAATCATCTGAAATTTATAAGAATATTGCAGTTCTTTTTGTCTTTAGGTCAAAAAAGCAGCATCATTAACTGCTGAACAACTTAGGATTTGAGAAGTGGCTAGGATACTCAGAGGAGCTATAAGTCCATAATGACATAATATTATCTGTATGCTGTCACATTATGAGCAGTTACATATGCAGGATTGGCTTTGGGTAAACTAGAACTAAACCCCTAGATAAGCTAAACGTTAACATTATAGTCTTTTTAATGTTTTCTAAAACAGTTCAGCTTTGTGTAAATAATCATATAAAAAAAAAGCTTGAAATATAACCATAGTGTTGAGTACCTGGTAGAAGCAAAGCTGACGAGAGGGCTTCTCTTACACCTCCTGTCTAATACCCCCTGGAGTTGGTGACAGTGTGTAGCAAGACAATACGTGGGACAGGTGTCTGGTAGGTCCTGACACCGTGAGCAGTCAGAAGACAGTCTGGATCCTGCTGAGATGTTGTAAATGCTGGACTAGAACTTTTGCAGAATACATTAACACAGATGGAGAACAGAAACTTCCAGATGCAGGTATCAAAGCCATGGTCAAGACAAGCCTGAGTCCGCAACAACTGGACAGATCAGGCACCAGTTTGGAAAGTGGAAGCAGGGTGAGAAGGCAGGCCAGGGTTGATGGGTAGAAGAGGTACAAAAACAGCAGGCAGAGGATGGAGTAAGAATATGAGCCAAGGTCAGCAACAGGAGATCAGTATGTGAAGCCAGGAGGCATGCTGGATCAAAACAAACAATAATCAGGATGCAGGTCTGGTGACAAGTCGTTGAAGTTGATGACTACTCAGCAGATCTTATTTTTTTAGTGCCTTAAGTAGGCCACTGGGTGCTAAATGGCAGTGCTGAACGAGCATGTAAATTCATGCTAATGTGCATGCTCATGCGGATTACCAGCACACTCAGATGCATGCACAGCTCTGATTCTGTGCACTGGTCCACAAGCTGCACACAAACATTTGGGCACGGCCATGTACTTGATTTTCCTAACACATAATATACCTCAGCTTGGAAAGCTGGTGGTGATTTATGGAAAAATAATTACGATACGATCACAGTACTCTATTAGTGGACTTTTATATCATCATTATATTTATGCATGTGAATGTATGAATGTTCACATGCTTTCATAGCACTTTCTTCATTTTTTTCTTTTTGGATTTCATCATTGATTTGTTTGTGTCATAAAGGAGAATATTTTAATTAGTGGTATGTACCAATATGGGTGCACAGTCTTTTTGAGAGTTCACACTTTTATTTCAAGGTGCAGTGTAAATTATGAACTTCAAAAACATGTTTAACCACTACAATACAGGGCACTTTCGCCCCCTTCCTTCCCAGACCAATTTTCAGCTTTCAGCGCTCTCGCACTTTCAATGACAATTGCCCGGTCATGCAATGCTGTACCCAAATTAAATTTTCATCATTTTGTTCGCACAAATAGAGCTTTAGTTTGGTGGTATTTATTTACGACTACCTTTTTTATTTTTTGTGATATAAGCGAAAAAATTGCGGAAATTTTGAAAAAAAACAATATTTTCTCCTTTCTTTTTTAAACGAAATCCAATATAATCAAATTTTGTCATAAATTTAAGCCAAAATGTATTCTGCTACATGTTTTTATTAAAAAAAATTCCGTTAAGTGTATAATAATTGGTTTGCGTGATCACGGACATATGTACGCAAATGATCATGTACAGATGTGTGCAGGTGATCACGGACATATGTGTGCAGATAATCATTGGCACATGTGATTTTACTGGGACATACGTGGGGGACATGTGTTTTTATTATTTGGGGACATGTGTTTTTATTTGGGGACATGTGTGTTTTGGGGACATGTATGGGGACATGTGTGTTTTACTGTGTTGGTACACTGTTGTGGACACTAGACTGGTGATCAGTGAGTAAAAAAACAGCTAATACTCACTGATCACCAGCCGGCTGCAGCGATCAGCTCTCCTTTCCTCACCAACGACTTCCGTGTGAGGAGAGGAGAGCCGATTGCCTAGCAACCGGCTGTTTTCTTACATCACATGACGGCTGTGATTGGACACGCCGTCATGTGATCAGGAGGGCCAATCACAGAGCCCTCCTGCCGATCCGAGATGCGCCGTGTCCGGGTGACACGAGCACATCGGGATCGCGCAGCTGCGCCTGCGCGTGCGCGATCCCCCTACTTCTGATGGACGTTAAGGAACGTCCGATCAGAAGTAGGCGGCCGGGTGGGAGGTAGTTAAGGCTTGAAGGATAATTTAAATATCCATTTTGTGAATAAACGCCCTCTTAAGTATTATTCAAAAATAAAAAGCTCTGGAAATATAAATGTGATGATAGTTGCAAAACTAAGATGTGATTTTCTTAAATACCATAACAAGCGTAAACAGTATTGTCAGACCAATAAAGTGGAGAATTGATGTAGCTCTATAGATTAGAATGCCTAATGTAAGATAGTTGCATACATTTAAACAAAGCCACAGTTAAAGGATTACATCAACACTTTACAATAAATTGCAGACAGCTGTATTGAAATAATCTTTTGTGACATTATGTAAAGACTGTAAACAATGGAGCATTCCAGGATAAAAAAATGTCAAGAAGAGATTGGATGGGAAACAGTCATGTTAAACCTTTTCTCCAACATCCTTTCAATCACACCCTCCCCCCTTTGGTTCAGTTCCCCCGGGACTGTCAAAGCTAATCATATAAACACACATATAAGCTGATATGTGCAGGAAAGTTGTACTTCCCCTTTTAGTCTAGAGTCATTGATGTGTAAAACAATTTTAATACTTTTTGTATTGTAGTCTTGGGAAGACTGCTTAATGACAATGAAGGGAAATATGTGTATGTGATATATTGTCTATGCCAACCAAATGCATTAAATCATCACCTACTGTCAAAATAAAGAAGACAATGGGGGCAACTTTAAATAGTTGAATATAAAGTAGATATGTGCTTTGCCTATCCAGGGCAAAGCAACAGGTTTGTTTACCAGCTGTGCTCTCTATCTGTACATACTTGATACTTGATTGTAAAGTCAAATTTTTTTTCTATGAAAATAACAAACATGGACATTTCTGGATAGAGATGGGGCTCAGGTAAGTATTATGGGGCAGAGGGGGGCTGCTACACACAGAAGGCTTTTTATCTTAATGCATTTTTATCTTAATTAACATTCTGACTTTACAACCCCTTTAACTCCCCTTCACTTCCCTGATGCTTTCTTACAAAGAGAAATACCAAGTACTTCTGGGTATGGGGAGAATGTGACTTGGCATCACATGGTACCATTTATTTCTGTTCAGCCAGCAAGTTGAATGAAAGTCCTGTACCTAATTCCCTATCCATAGATTTGAGGTGGATGGAGGAATCTTCCCCTCTGTGTCATTGTATTCTGACAGCGGGCTTATTGGCTGCATGCACTGATCAAGCCAACATTATCCAGCAGGACGGTTCATGAGAAGTTGATCGATAGATCAACGTCTTATTAACAGGAATGGCCATACATTGATCGAAATTCGGATGGTTCCTGCTGAACTATTTCTCTCTTTCTTTTTGTCCGTACTTCTTCACAATGGTCTTACTAGTTTTTACTAATGTTTTTTATTTAGCGACTTGTGTAAATCTTTTACAGCCAAGTAAGGTACCATCTTAAACTGGCCACACATGGATCAATATTCAGCCAATTCAGCAAAAAGCAGCATCATTTTGATCCATGTGTGGCCACTGTGGATGAACAGAAGTTGATCTACTGCCCTGTTCGTAATTTTCCACTTAATCAGCACTGCAGGCAATAGGCTGCAGTGTTGATCAGTGTATTCTGGCTGTGGGGAAGTGTCTGCTGTCAGAATACAAAGACACAGTGGGGAGGATTCCCCCATCCACCTTGAAGGTGTTGATGAGAGAATCGGGTCAGGTTTTTTTTGCTTAACCCACTGGTTGAACGAAAAAAACGGACTCATGTATGGCCAGCTTTAGCCTCTGTTTGATCTGCAGTTGCCCATGGTGCTGCACATGTGATCAATTTTGACACCAGCTATTTGATGGCTTGACAGTTGGTTTGAGAACACAAGCAACTGTGACAGATATTGTTTTTCAATGGGTTCAGTTCCACTTCATGCTTTTACATGCTTTTTGGTGCACTGTTTGGTGCTTCGATGCCCGCTGCATTGAATATGCTCATTCAGTGTCAAAAGGCTTTCAACACATGTTCCCAGACCAATAGTACACTTGTTCATTGAGGCATATTGGAGTACTATTGAAAATGGTATTATTATTAATGGTAAATACTATTGAAAATTCACTTCAACATACATACACCACGCATTTTTGTTGGACAGATGTGATTGTGGCCATAAGTGTGAGCAGTTATTATTAAAGCAGAGTTCCACACAATTTCCTAAATTCAGCTTATTAGCAAGCTGGCATAATATACATTGTCAAATGGCAGTCATTTTTTTTCCTAAGGGCTACCTTTTTATGCTTTATTTATGCTGCATTTCCTGTGTGAGCCACCCGCAGGTATCGCCGTCATATCCGGCGGCGAATTGTCTCCTAGGGCAGTTATGAATCAATCTTCCCAGGAGTCAGTGTGGCTAGCCGCTGCTAATTATCACGATCTTCTGAAACAGAAGAGGTGCGATGACACCAGCACGTATCATCTGCATGCTTTTGTTTTTCTTCATTGCCTTCACAACAGGGCGAGCACTTCCGGCGTTTCTGCCCGTTGTGATGGCAACGTCAGAAGCTTACGGCGCGGCGACGTATAAAAAATGTGCATGCATGCTGGTAGCTTAGCATGCACCGTATCCCGGAACTGTCTGCTTGTGGGCTTCACATGCCCACAGGCAAGATGACAACTGCCAGTAACACATAATATAAGTTATTTTTATATACGAAACCGGACATCAGGGGCTAATTTTGAAAAAACAAGTTAGTGGGACATTTACATTATATGAACTTAGGAATTTAGAAAAAAAATAATTGATTTGAGGGTGGAACTCCACTTTAAAATGGTTGTAAACCCTGCTTTGTTATTTTTACCTATATCCTTATTATATTCACCCTGCATTCAGCCGCGGCACATGCACTCTGAAGGTCTGGCATATCGTGCTGGAACTTCAGAGCCTCTCACCAGTACCAAGGGCACAGGAGTGGCATCATCGTGGCTCTGGCCACTCACAAGCCTGAGCCTGCAAACCCAGAAGAAATGCCGGGGGAACATGTCAGCCCCCTCAGTGGTGTCTGGGCGCTGCTGAGGGGGCTTCATTCTAAGGTAAGTATTTCATAATATGCTAGTATGCGATGCATACTAGCACATTATGCCATTGTCTTGCAGTTGTTTTTTAATTGTTTGTTTTTTTCAGCGGTTTACTACCGCTTTAGTATATCAATAAAAGTGTCAACTTCCTGACGCAAAAGTTTCTCAGAGGATTGCGTAGCATGGCCAAAGCTGTTTTTGGCCATACGTCTAATGTGGGTCACAGAAGTTCTCTTTTGCTATCCTGTGACCCAGAATCAGCCGACAGCTGGTTAAAATTTTCTGTTGGCTTATGTCACAGACCCTTTCCAGACCCTGGAGGGATCCCGGAAATAATGTTGGGATCCACCCAGATGCCTTACAGGCAGCTGGCTCAAGCTCTCAGTGTACCGCTGACAGACTGAGCCAGCTGCTCCTGCCCCCTCTTCTGCCTGGCAGTCCAGTGAGCACTGCAGGGGCAGAACAGAGAGCCGGTGACTGACAGTAATGCTCTGGGCTCAGTGAAGACCGAGAACTGAGGGATCAGTGGTCATGTGTTCACTCAGTTCTTGGGCTTAGAGCCAGCATGGGACCTGCAGGATCGGACCAATGCTACAGACGGTAGAAAAGTATATATATATATATATATTTATATATAATATATATATATATATATATTTTATATTTTTATAATCCTGTACTTCTTTTTTAAACATGAATTATATTGTGGCATACAAAGTTTTCCTTGTTCTCACAATAGCTTTTACATAGTCCTCAGTGGTGGAAATTGCACCTTTGTTGTGGATTTGTGGCAGACTTCTGATTTCAGCCATTAGCTGTTATATCCATTTTTTTTAAATAACTAAACCTAAGTGGCAAGTCCTTTCAGGAATATGCATTAAAGAATGTCTTTTGTTAAGATAGGAAGAAGATAGGAAGAAATTACAGTGCCTTGCAAAAGTATTCACCCCCCTTGACCTTTTTCGTGTTTTGTTGCCTCAAAACCAGGAATTAACATGGATTGTTTGAGGATTTGCATCATTTAACTTACAGAACATGCCCACAACTTTGAAAATGTTTTTTTTTTTTTTTTATTGTGAAGCAAACAACAAATAGGACAAAATAACAAACAAAATCAATGTGCATAACTATTCACCCCAGTCAATACTTTGTAGATCCACCTTTTGTGGCTATCACAGCTCCAAGTTGCTTTGGATAAGTCTCTATAAGCTTGCCACATCTTACCACTTTGATTTTTGCCTATTCCTCCTTGCAAAACTGCTCCAGCTCCTTCAAGTTGGATGGTTTGCACTTGTGAACAGCAATCTTTAAGTATGACCACAGATTTTCTATTGGATTGAGGTCTGGGCTTTGACTAGGCCATTCCAACACATTTACATGTTTCCTGTTAAACCACTCAAGTGTTGCTTTAGCAGTGTGTTTGGGGTCATTGTCCTGCTGGAAGGTGAACCTCCATCCTAGCCTCAAATCACACACAGAGTGGTACATGTTTTGCTCAAGAATCTCCCTGTATTTAGCACCATCCATCTTTCCCTCAACTCTGACCAGTTTCCCAGTCCCGACTGCTGAAAAACGGATGGTGTTCTTTGGGTGATGTGATGTGTTGGGATTGCGCCAGACATAGCGTTTTCTTTGATGGTCTCATCAGACCAG
Organism: Lithobates sylvaticus; assembly: GCA_028564925.1. Lineage (NCBI taxonomy): Eukaryota > Metazoa > Chordata > Amphibia > Anura > Ranidae > Lithobates > Lithobates sylvaticus. The sequence goes on along the minus strand of CM053030.1, from coordinate 123,409,040 downwards.
AGCACCTTCCTCCATACATTTCAGGAGTCTCCCACATGCCTTTTCGCAAACACAAAATGTGCCATTTTGTTTTTTGTTAAAAATAACGGCTTTGTTGGACATCATTTCACTAATTATGTGACTTCTGAAGGTAATTGGTTGCACCAGAGCTTTTTATGGGCTTCATAACAAAGGGGGTGAATACATACGCACATGCCAATTATCATTTTTTTATTTCTGAAAAATAGTTCTATGTATATATTTCGTATATACGTATATATTCGAATTTTACTTCACCAACTTAGACTATTGTGTTCTGATCCATCACATATAATTCAGATTAAAAAAAAAAACAGTGAACAAAAGGCTGTAATGTAACAAAATAGATAAAAAGCCAAGGGGGTAAATACTTTTGCAAGGCACTGTACATCTCATTCTATAATCAAATCTGTGTTATTAGTTTAATAATTATCAACAAAAAGTGAGAAAAATGAATTTGAATAGAATTAGAATTTACTAAAATAATTTATAGAAAAAAATGTTTATTTCCATTTGTAAAAGAGGACACTCAAGGCACAGTAGAATGGGGATTCTTATTTGCATGATTTGCTAGATTAGTCCAAGTGAAAAAGAGATTAAACCATATAAAGTGTAAAATCTTTGACAAACTGCAAAATTTGCTTAGACTAGTCAATTAGTTATGGTTTACTTCAGATACATCATATGCAGAGAAGAAATGTTTTATTAATCACATTTTAGTATATTAATGTTTATGATTCTCTTTGTGCATTTATTTTGATACTATGCACTTAGAGGTTATGTTTTATTTTTAATTAAAATGTGTATTTATTATACAATTCAACTTTGCAAAATTATTAGTGTTAGAAAATTTGAGGATAAGAAAAGTTATTATTTCTTATATATTTACCTTGTTTAAAACATGTATTTGATTACATGTTTTTATTTAATAGTTCATAGCATAAAATATGATATATATATATATATATATATATATATATATATATATACTTTGCAGAATTTAGTGTGTTATAACTGTTACACAGTTCTGTTAAAGAGCTATTGCACTATATGTAAAGTTTTTATTATTAGTATCTTGTTTCGCTAAATAAATTTGTATGTTCTCATATGACCTTCAGTTTTTCAATCTGCATATATCGAGAATTTTATTATATTTTAAATGATCTAAGCTGTTTATTTTAGAAAATCTGAATACACAAAAGATTGCATTTTTATTTCTTTGCATTTACCATTTTTTAATCATTAATTTACATTTTATAATCATAATCTTGAAACTGCAAATGAAATCGGCTCTGGAAAGATTAATTTGGTTCTGCTCACAGCTGCAAAGATTGTAGAAATAAATATCATCTTGTAATAATGTATTCTTGACAAAGGGCATAACAAAAGAATGATTTTCTCTCAGACACTGTGAGGATATTTATTTTGCATGTTGGGGGAGGGGATGTGGCCTATTGCTTGGGACCCTGACCTAGTTTTTTTTAGCTGCTTATTATTCAGCTATATGTTTGAGGAATTGGTGTAATTTAATTTGGCATATTCTTCTGCATGTCTGCACCTAGCAGTAGGTGCTCAGTAATATTAGCAGTGTCCCATGTTGAATTACGTTTATTTAGAAGAAAAAAAATCTGTTGCACTCTTAAGTCAAAAAGAGCTGTTAATTGTTACCAGGGAACTGCCTGATTGCAGACGGGATGTCTCGACCAGAGCCTTGCCATAATTAGTAACCACTGTTGACATTTAGATTTAAATTGAATTTTCTTCTAATTAAACCCAAAGGGGGTTGATCCTTTCTGATGTACAGGTTAATAAAATTAGTCAGAAACTGCTAAATAGTAAGCTGAATTTTCTATTCAGGTTACCCTTATGTATTGCTAGTGCGTAACAAATAAAACAATTTGCTGCCCATAGGGGCTTGTGACATGATGCCCTCTGGCGTTCCAACAGTGAGAATCAATCTAAGATCAATGCTTTGTTTCTGTTTGTTATTTAATCTTACTTTAATATGGCTTCTGTAAACATTGAGTATGTGATACATTTGAGCAATGGAAAAACGAGGGCTCAGTGTGTATCCACAATATATGATAACCTTGTAAGACACTAGTATTGTGCTGTATCTGTAGTTCTTAAACGCTTTTATATCAGAGGCTGATTGAAATAGTAAGAACCATTTTTATTACAGAAAGGATTGCTTGGGCTGCAAATATGCTTTTAAGAAGTAAAGTCAAATTTAAAATGTAGTAAAATACATTTTGAATAATAATGAGTTTTCAAATGCTTTTCATTTTTATATATACTGTAGGTATATGCATTTGTGATGAACTCTATGCAGATATAAAAGACACAAATGAATGCAGTTCTTTGATAATTAATGCATCATTAAATTATTATTTTGTATTTTATTAGTGTAAGTGGAACTGGTATCAGCCTCACACTCCAGCCCTGTATAGCAGGGCTGGAGTGTGAAAGGAACAAGGAGCCAATTAGTGTATATGCTAACAAGAAGCATACTGTATTAATTACTGATAGGAGGAGAAAGCAAAATAGCAGAAACATGAGCAAATCGCTGTGCTGCTTCTTCATTCACTGTTCACTCCAGGCTAAGTGGCTCCAGAATGACCTGAGCACAGAGGAAATCAGTTAAAAAATGCTGGCTATCTAGCACTAGAAAATGCAGAGGACGTCTAAACATAAAAAGGGGCTGCATGGAAAATGTCCTGATTAAATGTGAAAATTGTATTAAAAACAGTTTTTGTTGTTTATCTTTTAATGGACTATTTTTGCCTGGAGTTCTGTTTTAAGAAATTCAGAGTAGAGAGGTTTGAGGGTTGAACCCAAACCAAACCTGTCCTCAGTTTGCCAAACGAGTAAACAAACTGGCCATGTTTTGTAAGCAAGCATCAGCCAGAAGTCTGTTATTTTTTTGGCTATACCCATACATCCACTACATGACATGACAGATCATTGATGCTGCTGTGGTGTAAACAGCAGTGAGCACTGGGGATCCTAGATGACATAATTGACCAAATATGGTCATGACACGTCCAGTGAAATTTTTTTGGGTTTCTAATAAAGTACTTTTTTTCAACTAAGTGGGTGTTTTCATTGACTATTTACACTTTGTGTTTGTGAATAAATAATAAATAATAAAAAATAAGAGGTACTATGTACCCCTTATCCATTTATGTGAGTTGGGTGCAGGACATGGGGAGAGGTGCCTTGCAATGGGGGTGCTTGACTCAGTGTTGAGAGTATGGGGCCTTACATGGTTCGGGGGTTAGTTGTACCCCCTTTCCTGACCAACCAAGCTGCATGCCTAATAAGTGTCTTTTAAGAGTTTTTAGGTTTATTTTCAAGGTTTCTACAGACAGCAGATGCACTAGCAAATAAACTAGCTCACTGATAGCCTAAGGTCCTAATAGTATTCATCCCAAAGTTCTAAAAGAACTTTGAAGTATAGTTGTTGAACTGTTAACTGATCATCTTAGTATCTTCTACAAGAAGGTTAGTAAAAAACGAAGCTGGCAACTACAGGCCAGTGAGTTTATAGCCCAACTCTTGGAAACTTTAAAATTATACCTTGCACAGGCCAAACGTCCATTCCCTTTTTTAAGATTTGTCTCGCTTTTGAAGGACTAGGCCATATCTCCTATCTGCTGGGAGCACTGGAGGCACCAAGGCAGGATTGATTGATTTGACCATTGACTACCAAACACACGGAATTTTTTTTTTTTTGTCTGACGTTTTTCTTTTTATTTGCATTTTTTTTTACTTTTCATTTTTATCCGCTGTCATCTATGCATACGATCTCCCATGGTTGGTTCGCAGCGGATAATTGGGATCTCTGGTCACTGCCGCCAAACATGGTGCATATATGTCCTTTACACGAAGACACGGTCACCGACACACTCATTGTTTACGCTACAGGAGCGGTCTCTGAAGCCTATTGGTTCTCCCAGTCTGATCCTGAGACGACCATCTTCACAATTTTTTCAACACACTGTGCAAATGTTTGTTGATCTACTACGACTTGGGTCTGGCCCCGATCCCCTTCTTTTTTCCTCCTCACTATGCTTTCTTGAGGGTGGTGGCTCTCTTCCCCGGCACAGTTAGATCCCCTTAGGGGTGCCGCGGGGGAGTGCACCTCCTCTCTCACACAAGATTGGGGCACGGACGGGCTCTGGGCCAGAGCCAGGCGGTTGACCACTGTATATTGTTGCTTTTCTAGTGAATTGTGTTTGTACCTCCTACACTTTGGGCCTGTCAATGTATATTTTACCTGTTCCTGTGTTTCTTTGTTGATTTTGATGAACTCAATAAAAATCTATTGAAAATAAAATTATACCTTGCAGTGAGGCTGCGCTCCCTTCTCCGGGTGCAATGTTCTATTATGGCATGGCTCCCATTATCTGACACTGGCTTCCTCTCAGGCACACAACATGCAGCAGATTTTTCTTTGTGTTTCTTTTGTGTATAGTACAATCTCAGTACAGGATATCCAAAAGCTAGGAGCTATGGGCTAGCTGATTGTACACAAGTCAATTTATTTATACTGTTGGATTTTTCCCGAATGATCTTTGTCGCCGGCTATAGCAGGCAACACTGATCTTTGTATTCTGACAGTGTGGGAGGCTCCCCACTGGCAGAATACAATAGCTCAGCGGGAAGGAATTGTCTCGTTTTCTTTTTTTTGATTCAACCCGCTGGTTAAATCAGAAAAAATAAATCATTTATGTCCTGATTTAAAACTATCAGATTGTCTCTACAACACTGGACCTCCCTTCTGCAAGGTTACCCAGCCAGGGTGCAGTCAGACAATGCCACAGCAGTGGCCTACATAAACAATCAGGGGGTCAACAGAAGTTAGGCTGCCATAAAGAAACAAGTTTAATGGAAACTCATATCTAACCTTCCAGTTCATTCCGCCATCGGCATTATTGGCAGGCAGAATTCCTAAGCAACCAATGTCTAAAACATTTGTGGACAGCCTTAGCCTCCAGGTTCAACGACAAGCTGAAGAAATTTGTAGCCAAGAACAGGGATCCTTTAGTCTTTACACTGGATGCTTTGCTAATTTCTTGGACTCAATTTAAGATGATTTATTCCTTCCCTCCAATGAACAGCCTTCCTCAACTGCTTTGGAAGATAGAGGAGGAGAGAGTTACGGTGATTCTCATCACATCACATTAGCCAAATACCATGGTACACAGACATACTCAGACTTCTGGCGAACAAGCTGTCCTCTCTTCCAAACAGACTATACCTACTGGCTCAAGGTCCCCATGCCATCATGCTTCTCAATTTCTGGATTTATGATTTTGCTTACAGTTATTTCCACCTTAATCAAAGCAAGAAAATCCAACTCCCATTAAAACATCTAATATTGCACATAGAAGACTTACATTGACTGGTGCAAGGACAGGAAGCTAAGTCCCAGGAAATACTCTTATCACTCATGTTTATTTTTTTTTCCAGTCTGGCCTTGACTAGACTGAAGCCCTGAGAACCCTAAATGGACATATTCTTTAATCATTTTATTTTAGAAACCTCTTGACTCGACTCACACTCCCTAGTCAAGGCATTTCTTCAGGGAGTTGCTCCTATAAATCCCCCAAATCAACCTCCTGTGTCACCTTGGGATCTCAACCTGGTACTATATGTACTTCAGAGACCTCCATTTAGAGATATTTCATTGGAAGTTTTCTTACATTTGTTAGGTGTGTTTCTGTAAGAAACAAGCTCTTTTCTGTAAGAAACCCTTTCATGTTTTACACAAAAACTACCTTTTCTTTCAGAAAAAAAATTATTTCCTACCCCAGGTGGTCAATCCTTCCCACCTCATTGAGGACATTCCTTGTGTCTCTTTCTGTCCCGAAACATGAAAAGCAAATCGCCCTACATTGCCTAGTACAAGGCTGTAAGAGACTACCTAAAAGCCACAGTTTATATTCCCTAATCCCTCTTTATTCTACCTGTGGGCCCTAGTGGAAGGCATCCTGCTTCCTGTTCCACTATTATTAGGTGGATCAGGCAATTCAGTTCCTGGTCACATGCCCTTAGGGACAAATGTCCTTCCTTCCCTATCAGTAGGTCAGAATTCCTATTTTTCCTAGGCAATAATAAACATTAAACCCTTGAAATGTTTTGGGGAACCACTTGCAGGGTTATTTTTTTTTAGATTTCTGGAGTTCGGCTTCAATTATTATAGTATCTTTTTTATATTAACTTGGAAAGGGAAATCCTATTTGTAGTAGTTTATAATATTAATTGTATATGCATTGTGATTTTGGAAGCATATTGGACCCCCGCGGAGGAAACATCAGCTATTGTCATAAAATATTCATGCAGCCTATTGCTGCTGGCTCTACTCTCTTTAAAACCTTCTCCTTGTCTTATACAATGTTGCCTTCAGTTTGTCTGCTTCAGACTAAGGCAGGCCATATATGATTCATTTTCAACCAGCCTGTTGGCAGAATACAATGATCAGTGTTGCCTGTTATAGCCAGTGGGACTGATCGTTAGGGAGAATTCCGACAGGCTGGTTGTACACAAATCAATAGATGGATCGACTTGTGTAGAGCTAGATAGCCCATACATGGATCGAAACGCGATCGGTCCTTGCTGTATGGCCAGCTTAAGAACACTATAGAAAGAAGGTGGTAGGTATGGGAATAGATGTCAGAAAAGGCTGGAGCTCAGCGATTTTATGCATTTTTATAGTATGGGGTCCGCAGGACCATGCCCCTCCCCTTTCTACTCTTAATACTCAGTGGGGCATGCATGGTCTTGTCTGTCACCATTTCCTTTTACATGGTAAGGATCTATACAATCATGTACTGTAAAGGAGTTGCAGTGCATTTCACACTAGGCACTTCTACCTAAGTCCCTAAAGCAGTCACTTGAACTGCACCACTGATGTTTACTTCACATGGTATTCTGTGTTTTATGCTCAGTGATTATCATCTGTGCACTAAGCAACATGGACAGTTCTGACTCTATGTGGTTTTTATGCATTTTTTATGTGTTTGGTTTTCTACTTATAATTATTCAACAAAGGTTGCTTGAATAAAAAACATTAAAAGCAATTTCTGTAATGTATTTGTCTGCTCAGTATTACAATGCTAACTCCTATGGAACTCTGTTTCTGTAAACCTGTAAACTTTTCCATTTCCATGGCCATGATTATCTTTTCTTAGATAAGCCATAGATCAAATCATACTACTGCATCTTATTTCTAGCAATGTAATCTAACAGCACAAAACATGAAGAAAAATGTTTTGTAGTAGTATTTGAGCAGGCAATTAGGGCTAAGTATGTTATTTGTAAACTGTTCACTCTTTAATAAACATGAAATTAATCATTGAACAGTATTTAAAATTCTTTTTGGACACGTCATTAAAAATTAATAAAGGCTTAACTAATTAGAATATCAAAAAGAGGATATTATCCCATGCTACATTCAAAGCACACACTGGCAGTTTGATTCACAGATGTCCTTTGTAATCAAAGGTATTTGTAGATCTTACATCTTCCATACAACCAACATTAGTTATAATATAGAACAGAAGCCTGTTAAAAGAAAATAAAAAAATATCCAACACATTCTTCAGTACACATGCAGAGTATGATAAATTGCATATGTCTTCCGAGCATTTTAGGCTCATTAAATACACATCATTATGCTGATATTATTTCTACATAAGTATTCTAAGAACATGGTAAATTAGTGGGTTTTTGTGGCAATTGCATAAGAAGTTGTGTCAATAGGAGCTAGGAAACGCATTGTAAAATAAAATAGGGGAATGATAAAAAGACTGCTTATTTGATTAGGAAACTGCAGCAGTTGTTTAGAATTGATTGTATGTCCCCCAAGATGAATTAGAACATAGAATACTGCAGTAGAAAAGTGGTTTAGGTGTCATGGTAATTGTATGACTATTTTTATCTCTCCGTTGTAAACCATGGCTTACACTGGCTGGAATGACATTGAACTGTTTTCCTCTATGATGATTTACAGCTGGGATAGTGCATTTGTAAGACCAGATGTCACATTTTATGTATTGGAAAGTGTCAGTTCTGATGACTTATGTCTAAAGATCCCATGCCTGAATCAATAGAATGCAGTCATTTCCATTTCTTCGAAGACTGTTTCCGACATAATACGCACCATATTTCAGTCATTTTAATGATACTGTGAAACAGTGTATTTAATAAAAACTGTAAAAAAAATGTTGTTTCTTTATGTTCTGTATTATGTCTCCCCTTGAATAAAGCTATAGTTTCCAAACACTCAAAATATATAATACATATTACATACAACCATATAAAAATCTATACAACTGATATTTTGTACTGTTCTTTCCTTTCATATTGTTACATTGTAATACTTGCATTTAGGATCCCAGTGGAATTTGGGTTAAATAATCCAGTATTGTTTTTTTTTTTTTTTTTTTTTTTTTCAACAGATATTATTTGATATCTATTTCCCTCTATACATGCTATGAGTTTGCTGTTATTGTAAAAGAAAAGGGTATGGAGGTTAAACATCTACTCTGAGAAATATAGGCTTCGCCAAAGTAGCATAGTGCTACATAAATACAGGCATTGCACTGATTCATAAACCGCTGTGGACTGATCAAAGAAAATAGATTGTGGTTATTGCTTTCAGTATTAAACTAAATAAACCGCAATGTTCTTACCTGAAAACACTTTTGTGCCCAGAGTTTATTTTCTAGCTCTTTCTCTCCTCACTGCACTAAATAGTGACCCTTTTTCAAAATCAAATTTGCATTTAAATAGAAATTCTTCACTCACCTCAGATCGAAAACATGCAAGATTGTTTCTATTTAATATCTAATAATATTTTTATTATTTTCCTAGATAGTAAACAGGGAAGTTCACATTTTTATTGTTATTTTATATTTTCACAACTGAGTCGTAGCAATCAGGAAAAAACTTGCACCTTTACCAGATGCTCAGTATGTATACAGCCTGTAGGGTTCAGTTACAAAATGAAAAACAATAAGGGGGATGGAAATGTTTGCAGCAAGGGTTCTAAATGCTTTTTGACAGATCTTATTTCAGATGTATCATACTGAGTAAACCCATTTTTCTCATCGAACGAAAGCCAAGGCATTCCGAGTCAGATTGAGCTGGTTTAATTTGGAGGAATTTTGGCAACAGAAGGTGGTGGTAGTGCTGTGCCTAAGCCATGTGGTAATACACCAAATAAAATGTCTGGTATATAATCAGTCCAAAAAGTAAAAAAGTCTCACATATGTGGTATTGCCACACTTGAAAGGAGTAGCAGAACGGATGAATGTGTTTTGGGGTGTAATTCTAAGTACACCTTTGATGTATGTTAGAAATATCTTAATTGACAACTTTGTGTAAAAAAAAATGCATTTTCATTTTCTTTCCTGCATTTTCCAAAAACTTGTGGCAAACAATGACATTTTGAAAAATTTACTTTGCCTTTCAGAAAATAACTTGGAGCGTTTGTTTTCCAAAATTGGGTCATTTTGTTGGTGTTTCCACTGTCCTGGTGCTCCTGGGCCTACAGAAATGTGATAGGTAGTCAGGAAATTAGATGTGTAATTTAGGTGTAATTCATGCTCCTCGAAAGCCCAAATGTGCTGTCCTTGGATTGCGGGCCCCTCTCTGCATTTAGGCTGTGAAAAAGTCTCACACATATGGTATCGCTATACTTGGGAGACAAAGCAGAATGTGTTTTGGGGTGCAATTCTAAGTATGCCTATTCTGAGTGTGATAAATAATTTGTTAATGGCAACTTTGTAAAAAAAAAAAAAAAAATTTTATTTAAGTTCTTAATTTTCCCCAAAAAGATTGTGACAAAAAATTGCTGTTTTCAAAGGAGATACAAAGGTTGATAAAATGGCGGTCACAGACATCTTAGTGGTAAACTCAACAAGGTGTAGCAATAGTAGTATATGATACTCTAGAGAGTAGGTAGGGTAGGGAGCTCAAGGATCATAGGAAGGATGCCATACTTGCCACAGTTCCCACACAAGGTCAAAGGCACAGAAGGTTTTTTGTTGAAGAGCTATGGATTTTTAATATAGAAAATGTTTATGGGTAGCAATAACAACTTCTGACGGATTAGGGGCCAAGTTTTTTTTTCCAGCACCTAGTGATAGTCAGTTTAGCAGATAGTAAAATAGTAGCTGGAAATTGATTGATTCCTAAGTTAAGCAGGGCTAATGCAGGATTTAGAGGAGTTAATACTCTAGTTACTTCTGATATTATTTGGAATGTTTTCTGCCAGAAGGTGCAAATTCTATTGCAGGACCATATGATATGCATAATGGTACCCAAGGCACCACAGCCATTTTGGCCAATCTGCAAGGGGTGAGATACCACCTAAGTGAGACTTTTAATGCGAGTTCTCAGTGGTTCACACAATGTGTGATGGAGTGTGAGTAGTGGATAGCCTGTATCCATTGGTAATCAGAGAAAGAAGCCTTATTCCCATTGGAGCATTGGCTTTGTTTTATTGTATTTAGTTGTGTTTGTAACAGGTTGTATATAAGGTATGTTCCTCTATTCCAAACCTTCAGTGAAATGCCTGGAATGAGATGCCCAAGTGTATTATCCAGCGGCAATTTGGTATTGTATAGGCTGAGGTGAGGATTTTGTGATTCTCCGCCAGGCTTGTATGGACGCCTTAGTGGTAATAGGGAGTGTGGAGATGTCTAGTGGTTTCCACAAGTGGGCATTAAGTTATGTGTCCCTATTGGGTGGAAAACCTTGAACTTTCTGTAGGCAATACACCTTAATAGGGAGTGTTGTAATCTAAAACTAAAAATATAAAGTTTTGGCTGCGGGTTGTCTTTAAAGTGGCTCTTCAGTCATTTTTTCAACTTTCCATCTATTAAATCTTCTGCCCTTGTTGTTTTAACTTTGGATAGTAATTTTTTTTTCTGCCAGTAAATACCTTATACAGCCCACTTCTCGTTTCTTGTATGGTCATTAGCCTAGGCTTATGACATCATGCACAACTCTCTCTCACTCTCACTCTCGGGGGGGGGGGTGAGTCATAAAAGGGCCAATGAGTGCTGCAGGGCTGAAGAAGTGGAGGCGTGCCTCTGTGTGTCTGTGTAAATCCAGGAAGTGAACAGGCAGCAGCTTCAGCTGCCCACAGTTAAAATGGATGGAGCCAGACTTAGTGGAGGGAGATTTCTGCAGCATATTTGGCAAGCACAGAATCACAGTATATATAAAATAATTTTCAAAGTGGTTGAAAGGAAGCTTTAGAATAGAAATGATGTTTTTATTACGAATTATGTGAGCAGACTGCAGTTCCTCTTTAAATTAGACTGATAGTTTGGCAATATTTCATATGCTGGAATAGCATATTAGCTTCTCTCCCATTACAATGAAAATATGTAAACATCTTAGCTAAGTATATTTAGAGATCAGGGATGAGCTCAGGCATGTTTGGATCCTAGCCTGAACCCAGCAAAACAATCCCAAAAGAAAGCTGATAGCAGGATAGCTGAGGGCAGGTTTAGGCTAGGAATCAGAACATTGCTGAACTCATCCCTATTGATGAATTACCAACTTTTTAATCTAAAAGAATATCATGTTTTTCAGCAAGTTGTTCCTTAATTGCTTAGCAGCTACAGTATTCTACAATTTTGACAGTAATCAGCTAAATGACATTACTAAGCTGAGGTGACAAGACACAGTTGTTTCATGACATATCCTCACCTGGTAGGTATCAATGTACAAGAAACACTGTTATGATTAATATACAGAGAAAGCTTGACAAGACCAGTGTTTCATAAAAACTACAAACTCTTGTCTTTAAAATCTAAGACGGGAATGATTTATTGCTGCTTGCCAGTTTAATTCCACCTGCAGATGTCTTTTGTAAAGTAATTATACAGTGATTCATAAAAGAAAAATGTCACATATATTTAAAATGGCTAGTCCAAATAGCTGTTCTATTTCTTGCCGGTACTTTTTAGCAGTGTTGCACTTTGACTTAAATTAATGCTAATCTTTTTCAATTGCAAACATACTGATGGAATAGAAGCTGTGTATTTCATAAAATATAAAGAAGGTTACATAAATCTTAAAAATAGTTATGGGTTTTGTTTCAGATCACTATTACTTGTTGGCATTTTCACTCTTGGATTGTTCGTTTAATAGCCCTTATTATTTAAATCAGAGTTTTTTCATGATAATGAGGTGCACATGTTTTTATACTTATATAATTATAAATAAACCACAACAATATTTTTATTGACAATTAGAAAAATAAATAGAACATATAGACCAAGAAATATGCCCTAATAAGGAAGACTATTTTGTTGAAGTTATGTGACAGTCTGATAGGGGTTGGGTTACAAATGAATGTAGGAAAGACTGGGGCACAAGATATGTAAGTGGGACCAAAAACAAGGAATACATTCCCTTGCATGCCCCAATTGTGTAAATGCCACCAGTATTTTGCTAAACTCTTTAGCTATAGGCCTAATATAGGATTAGGAACCATAGAGACACTCATAATTGTATGGATGTAGCCTTTGAAGAAACTGCATAGATGCATGGAGTTAAAATGTGAGACCTTTGTCCACTCCTATTGCAGCTGTAACAACTGCTACAATTTTCCCTGTAGCATTAAGCAGAGTAGTTCGGGAGACTGGCTTTACATAAAAACACATGAATTACCAATATTTTAGGCAATTTTTTTATTTTTTGATAATAAAGCAGATATACGAATTTTTCTGGGGATCTGATTGTTACCAAAAATGTGTTATTTCCTTTGCATTCAGATTTAAAGTTACTGTCCTAAAGGATAATATATCAGCTTTACAATGAAAATGGTGTGCTCTCATTTTCTTAGTATTACTAATATGTACTACCTATATAGTATAGCTTTACTTTTTGGACACTGATATCAAATGAATCAAGGCCCTATATCCTAATTCTTCTAACAGTTATTATACACAAAAATATTTCACATTACATAACAAAGGGGATTGGGATAACCTTGTTGTGTCATGGTGATCATCATAATTATCAATGAAGGGAAAATACAAAAAAAACAGAACTATGGAATGTGCTCACTCTGAACTCTGAAGCCACCAACTAAAAGCCTATGCATTCATCTTTTCTAATTCTTGAAGCTTGGTATCCGTGGCTGATACAACACCTAAACAGCAAGCATAGTGATGAGAGGCGTGCTTGACGAAGGGTGAGGATGTATCTCATGAAAGGCCATGCTCACCACTGAGGCATTAATCATACCAGGACCCACACTCAGTGGCACATTGTGGGCATTGCATAACTACCTTCTCTCTAATCTGACCTGCAATCACCACTGCCAACTTCCTTCTCAATTCTGAGATGTCATGTGACTAAATGCTAAGCACAATAGGAAGCTGATTCTGGAAGGCGTGAAAATATGTGTCACTTTTCACCATGACCACCAATCTTTGCAGCACTATAACACAACCTTTGTGTGATATACTTTCTTTAGCCCACAGAAATTCATTCTTTCCATAAAAGCAACTTTGTATTGGTCTTCCCCATGAGAACGTTTCCCAGGCATTCCCTGCCAGAAACATATAAGTGGTGATGTCTTCATCTACGACTAGCTGTCAGTTCTCTCATATAGGACTTAATGACATGCACTGCTTTTTCATATTTGTCAAATAAAAGGTTTACAGGCAGTATCCAGAGAACTAGGCCTGTGCTTGAGAAACAGGCAACTATACTCGAATCAGGGCCAGGTCTGGGCTCCCCAAGTGCCACAGACCTGGGTAGGGTCATTTACACTGCTACTCCCATTTCTAAGTCTTATGTGTGTCAGAATGGTGTATTCTAAAAGACTACCCCTACAACCTTATTAATGCTCATAATATGTAATTAGTTGTTACCAACAAACACATTTGTGACAATATACTACTAACCTACAAAAAAATGTTTAATTAAGAAAAATGTATTTATACAGATGTATATATTGAATTCATGTTATAAATGTGTGCAACTTAATTTATACAAATGAAACTCTATATAGATATTGAGTAGAGTAAGCTTATTAATCATTTGTAGAGGTTCATGGATTATTTAATAAAGTCTTCATTAACTTGTTGGTAAATTAATCATGTATTTATTCTATTTCTACTTTTATCTTCAGTTCATTAACCCAAATAAAATACATAACATGAATGCCAAGATTTACAAGTTGTGTAGTTTCTCAAGTCCCAGAAATAAATTCTCTTTGAATGTTTTTGTCATCTTCGTGTGCTTAATATATCCAGTACTGCTGCATGTCAGCTTTTTTTGTTATGAAATTATAACGATTAAATAACGTAAAACATGTGCAGGAAAATAAAAACCATTTACATTGTTCTGGATGGAGAAATTACTCCCTTTGCTTGATTTAGTAGGTTTAGAGGAAGTACTTCTCCAGCTCCCCATCATTTTATAACAGCCATCAGTATTACCATTACTTGCATGCGCAGTTAGAGTTCTAGTCACTTCCACAGGTACCTTGCATAGTTGCTACATTTACTGTAAATATCCCCTAGCTTTATGGAAGGCCGATTGTCTTGGGGAGCCTATGAGAGTCACAATCAGGTCTGTTGCAATGCTATATAGACCACAGTTGCCTCAGTTGCAGTTGACCCCTGATCCAGGTGGTCCCCCTCCTGTTCTCTACTGTCCCACAATTAAGTAGAGCACACTATATAGTAATTGCAGGAGACAGGTGGAGTAGTGCTGCTCTTCGGAGTAGACCAGTTGTGCTGGTCTTCAACAGCTTCCGTGTCTGATCCCGAAGAATCTTCTGTGATCAACTCTCCTCTGGTGAATTCTATGTAATTATATTTTCATTACCATAGTAATGCTGGGGCATTAAATTACTATGGGTTGCAGGAGATTGGAGTATGAAATTGTACCCTGTACATCCACAGCTACACTAATGGACTGTTTTAATAATATACTTTTTGTTATAATTGTGCACCAGACTTTAAATTACCTTTTCTGCATTGTCACCCTGCTGTATACCTATGTGATATAGAGTTTATCAGTCTATAAAATTGAACCCCATGGTTGGTACAGCATTGATTGTGAATTGTAAAATGTGACTGTCATGTCAATTAGAAATATAATTGGTTGATTAAAAAAAAAAAGGTTAGTGTAAAATAGACATAATCTATCGCTAGAAACTGGACATGACTGCTAGATTTAAAGTTACAGCAGCCTTTGGTTTAATTATTTTAAAATAAGCTCCTTTGGTATGGATAAGGTGGAATTTTCTGTAGTCAACAACACTTTCTATATTCATATTGCAGGCTTTCAGCAGCTGCAAACCACCATTAACATCTGACTTAATTTCCACAAAACAGCTTCTTTAACACAAGTTAAAAAAGCACAGATAATGGTTAACACAGCAAGACTAGATAACCCAAGGTAGACCTGAAACTTCTTATCTTATCTTTATAGAACATAAAAAGCCTGCCAGGCATAAACATCATAACAAATGCTCCGGCTTCTCCATCATACAGTAAACTTTTGCCAGTGCTGTGATCTCTAGTGGTGATAGTCTAGGAAAATGTATAAAAGACCATAGATTGTGTGGAGCCTCATGGCTTCATTGATTACACTGTAAAATCTATTAGCAGTATCTAAATCATAGATATGTGCATTGACACAGGAAGCCTTCTGGGATTTGTGGGTGCTTCTCTTGCACCACATACAAAGGCTACTGAATAAAACACACTTGGTTTATTTATTATATATTTGGTTTATTATTGTTTTAAACCTTACTACAAAGTTGCACTGGGGGAGATTTACTAAAACTGGTGACCAAAGTGCAGCTGCTTATTGTAACCATTCAGCTTCTAACTTCAGCCTGTTCAATTAAAGTGGATGTAAACCCACTCTCATCTTTCTAAACTACTGCCATAGTGGTTACCTATAAGGATATACTTGCCTCCTACATGTATCATTACCTGTCAAATGTCTCCCCTCTGTCTGTTATGAGACCCGAAAAAGTGCATATTCTGTGGGTGGGTCTGTTGTCCGGAGCTCAGTGGGTGGAGTCATGATGTCAGTAGACTCCCTGCCCACCTCTACACTCCCCTTGTCAACATGCATTTTCTCCTGTGTATTTCTTACACTGAACTTCTGCTATGATCACTAACATCCAGTCAAAACCCAGAAAAGTCACCACATGACTTCTCCTGGGAGAGCTGGAGAAGAAAGGAGGAGGGGATTTAAAGTACATAGATTTACATATCTCATGCACGAGCCTGAGAGAGACAATCACCTGTCAAACATAGCAAACATCTGTTTTTATCTCACTGAAAAAAGATAAGAGGACTGCTCAGAGCTGGATTAACTCTTCGTGGCAAGACTGGGCACAGATGACATGAAATCCTATACTGTACAAGGTGCAAGCCTTAATTTAAAAAAAAATGTTTTGGGTTTACATCCACTTTAAGCTTAAATACGATAAAACCTGGAGGTTGATTGGTTTTTATGCATCGCTGCACCAGATTCTGTGTGCACCAATTTTAGTAAATCTACCCCCTTATGTCAAACTCAGTATTTGGTGAAACAAAGTTGAAAATGTATAAACATAACCAGATCTTTGAGATAAAACCAGATTTGGGAAAATAAAATAGTCCACATATAAATGTCCACAGTCAAAGTCCACGTATAAATGTTAAACCCTAATATCATTGAAAGCCAGTTAAGACATTCTATTCATCATTACAAATGCTTGGAAAACCAAGCTTGTGCTGCTGGTCCAAGAGAGGCTTTGTTGAGGTCTTTAGTTGTAAAGCCAGCTAAAGATATGTTCAGTGAGGTCTCTTAATGTCATAATAGACCAGCAGGCATTTGAACAATGATTGGTGAAGTTTTACTTGCATATCAAATGCGAGTAATATTTATTTTCAAAATAATTAATTTTACGTGTATCTAAGCCCAAGAACCCAAATTTTATATATTACAGCTTGCCAGTCCTTAGATGTGGTGGCTTCATTCATTTTCCTTTTTCAGGTCTTTTTTATTTATTTTTACCTGGAAATCTTGCCAATAACATACTTCCTTTCCCGTGGTAAAAATGGTCACTTGCTATATGACATCAATAGAGGAACAGTTTTGTTATCCTAAGCTGCGCTCCTGATTTAGACTACAAACACCTCCTCCTCTTCTGAATGCCATAACATAAGTGGGAGGGGTTCTGTAGTCCACAGAAGAGAACTGGGAAAGCTGATTTGTTTGAGATTCCAGTTCAGTTCACAGAATACTAGATTCCTGGTAGGATCAACTGGTATTTTTCTGTATTTGCAGAAAATGTGCTTAGCCCTAAACTGGGTACATACTACAGTCTCTTTTCATGCAACCCAGCGGGTTGCCAGCTCCTGTCGGACCTGCTGTACTAACCATGCCAAGTTAGTCCAGTGATCTCCTCTGCTAAGCTTTTGTGTTCTGACAGGGGGACAGCCCCTCGCCAGAACACTCAGATCAGCACTCTCTGCCATTTTCAGTAGGTTGCTGGTTTTCCAGCAGGCACATCCAACAGACAGATGGACATACACATGGGTAGAATGTCGGACATTTTTTTTTTTTTTAGACCGGCAAATGTCTCCTGACATTCTGCCTGTGTGTACGGGGCTTAAAAAAAGAAAACAAATGCAGCCACTATATCTGCTAAGAACTGGTAAGCTGCACTATAACACATTTTTGTTCTTGGGTTTAGAATGACTTCATATGACTTAATGAAAGCTGATAAAAATCACAATATCAGGCATCAAGCTTTTATTGTTGTGGTAAAGCCACAAAATGGTAATCTGCACTCCTGCTAGCTGGAAGTGTGCATCATTGTACATGGAGAATTTCCAGCCTGTTTGGTTAATTGTTTATACCACCATAAGGGCTAGGGTAACTCTGGTGTCACAGTTCACAGCCTATGGCAGCTCATACTTACTTGCAATTCATAGCTAACATATGTCTTATTTTAGAAAAACTTGGTTTCCCTGTATGACCATTACTTTGAGATTAATTACAAACTTAATGTAGAAGAGATAAAATAAAGACCAGATGTCTCCTTGATAACCATGGGTCATATTTCCCAAATTAACAAATATTTTTTTTTACATGTACTAGTTAAAATATGACATTTGCAAATGACATTAAAATGCTCAGTACATATGCCAGTAATTAGAAACATATTTTGTGTGCTGTATTAAAGCATTTGTTCGTTTAATCCTAAAGCTTTTTCTTTCTTTTGTTACAAGTGGTCACATAAAAGAATTCTATATTAGTTAATATGTTTCCTAGTAGGATAACCTATTTGTAGTTAATTGTTTAGTTTCTTTATGTATTATTGATGAGCTCAGATGAGCACTGATTTCTCCTGAGGCTACTTGATAAATCTGTTGAATAATCCTGTCAAAGACACTGAATTACATAGTAAAGCAGAATACAGCCTGCTAATTTTACAGTACTGTATTCCTACAAAACCTGCTCTAATATATATGGGTTTTGTATGTTTAGCAGAAACAATGTTACCAACACAATTACCCTGCCTTTGAGTCAATGGATTAGATTTTCTAAAATCCAATTGGACAACAGCAAATAAAAAAGTATAGAACTAGAAAGCTTCTTTACAGCTTTCTGCCAAAGCATAAGAGATTTAAATAAAAGGCTGAAATCACTTGCATTCCACTACTGATTGCTTAGCAATGGCAGTTTGGATTTAAAAAAGTGATCTCTGCAGGGTCTCTGCTGTAGAACCTGTAACCATTTCAGTGCATACCTTATATGACAGGTTTACAATAAAGATCAGTTACAACGAGCAACAATTTGATTCAGCATGACATTTTACGATACAGCTTTCAGTTACTGTATATGCAGAATAACAGACATGTAGTATGGAATATTCCTTGATAGGAACTTAAAGGGATGCTTTGTTTTTTTGGGGGGGAACTATTTGAGAAGTAACTATAGCTCTAGGAAGACCTTAGAGTCTAAGGTCTTCCTAGCTTTAGAGATGTGGTTCCAGATTCCACATGCAGCTCTTGGTAAAATCTGGTATTAAGCTTCTACAGTTTGAATACAATGAATTTCTAGGAGGACTATTGTATATATGTTACAATATACTATATTCTATATCTGTATAGTTAGACTTGTATCTACCAATCACAGTAAACAGGAAATTATGTTTACATTTTTGCATTTTGTGATTGCAGAAAGGGGACAACATAGAACAGGGTTATTCTAATTAAATATGCCATTTTATGTACTATTACTAGCATGACCAAAGAGGAACTGTGCTATAGCAACGAGAATAATACTGTGAAGGAGAGATGCAGAGAAGATAGATAATATTCTTGGTTATTTCAATAATTATGCGTCTTGCCTATCCATATTTGTGTTACCCCATACAGTTTTCCACTTGCCATGACAAAACCTGAAGGTTACTTTTTAGAACAGTTAGGTGTCATATAGCACTTTATAGCTATTTCTTACATAAGCCTTTACAGAAGCAAGTGGAATGAAGGGGCCTGGTTAAAATCAGACTTGAATGGTACTAGAGCCGGGGTATAGACTGATTGCTTAACTTTTCAAGGTAAACAGCTGCATTTTGAAGCAACCAGTAACTTTATGCTGAGGTTTCAGACCACCATGCCCAACATGTCTCCTTTCTTTGCCCGAAGGCTGCATTTACAATTTCATTAAAATAGTATGCAAGCTCCTGTAATCTGCAGGCTGAATGGGAAAAATGTAATAGATTCCTCCATCCATGTTACACAGCACAGATAGATAAATCTCCCACTGTGGCTATTGTATTTTGACAATTTTACACCCAAATCCTTCATTTAAACCTGCCTAGGAAGTTTGAATGTGATGCAGGTTGCAGAGAGATAGGAATTACACAGCACTGACCTCAATTGGTACATTCTTATTGACTCTCTATGGACCTGTGTGTGTTTATTTTGTGGGGGGTTACACATAAGGCAGCCTGGTAGCCTATAGATGAGTATTTTTTTTTCTTTCAAGCAGCAGATTGAACAAAAAAAAATACTCAATTTCCCCATCCTCACACTCAAAGTGGATGGGAGAATCCTCCTGAACTGTATTCTGACAGAGGAGAGACTTCCCCACCATCAGAATACACTGTGCTGCCGGCTATAGGACAGGAAGGTTGTACAGAAATCAATTGGTAGATTGACTTCTATACAACCTTGCTGCCTATACATGGATCAAAGTTTGTCTGGTCCCTGCTGAACCGCCCAAAGTTTTATCAATGTATGGCTGGCTTGACTTGACTTTCCCCATTTAGCACACATAGTGCCATTACTAGATAGCATTAGCAGCAAACTGAATGTTTTCCATTTTGCCTGGATTTGCTCTTTAAAGAGACCCTTTCACTAACTTTAAAACTTGCAGGTAAAACAACAGAACAATCAAGTATTTTATTACTTGCTTGCATTTTTTCTTTTCATAAATTCTTTTTTACTTACTTGCAATGTGCCTTGTGAACTCGCTAGAAAAATTGACCAGTCAATTCCTTAGCATAGCCCCCTCCCTCCTTGCACATCAAAGCCCTCTCCCCCTATGGGAGTGTCTAATTAAACTCTTAGTCCCTCCCTACATGACGCTTTATGTAGCTGCTGGGGCGAGAGGAGTATTATAGAATTTTACGCAAGTGCCAGCTCTGAGTTTGCTGTGGTTGCTGACTTTACATCCGATATGGTGGCATCCATAAGCAGTCTCCAAGCTTGAATGTATACACAAGAGAGGTATTCACACATGAATAACATGTAAAAACAGGTTCAATGCACACCTTAGGAGAGAATATTTGTTAAAATGAATGGTCTGGGGACAGGGTCTCTTTCAAGTTCAGTGCTTTCATGAACACTAAACCTGTTAAAGGCTAAGTTCACCCCTGTGGAAAAAATAATAAATGCACATATTTTTGAAAACAAAAATTGTGCATTTATTATTTTTCCTACAGAAGCCTGCAAAACAATGCACCTGCTATCAATGGGTGCAATATCAGGCTCCTGTAGACACTTACCCCAGTGTTCTGCCCATACCTCTGTATGGGCTTTCTGTTAGAAAGCTAGAGGAAGTGTAAATGGACTATGAGGGTGCTTATCAGCGCCCTGCAAGTCCATTAAGAACTTCAATCCATCTGCTGTGGTGGCTGTCGTTTTTCCTCATTCACAGATTGATGTGAGAGAATGATGTGGCTATGTGGGTGGAGCCCCATCTATTTTAAATATGACAGTGGCCACAGGGGAGAGGAACCCCCACCTGCTGTCACGGTGGGCGATCAGGGGTGAGTGGGGTAGGTATTAAAACATGTTACACCCTAAATAAAGTGTAAGGTGAACTTAACCTTTAAACTTCCTCTGCCCCTATTCTTGTGCATAGGTAATTCTTGGATGTTATCATCTGCCAGGTACTTCAGTGGTTTCCTAAGTGATCTCAAGGGTAGATTATTAGCATGTGCTGGTATTTGACAATAAGCACTAAAAAGCTGCTGGTGTCAAAATTCTTCCTTTCAATGTTACCTGTATAGAAGTAAATATGTCCCTGTGCAAGCACAGATTTAATTTCTATAGACTACTATGTTTACCAGGCCCAGAAGAGAAAAAATAGGGTTACATGCTAGCACAACTGACTGTTGAAGGCAATACAGGAGGGCTATTGGCTATTTGCTATGTTGCTATGCTGAGTGTATATGCACACAGCATATGTTGCAAAGTAAAAGCATAATGGGCTAGTATGCATCGCATACTAGCCCATTATGTTGCACTTACCTTCAAACAAAGCCTGCGATGTCCACAATGTCCCGGCTGGTGACCGCATCCATCTTCACCCCTCTTCCTTCCGGGGCCGTAGACTCCGGCTCTGTGACTGGTCTGAGTCGCATGACGTCATTCCCACGCATGTGTGCGGGAGCCGCCAGTCACGGCACGAACCCCTTAGAAACGGTAAGATCACGCTCTTTCTTCAGTGCGCATGCGCCGATGATGTTGGCACAATCGTATTTGGTAAACATATATTGAAGGGGTATGACAATTTAGCAACTTTCACTCAGTGTAGCTTCCCCTAATGTTTTCAAAAATACAGAATATTCATGACTATATTAGCAATAGGAATTAGATGGCTACGGCTAATTTATAAGTTCACCTTGTTGTATTTCTTTCTACAGCAGTTCTCAGACTTGGAGAGAGAGGGGCAGCAATAGGAACCAATCAAGCGTGCTATACATGGGATCAGAGGGAACATGTTAACAGTAGGAGAGAGCAGTGGGACAATCTCATCTATCTGCTGCTGTTCCTTTACTTTTTAGTCACAGGCAAAGGACAGGGTGCTCTCCAAGGTGCATTACGGAACTGCAGTAGAGACAATCAGGTCATCAACCTGGCTGTGCTGTCTGACAGAACTACATAAATCCCAAAAATTGATGGATGAGATTACAAATCTTTCACATGTAAAACAGCTCTTATTTGTGAATTTTAATCTGTATTTAGCAGTTTGCCTGAATGTGGCTTTAATGCATAGTGGACAATTTTACTGTATCTTTATGGATGGTTCTGTTTAACTTGACATACACCATTTTGCCCAACTCAAGATCTACCATGGATAATATTAGGGTGTATTTATACCCAAACCTTTAATTTTCTGTTTTGGATAAAACGGGGGAAGGTTAAAACCCCTGTCAGGTTTTACTTCTATCTGGTGCTCCATTACAGAAATTTTAACTCACTTTATGTTCTGGAGACATCCTTTTACTAGACAAGAAGCAAGGGAA
Organism: Lithobates sylvaticus; assembly: GCA_028564925.1. Classification (NCBI taxonomy): domain Eukaryota; kingdom Metazoa; phylum Chordata; class Amphibia; order Anura; family Ranidae; genus Lithobates; species Lithobates sylvaticus. The sequence continues at coordinate 123,386,209 of CM053030.1, read as the reverse complement.
CAAACAACAATAAAAAGCTGCCAAAATTGCTAGCATTCATCTACTTAACTGAAAGTGGTTGTAAACCCTTAAATATACCCACTGAACTAACTAGCCTCAGGTTATACAGAGATGAAACAAACCCTCCTACATAAGTTGTACCTGTTTATCTGCAGCATTTTCTTCTCTACAGCCTCCTAAAGCCACAATTTACAAAAGATTTATCAGCTTTCAGAAAGCAGCAGGTGGGGATCTGATGTCACATATTGCACAGCACAGAGCACAGAACTAAGTGTAATCTGAGACCTGAGTGGAGGGAAAGGACACCTCCCCGTCTACACAGTCTCATCGGGAAATATGTGCAGCTGAGGCAGTCAATCACCTGCTGTGTGCTGGGGTAGGTGGGGCTGTCTCCTTGGATTCTGTGGTTTCTGTACACACTATTGAAGGATGTGCTTTGTTAACTTTTAACATCACATATTTACTACCACTCTATCTGTGTTGCAGTTAGGGAAATTTCCTCCTCACTTCCTGTCCTAGGGACAAACATTTTACCGCACAGGAAATAAAGGAATATCTCTAAACTAACAGAACCTCCTACAGCAGTAAAACTAGACTGGAGATCTAATCCTTTCCTACTTCAAAACAAAAAAAAAAGTTTTAGCTATAGATAAACTTTAAGTTGGCAATTATTTTTTTTTAATCTTGTTTTAATAGAAGCATTCATTTTTCATGTACTAGTGCTGAGGACTCTGCATATCTGTTATATAACCCATGGTAACACAACTAAGTCTAGACACGTGTCTTAGTTGTGCTTTTCACCCAGCTTTAATCACAAAATGCCACTTCGAATGTATTTCAGAGACTTCATTATATTGATCAAGACACAAAATAATTATGGGTGTATGACTACTAGGTGCACTAGATGAACTTAGCACTATCTTAGCATCTTAGCTCCCTCATTATAAGTAATGAAGTCTAGCAGACATTTTTACTTTATCTTCATTGTTGTGTTTGCCTAGCTAGGCATTCACTAGGTTTGATCATTCTGTTGCACGGTGTGTACTGAACATTGCCCTACAGAAGAGCCATGTAACTCAGAAACAAAAATACCGTCTTACTCTGATAAATCAAAAAGAAGTATACAAGAAGTTTGAAAAGCATTGTGCATAAATTTGCAATAGACATGCACAAAACAGGGATACATTAAATCTCATGAAGGTAAAAGGGAATAAAAAAGAAAATAAAAAGTTTATTGTTTTCTCTATTATGGAAACATTATGTTTAATATATTCAGTTTACAATCATTGCAAAGTGCTAAGGCTCAAATGACATCTCACACATCCAATATAACAGAACATTGTTCTTTCACATTCCAGTTCTGTTTGCAATTTAGTAAAATGTAATTTACTATAGTTTATGATGTGTGAAATGCATTAACTTCAAAGAGTGCTTGTTTATTTTTTTATATTTAATTTACATTTGAGTAAGGGCAAGCTCTCTTCCATGGATCCCATAAATCCCAATATATGTTGAAGAATGTATTATAAACTTTCTTTTTATGTCTGTGAAGTTTTGTTACCATTCTGGCAAAGTTCCCAAAAAAATTATAGATACTTATAAATAATTACTTGATGCAGTGAGTTTCTGAGTTCTTATTGGTATCTAGAATGAATGGATTTAAATACCACAGGGTTGTATTTTAAAAACTACAGCAACAAAAACATACATTTAACTGTTTTTTCCTAGCAGCCAATCACTGCTTGTGTCATTTGAAAGATGAGATTTTGGTGGGGCGATTTGCTCCAGCTCGCATTGCCTAAAGCGTATATGTGTTCAAAATGTAAAATCATACAGTATATTCATTTCCACGTTGTATTTTAATTATTTCTAGTCTACTCATATTAATCTGGATGATCTTTACGTTTGTAAACTTACTTTACTTCCTTGAATTCTGTGACATGTATTCACTATGCCCTGTGACTAGTCACTGCTGTGTCACACCTTTCACAAAGCCTGCCTTCTGATCTACAAAGGTGCTGAGAGGAGGTGTTTCAGGAGGCAGAATCAGTACAGGAACCACTGCTTGCAGGCAGCAAGATACCATCCGATATCCCCACTCCTCCGGTCTCCGCTGTACTTACCACCATGGGTGATGAGTTTCCCTTGCTCACGCAGCTGGTGCAGAAATTTGGGGATTTGAAATTTCTGCTCTTCTCCTTCTTTCTGGTGTGTTTCTGGGACAAAGCAGAGTCATTCTGATTGGTGAGCGCTGCAACAGATCATCGATCTGATCCACCCTGGAAGTGCTACAGAAAGAAGAGGGAGAAAAGCAGGGGTTTCAGATCCCCAAACCAATGCACTGGCTGCGTGGGCACTGACAGCCATTGGGGTAAGTATAGCTGGGACTGGGGGGGAGGGCGGAAAGGGTGTTTTTCTGAAAAAAAAACTTACACTTTGTGTCTATATGTCAATTCATCACTTATAAAATGTTTTAAACTAAAGTGCTCGCATTGTCAATTACAATTAGCTACGAGCATTTTCATGATGGCTAAGGACAACAAGAAATAAACTTGGGCTTCTTTGCCATTCTGGTGAGAGGTAGGAATGAGATTTAGGTTCACTTTCAACCCTAAACCCTTGTCTGTTTTTGGTTGAGTTTACATTTTTCCTACATCTCCAACCAAACAGTTATCCAAAGTTCAGCCTAAGTGGCCAGAAAGGTAAAAAAGAATGGGCAGCGAGCATGTACCCCACTTCCTGTACCATAACATGTCACATGTTTTTCAACATAGTTTTGTTTTTGAAACCTTCTATGGGATTTTGTAGGCAACCAAACCAAAAAAGAATTACTGTTTATAAAAAAGGTTTTATTACAAAATTATTAACAATATATAACCTTGTTTAAACAGGGGCATGTTCTGGCCTAAAAACCATTATACAAATGTATACAAAAAAGTTTATACTTTTATACAAATGTATACAAAAAAGTTTATACTTTTTCAATATTACATATATTTTATGGGATTTTGATATTCAGCAGGTAGCATGCTTGGGCAGGATACATCCTTTTTAACATGTTTCTAGATTTATCAATTAATCTCTTCCTCAGGGATAATCAGAGGCCTCTCTGAAATATCAAAAAAAGCTTGCAAAAATATCTATGCAATATCATTGTCAGGGCTGGCTCAGCCCTTCCTTCTGTGAGCTCGCCACTGAGCTGTCGCCTAATTGCCAGCTCCTATCTCAACACAGTTACTCAGCTGTGGATGATATCCTGCAAGTCAGCCCTGCCTACTTAAGCCACCCAGCCCAGAGTATCTCTGCCTTTGCCTTAGTCAACATCACTGAGACTATCTCCTGCATTCCTGTTAAACACTTGCTTGGCTGACATCCCTTCTGGCTCCAGATCCTGCTTGCTGTTTTACTACACTCATCTCCGGCTCCCTGACATTTGGCTTGTCTGACTATCCATTCCGGTTCCGGAATTCTGGCTATGTTTTGACTATGTTTGTTCTATTTACTTTTATTATTAAACAATTGAGATGTAACTGTACTTCTATCTCGGTCTGATTTCATGGTTTCTGACAATCATCAAAATTGATTCAAACAACAATTACATCACAATATACTTACAAGCATAACGAGATATATTACCACTTCTCATATCTGCTTTTATCAACCTTCACTTGCTTGTGGATATATGACTTTTTTTGTATACATCTGTATAATGTTATTTAGGACAGAACATGGCCCCGTGTAGTTTTTAAACAAGGTTATGTATTTTAAAATAATTTGGTAATAAAACTTTTTTTATAAATAGTAATTCTTTTTTTGGTTTGGTTGCCGACAAAATCCCATAGTGGGTTTCAAAAACAAACCTAGGGATGGTGGCAACCTTCTCCCTGAACAGAGTGAACAAATATTAAAAGTTCATGCCTTTCAACATTGGAAGGTACTTTTCAATGGGTGGTCTGTAAAGCTTTCCCTCTTGCAAGGCACCTTATCCCAATGCTGGACAAGAGCTTCTTCCCTAGACCTGGTCCCCCAAAAAGAATGGGGGGTTTGTATGAACTTATAGGAATTTTATATCAATCAAATGTATTATACATAGTTTTTTTCTGTGCAGATCTGGCGATTTGGTAGCAACTTTGGATACATGCTGTACTCTATATTTTCATTTCCCTAGCTTTCATTGGAAATAAAAATAAGTAAAAATGTAATTTTTTCCCCAACACATTTATGTAATTTGCACACACTCATATATTAATCCTAACATATATTTATTAATGACATTGGATTCAAATTATATCACATACATGTGACTTTTCTGTAGTATTGTAGAACAGTAAAGCTCAAATTGAACGTGTGCATTTTACATTAGGAAAGCTTTATTCCCTTTTTGATGCTACATTATAACACACACACACAGGAAAAAAAGTTTATGTAAGTTGTTATCAAACACATAATGATAAAGATTAAGTTGAGTTGATGAAGGCATGACAGCAGCTTTTTCACAGGTTTGCGATTACAGGGGGTCCCCGGGTTACAAACAAGATAGGGACTGTAGGTTTGTTCTTAAGTTGAATCTGTTTGTAAGTCGGAACAGGTACATTTTTTAAGTGTAGCTCCAGCCAAAAAATCTATTTGTAAGCTTTTTGGAGAACATAGGGAAGGGTTATCACCCCTGTAACATTTGTTTTGCTGTTTGTGCCTCTGTTCAGAAGATTTCACCTCACCTTCTGTCCCAATGACAATTGGATTTTGAAAATTTTGGGTTGTTAGGGAAGCATGGACTGGTGATAAAGCATCAGTGGAGACACCTTTTACCCATATTAACTCTTACAGGAGTGAATTTCCCTTCCTAGGGGTGGATTTCCTCTCACTTCCTGTTGTCTTCCTCCGTTTGTAAGTCGGATGTTTGTAAGTCGGGGACCCCCTGTACTAAAAATTGCAATTTTAATTCTGAAATAATACATGTCCTTTATTTTATGTCAGTTCATACCAGACTCTTAACAATGCATGCAGACGGGGTGGCCAAGAAAGGCAGGAGAGTGAGGGTGCTCACCCACAGGAGATCAGCAAAGGCTCCCATCACATACTACCCCACAAACCAGCTGAGGATCATGAGTGACATCCTTTACCAAATATAGTCAATAATAGGACAAAGTGCATGTAGTACTTTGTCCCTAATTCCTAGGTGCCCTGAAACAATAGCTGTGATGTCAGAAAGAGCATCCTTCCTTTTTTGGCACATGACTGCCCCGATACCGCAACTATCAAGGAAACAGCCGCCCTGCATTGTAGCACCTATCTCCAATTTTCAGCACTTGCCTGAGTCAAGCACCACAACAAATAATGCAGAGGGAGGTGAGGCTGACAGCACATTCCCCTGCATTTTGCTTGCTGAAAAGCAAAGCTGGGGTGTCCGGTTTTTGTGCCCAAGGTAGTGGGGCGGGGTGTACTTCTCAACATCAAAGCTAGTGGAACAGAGCACATAATTATAGCAAGTGACATTTTTTCTTTGAGCTTCATATGTATTGTTATTAAGAAAATGATGCAGTGACTGATTTCTTGATTCTGTACTTCAATTCATTTGCCATTGCTCAATAAAAAAGCACAGTATGCTGCATTTTTTTTAACATATTTAAAATACACTGTAACTTAAAAGGCTATCAATGCTTGTTGCTTTTTTGTATTGCCTGCAACCCTTTTGAAATAAGCTTTAAAATATTAAGATGTGGGAAACCTTAATGGTCTGTGTCAATGACATTCGGTGAGCAAGTAAACTGTGCTTTTAACATCTTTTGAGATGATTCTGAGATTATTCAGAATTCATTGTAGGTGCAGTTGACCTGGATTTGACATGCTACATCTGCTTTTACATTCCGAACTTGTATGGGGAGAGAAGCAGTTCTGAAATGAACTAAAACCAGCAGGGTGGCTATATGTGCTACAAAAGAGAACTTTGACTATTAAATATGTTCATTATTACATTAAGAGATGCTTCAATTTGTTAAAAATCTCACAAAGACGGAAGGGGGCACTTTAACACAAAATGTAGTTGCATGTTTAAGGACAGACAGGAGTATCCCCTCCAATTTTTGACTAGTCGTAGGTTGTTTGCAGGACTCCTACTAAAAACAATGGGCACTGGGCATTGAGAAGTACACGTTGTATGCCTGTCTCCAGTTCAGCCACAAAAACACACCAGCCAAAACATCCCTCTATACATAGAGCAGCATTTTAGTGTGTGCTACACTTTATTAGTCCCTACATTGCCCAGCTACATTTGCCATTCAAATTAATATCTCTTTGGGTTAAAGTTATTGTGGTAAATATACTTGTGTTTTGGTATCCACTGAAGTTTTGTCCATCTTGTTATTATAGCTGTGAACAATCCTTATAAGTCATTTTAGACGTATTAGATACCCCTTTGTGCATTTTTCCAATATCTCCCAATATTTAAAGATGTTTTCTTTGAAATATTTGTCTGATAAGCTTGTTACAGCTCTTTTTTGACTGTATGGGTGCCAAAAAGAGATCACTTATTTTCAAGCAATTTGCACAAATGAAAGAATTAAACATAGCTTAAACTTTATTTTTCCTAATTATTAAATCATTAGCAACAATGGCAAATGGGGCTAGTAAATTAAATGGGTCTGTTAGAAGTTATTAGGCTGAAGTAGAGTTAAAATAAATGCTTGCTTGGCCTTTTTAACTACATTCACTCAGCATCCATCAGGGATTTCTTAATCTTCTATTGATAATGAACAGGAAAAGGGATCTCTGCTGATAGCTCCTGGCAGGTGAGATGGCAAATAATACTTAAACAGATGGAAACATTAAAATAAGTGGTATAATCAATGCCAGTATGATCGTACTACCTCAGGCAGAACATTTTCTATAAAGATGTCACCACTTCAGGCATCAGTTTTTCAATTTTTTTTTTGCTGGTGTGTATGGAAAGCACAATAGGCCTGTGCTTTTTCCCAGGCTTTCTGTTACAATAGTGACTAAGCATGTTGAAGGGGAGAAGAGCTCTATTTCATGTTTGTCACTTCTCTAGCAAATCTGTGATTTGTTTCGCTGAACAAAGGCAAAGAAGAGACTTGACAGATATCCACTGGGGATGCAATTGAGACCACTAAGCCTTGTTTCTTTATGAATGAAGGTTGACTGAGGATGGGGATGGCACAGACTTATTAGAACATGTGTGTGCATCTCCCAATAATGCACAAGACGTTGTACACAATAGCTTTTTAGTTGACAGAATGTATGAGATATATGTTGAGTTTTTCTTTTGAAAGTTTTTAGTAAAAAGGAAAACATGCTTGCTTCAGCCATGGTGTGGAGGACCCACCCCCCACCCCCTTTTGTTTTTCATTGTTCATTCCTAGCTTCCAACAGCTGTCTAAAGAAACAGTGTATGCCCATGAGATTGGATCAAGACTTTAAGGCCATTTGGCTGTTCCTTTTGCTATGGAATTTTTACTTTGCATGAGAATTTTCCCTTAGCTTAGTGAATGAGGTCATACAGTCCAATTTGAAATTCCCTTCTCAGCTACTGTAAGTTTATTTCCTATGGGATAAAACTTTTTTCTTATTTTCATAGTTGGTGGTTGGCCCATTAGGTCTATGGAAAGGAAAACATGCTACGCCCTAATTTATTTAAAAGAAGTACTAAAAAGGTTTTGTTGGAGTAATGAGGGGTCTCTGCTCAGCTCTTACACAAGGGCCATGTGACTTTTAGTTACAACCCCATTCAGTTCATTTTGTTTCAGTTTTACAATTTCTACATAATCACTCTATTGCAAGGAAGGTTGATGTCACATGCCGTGCCCAATACAGCAAGCTCTGTTCCCCGTTCCACTATTCTTATAAGACAAAGACTTGCTTCATGGATGAATAGCATGGCTCTCTAAATAAATGTCCTCTCCCTTCACTGTAATCTTGCATGACACTCCTATTTATTTGATTTACAAATCAGTATTAAGAAATACATTGTTTTAATAAGATAAGACAGTGGAATACATCATTATGCATTTTGTAACTAATCTACTCTTTGCCTTCTCCCATGAGAAACTATGCAATTTATTTAGCACTTCATTAGGCCCAGCAGCAATATCTATACATGGTATACACACACTGATCCATTTTGTTTGGTAACAGATTGTGGATGAAAGGAAACCATTCATTTATTGCTTGCTTGGTATAATTACTACTGCACTAATTACCGCAAATCACTGACATGCCAGTTCAATGAGTGTCACAATAAAATGAAAAAACAAAACCAGAAAATAATTCTTTTTATTGCTACTGCCTTCAATGAAATGTAAGGAGTGTTTTGTTGGACTGTTGGAGAGTGAGAAAGAAAGGATTTTATTTGCTAAACATTTTACTATTATTTTATATTGCAGTTTGACGGTGATAACATGTACATGAGTATGTCAGAGCCAAACCAGGACTACGTGCCAGCAAGCCAGGTGGGTTAATTAATCTTCTATGCCTTGTTTCAAATTGTAATTAAACAAATTCGAAGAGCTGCATTGCAAATGAGTGGCACTATCCATAACTGCTGCAATCAGGAATTATCATAATTTATCAACAAAGCATTTAAGCCTTTTTTTGCCACTTAATGAGATAGGACCGATAGAGAAGAAAAAAAAACACGGAGCTGGTGTTTGCTGTAAAATATTACCTTGTTGCCTCTCCAGCATGTAAGCAGCTGTTTTGCCAGCATGATCCTCCTTAAACAGTTGTTTTTACCTTTAGGGATAAACTCTTTACAGGTGCCGCTTATTTGGATTTGTAACTGCAGATGAGTTAATCATTTTAAGCTGCTTGTGTCACAGAATGTTTTAATTAGATAGAAGAAACAAGCTGGGATCTAGTGCACTTTTTTGTGGAACATTTTTATCTAGAATTTATCGGCATGAAAACAGAACAGCAGGATGCAAGTTACAAATTACACATTAGGAAACTAATACTATTTTAAAGAGGACTATATTATAAGATCAGCAAATTCCTTATAATGAAACGGGTAGTAGAGCTGCTCCCCTGTTTAAAGGGAATAAGGGAAAAGTATATTTAGTGATATGCTTAACAACATTGTTCATTGGAACAAAGCTAAATGTTATTTGTTTCATACCCAAACCAAACTTTAAGATAATGCAGATGATAATACTATACAATTAGTTATCATATAAGTGGATATATTCATAATATAATCACTTTGTCCATTTCCCCCATACAATCCAAATGGTTATTGAACAGGCAGTACTCATCATACATACCTAATATGACTTAATCTACTTTATGCTTGGCCTGTGTATGAGTAGCTAAAAACTGATTCAAGCACTGGCTAAAAATTACTCAGGTTAACAATACTGTTAAAGTGCAGGCACCTTATAGTGCTTGTACGTGCCAGCTGTAATCTTCAAATGTAAATTTTTGCGTTTTACGGAGCCCCCATAATTTCCTTTTTATGTTTATGGAACACCATAATTCCTTGGCCCAGGTTGCACCTCTGGCCAAGTGACAGAAAACACTACCCTCTTTGGATCTCTCCAAATTTTCCCTCTTACGATATAGAGCCCATAACTATGTTCCCTGTTCAAGATGTGACCTTACAAGTAAATAATAATAAAAAAATCATAATACTAATAATAATGCAATACTTTATTTGCAATTGCTTTCATTTTAAGATTAAATTTCAACTTTATTTGCATGTTAAAACTGCTACTTGACAATGGTTATCTACTGCTTAGCTTACTCTTTACCCATATCCTTTTCCTGGCAATATTATTAGCCTGACCAAAATGCTTAAACTAACTTTTATTAACTCTGAAACTCATATCTCCTTTAGCTAAATCAGAATAGGAAAATGGATTATCATTTTACAAAAAAATATAATAAAATGCAAATGCAGCCCCTCACAATAAAAGGCAGCACATACTGAATCTCACATAAAACACTATCTTCATAAAAAACAACACATAACTAACATAATGGATACATACTGTAATGAAACGTCCCACACTCCGCTTGAGTGCTTTCGTCATATACCGCTTCCTCCCAGTCTGAATATAGATATCAATTATTCCAACTGCTAACAACCAGAAAACAAGACAACACTCGTTTGGTTGCTGAACATGGACTGAACTGATTTATTTGAGATGACACACAAATATATACAGCAGGCTGAGAAATACAAACTGTAACCAGAAACCTAATTAACATGAGCTAGTTATCTAATCATTTACCCAGACTAGGTGACTCAGAGATATGACCTTTCAGGGTAGACTTGCCGTCTCCTCACTCCCAACTTACAATACACACAGGTAGAAACACATAACCCAATAGTTTGCTAGGAGACTAAGGTGTGTTAATGAGCACAATGAACTATTGGGTGAAAGACCCAGGCTTTCCAGATCTCATTAATCAGCATTCCTTTCACATACATATGTCCCCTGCGTCCCAAGCTGATAGAGACCATCATGGCCTCCTTAATAATGTCCTTTTGCATTACATAACATAATATCTTCATAAATGCTTGTAGCTCCCTCAAATGTCAGGGCCCATAGTCAGTAGGCAAGAGACTAGCATTCAGTCCCCTCCAAAAGCCTCTGTCCCGGGTGAGTCTATCACACATACTATACATTTAACTTAACCATAAAAACCCTAAAAAATATCACATTTTGTAGCCTGGTGGTATGAGTGGAAGTGCTCCTAAATCGCCTGCCAGAAGGTAATACTGTAAACAAAGCATTCGCAGGATGGGAGCCTTGCTTCAGAATATTAATAGCTCTCCGAAGGCACCTCCTCTCCCCCAGTGCTTCAATACTTCATAAATCTACCACTTTAATTATCTTCTGCACTGCTTGTATTACCCTCTGTAAAGTTGTCCCCTTTACTTGTAAAAAAAGGCCTATGCTTCAGACTGCTCTGCAAGGAAATATGTAATGGTGTTAGTAGAAGGTGTGGCTAGAGAGTCCTGACCGTTATACAGCACCTCATCCCAGTCAATTAGAAAAAGGGTTTGGAATGGTTTGGGGAGGATTATAGCGGTGCCATTATTAATAAATTTGTGAAAATTGTTTTTAGAAAAAGTACAAAGTTTATTGGAAAGAAGCATACATTTTTACAAAATATAAAAGCACATCAATTAAATACGAATTGGTGTCAAAAATGTGTACTTTTTTTTTGTACTTTTTCTAAAAACTATTTTGACAAATGTATTAATAATGGCACCGCTATAATCCCCCCCCCCCCCCCAAACCATTCCAAACCATGTAATGGTGTTACACAGCCTCATCTTCCTATATAAATAATGTTCTGCATGAAGGTTTAGATTCCTTTTGGGTGGAACTTTCAAGATTTGATGAACCAAACTGCCTGTATTTGACCAGTTTACCTACCTGAATCCATGGCTGTTAGAATGTAAACAAAGAAGCCTGGGTCATGACCATATATTGTCAATAATATCATCCAAGGTCGCCAGGCTTGTTGTTTACTTTACAGGAGATTACCAGGGATTCTGTAATTTAACAACGTCATTGTGGCGGTAGGGAAATATCGTTGAGTGACAGATTATTATAATTGATGATGGATCTACATCACTAGGGGACATGCTTGACAATAAATTTACATTGGGGGACATTTATTTTATTTTTTTACACTGTGTGTGTCTTTATTTACTTTTAACACTTTGCAGGAATGGGTAAGGGTTACCCCTGGGTTATTGGATTTGGAGAAAAGGCCCTTGCCCTTGACACCTGGACAAGGTACCTTTTAAGGTGGGGGTTGCTTTGTCACTGTCCTTTGCAAGGTAGCCCCCAAAGACATGGTATGGTTCAGGAAGGTGGAGCCTCATGCTTCCTGCCTTCCTTTTCTTTGCCAACCAGGCTACATGCTCTGATAAGTACCCACTTTATATTAATTCTTTATTCATTAAATTATCATTGGTAATCCACTAGGTTTGCGCGCCTTCCATTTTGTTTTTCGTGTATGCCCTGATAAGTGTCTGGTTTGAATTTTAGGGGAAACCCCATGACATTTTTCTTCTTTTTTTTTTTTAAAGACAATGTACAAAACAAAGGAAAAAAGTAATGGGTTCCCTTTAAGATTATAATCAGACCCTTATTCAGTTATGCAGCGTGTTTGGGTGATCAGGAAAGAAAGAGAATTGAGTGTGAAACCCTCCTTTCTGTGTCACATACCTTTCAACATTGGGAGGGAGGTACCTTGCAAGGCACCTTGTCCCAGTGTTGAAACTCAAGGGCTTCTTCCCCACATTCCAATGCCCGGAGAGGATGTGAGGGTTGGTGTGGAGGAAGTTTGATAGGAATCTGGAAGTACCCTTTATAATAAGGGTCCCCCAGATACCCATTCCCCCCAAAAAATGAGTGCAGAGGTATATTAGTACACCTTACCTATTGCCCATTAAAAGTAAAAAACACCTACCAACACCATCAACACCATTAAAAAGTCCTTCATTGCAAATAAAATGTAAATAATGGCTCCTGATGTAAATCCATTATCAATAACATCATTCAGTGATGTGGATCCATTGTCAATTATTATGACCTGCCGCCTGATAATGGTTACCCATCGCTGCAATGACCCGCCACCTGACAATGTTGCACTAGAATAAAGGAGCCTACAGATACCAACCCCTTTCCAAAGCAACTTGTATGCATTATTACTTATTCCCCTTAACAATTCAAAATGTAAATAAACACAGCTACACCATGAATAAAAATCCTTTAATAAAATTACATAAAAAAATTTAAACAATGTCCCCTGATGTAAATCCATCCTCAATTATGACGTCCAGTGATGTCAATTTATCGTCAATCGCAATGACCTACCCAATGATGTTTCTCTGGCTAGCTGGCACTCAATAGAACAATAACACTTGACAACACACTGATGTGCCAAAACCCCGAAGAAGAACCAGAAAAGTGGTTTTCTGTACCTAATTATCTTTGTGATCTATTTCTTCAGTGATCCATTATTTATTTATTACACTTCAATTTTTTTCATGCGCAATGTCCCCACAAAGGAGATTTTGCTTCTTCTGTTCTGTCTGATACCCATTGCCTGGACCGGTAGCGAGGGAAAAAATAAATTTATGAGGACACATATTTTTTTATGACTGCCTGTGTTGGGGACCCCCCCCACCTCTTACTTTATCAGACATCCATCAAATATATATGAAGAAGGGTGACTTTTCCGCACATACTTTCTTACCTGACACCATTCAAATTCAGTGTAAGAAAAATATCCCAGGATGGCAGAGGTTTTATATTTTACACACTCTATTAAAATGCTTTAAAAAGATTTGGCTGGAGTTGGGATTTAAAAGATGGGATTTAAAGAAAACCTTCTCCAGCAAGGATGCCAGTACATAAATATTATGTTTACATTTGGTAATATTACAACTCTGACACATTAGAATATGCAAGTAATAAAGTAAAATATGTATGCAACTATTCATATGAACTCTACCTGCATATGTGCATTCCATTCTTTAAACTGCAAGTATGGAATTTTTTCAAATAATATCTCATTGTCAGGCCAACTGAATAAAAACAGGTCTTTTTATAGTTATTTTTATGTAGTTGGTTGCCTGTCCATAGGAATATGTATTGCCTGCTATATATGCATAGTAGAAATCTTGTTCCACATTGTCCACAACTATTTTAGCATTTGCAGTTTATTTGCAACATATGTGCGTATTACATTTGCATACAATTATGCAGTTTCAGTAATAATAGAATATATTTGCATACATATGGATTTTCTGAAAACCTGGCTCTAAAAACATCAGACCCAGAAATATTGTAACTAGATTTCCATTACTGCTGGATGTACAGATATACTGATTGGTGCTTATAGAAGTTACAGCTAATTTCTCTGTTTATTAAAGAGTAATCGTATGATGATAGCATTTAATTATTATGTAGCTTTACTTTCCAGATTGAGAGCCATGTGCCTTTTTATTACTATATATATACATTCCATTTTACAGCAAATAAGATTGCAGTACAGGGAGCAGGACTAAAATAAAAGTATTGAGCACGCACTACTGAGCCAAAATGATACATTTTAAAGGGTCAGTAAACATACAATAAAAGTTAATAACATTGCATAAAATTTTATATAAGAGCGTTATTAACAACACTCACAAATATGTGTGCAAAAGTACCCATTTATAGTATGTATAGAAGAGAAAATATAAGTGACATTTTAAGTGATCTGGATAAAAGTTCATTTTTTGTTTGCCATATATGCCAAAAAGAAGCCCACCAGTATCCATTAGGGCTCTTTCACACATGTCAAAAAGGGGTTAAAATCCTGTGCTTATCCTAACCTCCTGGTGAAGGGAAATGTGACTATTGAAATTAAGAAATCAAACACATAAATAAATAAATGAAAATGTATAAATAAAGAAAAGCTGCAACCTAAAAGGTCCGAACCCCTACCATCAATAGAATGGAGGCAGTTGCAAAGCGCCAATGCCTGCCAAATTCTACAGGCAGTGTTATTTTTGCCTTGCAACAATGCTAACGCTGCAGTTTGAACACACAATCTGACTTTTCGGCGGACTTGGTCCGGCGGACAATCAGACGGACTTTGCAGCTGAGGTCTGCCGGACTTTCAAACAAACAGACTTGGCCATACACGATCACTCCAAAAGTCCGACAGATTAGAACGTGATGACGTAGAATAAGGAAGTTCATAGCCAGTAGCCAATAGCTGCCCTTGCGTCGGTTTTAGTCCGTCGGACTAGCACACAGACGACCAGATTTTTTGACCAGACTCGAGTCCAGCGGACAAATTTGAAGCCAGTCTTATTTCTAGGTCCTCCGGACTTTTGGGAAGAAAAAGTCCGCTGGAGCCCACACACGATCGAATTGTTCGCCGGAAAGTCCGATCGTGTCTACGCGGCATTAGAGAATGTTTACATATTTGTGTACCAGTGTTATTAAAAACCCTATTTTATGACACATTTTTTGTCCTAAGAGGCAGGTTGAGTCTTTTGAAGATCACATTTTTTGTAAGTTTATGGAAAATTTAGAAATTTTATTTTTATTTATTTTTTCATAAAGTTGTCAATTAAGATATTTCTTATACACAGAATGCCCATACTTCTAATTATACCACAAAACACATTCTGATTCTCCTCCTGAGTATTGGGATCCCACATACAGTATGTGAGACTTTTTTCAGTGTAGCTGCATAGAGGGGTACAAAATCCAAGAAGCACTCTCAGGCTTTCAGGGGGCATAAATTACACATTCAATATCCTAACTACCTATCCCATTTTTGGGGGCCCTGGAGTTCAAGGCAGTAGAAACATCCAGAAATGATCATATTTTGGAAAGAAAGCACCCCAAGGTATTTTGTAGGAAGCATAGTGATTCTTCTAAAGATTGTATTTTTTTGCCACGATTTTATAGTAGAAAGAAAAAAATAATTTTTATACAAAGTTTTCCACAAACAGCACGAGCATAATTAGAATTACACCCCAAAACACACTCTGCTGCTTCTCTCGACTATGGGGATACCACATGTGTGAGAATTTTGTAATGTATGGAGTGATTATATACCTGACATTCTATCTTGTGTATCACAATAATCAACCAATATTGTATCAAAAATAGTGTACTGTAATGCCTGCCTCTGTACAAATGGTCAGGGAATATAGCTTAGTGTAGCTTCACCTATGTCATTATAAGCTAAGCAGATCAAGCCTGCTGGTATGTGTCTCCCCCAGGAATTATACACAATTCTTTGTTCACTGGCCAGGAAGTACAGGAGAGTGAACAAAGGGTGAACAAAAGAGTACCTGTGGTTTCAGGAGCGCAGGGACTCTGTGCCTGGCTGCACAGGTCTGGGGGCACTGTATTGGTGTGGCTAGAGGTCAGGGACACTGTGGCTGATTTGGCTAGAAATCAGGGACACTGTGGATGGCTGCACTGGTCTGGCGACACTGTACTGGTGTGGTTAATGACCAGGGACACCGTGGCTGCCTGCACTGTCTATGTACTGATTTGGCTAGTGATCAAGGACACTGGCTGGCTGCACTGGTCTGGCGAAACTGTACTGGTGTAGTGGTGAACAGGGACAATGTGGCTGATTGAACTCGTCTGGTAACACTGTACTGGTGTGGCAGCGATCAGGGACACTCTTGCTGGCTGCACTGGTCTGGCGAAAGTGTACTGGTGTAGTGATAATCAGAGACACTGTGGCTGGTGTAGCTAGCAATCAGGAACACTGTGAATGGCTAGTGATCAGAGACACTGTAGCTGGTTGCACTGGTCTTGTGAAACTGTACTAGTGTGGTAGCAATAAGGGACAATGTTGCTAGCTGCACTGGTCTGGTGACAGTGTATTGTGTGGACAGTGTGGTGAAAATCAGGGACACTGTGGCTGGTATGGCTAGCAATCAGGGACACTATGGCTGGCTGCACTGATCTGGTAGCACTGCACTGGTGTGGTGGCAAACAACTGTAGTGTGGCTGGTGTGATTAGTGATCAGGGACACTTTTGGTTGGTTGCACTGGTCTGTTGACACCATGCTGATGTGGCAGTGAGCAGGGAAACCGTGGCTGACTTATGTTGGTTTGGTGATACTGTACTGGTGTGGTAAAAATTGGGGACACTGTGGCTGTCTTACACTGGTCTTGTGACACTGTATTGTTGTGGTGGCAATGAGGGACACTGTGGCAGACGGGTACTGGTCTAATGACACTGTACTGGTGTGGTGGTAATCATGGACACTGTGGCTGGCTTACACTGGTCTGGTAAAAATGTGTACTAGTGTGTGCTGTACTGGCCAGGTTACATTGTGTACTGACATGGTAGTGATCAGGGACACTATGGCTGGCATAACTAAAGATCAGGAACAGGTGTGGCTAGTGACCAGGGCTGAGCACACTGACCTGGGGACATTATACTGGTGTGGCGGTGATCAGGGACACTGTTGTTAGCATACACTGATCTGGTGACATTGTACTGAGATGGCTAGCGATCAGAGACTGGCTTGGATGCACTATGAAAAAAGCTGCTTCCAATC
This sequence comes from Lithobates sylvaticus, assembly GCA_028564925.1. Taxonomy (NCBI): domain Eukaryota; kingdom Metazoa; phylum Chordata; class Amphibia; order Anura; family Ranidae; genus Lithobates; species Lithobates sylvaticus. The sequence goes on along the minus strand of CM053030.1, from coordinate 123,369,144 downwards.
ACATTAGAGAAACACAATTTCCTTCGACAGCCAATCAGTGTGTAAGAGGAAACATACCATAGGTTGCAATATGCATTTTTTGATTGCTCACAGTAAAAACATGGTACGGGGCTGATTTCATTCAAATGGGTGGCAAGTGGTTAAAACAGAATTTAAAGGTTTGTAAGTATTAGGTTCCTGTAATGACTTTATGATTTTTGAGGAGGTGTATTTCTAAGGGCTTACTGACAGCTTAAGCTACATTGGCGAGCTAACCTTGATCCAGCAGACGGTTATGGTAGGATTACCTGCTGTTATACCTAAAGTGTGTAAATACAGATTTAACACCTTTTAAAACTTGCATGAGGCTTTCTGGATATGAATACATCAGTAAATAGCCTTTTTTTAATTTTAGAGTGTTTTCTTGTTACTTTATTACATGTTCTAATTATCTTATCTTTTATACATAATCCACTTACTGACCTTTACATACTTTAGTACTAACAGTAGTTAAAGTGTTACTAAACCCAGGACCCTGTATTCACTATTTCTGGTCTCCCACAGTACACAGAACATGGAAATGCAATTATTTTAGTAAATATAAACGGCTAAATACCGTTTCTCATCAGCAGTATATACAGTAGCAGACTTGTGACTTCTATCAGTGTCTGGTTGAAGTTTGTAGGAGGAGTTTTCATTCAACTCTGACTGTCCTATGAGGCTGCAGGACCCCTGTCCCTCTGTCTGGACAGTGTTGATTGACCCTGTGCTGATCACATGCCTCACATGGCCCTGTGCTGATCACATCACCCTCCCAAGAAAAAAATTAACTTTCTAGCAATACACACCAAACTGAGCATGTGCAGAGTGACTCCAAAGGCTCTGTCTTATCAGGAGATGGATTGGGGACAGCGGAAGAAGGAGAGAAACGGAGAAGACGGGATCAAACAGTCTTTTTACACAATGCGGAGGATTAACCCCTTAGGTTCCACAGTGAGTATAACAAGCATGCTTTACTGCATATACAGACTGATTTTACTGTTGTGGGTTTAGTAACACTTTAAAGTAATTTTATTTGTTTTTTGTTTTTGCCTTTTTAATTTCTTTACTAATTATTAATAAAAAAAACACGGTTCAAACTGTTTGAGTGGGAGTATTGTATTAAAGAAATTGACTATCATCTTACTTCTGAAGTGCGGAAGCTTAGTGAGTGATTGTCATTATAATTATAATGCAACTGTTACCTTCCAGAAAATGTAGTATACATAGGAAAATTTTTCACTAAACTTTTACATAAAGGAAGGTGTGGTGGCATGTTCAGGGACTGTATGTTCAAGTGATTGTAAACCCATATATATATATTTTTTTTAAATAACAAACATGTTATACTTACCTGCTCTGTGCAATAGTTTTGCACAGAGAAACCCTGATCCTTCTCTTCTTGTGTCCCCTGCCTGTGCTGTTGGCTCCTTCCCCCTGCTGAGTGCTGACCATAGCAAGCCACTATGAACATTTGTGCAGGCTCACTCCCGAGGCATGCTCTTTGTGTCTATCTATTGTGTCTATAGCCTCCTTACTGGCTATAATTGACATTCCCTGAACCTTTAAGGAGGGAGAGAGCCGCTGCGCTCATGCACAGCACTGGATTCAAATTGTGCTCTGGTAAGTATAAGGGGGGAGGGGCAGGGGTACTGAACTAATGGGGGAGATGCATTAATGTAACAAACCTTCAGCCTTAGAACCACTTTCATTCTCCAGAACCCTAAATATTTTAAATGTATTTGTTTATTAAAAGTGCACTGTATTTTGTCTTATACAAAGGGCACTTACGAAAATAAAACTTTATAGGAATTTTAGCAATCAGCCTAAATTATCCATAGAGTTGGGTGAACGGTTCGGGCCGAGCAAAAGTTTGGCCCGAACATCGCCTGTTCACCCATTCAAACTGTTGCCCCGCCGAACACCCTGTGGGCTGCACAGTGCATTCTAAGCCCTAATTGGGTAAAGCTTTGCCCAGTCAGGGCACAGTGAATAGCTGGTTGTTAATGTGCGGGGCCTGGAAGCAGGCCGTCGCGTCCTTAAAGTGTAAGTTCACGCTTACAGAAAATCTGTGAGGTGAACTTACACTGGACCTCCTCCCCATGGCACCCGGTCCCGCTGACCTGGAGTCTGGGGATCACCTGCTCTGACACATCATATAGTTGCTTTACCGATCCAGGTATTTAAAATCCCTGCGGCTTTCTCTCTTCTTCTCCCCGCTGACAGGATGGGCTTTGCGGGTTCTGATTGGTCTGCACCGCCCATGTGAGCCAAGCGCTCTATCTTTAATTGAGCACCCATCTGGATAAAGGTCCCTCGCAATACTGCTTTTAATGCCTCACATTGGATAGGGAGCGGGGTGGTGTCTGTAGCGTGGTCAGTCAAGAAATTGGAGATGGTCTCTGAAACACATTTAGCACATTCTGGACTCACGAGCAATGAATCATTCTAGCGCCATGTCCATTCTTTCACAGGAGGGGAGCAAAAATGTCAAATATACTGGAGAGGGGTCAGACCAAACCATAGTGTCAACATCACACTCGGGGAACCAGTCAAAACAGCTATGGTCAATGAGAAAATAGTCGATGCGACTGTAAGATTGGTCGACATGAGAAAAGTGGGTATAGTTACAAGACTTAGGGTATAGCATCCTCCAAACGCCGACTAAGTGAAGTCTGTAGAGTGCACGTCTCAGAGTCCGTAGCTTAGAGTAGGAGATAGAGGACCTTGAAGTAGAAAATTCTAAAAGCAGTTCCAAAGGTGTATTAAAGTCCCCTCCCAGGATGAGTTTACCCTCCATAAAACTAGACGGGACCTTCAAATACTGTAAAGCCGTTTGAGTAACATTCGGTAAGTATATGTTAGCTACCTTGAATTTAGTTCCCCCAAAGTGATAATTTCACAAAGATGTACCTTCCCTGTGGGTCAGATAAGTGATCGAGCAGTTCAATTGGGAGAGCTTTATAGAAAGCTATAGGAACTCCCTTGGCTTTCTGGAACGGGTTAGTGCTATGGAACCATCTGTTAAAATATCTTTTGGAGCAGGAAGGAGTGGACTTGGAACAGAAGTGCTTCTCTTGTAGGAGAAGCACATTAACTTGGTGTTTATGCATTTTATAGAGAATTTGCCCTCTCTTGGAGGCGATGTTAAGGCTGTTGACATTGTAGGAGCAGAATTTTAATCGTGGGTGAGAAACAAGTGTGTGGGTTGTAAACTCAGAAGAAATAAGAAACAAAAGAGGGAAACAGAAAAAAAGGGTAAGAGGGGGGAGGACAGAAACAGCAAGGGAAGAGAGATAAAAAAAAAAGAAAAACAAAATAAGATGAAAAGAGGAGGAAGGGCAAAAATAAATCAGGAAGGGATCTGAGAGGGGGTGTCACAGGAATTCTAAAGTGTCAGCACAAGCAGGACATATCACAGGGTAGGCACCAACCGTGCCAATCTTATGGAGGGAAGGAGGTTGAGGAGGATAATACTGAGATGTGATCTGGACAGCATAGCAGACTTAAACATAGCCGACCATCAACATGGGGACAAGGTGCTTTGGGGTGGCCCCCGCCTCAATAAGGGGAGGCGGGGCTTGCTCACCGTTTTTTTATTTAAATTTTGCTGTGGGGTTTCCCTTAAAATCCATACCAGACCCAAAGGGCCTGGTATGGATTGGCGGGGGGATCCACACGCCATTTAAAAAAAAAAACAATTCTGATTCCAGCAATGGTATTGTATTGCCGGCAATTTAAATGTCATTTAATTTTTTTTCTATAGAAATGTCAGTTTTGCTGCAGCGGGTTCTATACATGGTACAGATGTGCCACTTTACAGGCAGACTAAGGGGACCCCCAGGCACTATATTTAAATTAATTTTTCATTTTTATTCTTGCACTTTAAGCATCATTAAAATCACTGCTCCTGTAAAAATTATCTTTTTTTAGAAAAATTTTGCATTGATAATTGTTCCCAATGGCAGTACCCAGACCCCCATACCCTCTTTATGACCAATAACTTGCATAAAAGCCTTCAAAATGGGGACTTTTGATTTTCCAATTCAAGTCCTATAGACTTGAATAGGGTTTGCCGTTCGGGTCAGAACTTATCCTCTGTTCGAGAGTTCTGGTGCAAACCGAACAGGGGGGTGTTTGGCCCATCTCTATTTATCAACATGCAATTACTACTTATTTACTTAAAGAATATTTCAAAGTAGTTTATTCTATATAGCAAACTTGCTTACTCTCTATCAAAGACATTTGTTTATTTTGATTTAAATAGAAAATCTGGGTACTGCCTACTGGTTCTGTCTCTATAAATCAGTAAAGGATGAGCATGAGTATGATGAGTTATTTTTTCAGCATATAAAATTTGTGGCACTTATATTCCTGTTTCAACAAAAAATATCACTCCACAATTTACAAGCCCTGCAAAGGTCAGTTCTTCTGCATGATTTTAATAATTATAGGAAATGAGAGAATTTATTCACATTAGATAGAATTCGCTCTGAGCTGGAGTTTGCCAGGAAGCAGTGATTCACTTTTGCTAGTGATCCCAGTTCTCTGTGTTCTGGTAAAATGGTCCTAAGGAATACTTTCCTGGTTGCATTATTACTTTAATGGCCAATTCACACCAGAACACCGGTTCAGGAAGCTTGCATTCCGTGCGCATTCAAAATGCACTGCAGTTGCAATCTGCAGAGGGTGTCAGTGTTAATTCAACAACACCCCAACAGCAGGTCACAAACACAGTGCGTCTGACTGCACCAGATCGATCGGTACTACTGTTGCTGTGTATTTTTTAAAGTAGTGCATGCACTACTTTTTGTGTGGTCTGGCACGATTTCAAATAATTGGGCTGAAATCACACTGCACCTGGATCGCATGTGAATTGCACAGGAACCCACAGCTTGTTCCTGTGCTATTTGTGGTGTGAACCGGTCCTAAAAATGCATCACTTGAAAGTTATACTAGATGCATAAAACCATTTCAAAATGTGTTGTTATCATTTGTTTACTTACTATCTAATAATTAAAAGCTATCAAGTCTTTGGCAACTCTTTGGTTTGGGACTACTTATTTATTTTTTATTATATATATATATATATATATATATTTTTTTTTTTTTTTTTTTTTTGCGGTTTAGTTCTTTCTCAATGCAGTTTCATGTTTCATATTAAAGCGGAGTTCCACCCTAAAAGTGGAACTTCCGCTTATCTTCTTCCCCCCCTTTGACAGGTATCCTTCCCCACTTCCGGGAAACTGCTTGTGCCGTTCCTCGGAAGTTCGGCCTCGCTCCTCCTTCCTCCCCCACCGGGCCAGTTAGAAAGGGCAGCGCGCTTTGTACATGCGCAGTAGAGAACCAGCTGTCAAACCAAAAGGCTTCACTGACGGTTTACTTTACGATGAATGGTGGCGGCAGCACCCGACAGCTGAGCCGTAAATCACCTGGGGTGCCTACATTGCGGGCTCCCTGGATAGGTAAGTGTCCATATATTAACAGTCAGCAGTTACAGTACAGTATTTGTTGCTGCTGACTTAAAAAAAAAGAATTCCCCACTTCTCTTTAATGTATAAAAAAAATATTGTTTACAAATGTTTATTTTTAAGTAAAGCTTACCAACTTGGGCAATTCAAATTATGTATCTGATGAAAAATAGCAAGCAGGTGTTATTTTCAGTGATAAATTGATTAAACTAGTTATAAGCAAATCCCAACTTCTTGTACTTGGCTCTGTACTTTAAAGTGAGCTGCTAAAGCTGGGTACACCCGGGCCAAAAATTGGCCAAAAATTGTAATTTCTGCAGGAATTAGATGACTTTCAGCCCATGTGTATAGCACCTCATCCAACAGAGGTTGGTCTCACAACTGACTTAAGTTGAATAAGCATGCTGTAAGCCCAGCATTTGATCTGCGCTTGCAGACAATGTTTTCTGGCGGGGAGGCTGTCTCCCTTTCATAACACATTAGCTCAGCGGGGGAAATCGCTGCACTTATATCGGTTGTGTTAGTACGGCGATCTGTATGTTTTTTTTTTGTTCAGCCCAATGGGTTGAACAAAAAAAAAAACTTACAGTGTGTGTACCTAGCATTAGGCCTGAAGAAACATTGTAGTGTTTGCAGGTACTTATATTGATTTGCATTGTCATGTGCAGTCTTTGCATTCCATTCTTAGGTTATGCACATGCCACCAACATTGGCATTAAGCTAAAGCCCATGTCATTTAAGAGTCCATTCCATATCTTATGGTCTGTAACAATTTTGGGGTGGCAATGCCAGGGATTAGACCTAGTACAGTAACAATTTTGGACAGAAGTCATAGTTCAATAAACAGCCTTAAATGGGGGGGGGGGGCTGCACAAGAAAAGTATATATAATGCTTGCACTCCAGATTTTTTTTTTACTATAGACCATTTTTAGATATCAACATATTCACTTTATGCTATATCAGTATTGTACGACCACCATAACTTCCATAGTACCCCAGCTTAGGTAACAGTGCACTTCTTGTATGCACAGTATAGGAGCTTTGTTAGATTTTCAATGTACAGTCTATTAACCTTTATTTATGTGTATAGGCCTATTCAACACTTTCGGACATTCTGTTCAAGACTGAAGGGTTAACTTCCAGCTAGACTCATTGCCTCGGGAGTTACATAGAAATTTGCTAAGTAGCAACATATGGTTCACTACTGTTTCTCTTATGTTGCTGCAAGCAAATAATACAGTACTATTCTTGAAATGATTTTTAGAGAAAGCTAACTTTGGAATAATGCCATAAAAACGAACATACAGTGAAAATTAATGATATTTCCCAAGACTATCCCAAAGATTTGCTTGGCACCATGCTCTGATACCATTGGTATGTGTTAGTGGTTGCTAAATTATTTTCGCTAAGCTGTCTTGTTGCTTGTGCGGCAGCAGAAAAGCCACTGGGTGCCTTTTTTGCCCATAGTTATGCATTTTGACCATGATTCAGATCCATTATCTAATGTTACTTTAACCACTTCAATACAGGGCATTTTCACCCCCTCCCTGCCCAGGCCAATTTTCAGTTTTCAGCGCTGTAACATTTTGAATGACAATCGTGCAACACTGTACCCAAATTACATTTTATATTTTTTTCCCCCCACAAATAGAGCTTTCTTTTGGTGGTATTTGATCACCACTGCAGTTTTTATTTTTTGCACTATAAGCAAAAAAAGACCAATTTTGAAAAAAAAAACAATATTTTTTACTTTTTGCTATCAAAAATATCCCAATTTTGAAAAAAAGTTTAGGCCGATATGTATTCTACATATTGTTGTTAAAAAAAATCGCAATAAGCGTATATTTATTGGTTTGCGCAAAAGTTATTTTGCCTACAAAATAGGTTATTATTTTTTTTTTTTACTAGTAATGGCGATGATGTGCGATTTTTATCATGACTGCAACATTGCGGCGGACAGATCGGACACTTTTGACACTATTTTGGGACCACTAAATACAGTAAATGTCACTGGCGGGCCTAGTTAACACTAGGGGGCGATCAAGGAGTTAAATGTGTTACCTAGGGAGTGATTCTAACTGTGGGGGGATGGGACTGACTAGGGGAGGAGACAGATTGGTGTTCCGTTATACTAGGAACACATGATCGGTCTCCTTTCCCCTGACAGGTGTGTTTACACACACAGATCCACATTCCTGCTCTGTAACGAGCAATTGCGGGTGCCCGGCGGTCATCACGGCCATCAGGCATGCGTATCGGCTCCTCTGTGACTCGGCGGGCACCCCTTATACCGCCCGGAAGCTGTGGATGTCATATGACGCCTGCCCAGGATGGGAGATCCCATCTGCAGACGTCATATAACTATGGATGGGTACTGAAGTGGTTAATAAAGCAAATAGCATGGCAGGCTATAGCTTTCTTTATAAAAATATATTTTAAGTAAATGACTCACCTTTCCCAGCAGCTGACAGTCTTCCCTGTCCTGTGATGACCCATGCATCAAGCATCTTCCCTGGGAATGATGTATAGGCACATGCTGATGCCTTCTATTATTGTTGATTTTTTAGGAATTTCTCAGATTTCTACCTTATTATGTCTTTTGTACTGTATTGTGATTTGTGCATCTGACACATTCTCTCACCATTGCCTGATTAACTATCAGTACTGCCCATCAGTGCCGTCTATCAATGCCCATCAGTGCCGCCTATCAGCGCTGTTTATCAGTGTCCATCATCAACGCCTATCAGTGCCGTCTATCAGTGCCCATCGGTGCTGCCTATCAGTGCCACCTATCAGTGCCCATCAGTGCTGCCTATCAGTGCCAATCATTGATGCCTATCATTGCCCATTAGTGCCGTCTATCAGTGCCGCCTGTTAGTGCCCATCAGCGCCGCCTTTCAGCGCCCATCAGTGCAGTCTCATCAGTGGCCACCAGTGCCTCCTCATCAGTGCCCATTAGCGCAGCCTATCAGAGTCCATCGTTGCCCTTCAGTGCAGCCTCATCAGTGCACAACAGCGAAGGAGAAAAATTACCTGTTTGTAAAATTTTATAACAGAAACTAAGAAAAACTTGCAAAAAAAAAAAAAAAACAGTGGTGATTAAATATGACCAAAAGAAAGCTCTATTTGTGTGAAAAAAATTATACAAATTTCATATGGGTACAGTGTTGCATGACTGCATAATTGTCATTCAAAGTGCAACAGCACTGAAAGATGAAAATTGGCCTGGGCAGGAAGGGGGAGAAAGTGCCCAGTAGGCAAGTGGTTAAGGTTAAACCACTTCTCCAATTTCATTGAATGGCCCTGTGTCTTCTTAAGCTCCCTGAAACTGAATAGTTTTTTCCCTATGCTAGAATTACCATTGAGGTATTTGTATATCGTATCATATCTCCTCTGTGTCTTCTCTAGGGAGAATAAGTTAAAAGCTTTTAGTTGTTCTCCGTAACTGAGGTTCTTTAGTCCCTTATTATCTTTGCCGCCCTTCTCTAGACTCAGAACCAGTAGACCCCCTGACAGCTGCTATGATAAGATACAAGAAAAGACCAAAAAAAGGAGAACTAGCTAAGCGTAAGCACAGAGAACCCACAAAATATAGTCCAGCACCTCAAAAGAGGCAGGAAGCTCTCACAGACCAAAATGAGGGAGGGAGGGAAACCTGTCTGATGCTGGCACAAGTGCCAACTGAGCTCTGACAAGATCCCCCTCCTCTCTACTCACTACAGGACAAACCCTATGCCCCCAACTCACCAATCCAGTAAGTAATAAACATTTTTTTTAAAAACCCCCTACCAAAAACCCCAGTAACGCTTTGCACTGCACTTCCCAGTCATGTTGGCCCCCCTCTTATGCCGCGTACACACGATCGCACATTCCGACAACAAAATTCATGCTTTTTTTCTGACGGATGTTGGCTCAAACTTGTCTTGCATACACACGGTCACACAAAGTTGGTCGGAAATTCCGTATGTCAAGAACGCGGTGATGTACAACACGTATGATGAGCTGAGAAAAATGAAGTTCAATAGCCAGTGCTGCTCTTCTGCTTGATTCCGAGCGTGCGTGGCACTTTGTGCATTGGAATTGTGTACCCACGATCGGAATGTCCGACAATGGATTTTGTTGTCGGAAAATTTGAGATCCAGATCTTTGTGCAATGGAAATTTCACTGGAAACTGTCTGATGGACCCTACACACGGTCGGAATTTCCGACAAAAAGCTGCCATCGAACATATTCCTTCGGAAAATCTGACTGTGTGTACGAGGCATTAGTGTTACTCGGATTTAGGTCATATACTTTACCTTACATTTCTTAACATTAAACCTCATTTGCCATGTAGTGGCCCATCCCATTATTTTATTGAGATCTTCTTGTGAGGTTTCTATATCTTGCTGTGAAGTAATTGCCCTGCTTAGTTTGGGACACTGCAATTTAAGCTATTTATACCAACCTTTATAACATTTTTAAATACATTAAACAGAATTGGTCACAGGACAATGTCTTGGGATACCCCACCTAGCACACTAAACCATTATGAGTACACACTATTTATCACCACCCTTTGGTTGCGCCCCATAACCATTTTTTTTGCCCAGATATATACTCTACGGGCTAAGCCAACAGACCTTAATTTGGTTTATGGGGAATTGTATTAAATGCTTTTGCTAAATCCAGATACGCCACATCCACAGGCCTTCCTTTATCTAGTTGGCAGCTCACCTCATAGAATGTTAGCAGATTGGTCTGGCAAGAACGATCTTTGATAAATCCATGATGATTACTACTAACAATACTGTTTTCATGGACAAATTCTTGAATATAGTCCCTTACCATCCCTTCCAATAGTTTACACACTATACACTGATATTAGACTGACTGTCATATAGTTTCCAGGTATATATTTTTGCTCTTTTTAAATATTGGTACCACATTGGCCTTTACGCCAATCAGCTGATTCTAGTGACCACTTATTAAGCTGTCCATGAAAATTAGAAATTAGAAATAACAGTCTGTCTTACCTGAGAATTCTAGGGCGTAAGCCACTTGGCCTTGGGAAGTGTTTTCATGGTTCACCCATGGCTGACAAAATATTGGATCTAAGATGAATTAGAAAACATAGTCAATATGATATTTACTGTATTGTATCTTATTCGCCTCTCTTGTTATTAAATATATACTATAAGTTATCGGTGAATGTCAGCTTGCCAAAAACCTTGTGATGGCGTCACTCACATTTGTGTTTTTACATTTGCATGTTGCACTGCTAGACTGTGCATGACCATGATGCTGCACATGATCATTTGTGTCCTAGTGCAGTTCCCACTAGCTGTGTGTGGGAGAGTGGGACAGCCATTTTTTGATCCACCTCTTAATAAGGGCATGGGGGAATGCTCTACAAGCCACTCTTTGATGCAGTTGGCATAGCACAGGTGAAACTGATCAGGTTTTGGTACTTAGAACCTCCAGCTGCTCCCCCTACACTATTGTATCATATGTTTTTGTGGCTATGCCTAACTTGCTGGAAATGGATTACCAAGCTTATGGATTTACGCATCTTTTGTTTGCACACTACTGGATGGGTTGTGTTGAGATGCTTGCACTGTGGATGCATTACAATAAATAATTAGACAATTTGCTGGCAGATGCTGGTTTAAAACTCTATATTTGAAGTCTAACTTGGAGGACTTTATTTTATTTCATATACGAGACATCTGCTGTATCTTCCTTACAAATGTTGATCATATAGAGCATGTTATGATGGATTACACTGCACCTTGAATGTGCTACAAACAAGAAAATAGACACTGTTGAGAGATGCTGTTTTGAACTTTGTTACTTGAAGTCTAATTTGGAGGACTCTAAATTACCTTGTATATAAATACAGCATCCATGTCGTGTCTTTTATACATTGCTGACTATATAAAGGAGCAAAGCTTTGGAATGCATTGACAGCAAATCAGATACTGGACTGTTCATAAAATATCCATCAGGAAATAGCCTTTTGTAGCCTTCGATGCTTACAAATGATTCCATTGGAACTTTGCACAGTTCTTTCTTCTATGGTGAATAATTTATGTAAAAAATGTTTTGCAGGAGGATAATAGATGTGGAATAAACAATTATATTTGAACTGATATAATGGATGCTTCAGGTATCTGGGCTAAACTCTGCCTGCAATCTTAGACACCCTACACCATTGGGCCTGTCCCATCATAAGAGATTCAAAAGTACAAACAAGACATCAAACAACTTATTTAGATATACTTTCTTGGCCTACTTATAAGTCCATCCATAGGAGTATGCAGCATTTGATTACGTTGAACTGGAATCCAGCATGAGTTATCCCATTAGCATGGGGGTTTTTGTACATGTATTGCTGATATGAGTAATTTATTCTAAAACATAAGTGGCCCCAGGATTCCCACCATGAAACAGCAGTACCTAACCCAAATTGTGGTGGGTGTCACCAATATTATCGAGAAATTAACAAAAAGAAAGAAATTTGGCCATAAATTGGTGTCATTTTCTAAATTTCTTTCTTTTTTATATCAGGATTCTGTCCCTTTAAGAGCACTCTCCAGTCTTCACCAGCCCAGCATTGGAAATTCCTTTTTCCAAATGTCTGGATTGTGCAAGTTTGGAGACAATGATAGCATTTTCCCATTAAATTTACCACCACACATTAAAAGCATAATTTCTGCAGGTCCAAAAGTTTTCACCCAATGAAGTATTCTGTGGGATGGGTTCTGGCATTTCTTTAGTTGAGTCTGGACAAGTCTGTGGCCTTAGGTACCATTAAGGTTCAAAACTCAGCCTTATCAGTTCACTTCCAGAGAACTCTTACTTCTCATTCCTTGGTGAGGGCCTTTATGCAGGATGTCGCTTGCATTGTTTCGTCTGTGCACATTCCATTGATTCTGTTGCACCTCAATATGGTTTTGTAATTTCTGTAGAACCCAGTAGCCATTATTTCAGCTTGCAGGCTTTCTAAATTAGTGGCCCTATTCTGTAATGAGCTGTTTCTTAAGCCACACAGGGAAAAGATGGTTCTGTGGCTTCAAGCCTTGCTTTTTGCTCAAGGTGGTCTCTTCTTTGCACATTACCCAGGACATTGTGCTACCATCTTTCTTTTTTGATCCTAACACCTTATAGAGATTGTTCCCTATTGTTTGGGTGTGGTTTGGGCTGTAAAAGAGTTTATCTATTCATCAGTCTAACTCCCTGTTTATCCCACTGGAAGGTTCCCATAAGGGGCAGGCTGTTTGTTCCACCCTTGCTAGGTAGATTCGTCAGTTCTTATCCTGGACCTATGACCTTAGGGAAAAGTTCCTCGCTATTATGCTATCAGAAGTGGTAGCTGTTGTTAGGCCTTCCAAAATCAGATTCCAGTTTCCCTGGTCTTTGAGGCAGCCACATGGCCTTGTGTTCACACATTTGCTAAGTTCTAGTGGGTAAATGTCCAGGCCTTAGCGGATTCTCGCTTCAGTCAAAGGGTTCTTCAGGCAGCCCTATGATCTGTCCTCTCCTGGTGTTTTTTTTTTTGTTTTTTTTTATTGCTGGAGTTGGTACTGTTGGCTGTTATTTGCTGTGTTGTCCACCTCAATCCTGTGTCCCTTGATGTACTTTAAAGATAATAGGACTTTAGAATTATCTGTTAAATCTTTTTCTTTTAGTACATGACTTGACTTAGGTCCCTTCCCAGCATGTCTAAAGTTGTCTGTAATCTATGCCGAATCCCCCTGTCTTCACAGTCAAGGTGGATGGGGAACCCTCCCCACTACGCTATTGTATTCTAACAGTAAGGACACTGTCCCACTGTCTGAATATACAGATTAGTGTTGCAGCCTATTGCATGCAGCACTGATCAAGTGACTTTTATTCGATGGGGGAGGTTGAACAGAAGTCAATTGGTCAGTCCCTTCTGAACCATCTGAATTCTGATACAAGTGTGACCATCTTTAGATCTCCTGTATTGTTTGCAACAAAACTAAAGGCGTGCTAGGAGTAGGAAGGGTAATTAATGCAGGGCTAGATTTTCAGCTTTGCCAATCACCTTCTCCAATCACCTGAAGGTGGAGCATAACTCATTGGTCTAAGAATTAGCCAATCCTATGTCCTGTACTTCATGAAAAGTGTTTTACAGGTAAGTAAAAATAAAATTTTTCTTTATAAGCAGTCCCGCACAGTAAAATGGAAAAATAATGTATTTCTATTAAACTGGTAAATGTTATTAAATTGTAGACTTAAAGCATTACTTGGGGAGGTTTTGTGGTCTGCAGATGTAAAAATGTCTTCAGCTAAGGTGTAAATGTTATCTTTAAATTAAATGGTTTCTTTTTTAGATCACATTCCGTGATAAAAGAGCTATGCTTTGATTGATTGAGTTAATCTAACAAAGTCTTGCAAGCCTAAACTAGTTACTAAACCAGTTTCAGTGCAAGATTGTAATGATTAGTGTATATAGTCCCAGAGGTATTCATTATAGACAGAATTGCTCTTGTTGCCTTGCATAGAGAAGCTAGATTTTCAATGAGAAATAAAATACTGCCTGTAAAAATAGACTATCTAATTAAGTTAAACTACTCTAGCATTTGGCTTGACATCTTCATTATTCAAAATTAAAAAGATGCTTCACTTGAGTACACAACTTACTATTGTTTATATTGTTGGAGTTTTGATAATTCCTAGGAAGGGTTGATTTTTAGCATGAATTTTCCAACCAGGAGTGTACATTAAAAATAATGTAGTAAAACTGTTTACCTGCCAGCCTGTCTGTCTGTATATATAAACCTAATGGGAACCATGTGGCAAGGTCTGAAAGGGTAGAGAAATTCAGAGTGCCAAGAAGAACAGAGCAGCAGAACTTTTGTGTTATGATTTCCAACATGGAACACACTCAGCCTCAACACAGGCAACCTGCTACTACTATAGATCCTTTATGGGTGAAAGCCAAAATGCAAACCAGACATTCTACAACAATTCTGAAAGATAAAACCATCAAGTGCTTTTTCTGTATAATAGCCATTCAAACACATATACATTTTTGGATTTTTGGAAATATATACCATGACACAGGTTATGACAAGTCCAGAGAGTGCAACTCCGCAACATAGTTTGATCTAAACGTAAAAAAAAATATTATTGTGTTTTTTTCAGGCTGAATGAAAACATTTATCAGTGTATGGGCAGTCCTACATGGACTGAAATCCGGCCGATTCAGCAGGGACCTCCCGAATTTCAATCCATGTATGGGCACTCTGCTTGTACACAAGTCGATCAATCGGTCGACTTGTGTACAACCAGCCTCTCTGGTTTTTCCCAAACGATTAGTGTCACCGGCTATAGCCGGCAACACTAATCATTGTATTCTTCCAGCAGGAAAGGGTCCCCACACTCCCCACTGACAGAACACAATAGCATCACGAGAGGGATTCCCCTATCAATAAAGACTGTGTTGATGGGGAAATTTTGCTATTTTCTTTCCTTCCACCCATAATGGAAGGAAAGAAAATTTCAAAATCTATGGCCTGCCTTAGGCATACAGGATTACACCCGTGGTGGAAGGAAAGAAAACTGCATAATCTATGGCCTAATGTAGGCATACAGGATTCCTTTTAGCTGGTGGTCAGGATGACCAGAAGCCCTGAGGGCATTAACTCTACACTACTAAGGCAGGCCATACATAAACAAATCTTCTTTCCCTAAACCATGGGCTGAAGGAAAGAAAATTGCTCACACTGTCAGCGTTGATAGGGGGAATCCCTCTCAAGCTATAGCCGCTGGCAGTGATCACATAAAAAAATCCAACAGGCTGGTTGTACTGATGTTGATTGATGAATGGACTTCAGTACAACCAGCCTGCCACACATGGATCAAAATATACCCAATTCCCACTGAACTGGCCAGATTTTAATCCCAGTACGGCCAGCTTAAGACAGCTAAACAAATTCTCACTAGTGCACAGGGGTATAAAGTCTGTGTCATCAGCAATCTTTACTTTCCTCAGCAGCCCCCCTAATGGGGTCCCCTTCCACCTCATGCCCCACAGTAGCCATGTGGGCTGCTATTGTTATGTAACTGGCAATAATTTTTCTGGAAACAGGGAAATACATCTTCTAGAGGAGCAATAGATTTATCTGGGGATTTCTAGCATCAGTATCCACTGGCACATTTTTTTGTGATAAATGCATCTTAGGTTAGGCATTTATTTTTCAGCATTCATTTGTATCTTGTACCATGAAGCAGTGAAAAAAGGAGCAGTCTCGGGTGCTATAGATAGTGGAACCTGTAGTTGTTCTTCCCAGCACATTCATGATATAACTGCTTTCCAAATCATTGTGATTTGTTATTTACAAAGAAATGGCCTGTTTTTATGTCCTGTAATTATGGTCTACTGGTTTTAGGTAACAGTTGACATTCATGCTGCTCCCAAATCGAACATACTGGGTGGGTACACATTATACCGGGTGGGTACACATTCAAAGTACATGGTAACCCTAACTGCATGACATTTAGTTTGCTTAAGCACTGCCCACTATAAAGAACTGCCATTTTTCTCCTATAGAAAATATTTATTTTCGCATTTCTTCATCCTTTGATACATGACAGCACTGTCCTACAGCCTCTTTGCAGCAAACTTGCTGACTACATACTTGTGCTCCAGTAACTTCTTCAAATCGCTTCTGAAGGTGGGTTTCCTGATATTTACAAGAGTTAAGCTGGCCATAGCTGGATCGAAATTCTGCTGGTTCAACAGGATCCAGACGAATTTCAACTCATCTTTAGCTGTTCCCAGACTTCAAGAGAAGTCGATTTAATGATCATCTTATCTCTAACTGGAATGTTGGAAAATTGTAATTTGATCAGCGCCTTTGGCTAGTCGACTGATTAGTGTATTCTGACCGTAGAGGAGTCCCCGCTGTCAGAATATAATAGTACAGTGGGGACAATTCCTCCATCCGCATTGCTTGTGTGGATGAGGGAATCTATGTATAGCCAGCCTTAGCAATGCCTGTGCAACATGCATCAGTATGGCCACTAGTAGTCCCCATTAGGAGAGGTGTGTGACAGAGAAACAATGAGTTGAGAGACAGGGACAGAGTATTGTCACCATATATTATGTTGTACCTAAACACGGATCTTCATGGTGTAAATATGTAAAAGCTTTAGATTTTAAAACATTGTAACTAACATTCAAAATATCATTACCTTGTTAACCCCTTGGCGCAAGCGCCTCCTCGCCGTTTAAGGGTTTTCAGATGCAGGGAGATGGGGTCTATAATCATGTGACCACCATGATTGGCGACCCCAGTGGTCACATGAAAAGAAAGCTTTCCGTTAGCCGCCAAACTCTGTGTCGGGAGTGCATAGGGCGCACGCTCTCAGCACATATGTGTTTGCAATGTGGTACACAAATATGCGCCACTTGGGGCCAAGAGGCTGCATATTTGTGTGCCAACGGGGCCAACAGGTTAAATATTAAATGGAGTTTTAATCATTAGGTTTATAACTAAACCTTTATTGGCAGAGCCTTTTTTTGCACATATTAAAATGCACATTTTGATACACGTTAACACATTTTATATCCCAAAAATTTTTACTTTTTTAAACAGAGACCCTGGAATACAATTGTGGTAGTTGCAATTTGTTATGTCACACAATATTTGCAATATTTGTACTGCTTTTAAAGGGGGCGAATCTTGATGTTAAATTCTGGCCATTTTATGGGGCTTGTATACATTAGTCACTATTAACCACTGTCAAAAAGGCATTGGGAGTTTGGCACTGCCATGGGGGACACATACAATGCAAACAATTTTTTTTTTTTTTAAATACCACATGGTAGGCAGAGGGTTTTTACATGTAGCTTCAAGGACAACATTGAAAATACAAATCTTCTAAATAACATGCATGGGAATACCTTAACACTGTATGGTGTTACAAAGCTGTGTTATTTTCACAGACAGGCTCAGCAACAATGTACACTAATAGCACATATATGCCTGTGGAATTCATTATTTAAGTTTGGAAAGGTTTTTTTTTTTTAAGGTAATTTGATTGGCAGCGAGAAATTAGCCAGTAGTTTGCTATGGCTGTTCTGTTCCTGTTCTTGCTGATACAAAACCTTTCTGCCACTACCCCATTTCCATCAAGCTCTCATTAAGAATTTAGAGACTGCAGATGATACAGCATCAGGACGTTTTTAAGGAGGGAGAATTATCTGAATTATACAAAAGAAAAAAAAAAGTAGAGGCAGGTATTTTACTGCAAGCATTAGGATTAGATGATACAACAGTATAAAATTGGCCAGCAGCAGGACAATTTTGTATAGCAATGCTAGGCCTAAATTAACTAAAGACAAAGTGTGCAGGATAGGGTGTTACTTAGTGAGGTGCACACTGTTCTTGCACCTAATTTTTCTTCCTTTCAAATTTTGCATCTGCTTGCTGTGAACAAAATTCCCATCCAAGAACAGACGCTTAGTAACAAGTAAGTGAATGCTTTGACCTAAAGAACCTAAATACATAAAAATAAATTAAATGAAAGCCCAATTTTTTTTTTGAAGGGGAGCCTTACTGCAAAAAAGAAGGATAACTATGAATCGGACAGCAGTTACCTCAACCGCAAAATGAAGTAATACAAAAAAACTCCAATAAGACCAAAGAAGAGGAAGCAAAGGGGTTCATAGCTCAAATCGCTAGCATTAAAAATTAAAGTACTCTGTGACCCCCCCTCCCCCCATTGATCCTTCTAAACCTGCTGAGCATAGTTCAAAGGCCATGCAGAGCATTATTGTTTAAAAAATTCTCCTGGGCTGAACTGCACATAAATTGGCTGGGGCCCTAAATCTCAAACCTGCAGGATTGCCCTCAAAAAGAAAACCCCATGCCTATTTATTAATACCCCTAAAATCCCAACATTTGTGTTTCAAATGCATTTTATTCTTTGCTGACAATCTGACAATGCTATTATGGCCAAGGGATAAATACATTCACTTTATATATACAGTATATATTTCAGTACATGAAAAATGCCTTGTGTGTCCAAGGTAGATTGCACAAAACTGTTGAGAGAGATAAAAAGAAAGTTGTGCCCTGAAAGATAATATGGTTTTGATAACTGCAGCTTGATAAATTAGCCTGCTGAGTGCTTTTAAATGAAGATGATCTATTAGTGTTGTCGAACATGTGAAATAAGACAAAAAGTTGTTTTCAGGATCATTGACTTAAACATATCAATGGCACTGTTGGACAATTCTTGCTGAGAGTTGAAATGATTTATGTAATGGACTCCAGGTTTCCACAGTAATGCATTAAGTTCTAAAACTATTGAGACTAAGTCATGCTGAGACAAAAGACTCTTCATTCTCAATGTATTCCATTCAGAAATTAAAGATAAGGTTCATCCTTTTTAAACTTCTCAAACTGTTCTCTGTGAAACATATTATCATAATATTTAAATGTCTACAAAGTAAAAGATGTATTTAATGAGCTCTGCGGTATACGGTATATTACATATTCACAAGCGTTTAATTTAATAACATTAGACGTGGGAGAACAAAATGCAATCAAAACACACTGGTTATCAAAAAAAGTAAAACCTTTCACTGTGTAGCTGTGTACAAAGATCATTCATGAATCGTTCACAAGTCTGGGAAGCACTCTCTTATGACCCTGGGTAGCTTTACTCCTTTGAATTGAATTTCCAAAACAGTGGAATTATTATTGGAATATGGCATGGAACTATTATACAGCTTTTCATTCCACCAGCAGGTGAAGATTTTAGTTCCTTTTCACATCTTAATTTAAGCCAGTTAAAAAACTATTTTTGTTTGCAGGATAAATAAATGAAGCTATAATTTATACACAGGAGTGGATGACCTATAAGCAATGGCTTATCCCTTATTGTATGACTAATTGAATGTTCAGTCAACAAAGTGTGACAAAGGCATGCATCCATTGCTGAGCTCTTTTGTTAGCTTACCCATAGCACTTTGTGATTCCTTTATGTATCACATATTTGTATATTGTATATATAAATAATAAAAAACTGATATAAAATAACACTTTAAAAATATATAAAAAATAAAAAGTATAATATAGTTTAAACATTGACAAAACAATTGAATAGCAGACTGCAACTTATAAGGCATAGCTTATTGTTTTAATAAAACAATATTTTATTAATGACTTTAAAATATAATATATAGTACTGTTACATAGAAAATTTCCTTGAAAAAGAAAAGAAAAGGAAATGTCTTGCAATACAAAACCATAAAATATGAATCAATCATGAACAGTGTGCTGTGTCTTGTCCATAAAAAGATATTCTTTAAGGGGATTGACGCGTTTCCTGGACGTAAGTCCACTTCATCAGGAGCCATCAACATCTAATTTCTACTATAGTTTAACTTTAAGAGTAAAAAAAAACTCGACTATTTGGTGAAGATGGAGTCTGGAAGCACTCATTCAAAGTGTTACTAAACCCAGGACCCTGCATTCACTATATCTGGTTTCCCACAGTACACAAATCATGACTTCTTATGACTTCTATCCGCATCTGGTTAAAGCTTGTAGGAGGAGTTTTCATTCTACTCTGACACTCCTATGAGGCTGCAGCACTCCTGACCCTCTGTCTGGACAGTGCTGATTGGCCCTGTGCTGATCACATGCACCCTCCCAAGAAAACAAAAAATAAACTCCTGAGCAATACACACCAAACTGAGCATGTGCAGAGTGACTCCAATGGCTCTTTTCTATCAGGAGATGGATTGGGAACAGTGGAAAAAGGGGAGGATCAGAGAAGACAGGGTCCAACCGCCTTTTTACACAGGGCAGAGGATTAACCCCTTAGGTTCCACAGTGATTATAACAAGCATGCATTACTGCATATACAGACTGATTTTGCTGTTGTGGGTTTAGTAAAACTTTAACCTCCCTGGCGGTATGATTATTTCAGATTTTTGATGCTCAAAGCGGTACATTGTTTTGCATGGAAATTTGGCGTTTTATATTGTAGGCCTGTAATTCTTAGGACTAACACACTTAAATCTGTCCAAACAAGAGTCTAGTAGACAGCTCGGGTATGATAAAGTTTGAAACAAAAATCATAAATTATAATATAATAAATAACTAAATAATTATAACAAATAATATAATAATAAAATTATTCAATAATGTAATCAAATCAAAAACACTGAAATTTGCTCAGTTGCAGAATTGTCGCTGTCATTACTTTCAGTGTTTGATGACGTATTTCCCCACAAATCACTATCGATCAATTCTGCAAGTGATTCTAATTTATTATCACTGTTTCTAGCTGCTCTAAAACTGCTTTTGATGTAAAGGGACGATTTTGGTTGCTATGGACAATCTCCAGTTTCCAGGCAGAAATAACAGTATTTAAAATATAAAACTGGATGCAGGGCACTGGACAAACCACTAGGGACAAAAGGGATGTGAAATTATTTGATACAGTAATCTGTAAGATTACCGTGTACTGTATATTTATTGTGTGTTTCACTTTTTGAATTTGGCGCCGGTCTCTGTCCCCGCACGTCGCAACGCTCGCAGGGAATGGAGCCTGGCGCTGTGATGAATCGAGCGGAGGACTGCTTGCACACACAGCGGGAGGACATCGCAGGATCCTAGGGACAAGGTAAGTGGATCCTGCAATGCGATCCCGAGTGTGGCTCGGGGTTACCGCTTTTAGTACTGAAAATCCACCCCAAGCCACACTTGGGAATACCGCCAGGGAGGTTAAAATGCCATCACACATTATTTGTATATTTGTCAGGATAAACAGGGTCCCTATGACTAATGATGCACCTCACTGGAATTTATATTAGTAACATTATCAATGTTTTGTAAGACCCAGAAATAATAGGAACAGATCCACAGAAATCCACACTACCTGACCGAATAAAAGGGAAGACAGATTTTTAAAGTTTGTTCAACTCATGCTGAGACTATATTTGTCTGCCTGTTTATAGAGCCAATGTCATGGGGTACCTGAGCGACACTTTGTGTCATATCATAATTTAATAAAAGCAGTGCAGAAAAAAAGTACAGCAGAAAGTTATAATCCCTTCCCCCATCCACCTGAGAAAAACTGAAGCATTTACACGTTTGCACTCTATGTAAGTTTTACATGATGTAATACTGTATTTATTCTCACTGGAGCCAGTCTCTAATATTTTGCCACATACTTTTCTTTCTATAGTAACATTATAATTGCTGCTGTCATATTGAATGTAATAACAAAACTGAAGGGTAATAATTAGAACTGCCATAGCTTACAGTGACTGAATCTACATTCAGTAATTGCTTTTGTAATGTGATTTATGCTGGAAAAAATTACGGAATTTTAAGAAACTTACATTTTATTAATACTTATTTTGTTTTGCTAATATTTTATTGGTTTTAGCATCTTTACTTTGATTTGCACATTTTATAAAAACATATTTTAAGTAAAGATGTGGAGCCACTAGGTGGGTTGAAGAATATCCACACTGTATGTCAGATGCCACTTTTTTTACATTGTTTTTCATTCGCTACACAACAGGGAAAGGAACTTGTACACTGAACTGAAAACGTTTTGTTTATTGATGCTTCTTAGTGAGTTTGCCCATAGACATTCACTAAAACAGAACTAATCGGACAGAAGCAAAGTGCTATGTGTGGATAAAGTATATATATATATATATATATATATATATATATATATATATATATATATATATATATATATATATATATATATATATATATATATATATATACAGTATCTCACAAAAGTGAGTACACCCCTCACATTTTTGTAAATATTTTATTACTGGTATATCTTTTCATGTGACAACACTGAAGAAATGACACTTTGCTACAATGCAAAGTAATGAGTGTACAGCTTGTATAATGGTGTAAATTTGCTGTACCCTCAAAATAACTCAACACACAGCCATTCATGTCTAAACTTCTGGGAACAAAAGTGAGTACACCCCTAAGTGAAAATGTCCAAATTGGGCCCAATTAGCTATTTTCCCTCCCCGGTGTCATGTGACTCATTAGTGCTACAAGGTCTCAGGTGTGAATGGGGAGCAAGTGTGTAAAATTTGATGTTTTTGCTCTCACTCTCTCATACCGGTTATTGGAAGTTCAACATGGCACCTCAAGACAAAGAACTCTCTGAGGAGCTGAAAAAAAAGAATTGTTGCTCTACATAAAGATGGCCTAGGCTATAAGATGATTGCCAATTCCCTGAAACTGAGCTGCAGAACGGTGGCCAAGACCATACAGCGGTTTAACAGGACAGGACAGGACAGGTTCCACTCAGAACAGGCCTCGCAATGGTTGAAAAAAGAAGTTGAGTGCACATACTCAGTGTCATATCCAGAAGTTGTCTTTGGAAAATAGACGTATGAGTGCTGCCAGCATTGCTGCAGAGGTTGAAGGGGTGGGGGGGGGGTCAGCCTGTCAGTTCTCAGACCATACGCCGCACACTGCATCAAATTGGTCTGCTTGGCTGTCATCCCAGAAGGAAGCCTCTTCTAAAGATGATGCACAAGAAAGCCCCCAAACAGTTTGATAAAGACAAGCAGACTACGGACATGGATCACTGGAACCATGTCCTCTGGTCTAATGAGACCAAGATAAACTTATTCGGTTCAGATGGTGTCAAGCGTGTGTGGCGGCAACCAGGTGAGGAGTACAAATACAAGTCTGTCTTGCCTGCATTCAAGCATGGTGGTGGGAGTGCCATGGTCTGGGGCTGCATGAGTGCTGCCGGCACTGGGGAGCTACAGTTCATTGAGGGAACCATGAATGCTAACATGTACTGTGACATACTGAAGCAGAGCATTAGCCCCTCCCTTTCGGAGACTGGGCCGCAGGGCAGTATTCCAACATGATATTGACCCCAAACACACATCCAAGACGACAACTGCCTTGGTAAAGAAACTGAGGGTAAAGGTGATGGACTGGCCAAGCATGTCTCCAGACCTAACCCCTATTGAGCATCTGTGGGGCATCCTCAAACAGAAGGTAGAGGAGTGCAAAGTCTCTAACATCCACCAGTTCCGCGATGCCATCATGGAGGAGTGGAAGAGGAGTCCAGTGGCAACCTGTGAAGCTTTGGTGAACTCCATGCCCAAGAGGGTTAAGGCAGTGCTGGAAAATAATGGTGGACACACAAAATATTTACAAAATGTGTACATTTTCACAGAGGGGTGTACTCACTTTTGTTGCCAGTGGTTTAGACATTAATGGCTGTGTGTTGAGTTATTTTGAGGGGACAGCAAATTTACACTGTTATACAAGCTGTACACTCACTACTTTACATTGTAGCAAAGTGTTGTTTCTTCAGTGTTGTAACATGAAAAGATATAATATAATATTTAAAAAAAATGTGAGGGGTGTACTCACTTTTGTAAGATACTGTATATATTTAAAAACATATAAAAAACTAATGAAAATAATACACCTACTGCAACTGTGCGACTGTGGAGAATGAAAAATATATGCACTCTCAAGAATAAGATTTTCTCAGAAGGCAGTCTTGTTTATCAAGGCTTACATTTGCTCTGGTCTTTACTGGAGAGTGCTTGCACACATGCACCAGAAGTAAAGTGTGTGTTGTGGAAAAAGGTTTTACTGCTGCTTCAATAGTGCTTTGGGTACTTCAAAATGATTGGGGATTTTTCTTTTTTTGCTAGCGTTCACCTTTTGGCTGTTTTTTTTTTATGTATACAGTTAAATAGTTATGGTAAAAATGGACCTCCATTTATACAAAACAATGGTTCCCTAATATATACATATATATGTATATGTATGTGTGTGTGTATATATATATATATATATATATATATATATATATATATATATATATATATATACACACACACAGTATATATGTAGTAAATGTTTCTGTGTTATTAACTTTTCCAGGATCCTCATGCTAATTTCCATGAATCATTTTTAATTGCATATGCTGGCAACAAGGTAAAACATTTTTGGATCACATGTACATTCAAGAAATTACATTTGTTTTCCTCAGATCAGATATTCAGCAACAATACAACTTAATGGTGCCCTAGGAATTTATTAAATGATTTTTGGTTCTTAAGAAAACTACCTAATGGAAATTCTACAAATGCCAGACTTTGCTATGCCTTTGGGGGGATAATGTTCCAAGATCAACATTAAAACAGCAGCACAATCATCTATTAGGGTCTAAAATGTGCTTTTCTAGAATAAAAATAACTTAGCTTGTAAAACTTGTTGTATTTGCGGTTACAGTGACAGATATATTTTATGTTCTCTTTTACAGTCTTACCCTGGACATAGCCTAGAGAATGAAGATTTTAACATCCCACCTATTACACCACCATCACTGCCAGAGCATTCACTGGTGTCATTGTCAGAGGCAGAATCAGGATACCATTCGCTGTGTCATCCCATGAACCAGAATGGCCTACTTCAATTTCACCCTCAAAATATGGATCTGCCAGCAATTACAGTATCAAATATGCTGGGTCAGGATGGGTCTCTAATTTCAAACTCCCTTTCAGTGGTAAGATAATCAGTTTATGTTTTGATGGGTTAAGAACAAAATATGTCAGACATTGTAAAGGCTGTTCCCATTGCTAATTTATGATTCTCAAGTATATTCTGTTTGTCAGGGATGTCATATATGAATTTCAAGAATCACAGTTATGTGATTACCTTTTAAGGCTCCAAATAAAAGCCATTGTACAGCCATGGCCAAAAGTTCTGAGAATGACCCATATATAAAATTTCCCAAAGTCTGCTGCATCAGTTTTTATGATGGCAATTTGCATATACTCCAGAATGTTATAAAGAGTGATCAGATGAATTGCAATTAATTGCAAAGTCCCTATTTGCCATGAAAATGAACCTAATCCCCCCCCCCCCCCCCCCCAAAAAAAAACATTTCCACTGCATTTGTGAAGAAGGTTTCCGGGAACCCAAGAAAGTTCAGCAAGTGCCAGGACCGTCTCCTACATTTGATTCAGCTGCGGGATCGGGGCACCACCAATGCAGAGCTTGCTCAGGAATGGCAGCAGGCAGGTGTGAATGCATCTGCAGCACAGTGAGGTGAAAACTTTTGGAGGATGGCCTGGTAGGACTTTTGGAGGAGGGCAGCAAAGAAACCACTTCTCTCCAGGAAAAACATCAGGGACAGACTGATATTCTGCAAAATGTACAGGGATTGGACTGCTGAGGACTGGGGTAAAGTCGTTTTCTCCAATGGATTCCCTTTCCAATTGTTTGGGGCATCCAGAAAAAACATTGTCCGGAGAAGAAAAGATGAGCGCTACCATCAGTCCTGTGTCATGCCAACAGTAAAGCATCCTGAGACCATTCATGTGTGGGGTTGCTTCTCAGCCAAGGGAGTGGGCTTATCCACAAATTTGCCTAAGAATACAGCCATGAATAAATATGGTACAAAAACATCCCCCGAAAGCAACTTTTCTCTACCATCCAAGAACAGTTTGGTGAGGAACAATGTCTTTTCCAGCATTATGGAGCACTTTGCCATAAGGCAGTGGATTGGGTAACAAAACATCAACATTTTGGGTCCATGGCCAGGAAACTCCCCAGACCTTAATCCTATTGTGAATGGTCAATCCTCAAGAGGCGTTTGAAAAAAAAAAAACCTCCACAAATTCTGACAAACTCCAAGCATTAATTATGTAAGAACGGACTGCCATCAGTCAGGGTGTGGCCCAGAAGTTGATTAACAGCATGCCAGGGCGAATTGCAGAGGTCTTGAAAAAGAAAGGTCAACACTGCAAATATTGACTCTTTGCATAAACTTAATATAATTGTCAACAAAAGAATTTGACACTTATGAAATGCTTGAAATTATACTTCAGTATACCATAGTAGCATCTGACAAAAAGATCTAAAAACACTGAAGCAGCAGACTTTGTGAAAATTAATATTTGTGTCATTTTTTAAAGCTTTGACCACGGCTGTACTGTATAGGTTCAGAACAACAGAACCCTTCTTTATTTTGCAATTTATGTAACTCCTCCACCCATGTTGCTTTTTTTTAAGGATGGTTTGTGAAATACTGCAAACATAACCTAACTTCCCTCTTTAAAATATTTGGTTTCTAGTCTGTACTGAAAAAACGGGAGGCCATTGGCGATTCTATAGATAATTTTGAATTACTATAAAGCCTAATGTTGGGCTTCTAGCTTAAGTGATCCTTAGGCATGTGCTAGTTTTGACTTATTTAGAAAATAAACCTACCATATTGCTAATTGAGATTGAGCACCTCAAAAACCTACCCAAACCCAAACCTTTAGCCTTATGAGCACTACTGGCAAATGCAAAATTTGCCAGGCTGACAGACGGTTACTATAAATGTATATTTTAAATGGTAGCTAAACTCAAGGACAAAACTGCAATATATTAGGGCAGATTTACTAAAACTAGAGAGTGCAAAATCTGGTGCAGCTCTGCACAGAAACCAATCAGCTTTCAGGTTTTATTGGCACAGTTTAATTGAACAAGGTGCAGTTAGATGCTGATTGGCTATTATGCACAGATTCTGAGTGCTCCAGTTTTAGTAAATCTCCCCCACGGTAGCTTACTTGATCTTGACCACTTCAGCACTTTCCCCCCTTCCTGCCCAGTACAATTTTCAGCTTTCAGTGACGTCGCAAGTTGAATGACAATTGTGCGGTCATGCAACACTGTATCCAAACTTAATTTGTTATAATTTTCTTCCCACAAATAGAGCTTTCTTTTGGTGGTATTTGATCACCTCTGGGGTTTTGCTAAACAAACTAAAAAAGACTGACATTTTTGAAAAAAAAAAGTGTTTCTTTGTTTTAGTTATAAAATTTGTTTTCTCCTTCACTGACGGGCACTGATGAGGCGGCACTGATGGGCACTGATGAGTTGGCTCTGATATGTAGAATTGATGGGCATTGATAGGCAGCACTGATATGCAGCACTGATGGGCACCGATAGGCGGCACTGACATGCAGCACTGATGGGCATTTATAGGCGGCACTGATGGGCACTAATAGGTGGCACTGATGGGCACTAATAGGTGGCACTAATGGGCACTGACAGGCGGCTGTGATGGGCACTGAAAGGCGGCACTGAGTGGCACTGATAGACAGTACTAATTGGCACTGACAGGTGGCACTAATGGGCAGCACTGATGATGAGGTACTGACAAGGGACTGACAGGTGTTACTGCTGGGCACTGATTGGCACTGTGATGGGCACTGATTGGCACTAATATGGGCACTGATTGGCACTTTGATTGGCATGGACATTTGTTTCTCGTGGGGCACTGACTGGCAGCTGATGGGCACTGACTGGCAGCTGTGGTGGCACATCTGATGGGGCTGTGCTGATTATCAGCACAGACCCCCCTCTGACAGGGAGAGCTGCCAATCGGGTCTCCCTGTCAGCGCAAACAAAGGAATGCTGTTTACCGGCACTTCCTGGTTCACGCGATGATCAGCTGTGATTGGTCACAGCTGATCACGTGGCAAGGAGCCTCCGTCAGAGGCTCCATACCACGATTGGAGATGCAGTGTGTCAGACTGACACACAGCACCTCTGATGGCCAGCATGTTATCCTGCTGGACGTCATATGATGCCCAGTCAGGATAACAGAACCACCGCCTGGCCATCTTTCTGCTATAGTCCAGGCGGAAAGTCGCAAAATATGGTGACTGCATTGGAACAGAAAATACAGAAATATGTGTTGATCTTGCAAAAAATGCAGTGCCCTTGTCATTTCCTGTAAGCCAAACTGCAAGCATAAAAATGTAATGGGGATGAAACAAGGCAGACATGTTTGACGTCCAGCCTGAGTGACAACCATGTTGTTCTCTACATAGTTACAATGAGCATAGCCACCTAGGGACAGAAAGTATGTTACTCGTAGGGTTACCTGCGTTTAAATACCATCAAGTGTCTTGCTTGGCTGTTTAGATCGAGATGAACCTAAAGATTAATTAACCCACCAATTTAACTGTTTCACAAAACATTTAAGGCATACTTCAAGTGATAACTCTTATGCCCCGTACACACGATCAGACTTTTCGACAACAAAACCGTAGATTTTTGTTGGAAGGTTGTTAGCTCCAACTTGTCTTGCATACACACGGTCACACAAATGTTGGCCAACAATTACGAACGTGGGAACATGATGTTGTACAAGACATACGACCAGCCAAGAAAAAGGAAGTTCAATAGCCAGTGTGGCTCCTTCTGCTTGATTCCGAGCATGCGTGAACTTTTGTGTGTCGGACTTGTGTACACACGATCGTAAATTCCAACAGCAAAGTTTTATTGGTGGAAAATTTGAGAACCTGCTAGCCAACATTTGTTGAGGAAAGGTCCGACAACAAATATTCAGTGGAGCATACACACGGTTGGATTTTCAGCCAACAAGCTCACATCCAACATTTGTTGTCCTAAAATCTGATCGTGTGTACGGGGCATTACAGTTTCTCATGTGCTTATGTTCTATAAAATAGCTCGAAAAAATGGCTGGTGTTATAGCTGATTACATGTGCACCACCATGACAAATGCAGATCAAACAGAGGCTAAGATGGCAGATTCATTGGCTGTAAAGGAGAGTTTAACTCCATATTAAACTTCATCATAAGACCATACTGAGTTGTATGCAAACCTAACTGAAACATATATCCTATGTTCCTTATCTTGACAAATTTTTCGAATAACTGTGTTCCTACATTGTAAAAAATCAAGCCAGAACAAGCTGACAACGTGTTTTACAATGGTGGTCTGCAGAATAATTTATCGTTTTAAGTACATAATAAAAGTAGCATAATTTTCCCTTCTCTTTTTTTACGTTGTTAAGAAAAAGACATACCGTTACCACATGGTAATAATAGAATAGAAAACAAATAAGAAAAGCAAATAGACAATAAACAAAGGGCTGAAATAGATGTTTTAATTGCTGCATTTCTGCACTGACAGAGCCAATTCTCTTTGTATTCAAACATCACTGCTTTGACAACCCACACATACATATGTTTTGTGCTGTGCCAATGGAAGGAAAGCATTTTTTTCCTAGGGTCTACTGGGAACGCTGTAAATCAGCAAATGGAGATACATTAAAGCTGCATGAATTTCTAATACAGTATGTTGCTATTACAGAAAAAAAGAATCAGTCTCATATTGAATAATGCAGCTTTCAAAGCTCAGCAGAAAATTTGATTACAAACAATTTGATTACGGGTTTCTGAAGAAATATTTCCAAAATATTGTGGCATTTTGCTCCCGTAATGCATAAAACATAACAGCAGACCCGTCTGCAAGTTCTTTTAGGACAGTAAAGAATAGATGATGTCAACTCTAATTACTTCAGTATCAAATAAGGCAAGCATTAGTCTGAAATGAAATGGATGTCACATTGTGTAAAAAGAAATGCTTTTAGACAATGTGACAGGGGATAAAGGCAATGAATAATTAGATATTCTTTGCACAATTTATCATAGCTTTATCAGTCGCGCCTTTTATTTTAGAAATTGTTCCATTTTATTCAATAACTTAGTACAAAATATCTGATATGACATCCGAAACACAAATTGTAATTCTTCAGGTTTTCTATGTCTTGGGCATCTCCCTAATTTGTCATTCCTAGTGTTTACAGTAGTTAGAGCCTAACATTTTTCGACTTATCACTTTTGTTTGAAGCCTTTAAAATGTGTTTTTATGTTGCCTAAAATATTATGTGGGTATTCTCACAACCTCTAATAGAAAATAACATTTGCTGGAACAAATAATACAATCTACTACAGTAGTAATGTGGTCAAATTCCAGATTCTGAGAAGGAAAAAAAAAAATTTTCATTCTCAAAAATGTTGTTGTAAAGGGATCAATTGGTTTTGACAGATCAGTCAACAAGAAACTGTTATCTGTAAATTTAGGTTTGACGCTGTAGGTTTTCATGGCAATGAGGTGAGCCAGTGAAAAGTGCCTGTATACTGCAGCATTAGTAGATTACTCCATCATTGGTAAATTGTTTTTCTCCTTCCATTCTGGGATATAGACAGAAGATTTGTTAAAATATAAAGACTGTTATTGTTCTAAAGATTGATCAGGTGAGTGGGTTTCTGCTGTGCTCAATCAGTGGCTCTGCAAAAAAATACATAGTATGCCTGTTGATACACCAACCACAAAAAAATAAGGTTCATGGTACATGCCACATTACAACTACTCATAAATGTACTTGGTTTCTTGTTCAAGGGCATCATCTTTAGACTGTATACAGGAAGTGAAGCCCTTGAGCACAGACACATTGACCAAGCAAATATAAAATAATTCTGTACCATGGGGGTTGATTTACTAAACGCAAAAGGACTGTTCACTTTGCAGATGAAGTTGCACTATGCAAAGGAATTTTCCCCAGTAATTATTAAAAAAGGTGATGCTTTGAAAGCCTTTTTTTTTTCTTGCACCTGATCAGGTATTCTTTGAAATGTGGAATTTCACCACATTCATTAAGCTCCGGGGAAAATTGCCTTGCAAAGTGCAACTCCCCTTGCAAAGTAAACAAGCAACCCCTTAAACCTCATACACACTCAGCAAACGAGGAGCTCGGGAGGAGATCCTGTACTAACAATCCAATGTTAGCACGGTGATCTCCCTACTGAGCTATTGTGTTCTGCTCATCCCCCCATCCCCAGAACACACCGTCAGCTCTAAGATGTAGATTATGTACAGTAAGTCTAAGTAAACAAAGTGTCAAAGCTCTACAGCCCTGTTCCTTATACTTATCTATAATAAAATAAAATAAAACATAATGAAGAGATAACATATAGAGCAGTATTATTTGGAGTTCACAGAGTATTTCAAAATAAACTGACTTTGTATGCCCTTTGAAGTTATGGAAGGCTCCTTTGAATGCATCTTCTAAAAGAAGGCCATGTGCCACTTCCAAAGGGTATCCAGCTTATTTCTTAATTTGGTAAAAATGCAGTGATGTTTGATAACCTGTATCAATTAAATATTTTTTATTATTTTACCTGTCTCAGTTGATTTTGCTTGGTTGTGGTTGCTAATGTTCAGATTTTTAGTTCAAAAGCACCAGAAGAACAAATAGTTGGCTGAATTTGGAAATCAGTGTTTAAAAAACACTCAGACGTGTAAAAAAAAGAGTGAAATGTTTGAGCAAACTTAGTGTGTACTTTATTTCACAAAGTTAAGCAAAAAATAGCAGCTGGATAGTAAGTGTAAGGGCACCTTACATTTGACTTACCAAGATATCAAATTGGTTAACAACATTTGTTATGGCCAGCCCATTGACATAATACCCTTAAACATCCTGGTCTAATTTGACAAATATTATACTTTGTGTAGTGATCTAACACATGAATATATCACGTCTTTGTAATGGTAAAAACTATTTGACTAATAACTCAATATCCCAAATCATATCATAAAAAAGCACGATTAGAGACTCACTGACCTTTTTCATTTGTTTAAGTTTGCATAGTAAAATTACAGTTATAACCTATGCACTAATGGCACATCATGTGGTCTGTTAATAGGTTTTCAAATATGGTATAATTACTTCTGAGTGAACAGGACATATTTTATTTATGGGTTTTAAAAACCATAAGAGTTACAGTGGTGTGAAAAAGTGTTTGCCCCCTTCCTCATTTCCTGTTCCTTTGCATGTTTGTCACACTTAAGTGTTTCGGAACATCAAACCAATTTAAACAATAGTCAAGGACAACACAAGTAAACACAAAATGCAATTTGTAAATGAAGGTGTTTATTATTAAAGGTGAAAAAAAATCCAAACCATCATGGCCCTGTGTGAAAAAGTGATTGCCCCCCTTGTTAAAACATACTATAACTGTGGTTGTCCACACCTGAGTTCAATTTCTCTAGCCACACCCAGGCCTGATTATTGCCACACCTGTTCACAATCAAGGCATCACTTAAAGTGGAGTTCCACCCACTTTTACAACTCTTCAGCATCCCTCACTAAACTGTGCACTGTAAACAAATTGGATATTTTTTTTATTTTTTTTTCAGCACAGACTGTATATCTGCTGTATTCATTTTTCACTTCCTCCTCCCTGGCCGCGGCCCATCGCATCATTTCCTGTTTGCAATGCCTCCTGGGAAGAGACAGCAACTTCCTCTCAAACTGCCATTGCTATGGAAACCTGACCTGAAACCTATTACACTGCTTATTCTGCACTGAGCATGTACGAGATCTGCAAGGATGAGATCCAGGAAGAAATACAGTCTGGCTTCAGATGCCCACACTTAAGATGGCCACGGCCTAATGCAAGTTTATAAAATAACAAACTACTGCTAAAAACTAACAAAACAGACCTTAGTTTACAGACTAACTTTACTAGAATACATTAAGCTTGTGTATTCTAGGGGTATTTTTATTTAAAAAGTATAATTTCGGCCGGAACACTGCTTTAAATAGGAGCTGCTTGACACAGTAAGGTCCACCAGAAGATCCTTAAAAGCTACACATCATGCCGAGACCCAAAGAAATTCAGGAACAATTGAGAAAGAAAGTAATTGAGATCTATCAGTCTGGAAAGGGTTATAAAGCCATTTCCAAAGCTTTGGGAATCCAGCGAACCACAGTGAGAGCCATTATCCACAAATGGCGAAGACATGGAACAGTGGTGAACCTTCCCAGAAGTGGCCGGCCGCCCAAAATTACCCCAAGAGCGCAGCGACGACTCATCCAAGAGGTCACAAAAGACCCCACAACAACGTCCAAGGAACTGCAGGCCTCACTTGCCTCAGTTAAGGTCAGCGTTCATGCCTCCACCATCAGGAAAAGACTGGGCAAAAATGGCCTGCATGGCAGAGTTCCAAGGAGAAAACCACTGCTGAGCAAAAAGAACATCAAAGCTTGTCTCAATTTCTCCACAACACATCTTGATGATCCCCAAGACTTTTGGGACAACATTCTGTGGACCGATGAGACAAAAGTGGAACTCTTTGGAAGGTGTGTGTCCAAGTATATCTGGCGTAGAAGGAACACTGCATTTCAGAAAAAGAACATTATACCAACAGTAAAATATGGTGGTGGTAGTGTGATGGTCTGGGTCTGTTTTGCTGCTTCAGGACCTGGAAGACTTGCCGTGATAAAAGGAACTATGAATTCTGCTGTCTACCAAGAGATCCTGAAGGAGAATGTCCGACCATCTGTTCGTGGACTCAAGCTGAAACGAACTTGGGTTCTGCAGCAGGACAATGATCCTAAACACACCAGCAAGTTCACCACCGAATGGCTGAAGAAAAACAAAATGAAGACTTTGGAGTGGCCTAGCCAAAGTCCTGACCTGAATCCTATTGAGATGTTGTGGTATGACCTTAAAAAGGCCGTTCATGCTCGAAAACCCTCTAATGTAACTGAATTAGGACAATTCTGCAAAGATGAGTGGGCCAAAATTCCTCCAGGACGCTGTAAAAGCCTCATTGCGCGTTATCGCAAACGCTTGGTTGCAGTTGTTGCTGCTAAGGGTGGCCCAACCAGTTATTAGGTTTAGGGGGCAATCACTTTTTCACACAGGGCCATGATGGTTTGGATTTTTTTTCACCTTTAATAATAAACACCTTCATTTACAAATTGCATTTTGTGTTTACTTGTGTTGTCCTTGACTATTGTTTAAATTGGTTTGATGTTCCGAAACACTTAAGTGTGACAAACATGCAAAGGAACAGGAAATGAGGCAAACACTTTTTCACACCACTGTACAGGTAAATATAATGCAAGAGGCTGTTCAACTTTCTAAAGGCATAGATAACAGGCAAATGTTTATGTAAAAACTAGGCAAGAAAACGTAATTTAAAAATGTTAGTTTTTTTTTTTTTTAATTGCATGCCATCTTATGACAACTTAAAGCGGAACTTCACCCCTAAAGGGAAGTTCTGCTTTTCAGCCTCCTCCCCCCTCCTCTTCAACATGTGGTCACTTTTTTTGGGCAGTGGGTACCTGGTTTTCACAGGTACCCACTTCTGCCTGGATCACCTAGGAATCACCGCAGCCTCTTGGGACATGTCACAAGTCCCAGGAGGCTGTGGGATCAAATCACAGAGTGCAGCATAGCTCGCACATGTGCAGTGGGGAGCATGAAGGTGCCAGGGACCTGAATAACAAGCCCAAGTCCAGACTGCGCTGGATCCCTGGATGGGTAAGTGTCCTTTTTATTACAGCAATTGTAGCTGGTCACTTTTAATTATTTTGGGGGCCCTGAAGAAATTCTTTAAGAGCATTGGTAAAACATTCAAAGAAGTTCTGTTTCTACATTAACTATTGTGTAAGAAAATCAGTTACTCCAAGGAATATTTAGTTTACTCTTAATCCAAATTCTTCACTTTGTCAAACATCCAAAGGTGACAAAAGAATGAAAAGAAATAGGATACTGCAACATAAATAATAAATATTTAATAAATAAATAATAATACATTTTATGCACATTTTCATTATTTCTGGTAGTAATAAGACATACCATTTTCCAAAACAACAAGGTAGCAAGTGGTAATAGGGAATTGGGAAGGGAGGGGGTGTGGCCAGAAGTAATAAGCAGACATTGCTCTTTAGGGCCACTTTATCATGGCAATTATTTATAGCGTAGGTCCACCTAAATCTGAATTTCTCCCAAGAAGATGACATCACCACTACTCCTTGACCATTGACACCACACTTATAACATATGAAAATAGTAACTTAGTAGGCAGAATTTAAAATAGAATAAAAAATCATTAAACCTTCTCATAATCTAATACAGTACTAATGTCATTTTTGCAGATGCCCATTTATTGACCTTGACACCATCATCATATATATTGTTAAACATCATCATCACTTAATTTGACAAAAAAATAAAGTGTTTAGATTTGCCCAACACATTTGTATTGTTATAGTGATATAAGGGCAATGCCACATGTGACCTTAGCCAAAACATAAATGCATGCTAATGTAGTTTGGATCTTCCAACTATCTCTTATTTATTATTAAAATAAACAGGTGCGCTAATCTATAAGAATATTCACCGTGCAAAAACACACATGACAAAAATTTAAGGGCATAAGGTCCACTCCTACAAAGACAAGTGTATAAAAAAAAATAAAAAAAATTGGATGAAGTGAAAAATATCCGATTCAGTTCATAAAAGGTGCAAAAAGAAAAAAAATGTGCATAAAAAGATGTGCATGAAAAATGTCCAACTGACAAACCCTTATACAAAAGGGACCTGAGTGAACCAAATATTTGAAAAATTCTGTGCTCTTCAAGGGAATTGGGTGATCCAAATATAAGGGAACTTTAGTGCTCTTCAAAACACGAAAAAAAAAATATCCCATCACCACATAGATTCACTTGTTACCAGCAGTAGTTTCAAGCATTGGATAATAATCTCACCATGCTCCAACAGACTGGGCTGTAAAAACGAACCAAATTCCAGATAACAGCAGTATCAGACACTGGACAATGATCCCATCAGGCTCCAACATTTTAAGCTGTAAAAGAGGACCTGGTTTTCCAATGGACGCAGAAATCACGGTATCTTTGGAAAAGCTGATATCCAATCTGGCAGCTCAAGGATAAATCCCAGAGCAAAAAGGAAGACGAGGATAGCCTCATAGTGCAATATGTTTCAACAGAAGGGTTTATTAAAACAGCACACTAAAAACTTACATCAGGGCAACCAAACATCAGCAAAAATAAATGCACATAAAAAACAGAGCGATGGTTTGCACCAACCAGCTCAAACGGTTAGACGTTTCACAATGGTCTCCACCCGACTAGTTTCTCCATAATAGGCTTCAGCTGGGAAGGACTCCTTTGTGCATTTATTTTTGCTGATATTTGGTTGCTTTGATGTAAGTTTTTTGACACTTTTTGGGGAACCGGTGACATTACAGTAATCAGTGCTAAAAATATGCATTGTTATTGTACCAATGACACTGGCAGAGAAGGGGATAACATCAGGGGCGATCAAGGGGTTAAATGTGTTCCATGGGCGTGTTTACTAACTGTATGGGGGACTGTGTGACTGGGGAAACGCATAGCAGAAAGACAGGATCTGTGTGATCTCCTCTGTCAGAACAGAGATTTGTCTTGTTTACACAAGCAGATCCACATTCTGTCACTGCGGGGAACGATCATGGTTGGCAGTGGACATCGAGTCTGCCCCACCCGCTGATTGGCTCCCCTGCTGGCAAGTGGGCGCCCACAAATCGCCTTGTACAAGCCGATGTACAATGATGGCGATTCACGGGATCAAGCCACATTGCTGCAGTACAACTGCGGCGGCTGGTCCTTAAGCAGTTAAATTGCCAGGCTTTGCAGTAGATATCTGATTTCAGCTTGTTGTTTAAAAGTACATTCAGATATTTTTATAATTCAAAATACACTAAATGTATTCCACTTTGCATTTAATTAAATAAATTTTAGACAATTATTGTCCATTTTTGTTACATCCCTTTGTTGTGAAATATCACCTTCACAGGTGAACCTGCTTAATATTATGTCTTCTGCACATTTAGACACCTTTCTTTCCAACCAACAATGACATTTACAAAAATATTAAAGGGACCCTGTCACCAGACGCTAAGGTTCCTCCCTTCAGCTCATATGTTTTGTAGTAACATATGGGCTGGCAGAAGGAATATTAAAGGGACCCTGTTACCAGACACTAAGGTTCCTCCCTTCAGCTCATACGTTTTGCAGTAACATATGGGCATACAGTGGAAAAAGCAGGTGTTCATACACCCAAAAGTGTAAAATACCTGCGGTGTTCAGGGATTAGCAAAGAAGTGGAATGCGAAGACACAGGCTGCCGGAAAGGTAAGTATTACAACTTATTTTACAGGCTGGCATCCTTTTAGTATTGACCCTGTAATCACAGGGTCACGTTAAAGAGAATTGGAGATAACCAATCCATGTTGCCGAGCACTAGCACTTATGACCAAGTGATATTTGCTTCTAACATTGATGTCTTTCTTCCTTGCCTTTCAACTAGTTGCTTACCTTATTTTTACTTATTTTATCATTTTTAAAATGCCATACCTGCTCTTTTTTTGTAATAATCAGCTGTGAGATTCATATTCCTTTAAAAAAACATATGCATATTTTTGTCTTACCTTAATGTAGTGTTGGGTTTTCATAAAAATGGTCAAATTAGTTTGACATCAGTTATTCAGGAAACCATGTTGGCAGGAAGGAATAATTTATCTTTAAGAATACTTATGGTAATTTACTTCCTTTAGAATCTCTTAGCATATCTTCCATTATTTTACTGTATTCTCTATTTCTTTTACATTAATAAGGACACAACAGAAGGTCATAACAAGCCAGTGGGTAAGCCAACTAACCAACTTTTAACTAAACCTAAAACATAAGTATTGGGTTAAATTTTAATCTAAAGACTTATACTTTTCATAGAGATACTGCATTGTCTTCTTATACCAGAAGGTATTTACATGTGCTCACATCCAACGTAAGACCCAAAAACAAGGAACTCAATCTTTGCTTATGGATAAGTTGGCTCAATTATGCAAATAATTCTTTTTTTCCAGTTTAGCTATCTGTGTATCCGGAACCGCCGGCATATAGCACAGATATAGCCATAAGTGTACAGAGCCACTATTAACAACTGTCATGTACCTTGAGGCTGAGCCTGACATGCAGAAGGAGGCCTCTCATACAGCCCCAGCTCAGGAACCACTGATGTTGCGACAGTGGTCGCGAGAGTGGGGTGAGGTATGTGTAGTCTTCCGCTGGAAGTAGTGAGGTGTGTAGCAGGTGCATCACCAGATTTGGCCAGATAGCTGGAACAATAGATGACAGCAGGAGCAGCAGGCCCAAGGCTAGTAGACAGCAGGCAACGGGAGACAGCGAGCAGGAAGACTGGTGGCCCACAGCAGAAGAAGCTCCAGCGGGAGCTATGCAGGTTCAGGCAGGGCAGAAGAAAAACTGGATGCAAGGTCAGACAAGCCAGGTCGGCAAATAGACAGTCAGATGCAGGCATAGATGTCAGGTAAGATATCGTCAGGGTACAGGCAAAGATTGGCAACACAAGATCAGACAGATAAGCAGAAAGCAGAGCAAAGTTCAGAGACAAGCCAAGGTCAGGATAGGTATCATTCAAGCAAAGTCAGGAGCAAGCCAGGTCAAACACAGAAGTCAACAGGATCAGATACAGAAACATGGGTACAGCTGCATATCAGCAGACAGTAATGGGCTAGTGCAGCTGCAGCACTTATATAGAACACTTGGCACCAGTGTCAATGGCTAATTCACAGCGGGATGGGCACCCGCAGACCTGCATCTGCGCATTTGCATGTGCCTCGGGAACTTCAGCTGCAATATATGGCCAGCATGTTCCTGACACCAACTTGCATACAGCCATTTGAGGCTTCTTAGCCCTCATCAGTACAAAATGTGGCCCTATGGTGTAGGGTTT
The DNA here is from genome assembly GCA_028564925.1 of Lithobates sylvaticus. NCBI lineage: Eukaryota > Metazoa > Chordata > Amphibia > Anura > Ranidae > Lithobates > Lithobates sylvaticus. The sequence continues at coordinate 123,330,180 of CM053030.1, read as the reverse complement.
GTTCAGGGGGACAGCACAGCCATTTGCAGGTAGGAGGGATCCAGGGGGCAGAGGCTGCAGATGCTGGAACATGTTACATGTTCCACCCTACAAACGGGTGGTACCTGTAACATGTTCCAAAGGTGAACTTATCCTTTAAGATCATGGTGAGGTAATACAAAAGAAACCAAAAGGCTCACACCTAAAGTACTGTGTGTACTGTAATATTTTCCATGAAAATAAAATGCCTTCAGGTTACTGAATTTCAACATGTTGGGGTTCCTGCCTCATATTCCTTGGTTGGCTGGGAGTCACAATTCACCTAGCTCATTAGTATTAATATAATAGCACTTCATGGTGAATATTTGCTAGCATACCCTGTTTCCCCGAAAATAAGACCTAGCGTGATTGTCGGTGATGGCTGCAATATAAGCCCTACCCCCCAAATAAGCCCTAGTTAAAGTCCTTGTAGGTCTTATTTTTAGGGTAGGGCTTATTTTCGGGGAAACAGGGTATTAGAGAATGTTCACTTTACAAGTGAACAAAGTGAAGCTGCATTCACTGTAATCCTCCAGTCAAGTGCAAGTGAAAATTATATATATACAGTATTTATATTTTCTTTTTATTGAAGTGGTTGCAAACCCTAACGTGTACCCAGTGAAGTGACTAGCCTCAGGTTATACACAGAGATTAAAAAAAGCTTCCTACATAAATTGTACCTGTTTATCCACAGTCTTCTCGCCTGATTGGAGGGAAGGGATGCACCCCCCTTCAGGCAGCACACAGGAACAGAGCTGAGGCTGTCAATTACAGGCTGTATGCTCCCTCCCCTGTCACCTTTTTTCTCTTGGTGTCAGAAAAACTTGTCAGAGGTGATTCATGCAGATAGCAGAGGAACGAGGCAGCAGACAGAAGTGACACTTAGTGCTCTGAATTAAGACAAGTACACAATATAGAAGGGTGTGCTTTGTTCATATTTCATGTCTGAGGATTACAACGACTTTAAATGTTTAATCAGATGTCCATAGTGAACATGGCTTAGCCTTATTCACTAAGCTGAACTAAGTGAACATAAGCTTTCAAGATTGAACATTTTCTACCCCTCTTTTAAACCCATATGAAAACAGTGCGTACAGAACCAAGCAACATAACATAATAAACTGGCGCTAAAATAATATACCTGTTATGGTTATATATAGAAAATATTATAAACTGTTGCCCTTTACAAAACGTATTTTATTAAACATCTAACCTAATAAACAGCAGTAAAGGCTGTTGAATAATACATATAACATTATACGTTGTAAAAAAAAAAAAAGGAATAAAACTGAAATTGCTTATACTATTTATGCATATTAAAAATACTAGTTTCACATACATTCCTAAAGATACAATTCTTTCAAAATATAAACAAGTAAAACAAGGCATAGGGTTATTACAACATGAAAATTAGAGAAGAAAAACACAATTAAACATTTTTGTAATGGGACTGAAATCTTTCTTTTAAATATCCAGCAAATAGTAATTTGCATTTAATGCTACAGCTAGACCATTTTCATCTGCACAAATGGTTATTGGTTGTGACCTACTGCTAGGTGGGTCACGTTTAGCATTTTTTTTTTTGCTACTTTGATAAATTATATTGTCTATCTGCTTTATTTGTCACACTGTAAGGCCTAAAATATAGTGCTTTGCTTTGTGTTTCTAATGAGATAGCAATTAATTCAATAACAGTATTTTAGGTTAAGTGTATATAAACATCTTGTGCTTCATCAATATAAATGAATCCAGGCTGTTAGCCTTTTTTGTAATAATAGAATATAATTTGAACATACAATATTATTTACTCTATATTGCTTTCCAAAATACTGAACTGTAATATATTATCGTTATAAAAAATATAAGATATGGCATATAGAAAAACAGAATCGGCAGGAACACTCAGAGGACAAATTGGTATTATTAAAACATTAAACTATTTATTATTTGGACTTAAAGCTGGTAAATTGGGGTTAAGGATAATTCAATTTTTACCCCCTATGCATTGTTTTATATTTTTATATTTCCCATTGTGCGTTTTATATATTGCTGTGTGATTGATTACTGTCCTATGTAATTACATTTTATTTATGCTATAAAATTGTGTTGTTCTTTCTCGAAATTTCCATAATTTTATACTAGAGCTACTTCTTTTTTCCCTTTAGATTTATTTACTACCTTTAGGAGTAGAAAAGGCCAATTTCAATCATGTTTGAAATAACTCATTTTAGACAAGTACGTGCTGCTCTGCTTACAAAACATATATGAGTGGAATATGCAATTACCACAACTCAGTTTCCTGCCACAGAAACATTTCAGCATTATAGCATTACAGAAATAGAATGACATGCATAATGAAAGATTTCAAGATTCACCCAAGGCATTTATTCTCTTCACCTTAATGTTCTCACCAGTAGCAGAGTATCCATTAAAAGGTACTATGAATTATGGTTGCTTAGCAACTGCAAGGAGCTTGTAACAGCACCAAAGAATGGAATGGCTGGTTGATAAAATGAATTTTCTTTGAGTATTAGTCTGTTGAAACTGCCTTTTCTTGTGGAACATAAAGTGCATTTATTTGTCTCATGCATTTTTTATTAGAAAATTATTTGAGTTCCAGGGGCTTGAATCATTTTACTACACAAGATATTTGATGTTAATGTGTTGTACTAAAAGAAAAAAAAAAGAAAATACATTTTCTTCAAAGCAAAGGCATCAACATTTTTATGTAAGTCTCTTTGAAGCATAATCTTTAAAAAAATGCATAGACCAACATAATGGTGCCAAGAATAATTCAGTGAAATGGTCAGTATCAAGTAAAGTTTAAAAATATAAATTGTAAACGTTTTTAATACCTTACGAAAAACATCAATGCACATGAATTAAGCCAACATTGTGTACATAAGGGTTTATTTGCACATAAATTTAAATCTTGCATTTGAAAATGGTGTGTACTTAGAGGCAAAGTCCTTAAAGCTTCCACCCAAAATCAATCTTTTAGTTATGGCAATATGCAGGAAGTTTTTACTCTCCTTGTTAGGATATTTATCTTATTTTGCTTTACAGAGAATACACCTGATGAAGAAAGATTTGGTTTATTTAAAGAGAGAATCTTAAGTAAAGTACACACACATACACTATATTACCAAAAGTATTGTGACACCTGCCTTTACATACACATGAATTTTAATGGAATCACAATCTTAGTCCGTAGGGTTTAATATTGAGTTGGCCCACTCTTAGCAGCTATAACAGCTTCAACTCTTCTGGGAAGGCTGTCCACAAGGTTTAGGAGTGTGTCTATGGGAATGTTTGACCATTCTTCCAGAAGCGCATTTGTAAGGTCAGGCACTGATATTGGACAAGAAGGCTTGGCTCGTAGTCTCTGCTCTAATTCATCCCCAAGTTGTTTTATAGGGTTGAGGTCAGTCAAGTTCCTCTACCCGAAACTCACTCATCCATGTCTTTATGCACCTTGCTTTGTGCACTGGTCCAAAACATTTGGTGGAGGGGGTTTATGGTGTGGGTTGTTTTTCAGGGGTTGTGCTTGGCTCCTTAGCTCCAGTGAAGGGAACTCTTAGAGCATTGGCATCAGCATACCAAGACATTATGGACCTTGTTTGGTGCACAGTCATGTTGGAACAGGAAGGGGCCATCCCCAAACTGTTCCAACAAAGTTGGGAGCATTAAATTGTCCAAAATGTCTTAGTATGCTGACGCCTTAAGAGTTCCTCTTCACTGGAACTAAGGGGCCAGGCCTAACCCCTTGAGAAAAACCCCACACCGTAATCCCCCTCCACCAAGTGATTTGGACCAGTCCACAAAGCCAATGTCAATAAAGACATGGGTGAGTGAGTTTGGGGTGGAGGAACTTGACTGGCCTTCACAGAGTCCTGACTGCAACCCGACAGAACACCTTTGGGATGAATTAGAGCAAAAACTGTGAGCCAGGCCTTCTCGTCCACACCAGTGCCTGACCTCACAAATGCCCTTCTGAAAGAATGGTCAAAAATTCCCATAGACACACCCCTAAACCATGTGGACAGCCTTCCCAGAAAAGTTGAAACTGTTATACCTGCAACTCAATATTGAACCCTACGTGCTAAGACTGGGATGCCATTAAAGTTCATATGTGCATAAAGGCAGGCGCCCCAATACTTTTGGTAATATAGTGTATAAAAGCCAGTGGATTTGATTTATTAAAGGCAAATAGACTGTGAACTTTGTAAGTACAGTTGCATGTATTTCCCCCCGAGCTTAGTGAATGTGGTGAAACTCTGCTCTGCTTCCCTTTTGGATTAATAAAGTATTTCTGTATTCTGTATTTCCATTATCCAATCACGTGCAAGCAATAGTGCTGTTTTTTTTTTCTTTTTTATTTCTTTTGCACCAGATAGAATATTCTTTGCAAAATGAAGCTTCACCACATTCATTAAGCTCTGGGGAAAATGAGTGCAACCGAACTTGCAAAGTGCACAATCTATTTGCCTTTGGTAAATCAAATCAAAGGTGTTTTGGCATCCCTAATGGGAGGTTTTTGAAGGACTTGGCATAGTTACCAGGTCAGCATTGGATACATTTAGGATTAGCACAATGAGGAAGAAGGTGTATATATGGCTTATATATGGTAGAGTATTTTAACATTCGATAGGTATTGTACAAGACAAGATTGAAGAATATTTTCAGGCAAGTATCTTTCTAGACAATGCATCTACAAGACTTTCATCTAATCTTTTGTGATCCTTGGCTTCCATTACCATTGCCTATTAAGGATTGCACAAATGAATAGTGACATGGGTTATGAGTTTAAAGCACTTCTTCCCCAAGTCTATATTTTTAGAACATTGTGACTGACAGTTCCATGGGTTCAAGGTTTTTACTCTCATTTAATTGAACCTAAACTCAAGTGATATATACTAAATTATAGGGAACCTGTAGAAATGTTAATCGTGCATAAGGAATACCCCATAAATGCTTCAATTTCCTCCTAAAAAATAATACTGAATTTCCTGGTATGTGGGGGAGCCTAAGTACTTATATGTCTACAGTCCTATAACTTTGCAGTGTGAGATCTAAGACACTGATGCCTTTGACTGCTAGTCTCAGGCAATTTAAGTGAAATTTGATGATGTCACTACTGTGGTGCTCACTGTTCTCCATGCTAAAGGCTCTGGCAGGAGAAAGCAAAATGCTACCAAAAATCCACATAGAGACACAGTGCAGAAGAAGGCATAGTAAGTCAGTAATGGGGAAAGATTAGACCCTCTTTAATTCACTAATTGTGACCCTTGGAACCAGTTCTTACATAAGGCAACCTTACAAATATGCTAAAACTGCTTGGATTGGGAAAAATCCATACAGTTGCAAACATTCCCTGTTTAATCTATTTCAGGATTTTATATTCCCTGCAAGTTGTTTATCATATTTCTAGACAAAAACAGTGCAGAAAATATCTTTACATTGCATAAACATGCCTGGCCTATATGAGCATTATATATATATAGGTCATGAATCAGTGGAGAGAAAGATTGTTTGGTAGTTATATCTTTATGTCTGTGTGTACCTTTGTACACACAGACATAATGTCTTTGCACTGCATTGTATTTAGAACTGCTATGGACCAGTTTTGGCTACACTTACAAAGTTCTTTTGTTATAAGGTCAGCATCCTGAAATGGGCACCTTTTATATTTCTGGTAATGCTGTTAAAAACTTGCAGATCAATAGGGAGGTTTATTAAAGGCAAATAGACTCTGCATGTGCAATTTTGGTTGTACATGATTGCATAATCTTTGCAAAGTGAAGCTTCACCTCATTTACTAAGTTCTGGAGCAACTGCACTTGCTGAGTGCAACTGCAACTGCACTTTGTAAAGTGCACAGTCTACTTGCCTTTAGTAAATCAACACCTTGTTTGACCCACAGTTTTCCAAAGCATAAATGTGAAGCCTTTGATACAAATTTTCACTAGCATAAGAAGTATAAGCAAACATAAGCAGGATTATCGATTAGCCCTGTAATCTCTGCATTTTGAATGGTTTAAATGGGCAGGATGCCTATCTGTACCAGACACACATACTGTATAAATGGTAAATATCATGAGGACAACTAAATTGGACAACTAAACGTTTTAGCTGTCCTCAAAAAAGGAGGCTTGGAGGCAATTTTATTGTAGCTTAGAATGAGATGAAAAGGGGCTTCAGCAGTGTGAGAATATTGGTGGGAATGTGCGAATGGAGAGTCTTTGTTGCAGTGGGAGGGAATTTGCTCTTGTCCCAACGGTTGAAGCATCCTAGTATCAGGACAGGATGGGGCAAATCTATCAATGAGAGTTTTTTAACCTGACTTCTGTGGGAAGTAAATGGCCGGCAGGCATGACGTTTACATTTGTAAACATTTTTAAAAGCTGCATAGTATGTGTTATCTACTGAGGCCCCTTGACTGTCAAGGCTATTTTCTTCAAAAAGGTTAACTTAGCCTTTAAATGTATTGAATCTTTAGCATGTTACATAGTCATAGAATCTTTTATCTAAAATGTCTAAGTGTGTCAACTAGTACTATTTTTTGTAGTTTGCAATTACTTGTCCAAATATACTACTACATACTACAGTAAATATACTTTTCAGCTCACGATTAAAAGTATATCAATGACTTCTTACTAGACATGTGCACACTGAAATATTTTGTTTTGGAATTTTGTCCGAAAAATACATTTATTTAGTTACTCCCGAAATTCGTTTTTTTTTTTTTTGTTTTTCGTTAAAAATTGCATTTGTCCGAAAATCCAAATGAATTAAGGTAGAATCTGTCATTGAAGGCTTATGTGTCTGTCGAAAGTTCAAAGAAGATTCGACGGAGCAGCTAAACTGTATGACTCTGTATAGTTTAGCTGCAATTCCACCCAATTCCAGCAGCAATCTTTCCTCTCTACGTTGAATCTTTCCTCTCTACGTCGAATCTTTCCTTTCTACGTCAAATCTTTCCTTTCTACGTCAAATCTTTTCTCTCTATGTAGAATAATCTTGGACTAATAGAGTTAAGGTTAGGCACATTCGACCATAGGTTCAATGGACACAGATTGTTATTGTCAGCGTCAAATCTCCTATCTATATCGAACTGTTGTCACAACGAAAATAAAGCATTTGTTTATGTCGGATCTTTCGTTTTTCGGATTCTGCACTTTCGTTATCGTTTGTTAAAACGATAACGAAAATACCTGAAATTCGGCCGAAAATGCATTCGGACGAAAACGAATGCACATGTCTACTTCTTACTGTATTACCATCTCAACCAGTACATGCGGGGAGGTGATAAAAAGAAGTGAAGGCAAATGAACCTGTGTTCACAATAAACATCCAATCATGTGTGGAAGATATTTCTGTTTCTACATTTTCCTGCTCATAATTTGTTTTAGGCGAACACAAGTTTGCTTCATTTCCTTTCACTTTACAAAATCACTCTCTTGGCTGTAATCAGTTAGTATCAATCCAATTATATTCTTAGGGCCTAATTTATCATACATGCACCTCTTACCAAATAATAATGTTACCTGTAGCAAGCAATGGGATTCGAGTTATCATTTTCCCAAAGTAAGTACAAACTGCCTGCTCACATCAGATCATAAGCAACAGAACTGTTTTCTCTTGATTCAGTTTTATCAAATAAGCCCCAGATATTTCCAGTTATAAAGAATAATATATAATATATTCATCACAAGTAACTCACCTTAAAGTGAATCTGTCAGCAGTTCACCCTTTAAGGCTTCATGCACACTGGGCTTAAAAAAAGAGCATTTTTTGTACAAAGTTTAAACGAGTTTAGGAGAGTTTTAAGTTTTTTCTGTCTCCAAGCTCCAATCAGAAACGTGAACCAGGAGGGGGGGGGGGGGGGGGCTCTGCCTCTAAACGTGCATGGACACATGGGGGGTTATTTACTAAAGGCAAATCCACTTTGCACTTAAAGTACACTTGAAAGTGCACTGAAAGTGCACTTGAAAGAAAGTCGCTGTAGATCCGAGGGGGACATGCAAGGAAAATAAAAAACAGCATTTAAGCTTGCACATGATTGGATGATAAAATCAGTAGAGCTTCCACTCATTTCAGATCTACCCCTTAGATTTAGAGCGACGGCACTTCCAATTGCACTTTCAGTGCACATTCAAGTGCACTTGCAGTGCAAAGTGGATTTGCCTTTCGTAAATAACCCCCATAGGATAACACTGAGTTGCTTCTACAGGCAGAACACAAAACTCCTGTAGAAGCAACGTTTTTTAAGCCAGTGTGCATGGAGCCTGAATCTGTGCAGGTTCCAGGACAGTTCACACCTGTATAGTATAATGCATACAGTGCTGACTGGGATGCTCATTTGTTCTTTTCTTGGGAACATCTGGAACAACACAAAAAAGATTTATTACATTTGTATTAGCTTAACATAATATGCCATTTAACATACTGCTTAACTGCCTGAGCACATTTCTCTGCAGTCATGTGTGTCAGATTATTCTAGTAATTAATTGCTGGCTTTAGTGTATTTAAGCACACTAATTTATAATAGATTATTTGTTAATTTACTATAGATTAACATATATAAAACAATAAAAACAAGAATGTGATAATCTGTTAAGTGAAACTGACCCTTATCTGAACAGTCAGTGACTATGTTTTTGCATTTACATGTATTTTTTTCTTAAGTCTCCTGCCGCTTATAATTTATCCCAACACAGTGTTTTCCATGGTGTTGACGATAATGATCGTCCCTGTGGGTTAATCTTCTTCAGGATCTTACTGTACCTAGTGATACTGAAATGTCAAGAATTGCATTCTTGAAATGGGACTAATATTAGAAGCGGTGTCGAAAAAAAGCAGGCAGAGGGCATAAGATTGGTCACCAGTATTGCCTGTGGCCACCATGCAGCTGATCTTTCTTCTATTATTGTGTCTCTGTGTGGAGGCAGCCATCTTGGTAGAAACAGGGCTATTAGAAGGAAAACTGTAAGCAGCACAGTAGGAAAACATGTCTGCTGAAGCCTTACAAACGTTCCTGTCACAGCCAAACACCAAACCATTATACTTTGACACTTTTAAGCAGCATGGTCACTTGCCACTAAAGCCAGCCAAAGATGGAGCAATTTTCTTTCCTGCAACCACGGGTCCCAAGGAGCCATTGGGGGTTATTTACTAAAGGCAAATCCACCTTGCACTACAAGTGCAAACTACAAGTGCACTTGAAATTGCACCTAAAGTGCACCTGGAAGTTCAGTCGCTGTAGATCCGAGGGGGACATGCAGGAAAATAAAAAAAAACTGCATTTTAGCTTGCACATGATTGGATAATAAAATCAGCAGAGCTTCCCCTCATTTCAGATCTACCCCTCAGATTTATAGCGACTGCACTTCCAAGTGCACTTTCAGTGCAATTTCAAGTCCACTTTGGACTTGTAGTTTGCACTTATAGTGCAAAGTGGCTTTGCCTTTCGTAAATAACCCCAATAGTGTTCTCCCGGCAGGGGGACACAGTGAGCCGTCCCTGCCAAGGGAACACATTGATTATTTCTAGTGGCTATAATAGCCGCTAGCAATAATCACATGTAAAAGCCGACAGGCTGGTTGTACCCAAGTTGATCACTCGATCAACTTGGGTACATTCAGTCTGCCCATATATAGTTCAAATCTCAGCTGGTCCCTGCTGAACTGGCTGAGATTCACACCATCTATGGCCAGCTTTAGCCTCAATCTTATAGTTTCCCGTTGGCTATGATGGACAGCCTTACTGGCCAATAGGAAAATGTACAGGAGGTCACTATTGGAAAAGTTTTACCTGTCAAAGCAGCCTGGGATTCAGTCATTTTCAAGGCTGATACAGTTATATGCACATACCTCTAGATTGGAACATTTAAAATTATATGTAAGCAGTTTTTAAGGTTGGCAAAGTATAGTATAATCTATTGTATTGTCAATTCTGCAGTTCCCTAATAATGCCCAAGTTAAACTTGGGCTTGTGTAGAGGATAGCAAAAAAATGCACAAAAGCTGCCTATATAATGATGACTATGACATTATTAAAGCAACGAAAGAGGAAATACTATTCCCTAAAAAATAGGGGACTTTGAAGTGCCTGGTTGGCCAGCCTCAGCCCATGTTCCCCCTGTGGGTAGTCCAGTGTCCGGCCTTCTCTAACTTTCTCGTGTCCTTTCTCTCCTCCTCTAAGGGGATTGCTTTGGGGTTTGATGCTTTGGCCGTTGTTGGAGAAAATCATAAATTTCTTTGAACTGTCAAATAGTTTTTTAATTATTTTAGATGCTTCTGCGGTGTCCCTGATGAAGCAGGTTTGACTGTGAAATGCATCGACACAGACAAGCGGGATGTGTTAGCATCTAGCCTATTTATGCATTTGTACAAATTTTATCTTATTTGTATGTAATGTTCATTGTGGTCTTCCTCCGCCGCTTTTTAATGTGTAAAAAAATAATAATTTTACTTTTAATGGGGGGTTATTTACGAAAGGTAAATCCACTTTGCACTGCAAGTGTACTTAAAAGTGCAGTCGCTCTAAATCTAAGGGGTAGATCTGAAATGAGTGGAAGCTCTGCTGATTTTATCATCCAATCATGTGCAAGCTAAAATTATGTTTTTTTATTTTCCTTGCATATCCCCCTCAGATCTACAGCAAATTTACTTCCAAGTGCACATGCAGTGCAAAGTGGACTTGCCTTTAGTAAATAAACCCCAATGTGTCATTGGTTATAGTAAGGTGCCTTCAAAGTACCCTATTTTTTGGGGAATAGTATTTCCTCTTTTGTTGTTCTAGTATATATGGGATGTGGCACCGTATGCTCTTTCCCTGAGATATGGTAATATATTTTTGACTATGACATTATTAGATTTTCCATAACACTGGCATGCTTTATGAGTATATATTTATTGACATGAGGTAATAAATATTAGATGCATGGGTACATCAAAGCAGGAAATCTATAATAGCAGATAATGAGAAAAAAATCTAACTACAAGTTGTTCAAACAATATTGGAACATTCAGCACTGTAATCAGATGTCAAAACAAGCAGATGTTTGTTTTCAGATTGAATGGAAATTTTCCTCTGCTTTCATGCTAGAAAATATTAATAGCCGGCGCAGCAAAACTTACAACTTCTACTTCTCATTAGTTTCCCATTTACAACCAGATACTACCTGATAGGTGAAAACAGCATTCAGATAAACCACCTTGTTTGTGATAAGACACCATCGTGTAAGGCCTTCATTAGTTGCACACTGATATAGCTCTAACAATCAATTGCTCATTCATAGCCAAATAAGACTGATTTATGTTTGTCCAGCTTCAGATGATCAGTAGAGTCTTATGACAAATCACAGTTATAATGAGATCCATGTAAATCAATGCACTGAGCTCCTCGTGGACAAAGCCACTGTCAAGTCATGTTTAAATGATGATCAAGTATCTATTGTTATTAATGACCTTGAATGTCTTTTGTAAAAAACAAAAACTGCCCAGTAATACTGAATGATGAATGACCTTACATAGAAGATCAGTGCTTATGCAAAGAGCTTTATTCCCAGGAGTTTTACTTGTTGTTTATTTTTTGTATTTGTAATGATGACTTGCAAATAAGACCATTATTTAACATTTGATTAAACATTCATAGGGCTTATCTGCAATATTACAGAAATATAGGAGCAAATATTAGGGTTGCAACACAACGGAAAAAAGGACCCATAGAGAAATATCCGTTGTGCACACAAGACAAATCAGCCATGGTATTGTGACAACATCACCCAACAGTTTAAAATCATAAACAGTAAAATAATTGTGTGTATATATATATATATATATATATATATATATATATTAGCAGGTGAACTTGCATGTTTGTGCCTTTTTAAGGACAGAGGTGTAGCACTATGGGCACCAGCTGTATCAGGGAAAATTAGTCTCTACTTAGGCCTACCATTTTTAATGTTTCTATTTTAATGAGGCAATGAAGATCTTTCTTGGTGCATTTCTCTACACTTGTTGAGGACCACACCTGAAGCTGCCTCTACGATGAATATAGAATGATATCAATTAAATTGATATAATTACAATATTGTGCTCTCTGTGTCATTACATCAACTTGTTTTGCTCTCCTTACATGGCTGTGAGCTCAATTAGGGTGCAGTCACTTCAAAGCTTCCCCATGATAGGCACAAAGGCAACAGAGAGCAGTAGCCTGAGCACCTAGGGCTGGACATGGACCTTTCTCTTATTACCTGATTATTCCTATTGTCATATCTGTACCTGTAGAGATACCTGTACCTTTTGTTTGATGCTAGAGGCTAGTATGAGAAATTAGTAAATTGCTGTTCATTGTGTACCTGGTTTTCTTGTCTCCTAGTTATATTGAGGTGTATATACTCAGGGATGTTACAGCTATTGTTGATTCCACATCTGTGAATGACCAATAGGTAGGTCACTGGGTTCCTAGCTGGGTGAGCATATGAGCATATATGCAGTGTTATCAATATGCATTGGGGCTGTGCCAGGTATATTTTTCTTGTTGTCTGTCATCTGGGCATGCCCATTGGATTGCTCTGGGTGGGTCCCACAGGGTGTCATTTCTAAAGGACTTTTTTGGACATTGTAGGATGCATTCCTTCAACCGAACTTGCTTCCTGGTACTGGTGGGTCCAGCACACGTGCAATCTACTATTGGGTCTGTGCTTGTGCAATACTGCGCTAGTGCATCATGTTAATATCACACATTGTGATGCAGCTCACATGTGACACTAATGATGGGGACAATAAGGGCAGGGGAACTGTGGCTTTGGAATTATGAGATTTGTGAGGGTGGATACACCAGTCTCCCCTAGGCTTCATTGCACCTTAAAGATAGGATATAGGAGAATAGGACTGGATAGGTGGCTGGTGTATACGCTTATATGTAGAACAAAAGGATACACATTTGAGGTCTTGTGGGGATTATATCTAACTGATCTAACATACAGGTCATAAACCGATGAATGATTTTTCTGTAGGAGGTTTTTCTGTGGGCTGCCCTGTGTTAGTGAATATGGTGAAATTTCACTTTGCAAAGTATACCCACTCACAAGCAAGGGGAATGAAAAAACACAGTTTTTTGCTTGCACATGAGCCTGGCCAATGATTTTTTCTTCAGTAAAAAAAATGAAATAATTAGTTTGATCTGTTACAATTATTTGCACACTTTAAATGTACCCACAGTTGAATGATTACATCTTCTGCTTTTTATTCAAGGCATTTAAAGCAGTTTTATCATTAAAGGAAGATGGTTAAAACTGAGGGGGTTGATTTACTAAGACTGGAGAGTACAAAATCAGGTGCAGCTCAGCATTGAAACCAATCAGCTTCCAGTTTTTACTGTCAAAGCTTAACTGAACAAACTGAAGTTAGAAGCTGATTGGCTACCATGCACAGCTGCGCTGGATTTTGCACTCTCCAGTTTTAGTAAATAAACCCCTATGTGTCTGTAGTAAGCTACCAGTGTTGCACTAGCAACAAACTAATCTGTAAAACTGTGTAAGATTTAAAGGAATATGTTGCCATGGGTCACTTTAAACATACAAAGAAACAATTATGTGTAAAACTGTATAAAAAGCAATCAGAAATCTTTCTGCAGTTATACACCGTGGTACTGACAAAACATGGTTTCTGATTATTTGTGTGGTCTACTACAGACCATTGATCTTTGCAAAACTCTTTAAAATAAATCCTATACTGTAGCAGTCTGTATTTATTTTGAAGGCACAGTTGGCAGCTGGACCATGCTATGGACAGAGCATGCCTGTTCTGCAGACCAAGTGTTGCAGTCTTTTCATTATAAGATGCTGGAGCTACATTCCTTTCAGATTTCATGTATCCTGTTCCTATTACTTCCTAAATGAGATTTGCACAGTTAAGAATATAGAAATGATTTGACCTGGACTTAAAATATAAAGGTAGGCAAAAAAGTGTAATGCACAGTTGAAGGATATATAAAGTGTCTTGCCTGTCAAAAAAAATCGTAATCATGTTCAGTTAGTATTACAACCTGGATATTCTTTAGATCCTAACCATTTATTTTTGTCCATTGCAGTCCAATATAGCCTAATCAAGAACAGTAATTTGATAGGGAAAAAGCAGCAGTTCACTATGAGATCTTCTCTGTTCTTTCGCTTCCAATCAGAAAGCTCCATATGGTAAACTGCAGATTTTGTAGACCTGATTGGCTCGCAGTGCTACTCCCTTCCAATCCCAATTTGTATTGCTTATATATTTTAAAAAAAAGTTAAATACTTTATATATAACTCAAGTAAAAGGGATTTTCCTACACCACTGCTTTAAAAATCATGTATACAGATAAGGATTTTCTGCAGAAAATCCCACTAGAAATATTACATTATTATCAAGTTGGTTTTACATTTTTGCTATGCGACAATAATGTAAATAAAATCCTATTCTACTTTTTTTTTATTCAGGGCAAATTTTAAACTCCCAAAGCCATGGAGTGACTGCCAAAATAATAATTACCATTCTAGCTGTTTTAATGTTCTGAGATGTCAAATATTCGGCCTGGGAGGCTTTTAAAAACTGACCTTGCTGCTACTTTCCATTCATTAAAGTCCAACCTCTGCTCACTGGTCACACAGGATAAATGAAGTTTCATACCATCTTTGCTCAGAAGAAGATTCATTGTTTGCTTCAATGTGAATTATTTGAAGATCCACTATTTGTCATGCCAATCATCATCTCTGAAATCTAATTTACTTGCCTAATTCACATGGCCAATGTTTATAAATGTTTCTGTCAACATAGCAATTTTAGAGATTAAAAGCACATTACAACATTCAGGGGTTTGGAACCTGGTGTAACGACATTAAATTCAGAGAAGTCCAATTCTTAGTAACAATAAAAAGACTGGCATTAGTTTATAGAAATGTACTTTATGTGGAGAATGCTTCTGCATACACAAATCTAATTAGTGTTCCAGCGTTAAAGGTTACAAATGCCTTTCTCCAAAGAACCATTAAAATAAAAGTCTCTAAGCTTCAAACTTAATGTTGCTGCTTACTGGTTACTTCTGTTACTAGTATTTATTTGTGGATGAACTCACAAATGGAAGTGTACAGACTATGTTACAGTAGATGTCTGTATGGATTATGTTATAATTGGAGACACAAAGATAATATTAAACCATAACGTTGTGTATCTCTCTTGGAAGGGCATAACAGCTGCTTCCCACCACTGCTTACGTGGCTTTTGTAGAGACTGTGGATATGGCATTTTTTCTACATTTGCTAAAGCATATAGTAGCCCTTGAACCTTCAGGGCATGCAAGAACATCAACAAGTCAATGGATTTCAATAATGTCTGTTCCCACCAATAGTATTTTGGAAAAAGGTTCAGCACTTTGGGTGCATTGAAATGCAGCTTGAAATTCACATAAATTTCAATAAAGTCCTTTAAAACCTCTTGAATGAATGGTGATGGTGACATGCCAACACAACACACGTTAATACATGCATTGTGGTTAGATGACCCCTGAGAATTGTTTTTCATTGATATAGTGAAATCAATACAGTGATAGCTACACTCAGAATCTCTACCTTTATAGAATATACAATGTACATGAGAAGTTAACTGGGAGTTTTTGGGAAGAGGACCTTATGTTTTGCGTTTTTTTTCTTTCTGCTATAGACTTATATTAAAGCCCTGCTTCCCAGACTGATATATGGATGTAATGAAAACCAAGTTAATGCTGAACTACAGCCTTACCTTCAGTGTAGCAAGTGTATACAGGATCTCCTGTACAGAAATTACTTAATCTAACTTTACTGCACAATGCAAGCTTCTCACAAGGTCCATTGGATGAACTTTACTGCACAATGCAAGCTTCTCACAAGGTCCATTGGATGATGTAGCAAATCAAATAGAGCCCGCCCCATTTCCTGGCTGGAGGACATTCAGTATGTAGCACTCGCCTCCTCACCTTTACTGTCCCTAGCTCTCCATTTTAATTTATTGTAGAAGATCAGCATCACATGTGGGTGTTACTTAGATCAGTCTGCATGCCACTGTTGACAACCTAGGAACACCCACTGCTCAAGACTGACATCCACCCATGAAGAAGTTTTGATATTTGCATAACTCGTCTCAGGAGCCAGCTTGCTGCTTGCATCAGAGCTGAGGGCTATTAAAAGGAGTACTGAGGCAGGGTGATGTGATGGTTTCATGAAGCTATACACCATGAGTCATGATCAGTCTGCATTGCATAGAGACCCAATGAGACGATGATGAGATGATGATGTTACTGTGTATAAAACAAGATATTTAATGAAAATGGAATGGTTTTATTTGAAAATTTCTTTAGCATGTTGATAAGGAGGAAGGGAGGAACTAGGGAAGGGAAAATATAAGCAGATTACAATTCAGCTTTATACACTGACATGTTACATTTCATAGTCATGCAAATAAATGTCAATGGGTGATAAAAGATCCATGCTCAAAATGAGTTATAAACAATAAAACTGATGTGTTGTAGCAACATTATAAGTATCCCATTTCCTCACTTTTTAGTTGCTTGAAAAGACGCCATCTTCAATGTTATGGAACAATCCTTTTTACAGACTAAAGGCAAGTATTAGTATTTGTTTTTTTGCAACCTACTGTTTTGGATTTAATAATCTTGTATAAGTAGTTTTGAGCAATAGTAGAATATTGTATCATGTTAGCCATTGGCTAACTTAAGTTGTAAAAGATGCAAGCTTTTGGGATGACTTAGATCTCTCCTTCAAGCCTTATACATTTCCTGTATGTGGTTCTGAAACCCACATATTTATATATAGTTAGATGGAGGAGCAGTAAAATATAAAATATAAAAACAAAAAAATACAACTGTGTTTTCTTGACACAAATGCGTGTGGTAAAGGCTGTTGTAAAACATTAGGCTATACAGATAGGGATCCATTTAGAAGGTCTATTGGGGTAAGTGACGTAAAGATAAGAAACAAAGCACACTTGTCGCCTCAAGTGATACCCCTTTTGAAATGTTCAAACCTCAGAGAAGTAATGAAGTGCAACCAGTATTAAAATACAGCTATTGTTTGTGACACACTTGGTTGTTTTAAACAGAATATATCTATAGTTATCAAAGATAAAATTTGGCTTTACACTTCTAAACTTATACCTATTTACAACATCCTTTACCACTTACATGTGTCGAGAAAAAAACAGTTGTATTTTTTGAATATTATGTAATTTATTGCTCTTCCTTGTAACTCTTTGTATTAATATGTGGGATTTAAAACCATTTTTTGAAATGTATAAGCCTGAAGCAGGGATCTAAGTTACCCCAAAAGCTTGCATCATTAATACCTTAAAGAGTAACTGCAATTTTGTTGATAAAAACAAAATCCCCTCTGGATGATCAATGTACATTGCATGGATTTTAAGAAACTTTGTTGCAGATTCATACCTGTTGCTCTGAAGAAAAATGTCTTTGCTGTGTGTAGAGTGAATCTAAATGGGAGTGACTTTTTCATTATTAAACAGCTGATACACTTGCAGTATTCTAATGAGGAAAGTTGCAGTGTGAGCAACCCCTTAGACATGATTAACCCTTTGGGAGTATTGCGCCAAAATAAAATGTTTGTTCCAGGGGATATCTACAATCTGACTTATCTCTTAGTGCAGCCTTCTAGAAAAATTAGTGAACCAATCACAAGCAGGAAACAGCATTTCTGTGGAGGTTCTATATACAAACTTGAATTTTACTGAAAATAACACTGCAGATTGAAAAGGTAATTTTTAATAACATTAAATTACAAAATGGCTCTATAGCAATCATATATTGTATTTCATTTTTTTATTTGCTATAATTATTTCCCATAAAAAGGGGGGTACCCTTTAAGTTAGGCAGTTAAGGGTATAACATAAACTCCAAGTTTTCTGCAAAGGTAGTTTTGAGTAATCTTTATGGCGACCTTAAACACAGAAAGACTTCATATAAGATAACATAAATTATTTTGCCGTTTTAAGCTGGGTACACACGGGCCGAATATTGGGAGACATTGGCCGGTTAAAAAAATTGCAGACATTCGGCCTGTGTGTATGTCAGTCTATCCAACAGAAGACAGCCAGCTAATGGCAGAGAGCGCTGATTGGAGTGTTCCGGCAGGGGGTGGGGGGACGTCCCAGTCCCCATTACCGTCCCCCTGTCAGAACACAACAGCTTAGTGGGGAAGATCGCTGTACCTACTTCGTATAGTGAGTACAGTGGCTCCAACCGGAGCGGACTGTTTTTTTTTTTTTTTTTCGTCCAACCCGCTGGTGTACCAGGCTTTAGTCTCTGCTCAGCTGGGGTTCTAAATTAGCCTAGAAGCTTATCCAGCATACATTGTGTTTGATGCATGTTGGGTGACTGGAAAATATTCCAAGAGTCAGTTTGCTTTTTAAATCAGCTATTGTCATCAAAGTGTGAGAACTTACCATGTATGAGCTATTCTAAAACAAAAAATCACTCAATATAACATCTTCACTGGTTTATTTCTATTGTTTGGGAGGTTATATGTTGAGCAATTTGATTAGGTAGATATAATATTGTACATAATTGAATAGATATTTCTATATCCTGCCATGTATGTCAGATCAGTTGTAGCTGTTTTCCTAAACACAAGATATGTTATTTGCTCAATAGGTCAAGCTTAAATTTACATGCACAGCTAAATAAGTCTAGGTATTAACTTATACCCTCCTTCCCCATCCCAGCCTGCTTTTTTTAGATGAGCCATACAGAGTTTCAACTAGAGTTGGAAGGGAAATTACTTCCACTGTGTTCTCGCTTTAAACGTAAAAAAAAAAAAAAGTGAAATTGGACATGCTTAGGTTAAAGGTGTCTGCAAAAGAAACATTTATGAATGAAAATTCACTCATTTTATAGCTGTTCTTTGAGTTATATCCCTTTAAGTGAGATAAAATGAATTATCCATTCTTGATCAATGATCATGTGAACTATATTCATAAAGCTGTGATGTGAGTGAATAATGCTTAGCTGTTTGTCAAAACAAATAATGGTCCAAAACATCTGCCTTTCAGTTTCTGCAGGGGTATATACACTAAAAAAATATATGTAAAAATTATAGCCTATACTCTAGTCATTTCCATAAGCTGTGAACACACTAATGGTTTCAGTGTGACTTATTTTTCCATCTGGCATCAGAGATATTTATCTACACAAACAGCTGATTCCTCAAAAGTCTTGTTTGTAGAAAATGTGCATAATTGTGTGTATTAATATGTAAATTTCCCTTCATCTCACCTGTTCCTGCCTAATAGTAGGCAATTTGTAGCACTAAAGTCAAACTTCATTCCTGAAGGGACAGGATGCATCTTTATCAAAACAATTAAGAAAGTAAATAGAATACGTGTGCAAAAGAAAACTTACACCTGCTTCCTCTGTCCTATCTGGGAGGCTTCTGTGAATATGGCAGTGCTTCTCATAATCTGGCACTGGTAGGCTGGAAAACAGTGCTTAACATCAGGAATATTATAACTTGGCCTTAATGTTATGCACACATCTAATATAGGTCTGTTTGTTGAATGTAACATTATTTCCTTGTCAAATATGTTTATTCGTTTTGAACATATAGGATGTGAACAAGCAACAACCAGCAGATATATTGGCACAAAGGAGGTTGGGAAAGGATCCAGTTACAATGATTTAGAAAGTGTCAGTAAGAATCATTGGTGCATCATTGGTGCCCTAGGAGTCTAGTAGGTAATCAGTTGGATCCTGTGAGAATAGGAATTAAAAGACAGAAAGAAGGAAGGATGCGTATGAGTACAAATCAGCTTACTAGTAGGTAAAGGTCTTACAGTCAAGACATAAAACAATGAAACTGATGCAGGTAATTGCATATGGAGTAAACAAAAACCTGTATAAATACAGAGAATGGTAATGGATATAAAGAAAAGGGGTAAAAGGGAGAGGAAAAAAGAAGAAAAGAAGAAGGAGTAGGGGCAGTGGAGGGGATGCGTACAGTTAAACCTGAAGATTACCCAAAAGGAGGAGAGGAGTGAGAAGAATGGAACATTATTCCAATGTAATTTGAGCAGTTATCAAAGATTTGATATAATTTCTAAAATTGCATTGAATGCTTCCCATGATGTTTCCTAGAATGCATTCCCAAATATGACTATACAATATTTAAAAGTACCACAACAAATATTCTTGTGATTCCGAGTCATGGCTATATTGAATAAGTTAAAGTTGAACTTCAAAAAAAAGATCTGCTGGCTTGCTATGAGTTAAGTCTAACGAGGTGCATGCTGCCTTGTGGAATTAGTTATTTTATATACAACTGACTGTTTTACTGAATGCTGGGAGTACAGCTATCACTATACTCCCGGCGCACTGACAGGAGAGACGCTGTCTTCCCACACACACAACAGTTCTGCCCACCCCTCCCCTCAACTGTTCTTTAACTGAAGGATTTGTAGTTTGTGAATGGGTTCACAATATGCAAAGTTCTTTGTAACTGGGCAAGAGGAGGAGAGGGGCTGGCACAGCCCCTGCTTGCAACTCTGCAGCTACAGAAGCGGAGACCAGAAGGCTTAGCATCAGAGTCCTTGAAGTATAGCTATATCTATGCTCCCGTTGCTCAGTTAAAATGTAAACTATAAATTAAAGTCCACATCCGATATGCACCTTGTTGGACTTAGCCCATGGTAATCTAGCACATTTTACAAAGTGGCTGAATTCTAGGAATTACAAAGTGAAGGTTTGGTCTGTAAACACACATTTTTACTTTTGCTGTCTGTGTCCAATAGGGAAGATTTACCTTCACTTCCTGTCTCAAGGTACACTATGAAGTGAGAGATCTCTCCACAGTAAGGAAAGTATTTTTCTACACAGCTATCGACAGAAAAAGTATCCCCTTTAAACGTTTTTCTTTCTATTTCTGACCTTGAGACAAGAAAATTTCAGATTTTCCCTAACTTTCAGTCCCAGTGACAATGATCATGGGGAGAAGTAGAGAGGGTGAACCTCCCCAGATGGGACCCAGACAGCAATAAAAATATAACAGAGGTTCTAGCCTTTCTCTACTCTATCTAAGGGGAATAAAATGTCTTAAGATACAAATAGAGGCTTATTTACTGAAGAACTTGGCAATGTTCCCACAATTAATTGTGTGAAGATTCCCTTTAATTATCCAATCATACGCAGATATAACAAGTAAAAAGGGATCTACTTTTCATGTGATTGGATGGTTAAGTGAATGTTCACAGTTTATTTGGTGAACATTCTCAGTTCTTTAGTAAAGTAGCCTGATTAAATTGCTTGTAAACCTCTGAAATAAAAAAAATGAACAAAGAATATCCTTCTATAGCATGCACTTGCCTCTATCCTAAGCACCTAGTGTGATTTCTGTCTGCTCTGTCATTTCTCTACTATCTGCATGAGTCACTTCTGACAGTCAATACTGATACCAGACAATCCCGGGAGACAGCCCCGATTCCCCTCCCTCACACAACAGGTGATCGACAGCCTCAAATGTGCATGTTTCTCTATTAGACTGTGTAGAGGGGTTGTCCTTTCCCTCAAGTCAGATATCAGATTACACTCATCTCTCTGCTCTATGATGTGCAGTTCGATCATCAGATCCCTACCCCCTGCCTCTGGAAGCTCAGAAATGCTGTGTAAATTAAGAGAGAACTACAGACAAACAGGTACAACTTATATATTGTTTAATCTCTATGCATCACCTGACCTTCAGTGGGTATACTGTATGTAAGGGGTTGAAACTACTTTAACTTTAAACAGAAATACATATACAATACATACTTTTATATAGTTTCCATCTCTGTTGCCATTGAAGAGATGATCTTAAAACCAAAATGTGCATATTTGTGCTATAGAAAGTGCATATGTCAAAAATGCAAAGTACTACTGGTTGTATTGTATACCATAATGTAGAATCTGATTATTATGGGCAGATTTTAATATACAGAAAGATTAAAATCAGTTTCTAATGGTCAAATAATTTTCTCCTTTGTCCCCTCTTATAAATCAGCCCTTTATCCAGATATACACAATCCACACACGTTACATAAAGAGAATATGGCAAACTACTGTTGTTTTTCTTTTTACAAATAAACTGGCTTCAAAATCAATACAATGAGAAAATGAATTAGCTAATACCCAGCATCATATTCCATGACCAGTTTACTTCTATTCTAAAGACTAATAAAATTAGTGTAAGAGTAGGAGAAAATTAGCTCATTATTAACCTACTCAGAGTGAAACAATTGTTCTAAATGCTAATTAGTTGATGAGTGTAGCTAAATTAGTGAACTTTGCTGCAGTATCAGAAAATTTAAGACCCAGCTACTGTACTAATTTCTTAGCTAAACACACAGATTCCCCATGTAATAATATACTATCTTCTGTTTGCAGAAGAAAGTTTTAATTACGACAACCTTTAATCTCTAAACAGCATGTATTCTGGATAAAATCCCATTTCTTCAAATGGCCTTAAGTTCATAGTTTTAAGCTAAAGTTTTATAAGAAGCAAAGAGCCCTTTTAACAACGACATTTTTCTAATTTCACGGTTCACCGATCAGTCAGTAAAGATTTAAATAATTCAGAAAGTTAGCCTATTCTGTTTCTTTTTAGAACTTTAAATCAAGGGAAATTGTTTGACGTTTAATATGTTTAACCCTTTTAATAACCACTCATGATTATGTTGGTTTGAAGAAAATGTTATTATAATGAAGGTGAATAGCAGTCAAGGACTTTTCTGATTAGTTTTTAGACCTTTGGCCTTTCATATAAAACATAAAAGCATAAAAGACACTGTAAGGAAAAATGACATTGTATGCTCTTTATTTATATTTAAGTATAAAAAGGAGATGTATGCTAACTTCAGAGTTTATAATATAAACCCCTGTAGCAAATACATTTTATGACGAGAGATCAAAGTCCTCTCACATTTTCAAAGAACATCTCAGTATAATAACAATATTATTTTAGAAATTGATATTCATGAAGTACATTGTACACTAAATGTTGAGGGTTGTAGTTAATTAAAAAAATGTGTTTGTTTATGCGATAGATATAATAAATAGATGATAGATAGATAGATTTAAAAAAAGATTATTTTTTGATTAAAATTACTATTAAAATAACTATTAAAATGACTAGCAGGACTCTTTTATGCAATATTATATACTAAATTATATAAAAAACAGAATTATATTATTATATGGCCCGCTTAATTAGCTATTTTTAGCATACATAACTACCTTTAAAGGAACTGTATAGTGGTCCCTTTTCTCTTTTTTAATTAACTATATATGACTATATATGACTATTTTATATTTTCTTGAGCATCCAGCATTTTGGGCATTTAGCTACTTTTCACATGTTCTCTCTATCTCCTTACCACCTTATAATAAACTCATTAAACAGAGTTAAACAAAGGGGTGCAAATGCCTAGCGCAGTATCCACAGCACTTTATTATAGGATGAAAAAAGTACATATCCACAAAACAAAATATAGTAACAATATTGTACATCAACCAAGAAATCAAAGCATCTAGCATGCAATGGAACTTATCTTGTTCAAATGGATGTCATGACAACAGCTGATGCAATTTAGGGGACATGCCCCCTTCTTCAGAGAAAAACTGGTCTATATACATCCACATCTCTTATATATAAAGAACCTATTATTAATCTCTTTTACTCAAGGAAGGAAAAGGGAGGGGTTAGAGAATCAACCTACACACCCAAGGGGCTGTCACAAGAAGCATGCACAAAAATTATTAGTGTAATATCATATATATATATATATATATATATATATATATATATACATATATACACTCACCAGCCACTTTATCAGGTAGACATGTTCAATTGCTTGGTAGCACAAATTGCTAATCGGCCAGTTACATGGCAGCAACTCAATGCATTTGGGCATCTAGACATGGTGAAGACAACTAACTAAAGTTCAAACAGAGCATCTGAAAGGGTATTTAAGTGACTTTGAACGTGGCATGGTTGTTGGTGCCAGACTGGCTGGTCAGAGTACTTAAAAACTGCTGATTTACTGGGATTTTCACACACGACCATCTCTAGGATTTACAGATAATGGTCAGAAAAAGAGAAAATATTCAGTGAGCGGCAGCTGTGTGGATGAAAATGCCTTGTTGATGCCAGAAGTCAGAGGAGAATGGGCAGACTGTTTTGAGATGATAGAAAGGCAACAGTAATTCAATTAACCACTCGTTACAACCAAGGTATGCTGAATACCATCTATAAACACACAACACATCGAACCTTGAAGAAGATGGGCTACAGCAGCAGAAGATCACACGAGTGCCACTCCTTTCAGCTAAGAACAGGAAACTGAGGCTACCATTCGCACAGGTTCACCAAAATTGAAGACAGAAAAACAGAAGATTGGAAAATGTTGCCTGGTCTGATGAGTCTCAATTTCAGCTGCAAAATTCAGATGGTAGGATCAGAATTTGGCATTCACAACATGAAATCATGGATCCATCCTACCTTGTATCAATGGTTTAGGCTGTGGTGTAATGGTGTGGGGGTAAGGATGGGCGAACGGTTCGCCCTGAGCGTGAGTTTGGGCCAAACATTGGCTGTTTGGAAGTTCTCCGAACAATGAATTTATAAGGTCCTACGACTGTTTGTTTGGCCCGCCGAACGACCACAATGCACTGCGCCACCGCACAGTGCATTGAAAGCCCTGATTGGCTGAAGCAATGAAATCTTTTCATAATCAGGGCATAGAGCCCTGTCAGAACCATGATTAGAAGCTGTCATGATGAATGTATCCAATCATGGCTCATTGCTCTTAATCCTGCCCCACACTATAAAATTTCCATAGTGGCCATTTGTAATGTGATAGAGGCAGGTAGAGAGATAGAACAGGGCTCTGTTTAGTGCTATTAGACAGTTAGTGTGCTATAGTGTTCTATTCTGATTTTATTGTTAGTGTAGAATATCAGTTTAGTGTGCATCTAGGGATAGTTCAGTGTGAGTGTAGTGCGACCATTCATCTTTACATTAGTGTGAATGTAGGGATAGTACTGCAAGTTTAACGCTATATAGTTCTGTGCGTTACTGCAAATTTAACACTATATTTCGATGTGTTAATGCAAGTTTAACGCCATATAGTTCTGTGCATTACTGCAAGTTTAGCGCTATATAGTTCTGTGCATTATTGCACGTTTGATATATTGCCGTATATTATAGTGTATCCGTGGAGGGTGTCTGTGTCGTGAATACTCAAATTAAAGTGCACCAAACACCACGTTCCATTGATTAAAGTGCATCCACGTACACATTTACACATCTTTATTACATATTATTAATAAGCACCCCTCACTCCCCCCATCATGTCTGGGAGGACAGGAAGGAGAGGCAAACGTTCCCATGGCACTGTAAGGGGGCCAGCAGCGTATGTGTCCACAGGCAAAGGTGGACGTGGTCAATCCTCAGGCAGGGCAATATTTCTTCTGTTTAGTGATGTTGCCCATGCTATCCAGCCACATCGTGCAGAGGAGGTGGTGGACTGGGTTACTAAACCATCCTCATCCTCGGTTACCTAAGCAGAGATTAGTGCTCAGTCCCCTGCAGCTGCCAGAGTGGCAAAAGCTGCCTCCTTGTCCACAGCTATTCCTGCCATATCCCCAGCATCAGGCATGGAGGAGTCAGCAGAGTTATTTGAACACAGCATCAGCCACTTGCTCCTTGACAATGCATAGCCATTACTCGATTCAGATGTTGGTTCTGACTCTGAGGTTAAGGAAGCAGGAACATGAGCCTACAGAGAGAGGAGAACACTGGTACACTGGTACACAAATTGGCAGTCATGTTCCCCAGCGGCAGCGTATTGCCAAGTGGTCTCCAGTGGTAATGAGGATGGAGGAGATGATGATGATGAGCAGGTCACTGACTCGACTTGGGTGCCGGATAGAGCAGAGGAGGAAAGTGAGGGTGAGGCACAACCCCAACGATGCAGCCATCATGGAAGAGTAGAGAGCAGCCACCCTATTCCATCACATTGTGGAGCTGTTATCTCCTGGCCCACTTCCCACAGCTCAGCTGTCTGGACCATTTTTAGTACATGTGCAGCCGATCACACTGTTTCTATTTGCAAACTTTGTCTCAAGCACATCAAGCGTGGCAAATACACCAACCAATTGGGTACCACATGCTTGACAGGGCATTTAACCTCCCATAACTCAGCCTGTTTGCAAGAGCACCTAAAAGCCACACAAAAGGGGCACAAATCTGTCCCTCCTCCTTACTCACCTCAGTTTGTCCCTGCTATATCTCATGACCTCTCAGCAGCCTCCACTGACAAGGATGATGGTATAACGCAGGGTGTCCCAGGTCCTTGCAGCACATCTGCCAGCAGCACACCACCAGCTGTAGACTATAGCCAGCAAATGTATCTGCTGCAGTGAAAAAAAAATACAGTCCCTGTCAAACAGGTGTGGAAAAATTGTTCTTTGGGTGTTAATTGTACCCATGAAACCTACACCAAAACATTCTTTCAGATGAAATCAACACCCACAACACTAAGCAGCCTAAAAGTCCTGCAAAGATTCCACATCCCGTCATCGACATCAGGGGCTTCACAGCTGCTGGTATCCAGGACTGATTCATTTTGATAAAAGTCAGATGGTCCAAGGAGTCTGTGGACAGACGCGTGCTATGATCAGTAACAAAATCTCGAGCAGCACTGAATGCCCATTCGGAAAGCATGCTAGATGCGGGGCAGCCCAGCAGCTTAATAGCATACTGGCCAAGTTCTGGCCAGTGGTCTATTCTCATGACCAGTAAGCCAGTGGATCATCGACTGGAAAGCTCTTCATCTCTGTTTTCGCCCCTAGATAATTGTCCACCATGTGATGCAGACACTGCTGATGGGATGTGGAAGCTGACAGCCCTGGGCAGTGAGGACTAAAAAATTCATAAATGCATCACTTAGTCGGCCGCCTATTCCACTGCTCCTCTCTTGACCAACTAAAGCCTCAAAACTACATTTTCCATGACACTATAACCTACCAGAGTCGGGAAAAGCATTCGATAAACTCTTTAAGGTATCCTCAAGAGATTTAATCTTCTGCACTCTCTGTGGGGATGGGATGAGTTCTGAGACTTTCCCCTTATAACAGTGGTCAAGGAGAGTTGCCAACCAATAGTGATCCTTTTCCTTTATGCCACGTATTCTTGGGTCCTTTCGCAGGCTTTGAAACAGGGAGCCCATGCACTGCAAATTTGCAGGGGCATGAGAAGCAGACTCCTCGGGTACACTGAGGATTACAGTATCTGGAACTGCCTCCTCCCAGCCATGTACTACTCCCAAGGGTTCTGTGGATGGAACGCCATCTCTTACTGTTTGACGTATGTCTTCCTCTGCTTCACTGCCTCCAAAACTACCAGAATCCTTCTCCTCTCTCTCCTCTTGTGTGTTCTGTGGCATAGGAACAATGGTGTCTACATAACGTGGGCCTTAAGAGGAAAGGAAGTCCTCCTCTTCGTCCCACTGCTCTGCCTCGAGTGCCCTGTCCATAATGCCATGCAGAGTCTGCTTCAGCAGGAACAAACAGGGATTATGTCACTGATGCATGCATTGTCATAGCTCACCATCCTTGTAGCCTCCTCAAATGGTGATAGTACAGTGCATGCATCCTTTATCATGCAGCCAATGGCGTGGGGAAAAAAAGCCGAGCCAGCTGAGCCTGTCGTTGTGCCATACTCACACAGGTACTCATTCACAAACCTCTGCTGCATGAGCAGCCGCTGCAGCATTGCCAAAGTCGAGTTCCACCTGGTGGGCATGTCACAAATTAGGCAGTTTACTGGCAGGTGGAATTCCTGCTGAGTTTCAGCCAACCGAGCACTGGCTGTGTATGATTGCCTAAAATGGCTACAGACTCTTCTGGCCTGCTTTAGTAGATCTTCCAACCCTGGGTACCTATTTAGGAAACGCTGTACCACCAAATTGAGGACATGTGCCAGGCATGGCACATGTATCAACTTTCCCTGGTCAGACAGGAGGTCTGTACCATTATCACACACCACCAATCATGGCTCCAGCTGGTTTGGCGTGAACCACCTCTGGGCCTGTCCCTGAAGAGCTGCAAGAATCTCTGCTCCGGTGTGGTTCCTGTCCCCTAGACACACTAGCTAAAGCACTGCATGGCACCTTTTAACCTG
This sequence comes from Lithobates sylvaticus, assembly GCA_028564925.1. Taxonomy (NCBI): domain Eukaryota; kingdom Metazoa; phylum Chordata; class Amphibia; order Anura; family Ranidae; genus Lithobates; species Lithobates sylvaticus. Next base: position 123,301,902 of record CM053030.1, on the reverse strand, counting down.
ACTCATTGAATAGCCCTTTGGACACTTAGGGGGTACCTTAGGGTTCATAGGGCAATTCAGCAGAGGAGGGCAAGGAGAAGAGGGTAGAGCTGACAACTCTCGCATCATCACCAGCTGTATGGAAACATGGGGGCACAACAAGTTGCCACACTGAGCCCTGTCCGGCATCCTTCCGAGTTGCAAGCAGAGTTACCCAGTGTGCTGTGAACAAATTATATCGCCCCTGCCCATGATTGCTGGACCATGTATCAGCAGTAACATGGACTTTGCAGCTGACTGCCTTGCCCAACGACGCCACAACATTGCCTTCCATGTGATGGTAGAGAGCTGTTATGGCCTAAGTGAAAAGAAATATCGTCTGGGAACCTATCAGACACATGTACATGAAGTCTAAGGCTGTTTTTTTTTACAGCAGGGCTGTGTTTAGCATTATATATCAAGACTACTTAAGACTTTGATTTTACACTGGAACTTTCAGGGATGCAGACTATCGATACTAATATCCTACTTACAATTAAACCACATAGGGGTTGATTTACTAACACTGGAGAGAGCAAAATCTGGTGTAGCTGTGCATGGTAGCCAATCAGCTTCTAACTTCAGCTTGTTCAATTAAGTTTTGACAAATAACTTGGAAGCTTTCTATGCAGAGCTGCACCAGATTTTGCTGTAAATCAGTAATGATCAACAAGTAATAGGATGGCTGATGGTATTGGAACACATCTTGTAGATCTCCTGATCTACAACTGGATCATACATTCTAATACTGAATAATAAAACATATCTAATGACAGTCTTGGGAAGTGTTTTATTCTCTGTGTACTTTTTCAAAGCGTTTTCCCCAAAGCAAGTTTTTCCTGCAGTAGGGTCCACTCTGATCACAGTTCAGCTCCGGCATGATCTTTTAGTAGCCTTGGGGACAAAACTCAACAATGTTCAGTGTCAAGCAATGACAGACAGGGGTAAATGAAAGGGCTTCAAAGATGCTTCACTGTCTCTTGCTCTTGCTGAAACTGGCATTCATCCAGGTCTTGCCTGCTAACACCACAGAAAGCAGCAGCTGGTGAGTAACATTAGCAAACAGGGCCTGAGGGCTACCCATGTTCTTGCTCTCTGTTCACCAACTGCTATTCAGTAAAACAGCTGGATCAAAAAAGATTCAGTCAAGATGTAGTTAGAGCTTTATGTGTACAACTGTTTTGATATAGATTGTCTGCTAGAGGCAGAGTTAATGATAGCTTTGCAAGGAACATATTTGACTGCAAGTGAAACTGGTATACGTATTTATTTTTATACAGTACTTACTTTGAAACGCTACAGTAAATGTACAGGCTGGTAATCCCACATGGTGAGTGACATACAGAGAAGAAAGTGATTTCATCGAGATCATAACAGGATTTAGTAATCTGCCATAAAGCAGATCCTCCTTATATCTGAAAACAACGCTGCTTCTGTCAAGGGATTTCCTTTCAGCAATGTATGTATATATATATATATATATATATATATATATATATATATATATATATATATATATATATAAAACCATACACACTATATGCACATTATGTATGTATGTATGTGTGCATCTGACCTGTATAAAATAATATATACATTTATTATACCATTTTATGTAGCTAAATATACAGTATTCTGTAGTTTCTAGAACAGATACTTTTATTTAATACAAAGACTGAAATAAAAATAAAAAAGCAAAGAAAGATAGCATAATTGCCCTCAGAAATGAACCATCTTCCAGGCATCATCATCCTTTAGTACAGGGCAAAAAAATAAAATTGGATATCCAGTACAAAATGGCAAATGATGTTTTTTCTTTTTTTTATAACTAATTACATCCACGGAGCATTTACATCATTCAGTATCTGCACCTTGGCAAATAGCTAAAATGTGTATTTGCAGTTAATGTTTTACTTGCAGCAGGGTTCCCAAGAACTACAAAAAAGTCCCCAGAAGTGATAATAATGGCATATGTAATTTCTTTCTTTGCAGTGAATCGAGAGTGTTAATAATTTTGATCAGATTAATTTTAAATGTTACGTTGGTTAATGAACCCTACTTGAAAGAATATGTAATTGTTCAGTAAATCAGATATTTTATTTCAATCTCTATCTTTAACTGAATACAGAATCTGATTAGTTCCAATAGTACAATGCACTTTCTTGACACTTTGATAAATCACACCATACATCTGTATGCATGTGTATGCAGGGTGCATTCTTTTGCAATCTGTCTTAAAGTGTATAGACAGGCAAATCAAAAGCAATTAAAGACTAAAATAATTCAAAATACTTGCCTAAGTGTTGCTCGCATAATAAGAATAAGCCTCGATATTAGGTCACATGATCTCTGCTGACAGAGACAATTAGCCAATCGGAAACCCAATCATCATCTTCAACGACTTTATTTATTCATCTCAGAAAGACATCTTATATGTTTTGGTATGCAAATAACTTCAGGTTCTGTAGTTGATTGCTCTAACCCGCCTCTCATGACTGGAATTTGGCTCATCATTATGTTGGCCAACTTGTCTAAACAACAGTAAGTTAAGGGAGTCAGGATTAGCAGGCCATATCCAAAAAACATGGAAGTTTATTTTTATTGGCATAGCAGATTGTAATTTTCTGCAGTCCCAGGGCACTCTACTGGTAAATAAAAACTGGTATACAAACAATAGTGTTGCATTACATTTATGAGCTCACCAAGTGATAAGAAGTTTGGCCTCTGAGCCTTAGTAAGAAGCATTCAAACACCCAGGAGCATTAATTTGCATGCCAAGATTGCCCAATTTATTATGCATTAAGGAAGGGCCATATCTGTGACTTATGCAGATTTATAAACCTGAATGTTTTTATGCACATGCACCTGCTACTACAGGTGACTGCAAATACACGCAGCACCCTTCAGTGCCTCTGCTCTACCAAAATGTTGAAAATTTCAGAAACTTTCTGGTAGTGATGAAGCTTGCCCATCTCCAAAACTTTCCTATTTGCCAGTGAGACATGGTACTAGGCCATTAGTAATGCATGGGGGGGGAGCAATCCCTACCCAGATATGTTGGAGTTTTACCCATTTAGAATAGGATGTGTTTGGCATGTATTTACTCAACACTACCTCATGTTTTATTTTGTGCAATTAAATCGGGGACTAAATTGTGTGTGCAATAAAGTTTATTTTAGTGTGGTATTTCTACTGAAAATATCGATTTGACAAATCCATATTTGCACAAATATTGTGCGACATAAAACATTGCCACTACCATCGTTTTAGTCTAAATGGCCTTTACATTCAAAAACGATGAAATTGGGGTTTTATGTAATTTTATAGCCAAAAATGCAGAAAATGAACTGATCTACATGGAAACTGGTAAAAGGGAAACGATTATATTTTGAATCAGTTTTTTTAGCTTATAAGCTTTTAAACTGTTGTTGTTTTTAAATTATTTTTAATAGAATCTTTGTTTTACAAATAAACATTTACTACAAGATAAAAAAATCTTAAAAAATATTGTTCTCATCAATGTACCTGGTTTTCATAAACAAATGAACCATAGTAGCCATGCTTTTATGTGTGTTACTTTAATTTGTTATAATCTATTATTATTTGCTGTGGAATTTAAAGTAACAGTAAATTCACTGAGGGATTAAAAATAAAGTTCACTGCAAATGAGAGATGTAGTATGCCTATGCCTTTACCCAATCCTCAAGTTGCCAGATATATTCAGAACCAACTCACTTTTGGGATGCCTGCTTCTCCCACCATGTGCTGTGGTTCCAGCCATGAGCCTATATATCACTGCTGGACACAGTCCAGTGTCATAAAGGCCAGCAGGGTAAATCTCAGATGTGAAAATGTATTTGGGGACTTTGGACTGTAAAAGAAAGCAGCACAAGTAAGCAATACGTCTCTTCTCTTGCAATGATCTTTTTTATTTTTTATTCTGTGACAGAATCACTTTAATTTACCGCTCAAAACAATAATCTTAATGCCTAAAGTGGAACTTCCACTCATCGGAACCCTCCCCCCCTTCGGTGCCACAGTTGGCACCTTTCAGGGGGGAGGGAGGTGCAGATACCTGTCTAAGACAGGTATTTGCACCCACTTTCGGGCATAGACTCCCACGGGAGTCTATGCCTCTTCCTGTCCCGCCGTGCTGTCTGCTGGGACACACGTGGGTCCCAGAGACAGCGCGGAGCATTCTCATTGCGCTGCGCGACTCGTGCATGCGCAGTAGGGAACCGGGAAGTGAAGCCGCAATGCTTCCTGATTCCCTCACGAGAATGGTGGCGGCAGGAGCAGAGAGCCGATCGATTGATCGGCCTCGGCTGCCGACATCGCTGGACTCCAGAAAAGGTAAGTGTCCATTTATTAAAAGTCAGCAGCTGTAGTATTTGTAGCTGCTGGCTTTTAATAATTTTTTTTTTTTCGGGTGGACTCCCTATTTAAATTCAAAAATGTATATTCAAATGTACTAAACATGCCATTATTTGGGACCTAGCGCTTTAAGCTAGCCATACATGGATCAAAATTTGTCCAGTTTAGCAGGGACCAGCTGAATTTCAATACAGGTGTGGCCACTGTGGTTGAACAGAAATTGATCTACCTACTTTTTGTCAACCATCCTGTTGGTATTTTCTTGCTCGTTCAGCTCTGCAGGTTAGACTGCAGCACTGTTCTGTGTATTCTGATGGCAGAAAAAGATTACCCCGTTATGAAAATACAATGACACAGCAGAGAGGATTCCTGCATCCACATCATATACGACCAGCTTTAAGCTCCTCTGAGGCAGTATTTTGTGCAGTAGGCTTAGTGGTGAAACATTATTGGAAATGATTTGAAAAACATTAAACTTTCTATGTGGTTTTGACTCATGCACCATTCATAGATTACTATTGTGTCTTCCACAATCACCTATTATCGACCACGTTAGATTAATTTGAATAGTTTAACAACTGCAGCTTTCTTCTTTTTCTATTCTGGGTTATACAGTATATATACACTGATCTAAAACTACCAACAGGAAAAAGAGTAGAGAACCTTTATAATAAGACAGCCTTGGATAGTTATTACAATAACAGCTTTGCATGAATTGCAAACCTAAACAGGGATATTTGTGTTCTGAACTTTGGCAAGAAAAAAGCCATCCCAAAAATTCAAAGTAGCCACACATAGATTGACATTTTTGTATCACATGATCCATTTGGATACCTTTATGTTACAATCAACGGATGACCTTAGCTTAAAAACACTAGAGAAAGAAAAATGGCTGAAATATTTATGCATCTGAAAGATCTCTACCTGAAATTTCCCTCCCACAACCTGTCTACCTTCTTGTGTTTGTTTGACTGTATGCTTTTTACACTATGAAATCAAATATGCAATGTGTAACCCATAAATGTCTATGCTTAAACATGTTTTTTACATCTATATTTATTGTTTGGAAATTGTCTTCTTTTTGAACAGATGCAGGATTTGCAGAATTCAGACAGAAGTCAGTATTCTCACTCACAAATGGCAAATATGAGGCCAAGAGTTCAGACTCAAGACATACGACAAACATCTATGATGCCTCCTGGTCAGCTGACTACCATCAACCAATCACAACTTAGTGCTCAGCTTGGTTTAAATATTGGAGGAAACAGTGTTGCACATAATTCTCCTTCCCCACCAGGGAGTAAATCTGCCACACCTTCGCCATCTAGCTCAGTCCATGAAGATGAAGTGGATGATACAACCAAGGTATGAAGAATTTTTGTCTGAGATTGTTACTTTAATGTAAATATTGGCCAAATTTGCATTCTATCTTTTCTTAGCTAGTTCATTTTTATTTTGCAAGCTTACTATTACTATACTATATTATGAATTTGCACTTGTCCCCGCAACCTATGAAAACATTCCAGTATTATGGGTTACCTTTACTGAAGATATAGCCTGTTTTCCAACAGCATGACATATCCATGTTGTTCCTAGGTACCACTAGAGGGTGCTGTTTGGAGATGGGAGACCTGCAGGATGTATTGCTGGATTGGGGTTTAAAAAAAAAAAGTAACACATACTTGCTCTGTGCAACAATTTTGCACATAAATAACACTTTTCTCTTCTTGTCACAGTCCCTACCAGTGTTGTGGGCTCCTCCCCTCTTTCAGCTGCCTCCTGTAGCAAACTAGGTGCTAAGGAGGCCCCTGTGCTTGCGTGTGTGTCCATGGACACATACAGTGGCAGTAAGCCATGCCCTTGCTCCCTTCTCACAAGAGTTTGACTGACAGCAGAAGAATCATATGGGTCCACTTACCTCAGTTTCTCCTCTGAAAGCAGGAAACAAGGGGAGTGAAACTGGAGCAGAAGCCAGGGTTGGAGAAGTGATATAGAGTCAGGTAGGTGTTTTAGAATGGTGGGGGATAGGACAGGTGGTGGAACATTTTCTACCTTAAGGCAGAGGATGCATTAAGGTAAAAAGAAGCATTTAGACTTTACTGCTTTATGCATGTGTTCAGAGGCTGCTGGGTCTAGTATTACAAAGTTACGATTTTAAGTGAAAATGCAGTTGTCTTTTAACCGGTTCCCGACCGGCTCACGCAGATATACTGCGGCAGAATTGCTCTCCTTGGTGAAACCCTGTACGCTGGCCACACGCGATCGCGTGCATGAGAGCCAGCTGTCAGAGATGAGTAGACATGCCATTTGTTCCTAGTAAGTAGAAACAGCGCTATGTCTCCTCTCTTACTCAATCCTATCCCCATACAGTTAGAACACACTGAGGAAACACACATTTAACCCCTTGATCGCCCCCTAGTGTTAACCCCTTCCCTGTCAGTGACATTTACACAGTAATCAGTGCATTTTTATAGCACAGATTGCTGTATAATTGTCAATGGTCCCAAAAATGTGTCAAAAGTGTCCGATCTGTCCATTGCAATGTCGCAATACCGCTAAAATCGCAGATCACCTCCATTACTAGTAAAAATAAAATAAAAAAAAATGCCATAAAATTGCCATAAATCTTTCCCATAGTTTGTAGACGCTATAACTTTTGCGCAAACCAATCAATATTCACTTATTGTGATTTTTTTACCAAAAGTATGTAGAATACATATTGGCCTTACCTAATGAAGAAATGTGTTTTTAAAAATATTTTGGGGGATATTTATTAAAGCAAAAAGTATAAAATATATTTTTTTTTTTTTAATTGTCGCTCTTTTTTTGTTTATTGCTCAAACCACCAAAAGAAAGCTCTATTTGTGGGGAAAAAAGGACACCGATTTTGTTTGGGTACAGCATTGCATGACCACGCAATTATCAGTTAAAGCAATGCAGTGCCAAATTGTAAAAAGTGCTCTGGTTAGGAAGGGGGTATTCTTTTAACATTGTAATTACCATTTACCGCTAAATATAGAAAATTCCCCAATGCAAATTTGGCTTAGTTGCTAGGGATAGGACCATTTCAACATATCTCCCTAGTCAAACACTGGTTGAAACAGATTAAATAGGCAAATAACTACAGTTGCTCTGCATCTTCAAGTGTTCAAATTAGAGGAAGCAAAAAGTGAAGAAAAGACTCTTGTTTTGATATCTTAGATGTACAAATAAAATAAAAAAATGACAACTGGATTTATATTGACCATCAGCAATCTTTGGATCATGAACACATATTCTGTGTCAGCCCGCTGCGTAAAAGTGCAGTAAGGCCACAATACAATGGGGTCAGGACTTGAAATCAATAACTGGGCTTTTCATTGAAAGGAATCCTATTTAATCCGTTACCAAGTTTGGGGCGGCTCCTGAATGGTATCAAATAAGCTTGTTGCCCTAGCCATAAATATAGTAATAGTGGCTCCTTTTGTACAAATGATCATGCTGTAACTTTCCCAAACACATATATAAACCAAATATAATAACCATACTGTATATAATATGTGAGACAACTTGAAGAGATTTTAAAAAACCTGAATAGAAACAGCTCTGTTTAAAATTCGGGTCTGATTTTAGGGTATTTATTATTTGTAGTTCTGGGAATAAAATGTTATTTTTTCACAACAGCTAAGCAGCTATCATTTAATTTTTTTAATTATGCATTAGCACATATCATTTGTCATAGCATTGTTGTTTTTCTATAATGATGTGATAAAATATCAGATTTTTAATTAATTATCTTCTATGCAAACAGTGTGACATTTTCCATGAGCTTTCCCTCCCTGCAGTATTTTATGCACAATTGCACTAATTTTCACTGCAATTATAGCATTCTTCCCATGCTACTATGGTAAATAACTTATGTCTCTGCCATATGTCATACAGGAATGCTAACTCAGTAAAGGACAGAAGTGTGTGCTTATAATTAAACATAGGAGAGAAAAAATATGACTGTAAGAACCTGAGAAAGTAATTGAAAGACTGCAGGGTACAAAGTAACAAGATTTGAGGCCCTCACAGCAAAAAAAACTAAATGCATATGCTTGAGCAAACATATGTCTCCCACAACAATGCAAAGTTAGGCGTGTATTTACCAAGATTTTTGTGCCAAAGAAAATTCAGAGCTATGTAAATGCAAAACTAAGTTGAAGCTTGCACACATCCTGAGGCAATGCTGTGTCCTCAGATAAAACACTCTGAATTTCAATTGGAAGAAATGTTCAATTTCCATGTACTGTACACTCGTCTTTAGGTCCGAGGATTCAAGTTAAGAAATTCATTTCTATGTGGATTTTATTTGGTAGTTAATTATACTTTTACTAATTTACTGATTGTCTTTAATATATTTGTGCACTGGGGAAAAACAGTTCCTGCAAAACTTGGAAGCTAGCACTCTTACTGCTCCGGTACATAGTAGTTCCTGGATGCTTGGACTTGCCTTGATGTTTTTAAAATGCTGATTACCGGAAACCAATGCTTTGAATCACTAAATTAGAATAAGAATGCAGCAGTTGAAGTCAGGGCAAAGTCAGAATTCTCCATGTGCTTACCTGTTTTGGTTCATTCAGGCTGGTTTCACACTTATGCGATTCGCATGACAGGAGAGTGTGACCTGCTTTCTATGGAGCCAGTTCACATATCTCTGGGCCGAATTCAGGCAAAAAATCGGGCCTGATTTATCCCTGAAACGGAGAACAAGGACGTACCGGACCCCTGCTGTGAGTCACATCCAATTAAGTCTGAACCCAGCCTTAAGCAAAAGGACATTTTTTTGTCTTATATGTTCCTGCAGTATAGTTTTTCTTTAAAATTGAACTTAAAGTGGTTCTAAAGGCAGAAGGTGTTTTCTCTTAATGCATTCTATACATTAAGAGAAAAAAACCTTCTGTGTGCAGCAGCCCCCCTCAGCCCCCCCAAATATTTACCTGAGCCCCATCTCGACCCAGCAATGTTGCACAAGAGCATCGGCTGTCCGGGACTCTCCCTCCTGATTGGCTGAGAGACAGTCAATCAAAGTCAGTGAGCCAATGAGGAGAGAGAGGGGGCAGGGCAGAGCAGCGGCTCCATTTCTGAATGGACATATAGAGCAGCAGCTCAGGTCGGGTACCCCCATATCAAGCTGCTTGCTGTGGGGGCATTTGGCAGGAGGGAAGGACCAGGAGTGCCGGCGAGGGACCCAAGAAGAGGAGGATCTCTGCTGCTCTGTGAAAAACCACTGCACAGAGCAGGTAAGTATAACATATTTATAATTTTTGAACAAAAAAAAACAATAATATCACTTAAGTTCTCAAATACCGAAACATCCTTAAGCTTCCTCATAGACGCCAGTATCTTTGCCCATCCTCCTTTTGTTTCAGAATCTTTGCGCATCTTAATTGGCGAGACAGTAATGATGAAACACCATGCATTCGCATGGGAGTTCATTAATTCCAGCACCTGGTGGGTGCATGAACAGATCAGTGTACATGTGAAAGTATCTTGCAAACAGGATAGTAGGAAGCCTTTATTACAGAAGAGACATAGTTGTGCTAAGAATCTTCACAAAATAAATTGTGCGTAATTTAATTTCTATTATCCAACTGCATGAAAAGCAAATCCATACAGAATAATGTACATATAAACTATAGAAACAGGAGTCTGCTTATGCATGACTGAATGATTTAAGTGAATACTATTTCTCAAATCCTTTAATAACTCAGCCTGTTTTTTTCTGCAATAAAAAAATCTTCCTTCTCACAAATATTAATAGTATTTTTCCAAGTTTTTTCTCAATTTAATCTGTTATGTTGTGGCTTTGATCTTGTATGCATTCTAGGAGTCAAATAATTTTGGTTGCCATAGGGTTGATTGGAACTCCTTCTCGCACGACTAAAATATAATGTCACAATGGGTCTGACATACTAAATGCAGTATATGCTGTTGCATTGATGATCAAACCTTGGTGGAACAACAATGAAACATACTTTCACAGTATTTACTACATGTAAGCAAGGGTCATGAAGATGATAGGTCTCGCAACTTTTTCAGAATTTGCTGGCTGTCATGGATGATATATATACACTGAGCAAATTTATAAAGGCAACACGTTTGTGTTTGCCCCTATTTATCATGAGCTGAACTCAAAGATCTATGACTTTTTCTATGTACACAAAAGGCCTATTTCTCTCAAATGTTGTTCACAAATCTGTCTAAATCTGTGTTAGTGAGCACTTCTCCCTTGCCGAGATAATCCATCCACCTCACAGGTGTGGCATATCAAGATGCTGATTAGACAGCATGATTATTGCACAGGTGTGTTTTAGGCTGACCACAATAAAAGACCATTCTAAAATGTGCAGTTTTACTGTATTGGGGGGTCGGGGTCCGAAAACCAGTCAGTATCTGGTGTGACCACCATTTGCCTCACACAGTGCAGCACATATCCTTCACATAGAGTTGATCAGGTTGTTGATTGTGGCCTGTTGAATGTTGGTCCATTCCTCTTCAATGGCTGTGCGAAGTTGCTTGATATTGTCAGGAAATGGAACACGCTGTCATATACACCAATCCAGAGCATCCCAAACATGCTCAATGGGTGACATGTTCGGTGAGTATACTGACAATGCAAGAACTGGGATGTTTTCAGCTTCCAGGAATTGTGTACAGATCCTTGCAACATGGGGCCGTGCATTATCATGCTGCAACATGAGGTGATGGTCATGGATGAATGGCACAACAATGGGCCTCAGGATCTCATCACGGTATCTCTGTGCATTCAAAATGCCATCAATAAAATGCACCTGTGTTGGTTGTCCATAGCATACGCCTGCCCATACCATAACCCCACCGCCACCATGGGCCACTCGATCCACAATGTTGACATCAGCAAACCGCTCACCCAAACAGCGCCATACATGCTGTCTGCCATCTGCCCTGTACAGTGAAAAGAACACCTCTCCAAAGTGCCAGATGCCTTCGAATGTGAGCATTCATCCACTTCAAGTCGGTTACGACGACGAACTGCAGTCAGGTCGATAGCCCACGATGAAGACGACGAGCATGCAGATGAGCTTCCCTGAGATGGTTTCTGACAGTTTGTGCAGAAATTCTTTGGTTATGCAAACCGATTTTTGCAGCAGCTGTCCGGGTGGCTGGTCTCAGACGATCTTGGAGGTGAAGATGCTGGATGTGGAGGTCCTGGGCTGGTGTGGTTACACGTGGTCTGTAGTTGTAAGGCCGGTTGGATGTACTGGCAAATTCTCAGAAATGCCTTTGGAGACGGCTTATGGTAGAGAAATGAACATTCAATTCAAGGGCAACAGCTCTGATGGACATTCCTGCAGTCAGCATGCCAATTGCACACTCCCTCAAAACTTGCGACATCTGTGGCATTTTGCGCTGTGTGATAAAACTGAACATTTTAGAGTGGCCTTTTATTGTGGCCAGCCTAAGGCACACCTGTGCAATAATCATGCTGTCTAATCAGCATCTTGATATGCCACACCTGTGAGGTGAATGGATTATGTCGGCAAAGGAGAAGTGCCCACTAATACAGATTTAGACAGATTTGTGAACAATATTTGAGAGAAATAGGCCTTTTGTGTACATAGAAAAATGCATAGATCTTTGAGTTCAGCTCATGATAAATAAGGGCAAACCAAAAAGTGTTGCTCAGTGTGTATATATATATATATATCTATACAGGCCAGGCAATACATTTATAGTAACCGCTGCAGGGGTTACTAACTTGACCCTTGAGGTAGAGCAGAGTGCAGGTGACAGCAGCAAAATTATATTGGTTGAAAATAACAGAAAATTTGTAAAACCACCCATTCAGTTGAAAATAGAAATGAAAGGCAAAACATGTTTGTATAGGAAGAGAGCAGCCTGAGTTCCCAGCATAGCTAGAAAACTGACCACAGTGTGCTCTCCTGCTTAATGTGGTCAGTTTTTATTAGGAAAGCATAGGGACTGGCAGGAACAAAAGGGATTTCACACAAAGGAAGCAATACAAAGAGAACAGGGTAGTTCCTCATGCAAGTACATGGTACAGCAGGTACAGATCAGTGTTGGAGTAACAAACACTTTAAAGAGTTAGCCTGCTTAAAAGTCATATCTTAGTTATATGTGGGGCCTTCTAGACCTAGTCAGCTCGTAATTTCTTGATGTTTTTTGAACAGCAAGCTTTCTCTTCCATAACCACTGGCTTGCTTTCCATTCAAATGGAAGTGTGTGTTTATGTTCAATTTTCTGTTATAACTCTTAACATCCTTAACAGGGAGAAAGGAAACCACTCCTAATGGCCACAAAAATTATACAGACCCAGGAACTCAGGATACACAAGACTCACCAAGAGAGTTCCTAAGAGATATAGGAAACTTCCTGGTGGCCATAGTTGGATTGAAATTTGGCCAGTTCAGCAGAGATTGGCTAAATTGTGATCCATCTATGGCTGTTCCCATTTGAGATGAGTCAACCTAGCGATCATTTCCTCTTGAATGGGAATTTTGGAAAATTTGTGTTCAGTGCAATCGGTTGCAGCACTGATCACTGTATTTTGAGAGTGTAGGAGTCCTCACCTTCAAAATGCAATAGCACAGTGGGGAGGATTCCTTCATCCAGCTCGAATCCATTCAGTTCAGCTGGCTGAACAAAAAAAAAAAGTCTATAGCTAGCATTACTCCCCAGCATCTACCGCAGACCGAAACTCTCCTTTCTCTGTATGCACTAATTCCAGAAGAGGGGTATACTAAGGGTATAAATACAAACGCTGCCTTTTGTTGTTTAGTGCTCCTCACATACAAACATAAAATGCTGCAAAAGGCAGCGTTTGACTTGCTCAAGCTCTTAGAATGGGCTAGAAAATGTTTTGTAGTATGCATACACTAGGAATGTTACAAGTATATGTGATTTTGAATGTTATGTCTTGTAATGTTTTTTTCTAAAGTAAAAAAAAAAGATTTTAAAACAGAATGGGCTAGAACTGAGTCAAATATTAATACTTAAAATAACAATTAGGTACTGTTCTATGCATGGATCTGCTGTGCTGTATGGAAACTTTTTGAGATGGGAACCAGTGGCTACCTGGCCTGAATTGATGCAGTATGGCAGAAACAAAGATCAACTGAGGAATTGTGAATGCAAGAAATGTTTCTTTTGTCCATTTAGAGGGACTTGTTCGTAATGCATACGAATACCTGCAAAAAAAAAAAATTGTTAGATGGAACCGGATATTATCGAACTCTGACTTCATAATAGTTCCAGGGCTGAAAAACTGAAAATATTCATCTTCTCTGAGAGTGATGTCACTGCCCTGAAATTAGCAGGCTCCGCAGGAGTCATAAAATGGCAGCTCCCAGCTGAGTGTTTTCTCGCAGTATTTTTGTTTTATGGTGAATTGGTAAATATTACATTGACTGGAGTGTCCTTTTCAGTATTTTTTAAAAAGACAATCATTTTTGTTTTTATTTTATTATGTTTGTCTATATAATTGAATTACCAATATTTTTATATTATTTTAAAACATTTGAGTTTATTAATATTTTGTGCCTTTTATTTAAGTCAACTAATGCTAATGTAGTGAAAATATTATTATTACATGATTATACATGGTACTGTGAAGAAATGTCATCTTGGCGACATCTGTAAACCATTAGAAATATCTGATATTTTCACCTCTTGTGCTTACATAATAGGCTTTCTGTATTAGCGTACATTATTATAGTTTGGCACAACTTTACTTAAAAAAACAGTCTTACATGACCACAGACAAAAAGCAAACAAAAAGTTGTAATTCTTTCTATGAATGATAGCCTGTAATTACATTATAAATTTTTTTTTCTAGGCACAGTGTGTATACTAGAAGTACAATTTTGTACCCACCAATAGAATCACAATTTCTTTGTAAATAAAGTATTTTAATATAATTGTTATCATATGTAAAACTATAACTCTGGAATAGCTATTCAATCCATTATTGTCAGAGCTGTCACTAAATATTTCTGCTTTTTGGAAACCAAATACAGCTTTACAGTTTACACGAGTAATAGTTTCATTGTTGCAGTAATCATTTACATCTTTTGGAAATGTTTTGCTAAACTTAGTCTTTTTGACATATGTTTTAATAGTTTTTTACTTTTTCTTTCTTGTATCAAATAGCTGGCTTGCATCTGTATTATCATAATCTTTCTATCTCTATTAATGTGATTTGTATGGCATAGAAGATACAAGAGAACAGCATTTTAAGATACATAAATTAATTTTCAAACCTTGCATAGAGAAATCAAGACTGGAATATGATCCTCCCCATACTTTTTGTGTAGATTTGATATCTAAAGTCTATCTAAAGACAAAACTTTTTTGTCTTTAGATAGAGCTAGGGAGGGTTAAAACCAGGTCAGGTTTTTTGCCATCTATGTGTACAGGCATATCCCACTTTTAAGTACACAATGGGGTTTATTTACTAAAGCTGGAAACTGTAAAATTAGGCACACTTCTGCATAGAAACCAACGAGCTTCTTCAGCTTGTTCAATTAAGCTTTGGTAATAAAACCTGGAAGCTCATTGGTTTCTATGCAGAAATGAGCCTGATTTTGCACTTTCCAGCTTTAGTAAATAAACCCCATTGTGTACTTAAAAGTGGGGTATGCCTGTATTGATGAGATTTCCCTTCAGTCGCTGGTCTGTAGACACAATGGGAAATAAGAGGAAGTTGCTGCAAAGTGGGGGGGGGAGATACCCTTTTAGATGTATTTCTGTTCAGTATTTTGGTCACCAGAATAAATGGAGAGAGAGACTCTCCCCAGCAGGGACACAGACAACAATGAAAACTGGATAGAGGTTCTAACCCATCACCACACTATCCAAAACTAAACAGGTGTTGGATTTAGATACCCTTTATGCTACCGATATGAAATCAGTAATACCAGTACTTATTTAGCTAGGAAGCTTGCAACGAGATTGCCCATTAGGTCAACCAGAACCATATGCCATTTACAAGGATATTTGCTTCGGATAATTAGTAACAATTATTTAAAAAATATTAACATATTGTTGAAATATATACTTTTTTTTAAGATTGTTATTAGTGCACTGTTACACATGTAACCTAAAATAAAAAATATAGGATATATTGAATCTCCTGAAGTTAGCGAAGACAACACCATCAATAACACAAGAAAACAAACACAAGCTGTGCTGCAATACATAACAATTTATCTTGCATAAGCATCTCACACATACATCATTCTGATCAACAGAACAAGAGACAGATGAAAACACATAGTCATATCAAAAATATAAAGCCCTAGACACACAACTTTAAGGAAAACAGTTAGGTATTAAGTAAAACAGCCTTCCGGTAAATGACCTGAATGGCTTTGAGTGGTTATTACAAAGCATCAAATATTTTTCTGCATTTTCAGTGTACATTGGTTTGTTCTGCGTTTTTCTTGTTTATAAGGATGGGTTTATTCATTTTTTTTAGTCATTTTTTTCCTGTATTTTTAAAATTTCAAGGGCTGTGCTACGAAATGTCACACATAAATAAACAATTAACTAATTGCCTAACCTTAAATTACAAATATACCCCTAAACATAACCTGTGGCTAATTGTACCAATTGATTGATTGATCAACTTGGTACATTCAGCCTGCCCATACGAATCTCGGCTGGCTCAGCAGGATTCAAACCGTCTATGGCTGGCCTTAATATTATTCCAATATACTTCAACATGGTCAGATGTTGAATTTGATGTTGCTTTTCTTCTCATTACAACAGTAAAGTTCCAGGTTTCAGTGCACTTTAATTAGTTATGGCTTAGTTAACGGCTTGGCCCAAACAAACTTTCCATTACTAAAACAATGTGGCCACTGGGTGTGCTGTAATATACTGTAGTAGCATTAGCTACATACAGTACGCAGTGCTGTGTTCCAGAAGCAGTATGGGCAACATGCCTTCTGCTGCTGGAATTAAAGAGATTCAGACTGAATGCTTCTATACCATTCAAGAGAAGACTTTTATTTTTTCAGTAGGAAATCATGACATCATTTGCCCATCTCTTCACCTCAGACAATCACAGAAAGCTTTGTATTCACTGATACAAATACAAGCCTTCACCTGAATGGCAGAGAAGCACTCAGCCTGACTCTTTAACCACTTCAGCCCCAGAAAGATTTGGCTGCTGAATGACCGGTACATTTTTTGAGATACGGCACTTTGTCGTTTTAACTGACAATTGCGCTGTCATGCAATGTTGTACCCAAATAAAATTTACGTCCTTTTTTTCCCACAAATAGAGATTTCTTTTGGTGGTATTTGATCACCTCTGCAGTTTAAATTTTTTTGCGCTATAAACAAAAAAAGAGCGACAATTTAAAAAAAAAAACATTATTTTTAACTTTTTTGCTATAATAAATATCCCCCAAAAATATATAAAAAAAATAGTTTTCCTCAGTTTAGGCCGATAAGTTTTCTTCTACATATTTTTGGTTAAAAGAAAATTGCAATAAGCGTATATTGATTGCTTTGCGCAAATGGTATAGAGTCTACAAAATAGGGGATAGTTTTATGGCATTTTTATTATTTATATTTTTTTATTAGTAATGGCAGCGATCTGCGATTTTTATTGTGACTGCGAAATTATGGCGGACAGATCGGACACTTTTGACACTATTTTGGGACCATTGTCATTTATACAGCGATCAGTGCTATAAAAATGCACTGCTTACTGTGTAAATGACACTGACAGGGAAGGGGTTAACCACTAGGGGGCGATGAAAGGGGTTAAGTGTGTCCTAGGGAGTGATTCTAACTGTGGGGGGTATGGGCTACAAGTGACACGACAGTGATCACTGCTCCTGATGACAGGGAGCAGTGGATCTCTGTCCTGTCACAAGGCAGAACGGGGAATGCCTTGTTTACATCTCCCCGTTCTGCCTCTCCGTGAGATGATCTCGGGCACCGACAGACATCGAGTCCGCGGGACCTGCGGGCGCGCTCACGGAGCATGCGGCGTAAATGTACATGCGGCTGTAGGCAATCGGCTAATTCTGGTAGCAGGTTGAAGTTGCATGTACTGCTGCCGTTACAGCATGCTTACTGTACTGAACACTTACTGTATGTAGCCAATGTATCTACAATACAAAGCAGCACACATATCGGCTGTTCATTTGGGTCATCTAGGCCCACTATTTAAAGTGAACCTAAACCTAGGATTCTATTTTTAAAGCCAAAACTTTATTTATTGGATATAGTAGGGAATAAGTAAGACCCCTGTCAATTTGTTTTTTTTTTGTTTTTTGCTGTTTGTGTCCATTTGCAGAGACTTCCTTTCACTTTCTGTTTCAAGGACACAATGGGAGAAAATTCCACAGTTCTCAAAAGAACAGGTGACCCCCACTGAAAGATTTCCCATCTATTAATGGTTTTGTAAAAAATGTAGTTTGGATTTCCCATCACTTACTGTCCTAGTAACAATGGTCACAGGTGTGAGATGGTGAATTTCCCCAGAGAGAAACCTGACAGGAGTTTTAAAGCTTCTCCACTGTACCCAAAACTTTAGTTTTAGTTACACTTTAATGATTTTTTTTAAGATATCTATTTTTTGCAATATAATTTTTATTCATTACATGCTGTTATATTTGTTTAATGAACTTAAATTTTAATAATATATGCACAGATCAGTGGAGCAGAAAAGCGGCCAGCCCCTGACATGGGAAAGAAGCCAAAAACACCTAAAAAGAAAAAGAAGAAGGACCCAAACGAGCCACAGAAGCCAGTGTCTGCCTATGCATTATTCTTTCGAGATACACAAGCAGCTATAAAAGGCCAAAATCCAAATGCTACTTTTGGGGAGGTATCCAAAATTGTAGCCTCAATGTGGGATGGACTCGGAGAGGAACAGAAACAGGTAAATGTTCTGTAAAATAAATATCACAGTCTTACAGACTCACAGATAACTTGTCTGAAATTGCTTGAGTCGCAGTACTTGTCACATTCACATTTAAGCTTCATAAAATAATGGTATTCTTCCAACATGGTCATAAGAACCATTGTGTTTTTAGCCACCCAGAAGTTCTGTTCTCAGAAAAGCCTTTTGATCCATTGGGTGCCATTTGTACTCTTTCTATTATGAAGACAAACTGATTATATGTTGCTCATATTTCTTCTTACCTCTTTGAATGTAATATTTCTCATTCTGTGCACATGACTGAATACCTACTGAGTGTGGGAACATAAACAGCCCCCAAAATATTTCTGTTCTCTAAAAAGCAAATGTCTATTGTGCTTTAAGTAATCACATTTATATCAAATGGTGAAAAAACTCACATTAAGACTGCCTGAAATCTCACTTTATGAGGTACCATTTGTATTTTTCTTGGCAAACAGAAAAGCTGTTTTGATTAATAAACTAACCCTAAAATATTTACATTAACCACTTCAGCCCCGGAAGGATTTACCCCCTTTATGGCCAGAGCACTTTTTGCGATACAGCACTGCGTCACTTTAACCACTTCAGCCCCGGACCAATTGGCAGCCAAAGGACCAGGCCCCTTTTTGCGATTTGGCACTGCGTCGATTTAACTGACAATTGCGCGGTCGTGCAACGTGGCTCCCAAACAAAATTGGCGTCCTTTTTTTCCCACAAATAGAGCTTTCTTTTGGTGGTATTTGATCGCCCCAGCGGTTTTTATTTTTTGCGCTATAAACAAAAAAAGAGTGACAATTTTGAAAAATACGCATTATTTTTTACTTTTTGCTATAATAAATATCCCTCAAAAATATATAAAAAAACTATTTTTTTCCTCAGTTTAGGCCGATATGTATTCTCCTACATAATTTTGGTAAAAAAAAATCGCAATAAGCGTATATTGATTGGTTTGCTCAAAAGTTATAGCGTCTACAAAATAGGGGATATATTTATGGCATTTTTATTATTATTTTTTTTATTAGTAATGGCGGTGATCTGTGATTTTTATCATGACTGCGACATTATGGCAGACACATCGGACACTTTTGACACTATTTTGGGACCATTGTCATTTATACAGCTATCAGTGCTATAAAAATGCAATGATTACTGTGTAAATGACACTGGCAGAGAAGGGGTTAAACACTAGGGGGCGATCATTAATATCCAGATCACCAGATCAATATTCACCAGTTTGGCTGCAAGAGCCATTGTCATGTTTTGGCTATATAGTCCTATTAATTCAGCAATATCTAAGGATACAGAAGTTAAAGTATATATTTTTGGAACAAAATTGCTTTATTCAATTTTCTATATATTTTAAAAGGCCAAAAAAGCTGAAATAATATATATAATAAAAAGCATGGCAAACTTAATTCAAAACAACATTTTGTGTATGTACTTTTTAGCAGCTACACTACAGAGAGAGTATTTTTTTTACATGGCAAAACAAAAGCTAAAGAGAGTAAGAGTGGAAAGAATTAATGAGCGCTAATTAAGTATATCAGGAAGTTAATAGAGGGTTAAATAGTAAATAAATTTGTCTGAGAACAAAAAATTTATTTTTTTGCTTTCAGTGTTTCTGCAACAGCTCTAAAGACTAAAAACACAGATCTGCTGCTTTTAGTTTCTTTGACAGCTGCAAATTGAATCAGTGGGGTTATCACTGGTGGAGTAGAGCATTTCCACTTTGCAAAGTGAATTTTTACTTAGTTTAGTCAATGAGGTAAAGCTAAACTTGACCTCATTCACTAAGGTACCTAAGTACATATTCATTTTACAAAGTGGACATGCTCTACACCTCTAGTGATAACACCACTGATTCAGCAGCTGTCATAGAAACAAATTGAATATGAATGAGGTGAAACTTTATTGACTTAAAGTGGTATTAATATCACCCCCCAAAATTGTAATATATGGCAGATTACCAATCCTTAAATGTGGTGGCTGCATTTTTATTTTTTTAGGCTTTCTTTCCTTTATTTTTGCCTGGTGATCCAGCCAGGATCACACCGTACACTATATTTATTCAATACCCTGGTACCTTGGCATATAATTACTGCCAGCGTTGGCACTTTGGTTCTGGACTGGCATTTTATGAACTTTTAAAGCACTTTATTCAGCATTAGTATGTATGGATACACAAGTGTTCATTCACTACTTGTGGCATGGTTTATATTTGCACATATATATAAAGTTGTTATTGTAGCATTTGTATTTGTACGTTGCACAAAACACATCTGTATATATATTGTGCATTTATATTTTATATTTACGTTTATATAATTTTATATTTTTACATTTGGGTAATGCCATTTACCAAGTTACACTCACATATCACATAGATTTATTTTTGTTTACACCATTTAGATGGGAAATTATGATTAAGTAGCATCACTTTTTTACTGTTTAATATTGCCAGTAAAACTTGATTTTGCATAGTTTTCTAGTATTGAATGTGCTGGTAAATGCTATATTTACTTTATTGTAATGCTGTACAAATGAATACCTGGATTATAGACAATGTGTATAACACATTTTTGGGGATAAAACTTTAATCTATACCTAAATGTAACTTTCACCAAGGGCAGACTAGTGGTGAGCTTTAGCTAGGGCTTGGGTCTGATCCAAACACACATTTGTCTAAACCCGAAGCCAAAAAACTGCCCAGCAATGACAACTAATATTAGGTCAGTGATGTCATAAGCATCCCTACCCCTTTGTATACATGCAGCTGTGGGGCAGGAAGTCTCACTCTTGCAGCTAATTGGCCTAGCAATGACAACCACTTTCCAGGTTTGGACTGAATCCAAGCTCATCCCTAATGAAGACCTTGTCATGTACTGTCGAAGTTGTGCCCAAAAAAGGCAATCAAAGGGCAAAGGATTATTCACCAGTATGGCCTCTTGTCTCCCTGCAGATGATCTTTTCCCTATTACTAACTTACCATGTCTTGTTTCACACAGTCTCTCTGTAGAGGCAGCCATTTTGGTAGAGGCATGTCTTTGCTTCCTTATCTCAGAGCTTCCCTCTGATGACATTTTTTCCGAGGACTAATATATTAATAATGCATATATATGTATACAAGGCTAAAGGCACAGGAAGGATTTCAAGATAAAATGTCAATATTTAGATGTTCTCAATAAGATTGCAAATATTCACCTTTGAGTTCACATTCACTTTAATGACTGAGAGGCTCAGCAGTACAAGAAACAGTATACAGGACATGGGCATTCAATGTTCCTCTCTTAATTGTTGTCACAATGATAGATGAAGACTTTTTAGTTTATTATAATATGAAGTCCAGTTCCTAATAGTGACTTTTGAGTATAGCTGGGTATATACAGCTATTTCCTAGACTATTATTAGCCAGCAAGCCTATATACTAGCTTAAGATTCAGTTAGTGTACAGCAATACAGCAATGTAAAAATAGCACACATTGACAGTTTTAAACTACAAATGTAAGCATACAGTAAATGATAATAAATCTACAATCCAGTGCTAGAATAAAACAGCCATTATTTATTAGTTGGTTACCCTTTAAGAAAAAAGCCTTTTTGATATAACTACATCAAGCCACTAAATACTTTAGGTGTATAGTAAATATGTACTCAGAATATATTGATTAAGGGCTAAAGAGAGTGTAATTAACAGAGAAAGGGCATAACCTAATGTGATGGCGGAGTAATTTACAGCATGCAAACTATGATTAACTCACTGAGAGTGCAGGTAACACACAGAGAGAATTTAATTCAACACAGAGTCAAATATTATGACAGCAAGTGACAAAGCCAGCAGAAAAATTAAATCTGTTATAAAGCCGTTTTTCATGGACAACAGCAAGTATTTTCATTTATCTACATATTTTTTAGTCATTGATTAAAATGGTTTAATACCACCTGGTCTAAATTAGTCATGTAATTTTTCTTTCAGCTAAGTGTTTGATTAATTATGGGGTTGAAAGAGCAGATAGTATTGTGGTTGTACGTTTTTAAAAATATACTGTATATTTATATGTTCTACACTTGGAAAGACACAAGTTTATTAAATAATAGAGAGTGCAGTAACCTACAGCTTACAGTGTAGCATTATTTACCGCTGACTGATCTGAAGTCAGTAAACTAAAATTGAATTGGTTGTTATGGGTTACTCTACATTGCATATCATCAGTGTTTTGTAGGATATTGCATTTTGGTGTATAGTCAAGATAGTCTGAAACTGTTAGAAAAAAGAATAGTAAGCTGAGGTCTGCATATGCCAGTGCTTTGCCAATACAAAGATCATGTACATCTTTACAAATATCATGTACTAGTGTTTCAGGTGTAAGTACTTCTGCATGTGTCAGTTTATATCTAAATGGGTTTGGATAACTGAGTCACTGAAAAACTGAAATCTGAAACCTAACCAAAAACTCTACAGCTGCCCTTCCAGTAGCAATCTGATGGTACCTATCATGTACCTGGTGCTGGAGGCCAATGGAGAGAGAGGGCTTCCATTGTGGCTAAGTTCCAGACCCTCCTGATGGTGAAAACAGGAGAGGCCCAAAGTAGCACGGGTCACCTGCTGGACTTTATGCAGGAGGTTCCAGAGTACAGCTGGTGTGCTGGTATAGAATCAGCAGACAGGTGGCGCCCATCAGGTGTTGCAGGATTTGAATAATGCTGCGACTGTAATGTGGTCAGAACGAAGCCTAGGTCATGAGCCGGGTTGGTATCAGAGCAGACGTGATCAGGTGGCTAGCCAAGGTCGAACACAGGAAGCAAACAAGAGACAGGTCAATGACAAACCGGGTCAGTAACAGGAGACACAAGAACCGGAATATCACAGAGATAACATACTGGAGGAGACAAAGATCAACCAGCAAATTCAGACAGTAGCAGATTTCCTTATATTGACCCATATGACCTGCTGGTAGAGATGCTGGGTCCTAAAGTCCTTCTCCTGCCAGAGATGCTGGATCCTAAAGTCCTTCTCCTGCCACAAGTGCTGGTAGAGATGCTGGGTCCTAAAGCCCTTCTGCTGCTGTTGGTTCCCTGACAGTACCTCTGTGAAGCTCCTTCTACTTGCTGCACAAGCTGCTGCTTCTGGCTGACTGTAGGATGGCTAGTACTCCCAGGAAAAGAGTGGATGTGCACATAATTTTGACAGGTGGCAGCAAACAAATAGGCACAAGAGGAAGAAAGGGCAAGAAGAACAATGTTCTTCAGATCAGCATTGCAAAGACAATATCGTTTAACACAGTGGGATTCATTTACCAAAATAGTAAGGGATGTTCGCTTTGGAAAGTAAATGCTAGTAATCAAGGTGAACCTGTGTTTGCTTTGAAAACCCAATCATGTGGGAGAGAGAAGTGAAAACATGGATTTTTGCTAGCACATGATTGGTATTTAAAGTAAAAATAGGTTCCCCCTACATTCACATTCATACTGACTTATATGTCACAAAGTCCGGAGTAAAGCTGTACAAAGCTCAACAACATCCTTTAGAAATATACAAACATGTTCAAAATAGTAACGTTTTTTTTCTTTCTTGTTCATTAAGGGACACAGGATTTAGTATTTTAAAACTATTTAGGTTTTACCTTCATCTACAAGAGGAATTGGACACAAAAAAAAGTAATTGGCCAGCCATGTATAACCCCTCCCATTCCTCACTCTGTTCCTATCTTTTCAGTGTGATGTAGTTTCTTTCCAGCATGGGTCAAGTTTGCAAGAAATGTGTAATTTTACTCATTGGTTAGTCATTGTTGCTGCCTACAGTGACCTAGTCATCTCCATCCAATGGACCTTTCCTGTCTTAAGCAGCTGGTTGTGAGTACTTAAGGTTTTCACCTGGTGTTGCTCTATTAAAGTGGAGGAACACCCTGAAAACAAAAACTTTTCAAAATGTTAATAACAATTTCAAATGAAAAAAAAAATAATAATTTTTTTTTTACTTACCAGAAATGGCTGTTGCTAGGCAGATTGTCCTAATCTGCCTCCTCCAGCGCAGCGGTGATCTTCTCTCCTTCCGTCTTCTATGGAATGGGGCGCAGTGTGTTGTGGGAACTGTGTCCCACAACACATTGCGTTCCCCATTCACAAATCCCACTTGCGCATGCGCAGTAGGCCGCGCGCCGACTCGCGCATGCGCAGTAGGCCGCGCGCCGACTCGCGCATGCGCAGTAGGCCGCGCACTGACTCGCGCATGCGCAGTAGGCCGCGCAAATCCGTTTCCCTCACTGAGGATGGCGGCGCTGGATCCGGAACGCCGAGGGACATCTCGGCCTCCACGAACAGCATCGCGGGCGCCCTGGGAGGGTAAGTGTACTTATTAAAAGTCAGCAGCGACTTTTTTTTTAGCTGCTGACTTTTAAATTTTTTTTTTATAAGCTGACACACCGCTTTAAGTTGTCCCTGTTAAGCAGTGCAACATGTCATGTCCCAAGCACAAGGGTTGCAGGCATAAGCATCTCTCTATCTCCCAATCAACTAACAGTTCTGGGGTGGCCTGCAGTGACCCTCCTCAGTGCCCCAAGACAGACAGACATAATCATTGTAACATGCTTACTCCTTGGTGTTTACCTTAGCTCTGACAGTTGTAGCCCCCCTCCTTTACCTAATCCAGGGATACTATCTCCACAGCTATGCTGGATTTTTTTGGGCCAGTTTGCAACTATGCTTGCTAAATGTAAGCACACTTCTACACCTTTCTCTCCAGAATATTTAGCTGATATTCCTGAAGCTGTAGCTGCTTCTGAGCCTTCTGCTGTGGATGCTCTTTCTATAAATGTCCTGTGGAGCCACATTCAACTGATTTAGCTTCCAGGCTTTAAGATAAGAGATCAGCTTTTACTTCTGCAGTGCAAACCCCTTTATAACTATCAACACTTATCTGGTACACTCCTTACTTGAACCTGTTCTGTACAGAGACTGGAAAACTCATAATCATTTATTCACTCCTCCCGAATACATTACAGAACAATATCTGTTTAAAGAGGTCTTTTTTTAAGAAGTGTTAATAAAAAACTAACCATACCTACTGAGGACACTTCAGTGTTTAGAGATCCCACTGACAAATGTTTGGTACCCTCTTAAAATCCTTGTTTTCACTAGCAGGACCTGTAATGCAAACTCAAATCTTGGGGGATGACTAAGCTTATGTCAAAGGATTCAGATACTGTCCTTACTGACCCTTTATGCCCCGTACACAGGACCGACAATTCCAAACGTGTGTGGGCTCCATCTGACTTTTTCCGTCGGAATTTCCGACAGAAAAAGTTTGAGATCCTGCTCTCAAATTTGGACAAAATCCGTCGGAAAAAATCAGACAGATTTTGTGGTCGGAATTTCCGACCGTGTGTACGGGGCATTAGTCATAGAGCACTTAGAACATTTGTACTATTGCATAGATGGTTTAGTTGATATTATCTGTTTAATCTACTAAATGAGTCCCCATGTTCATCAATTTAAAAATGCCTTACTTTGCATGCCTTTCAATGGTGAACAACTCGCTGGTGGTATAAGTACTCATTTATCCCAGCTTAGGAAGCCTAAGCCTTACCTGGGAAATCTCCTCTTGCCTCTGAAGCTGAGAAGTGTTCCTTTAATTTCTTTCAGGCTTCACACATTAAAGCCAGGCCTAAGCCAAGGGCCCAGTTTAGTTGCAAACCTTGGCCTTTTAAATCTTCCAAACCTGCAGACAAGTCCTTTTTGGCATTAGGGATGCCCCCTGATTCCAAGTTAGGGGGATCTCTGTTAGTCTTTGGAGACACCTGGTTGGCAAGCATCTCCAATGTCTGGGCAAGGGATATGGTGTTTAGGAGCTACCTGCTATAGTTCTACTTCTCTGCTCTCCACAGACAGCCCAGACCTTAAAAAAGTTCAGTTTGATTCTGAAATCTGCACTGGAACTGACACATTGCTTGGAATATCTTGGACTTATTCTAGACATAGACCAGACCTGTGTTGACTCTCTGTTCCCAGATTCAGACTCCAAAGTTTAGGAGCTGTTCAATTCTGTTATATTTCATGGAAGTTCTTGGTTTGATGGTAGCCTACATTGAGGTAGTTAAATTTGCCCAGTTTCATTCCAGAGCCCTACCACACAACGTTCTATCATCATAGGACAAATCAGTTAAGTTCCTGAACAAGCTGATTTGCCTGACAACAGATATCCGGTTATCTCTGACTTGGAGGCTTAAGAACCCTCCTTGAGTCAGGAAAATTTGTCTTCCTGCTTTCTTGGAAATATTTAACAACAGATTCCAGCCTGAATGGAAGTAAAGGAGTTCTAGACCCCTTGTTGTTAGAGGCAACATGATCATCAGAGGATGACAAATCTAAACATTCTAGCCTTGTCTGCCTTTCATATAACAGGTGTCGACAATTGGCAGGCATACTACCTCAGCTTGCATCAACTGGAATTGGGAGAGTGGTTCTAGGGCCTGTGTGTCAGGTGGGGTATGATGGATGTGGAGCCCCTGACCTCCTAATTCAACAACAAAGGGAAGCAGTGGATGCTCTAATGGCCTTGTGGGATCAGTACAACCCTATCTCCTCCTCTGAAACGATTTCCTCATCACCTCAGAAGGATTGAGATTGAGGGCCTTCCACAGATCCTCATAGCACACAATTATCTGTCAGGGCCCTTCCTTCTCTGAGCTGGCCGCTCAGCTGTTGGCTAATTGCCAGCTCCCATCTCTCTCCACAGTAACCCAGCTGTTGATGATCCTGCTCGTCAGTCCTGCCTACTTAAGCCATCCAGTCCAGAGGAGCTCTGTCTTTGCCTTGGTCACTTCACAAGAAACTATCTCCTGTGTTCCTGTTTAAAGACTGGCTGTGCTGACATCCCTTCTGGCTCCAGATCCTTGCTGTTCCACTACTTTGATACCTGACTTGGCTGACTATCCATTCCGGTTACTGAACTTTGGCTATGTTTTGACTTTGTTCTTTTTACTTTTATTATTAAACAAGTGTGATTTAACTGTACTTCTGTCTCGGTCTGATTTCATGGTTTCTGACATTAGCTTAGGCAAATATGGTACTCTGACCTGATCAAACTTCTTTCAGACAACTTCTATGCTTTTCAAGAACGACTAGATCTCTGATCTCAAGGTCTAGGTTATCACCCTGCTTTATGGTCACTGGCTTTAACAGCATGGCTGTTGATGCCCAGGTCTTAAGAGACAGGGGTCGCTATGATTCAGGAATTTCCACACTGTTAAAAGCTAAAAAGTCTACCCTCCACAAGGTCTACCATCACACATATAATGTTGACTTGGCCCAGTGCAAATAAAAGCAGATTTCATCCCAGGAAATACTCTGTAGAAGGAATCCCAACCTTTCTACAATCTTGCCTCAATCAGCGTTTGGCCCTGAGTACCAATAAAGGCCAACTCTTGACCCTTCAGATCTTTTTCCAAAGTCTGCTAGTCTACCATTTATTGGTTAAGACTTTGGTATATGGTGTCTCTCATGTTGCTTCTCATGTAAAACTTCCTTTTACTCCATGGGACCTAAATCATATTTTCTAGGTACTTCAAAAATCACCCTTGTACCTATTAGGGAAAGTACTTTGTCTACTCTCACAAGGTTATATTCCTTGTTACAATCACCTTTGCAAGGTGTGCATTTGAGTTGGTGACCTTGTCCTGTAGAACCCTATTTGGTCAAAGATATGGTGGCACTGAGGCCTAGAACCCCCTTCCTTCATAAAGTGTTTTCAGCCCTCCACCTAACCATGCTGTTCTTCTGTCTTTGTCCAGCTCCAGTACGCCAGATGGAAATTACTCTTCACTACCACTACCCAGATGTTGTTCATGCTGTGCATATTTACCTGTCAGCCACTGCTTCCAGTAGCAAGACTGACTCTTTTTGTTATTCATGAAGGGGAACCAGCCTCTCATGCCACCATTTCTCTGTGATTTATACACATTATTGTTTAGTCTTATGGCTTTAAGGATAAGGTCCCACCTTAAAAAAGAACTGGAGAGTTATGGTTTCCATAATTAAAGTAGTTCATCTAAGTAGTAGCCTCATCTTTTTTAACAACACAGTGTAAATTAGTTTAACACAGGAGAAAAATTACTTCCCACAAAGTTCAGAAGCACTTACATTTTTTTTGTTTACAGCCACATTTTCCATCCTATGTACCGCTTTCCTGAACTTCCAGGTGGGAGGAAGGCACTCATAAAATCACCTGATAAAAATCGGGAACACCTGATATATTTTTTGCACCAGTATGCATGCATGCCTAGTGTATATGGAGCCCAAAGATGCTTTTTCGAGGACCCTAAACATCAGTGAGCATTTAATCCTTGCAGTGCAGATCAGCCCCACAATACGAGAGGATTTTAGTTTTTCCCCAAGTTCAGCTTTAACAAACCAAAAGGGATCAAAAAAGAGAAGTTCCTTGTTAGGGTTTACTTAGGGTTTACTTACTTTAAATTGCTGGTGGATGTGAATTATGGAGGAATAACAACAGTCATTTTCTTCCCTACAATTTGCCAGACTTTACTGAAAAATAACATCAGTATTATAAAATCTAAAAACATTTAATAAATTATGCTAAAAACCAGGAAAAGTAAAGTGAATTTCTTGCAAAGTGAAATAACTTTACATTTACGCCTGATAACTACCGTATGTCCTAAAGTCTTTATAAAGCACCATTAGCACAAAGCAATGGCTGACTTCTCCACACCTTGTTTAGCCCACTTCATTGTTAAGCTGCTAAGTGCTGACCCGTTGTGTATTTCATATGTGACTTTTTGGCATGAAATCTGAAACGTTAGAAAAAACATTTGTTTGTTTTCTTTTTATCTGTGGCACAGTTGACTATTCACTGGATGTGATTCATCATTTTAAATAGTACTTGCCTCCATCACTACTACTCTAAACAAAATTCTATCTTTGGTGAGGTTTTTTTTTTTTTTTTTATGTTACTCAGGAAAGCAAGTAAGTATGCAATATGGAACATAAGTAATCACAAACATTTTATAACCAAAGTATATTCAGTTTAAATAAAATCAGTATATGTTTTTCAAATTTTTAGCTTTTTTATTGCTTTAACATTAACTGCATTTCCTTATATCCTGTTAAATGCATATTTGTGGTTGAGCAGGTTATGGTATTCATGTTATATATATATATATGATGTATTCTACTGAATAACAAAATGTTGAGTTTTCTATAGGAGACAAATGCTGTTGTAAGATCAATAAATTGTTCTATGGAAAATGGCTGCTATAAAGAAAAGAATTATATTGAAAAGATGAAATAACTATAATAGAATGATACCTTACGGTATTGATCTGTCTTTAGATGAGGTTTTATTTTTTGTTCTTTTATCATCGAACTAGAGATCTTATAATAAAAGCAAATGCACATCTAACTATGCAAATAATGAAGATGCCCTTTTGTGAAGAAGACATAATAGATATATTTTAGAGAAGTTCTTTTTGAAGTCAAATTTATTGAATCTGGCCCAATATTTTTCATACTTAGCTACTTATACAAAATACCGAGGTTCTTACTGACTTCTTTCTCACATCAATCATATTACAAACGTAGCCGACCTTGATTTAGACAGTATTGTGTACTATTATTTGCTTTATTTTTTACAGAGGACTTGTGTTGAATTTTTATTATGCTTGAAGTTTTCTATTCATATATAATTATAGATATAAGTCACAATGCTGTGATAATAAATGAGAGTCTGCACAAAGCTTAACTTCATAGTTCTAAAAAAATACCTAAAAATTACTTATTTTTAAAGGCAAGGCTACCTTTTCTGGCCTTCTTTAGTATTCCGTTACCTTTAACGGAAAAAGACAGAGACTCTTTAAGAAAAGATACAGTTGCAAATGGTGTTAACTCAGACCAACCAGTAAGTTACATTT
The DNA here is from genome assembly GCA_028564925.1 of Lithobates sylvaticus. Taxonomy (NCBI): domain Eukaryota; kingdom Metazoa; phylum Chordata; class Amphibia; order Anura; family Ranidae; genus Lithobates; species Lithobates sylvaticus. Next base: position 123,271,647 of record CM053030.1, on the reverse strand, counting down.
TGATGTGACTTTAGTAAACTGATATTTGATTGGTAGCTTTGAGTTATGGTATCTTAGATATGTGTTTTTTACTAAGTGTACCTTCTTTTGAATGTTTAGTTTGAATTGTCTAGATCTGAGACAGGTTTATTATAAGAACTGTAGCCAGTTGGACCATCCCCACAGTTACACCATGACCTAGCTCAACTATGCCACATATACACTTTTTTTTGTAAACCATACTTTACCTCTGGAAGATTTGCATTTCTGAAAATGTACTAAGGACATACACATTAGGTAGCCATTTTCCATATGAATAGCTATCAAAAGATCACATTTCCCTTTCTTTAAACTGTGGATTTAATTAATTGATTTATTAATTCATTTACCTGTTCACTTCATTATATGGCTCCTAAGGCATATAATAAAGATGTAATATGAAATAAAAAGTTATTTGAATAAAATAATTTTGTATACAGCAGCAATCCTGCCTGTGTTGAAGGTCTGATTACATTGTGTGTACATTTTGAAAACCTGCAAAGTTTCTGTGGAGATGACATTGGAATACTTACTTTGTTACAATCACCCCTATACTTAACACACATAATTTACAAATTAGAATAAAAATAATCCAGTAGCATTGTTTCAAATGCACTTACAGACATTCTGCTTTTGCATACATGTAACTAACACTTAAAATTACATTATTAATAGGTTTATTTTCATCTACAGTTACCTGTCTAGGTGAAATCAAGTTTTAATTAAGATCAGTACAGTAGTCATAATTTGGGACACAGAGTTGTAGTCTGCAGCCAGCCATTTAATTACTACCAGGCAGTTGCTGAGCAGTTCCTTACATACAAGACGCACTATATTCATTAATTAGCTGCATACACTTGGGGGATTTAACATGTCTCTAGCTTTTAGACCAGTCTAACATTTCACAGGGACCACTAATGTCATTTTCCTTTTTCCTTTTGTAAAATGGTTGTTAAGTGAAAAATGAAAGCAAGGTTGAACTTAAACCAGATGGAAGTGTACAATGTTCTCTTTGCGTTTCTAATTGAAAGCACAGTATGGCTGTAGTAGATTTGGCAAATTGCAAACAAAATGGCCTTGTTTACATGACTATCAACAACCTGAAAGCTTTAGCCAAAGAGACAAATGTACATATGTTTGGCCTAAGAGCGTAAACGTAATGCTGTATTTTGAGTTAAATGCAGCATTTAAAAGAAATCTGATGTCTTTGTGTGTGGCATGTCTGTGTGTAAGTATAGTCAACTCAAGTAATATTGATTATATGACATAATATAAAAGTCATTCATTTAATTATCTAAATATATATGTCAGCCAATATATCTGCATGCAGTATTTGGCTGTGGATGACTTCTTTACTTATTTAAATGAAAGTCTATGAATTGTTCGCACAATAAGTTTTTATCAATAGCTGTGAGGGTTTCACTGAGCAAAAATCTTTCCAGTTCAGGTTAAACAAAGCCTGATGTGCTGCACTCCTTGGGTGTCTTGCTCTGTAATTGATTTACTTACATCAGTGAATCAGCAAGGACAGCAATTGCATGAGAATTTTTCTTTGCAAACATTATCAGGTTCATTTCATAAGACAAAAAGCAATGTAGCAAACACAGTAACTAATAGCAAACATTTAGCAATCATGATTAATCAGATTTTAATCAGATTTTACCTTTAATCAGTTTAGAACTTTCAGAACGACAGTTCTAAACTGATTAAAGGTAAAATCTGATTGGCTGGTATAGGCTATAGCATTTTGCAGATTATGACTGCTCTCTGTGCTGTGGTAATAAATACACCTACAGTATATATGGATAATTATTTAATGATGTTTAAACCTATAATCTTGATTAAAAATATAGACCCAGGGATCCTAGCAGGAGTTTAATGATCAGGTATCAGGTATTTAAGCACAGAGTATTGTAACACATGCCTCTCTTTAGTCTTTATAATCCATATGCCATAAAATTAGCTAGAGCTGTTTGACTTAACAGCAACACCTCATTATTTTATTCTTCAGTATTTATTCCAATGTTTGATGCCTCATGAAATTACTGCTAATGTGTTATAGAAGGGCAATTTTGACACAAGTGAGAAGGATTTAATTCCCACGCATTCTGTCCTGCTGGTATGTCCTTCCCTCCCCTGGTAGAAGTAGCAAGAGTAAATAGTTAATTTGCTTCAATTATAAGCCTGTCCTGCTAAATTAGAAGCAGCAGGGATATGAAGAGGCAGAATTACACTTATGAGCTGACAAATCCTCAGAGCCCGCAAACTGATGTCTTTTTCTTGGAGCCACAGAAATACCGTTCATTTTATGTCAGTAAAATCAGTTACACGTTATTGGCGCTCACACATTCACTAGTCACGTTGTTTAATCACTCTATAAATGGCCAATGTCTTGGGCTTTAAAGATAGTTTGCCCCGATGTAACATTTTAGCGCCTGGCATCTGGAGGTTTGTCATACCAGTTATAACAAACTATTAAACTTTGGGCTTATGGTTTATAGCACTGCAACACTTTCATTCACTAGTGCAATAATCCAGCAATAAAACCCCTGCTAATAGAGATGATTACATGATATTTTAAGGTATATATTGGTATCACTCTATAACATTAACCCCTTTCAGCTGGTAGGTGAGCTGCCAATTATGTGATCATTGTTTTTGGCTACCACAGTGGTCTTGTGATCGGGAGCTCATGCTCCCAACTCCCAATTGTAAGCAGTGACCAGACACAGTGCTGGGGCTCCAGCACAGGACAGTGCCCCAGGTTGTATGAATATATGTGGCAGCACAGCGTTTAAGCCCTCCCTGACACATATATGCATATGGCTGATGGTAGGAAGTTAAAAAAAATACATTCTCTTGTGTTCATAACCTATCATTCTTGACCCCCTAGACCAAAGGTTCCCTTAGCCAGTGTTCCTACCACCCATTCTTATCAATTAGCCAGGGGTAAGGACTACTTCTTCTACCAGTTAACCCTTTGTGGCGCCCCTACACATTAGCTGGGGTCTTGTTGCTGATACCTCGTTTTATTCACACCTGTTAATGATGGTGCACATCTTTCCTTATGTCGTGCCGATGTTCTGTCTTGCCTACATTTTGATTTGAAAAAAAAAAAAAATCTATAGCAATAACCTATCATTCTATGTATTTATATTAATATGTACCAGTCATAAGCTTGAATAAAATATAAGATTATCATTTCTTAATTGGACAGAGTGTGCCTGAATCTCCATCTGATTGCTAAAAACAATGAATATAAGATACCAAATATTTTTTTTAGGCCTGAGCACAATACCAATATACAAAAACATTATAAATTCAGATTAAGCAATGTCTCCTAAAGGAAGCTGGAATTTTTAGGGGCAAAGTATAAAGAAAATCAAAACGTATATTTGGGAAATAAAAATGTCAGCATTTCTCATAAAACCAATCAAATTCTAAGAATCCATTTCTAAACCTTAATTCTGTTTTTAAGAAACTGGCCTATTTGTTATAGAAAAGCCCCAAATGTCATTCTGCAACATTGCCAGATTATATTGCTTTATTAGAGATGTAAGAGGCATACATTAGACTTAGTAAGATCCTTGTGGTTTATTCATCAAGATGCCTCAGTGAAGAGGCAATAGATTTTCAAGATTTTTGAAAAGCTTTGTATGATTAAATGTTTTAAATGTGTGTTACTTGCAGGTGTATAAGAAGAAAACTGAAGCTGCCAAAAAAGAGTATCTGAAGCAGTTGGCTGCATATAGAGCAAGTCTTGTATCCAAGGTAATGTCAAATATTTATCCCATACATTTTTCCAGTACTACTTAAATGGCTTGCCAATATTATGTAACATTCCATAACCGAAAAATGGGAAACTCATTTACTGAAATCATTTTTTACAACTAATATTGTTTGAGATTTAAAACAAGTTATAACTTAGCTGTATGTGTAATGGAAGTAATAATTTAGTTCTGAGTGGATGATAAATAGAGCATGTATTCGTTTGTATCCAAGCAGCTTAGGGCAGATCACTATTGCCATTCATTTGTGTTCTCTTGATTTTTTCTGTGTTTGTGTGTCAGAAGATTCCACAATATAGACAACAGTTCCAGTACTATAACAAAATAAGCAGTAAGGAAAAAAATTGTATACTTAACTTACAGCTTAACCACTTGCCTACTGGGCACTTTTACCCCCTTCCTGCCCAAGTCAATTTTCATCTTGCAGCGCTGTCATACTTTGATAATTGCGTCATGCAGCACTGTACCTAAACACAATTTTTATAATTTTTTTCACACAAATAAGCTTTCTTTTGGTGGTATTTAATCACCACTGGGTTTTCATTTTTTGCTAAATAAACAAATAAGGACTGAAAATTAAAAAACAACAACTTTGTCATAGTTTTATAAAAAATTAGCAAACAGGTAATTTTTCTCCTTCACTGATGTGCAAAGAGGCTGCACTGATGGTCACTGATAGGCTGCAATAATGGGCACTGATGAGGCAGCATTGATGGGCACTGATGAGGCTGCACTGGTGGGCACTGATGAGGAGGAACTGGTGGGCACTCATGAGGCTGCACTGATAGGCAGCACTAATGGGCACTGATAATTGATAAATTACTTTTTTTCCTTTAGAAACGTAACTTTGCTGTGGTATTGTTCTAAACATGGGAGAAATTTGCTACTTTACAGGCATACTAAGGACACCCCCAGGCACAATATTTAAAGGAATATTTAATTTTTATTGTTTTATTAATTTTTATAATTTTTATAATTATTAAAATCACTGCTCCTGAAAAAACGTGATTTTTTAAAACTTTTTTTGCATTGATACATGTCCCCTGGGACAGGACCCGGGTCCCCATACACTTTTTATGACAATAACTTGTATTTAAGTCTTTAAAATGAAAACTTTTGATTTTTCAGGTTAGTATCCCATAGACTTTAGCGGTGCTCCTGGCTTTCGAATTTGCCGCGAACACCGCATAATGTTTGCTGTCGGGTCAGAAAATTTAATTCTCTCCTGCAGAAAAGTGCTTGACTCCAGTATAAGCCGAGGGGGGCACTTATAGCACAAAAAAATGTGCTGAAAAACTCAGCTTATACTCGAGTATATATGGTAATAGGAGAAAAATAGCTCAGGTCAGAACTACTGAAGAGGCCCCTTAGCACAAAAAATATGATAAAGACTCCTCATACTGTCAATCCTTTGACTCCTGTTTGGATTTTTGGATGCACACATTAATGGCAGAGGTCTTGTTGATGGACACCCATGCCTAGCTCTGGCTTCTGTTTTGTGATCATGGTGAGGTGCACATGAATGTGCTTATGCCAGCACCTGGGGCGTGCATCTTAGGGTTCCAATCTCTTCACCTTTAGCTGCAATAATTACAAATGGAGTCTAAAATATTGGTACTATTTTCAATAAACGAGCTCCATTATGCTAGGTAAAGACCACTGCAAGAGAATTAAAACATAAATAAAATTTTATATATATATATATATATATATATATATATATATATATATTATATACAGTCAAAAATGGTAAAATGGTATAGTGAAGGAAATAAACAAATGTGCCCCTTTCCCTTCTCACACCCCCACTGCGCACAAAACAATACTGAAAAACTGTATATGTAAAATTAAATCTAAGCAGCTACTTAAAAATATATATAGTAAATGTGTGATTCCAATAGAATAAAATAGTAGCGCTAATATTCACAATTAAATGAATGAATCTAAACAATCACCCCGTGAAGAAAGTGATTAATAATAGTGATTAATAATAATGTCCATAACATACGGAACAGATCCAAACTCAAGTCTGTGAATTATTAATTAAAACATCCAAGTGATTGTATTTCAAAGTGAACAAAAAATCTTGAAGTGACTTGAAGCAATCTTCCACCACACCATATGTGTTCAGTGCCACCGCACCCTTAAGAAATGCATTCTCCAATAGAACATGCCTTGCACTCTCATGCTCGGCAGTTTCACTTAATAACCCCACAAGGGTATCAAACGACTTCAAAGGCATTAGGTAGTTGCACTCTAAGATATGTAAAGATAAAAAGTGTTTCCATTAGTGAAGTAGAGTAAAACTATTTATTAAAACAGCACACGAAATCTTCAATTATTGCACTTACATCCTTTACAACAAACAAAGGCACTTCAGCATAAACTTTCCAAAGTGGGGAGCCTGCAGTGGTGATGCGATGTAGTGCGGTCTTGGCGGATCCAGAATTAACCTATAAGTCTTACCCTTCACTTTGCTTCCTCTCCTTTCCATTCCACTCCTCTCCACTCAAAAATCACTGCACACCCAGTGGCCGGTGAATCCGAACGTCAAATGCTCCTAATGGTTGCCATGTAACCACGCCCAGACATGTTTCGTCGAAGTGACTTAATCATTCAGTTTATGCTGAAGTGCCTTTGTTTGTTGTAAAGAATGTAAGTGCAATAATTGAAGATTTTGTGTGCTGTTTTAATAAATAGTTTTACTCTACTTCACTATTGGAAGCACTTTTGTGCGAGTTATTTTGAGGGGACAGCATTGACTACATTGTAGCAAAGTGTAATTTCTTCAGTGTTGTCACATGAAAATATATAATAAAATATTTACAAAAATGTGAGGGGTGTATATATATCTATATCTATCTATCTATCTATATATATATATATACACAGCTGGCTGTAGGTATTTGTGTTATTACTGTGAGTTTAAGTGTTATTTTAATTAAAGTCAATATTTCATTTTTAAATGATTTGATGACGGCATGTTGTTCTATTCAGTGCATGTTTACATTGTGCAAATGTATAAACTACATTCTTTGGTGAAACATTACTCCTGAGAAATAATGTATATCCACTCCATAAATTGACCCAGTCCAATGCATTTCTTAATTGAATTTGTAATGTGCTGCCAGCCCCTTGAGGGGATAGATGAAGATCAATCAAAATTCCGGCCACTGAACATGCAATTTATCACACTAATGATCTTTTCACTAACTAGAACTAGCAGTGTACATTAAGTAAACATCACAACTTCAGTGGTTATACTAAACTTCAATCCATATAAATATTTCATGGCAAACTACACAGGTATAGTTTGTTTAGTTTATATTTTAAAAGGTTAGTCAGCATTCTGATCCTTGTAAAGGCAAAAGAGGCATCTACACCTTACAGGAAATAAAATTCAGTTGGACCAACTAATAGGAGTTATCCAACATAAAGAAAAGCAACATTGGAAGTATAACTGACTGATTAGCATTGACCTGTGATTAACCAGGGTGATTTTAGGCCTGAATAAATCCTGCCCATCCTGGTGCTTAAAGTGGGGTGTCCCCTAAAAAAAAAAATGTAAAAGTCAGCAGCTACAAATACTGCAGCTGCTGACTTTTAATAATCATACACTTACCTGTCCCAGGGTCCAGCGATGCGTGGGATCGAAGCCTCCCTTCCCGCTCCGCTCTGTGGTGCCAGCATTCTTACTGTGGGCACACGGCTGTTGCTTCACAGCTGGGAACCCACTGCGCATGCGCGAGCGGCGTCGCGTGCCGTGATATGCCGGGCAGTCATCTGGGACCTGTCACGTGTCCCAGATGACTGACTGCGCCGAGGGGAAGTGATGTCAGTACCCGGGCACTGAAGGAGGCAGACTACGAGGGACCCCCTAGCAACAGGCATTTAGAGGTGAGTAAGAAAAATATCCAATAATTTTTTTTGTTTTTTTTATGAATTTTAAGCTATTTATTTTTTTTGCTGGAAACACCACTTTAACCGCTTCCCGACCGCCTAACGACGATATACGTCGGCAAAATGGCACGGGCAGGCAGAATCACGTACCTGTACGTGATCGTGCATGTGCCTGCCTGTGGGTCGCGCGCGCGCCGCTAGCGCAATTTTTCAAAATTGTCGGTCTTTATTTGTTTATAGCGCAAAAAAAAATGCAGAGGTGATAAAATACCACCAAAAAAAAGCTCTATTTGTGCGAAAAAAAGGACATCAGTTTTATTTGGGTACAGCATCGCACGACCGCGCAATTGTCAGTTAAAGTAACGCAGTGGCATATTACAAAAAAAATTGCCTGGACATGAAGGGGGGTAAATCTTCTGGAGCTGAGGTTAATCAGCACCAAAAACTTCAGTGATTTCCTGCGAGCCTGCCTCGAACCGAACCCTGGTACATTTGACTCCTAATTAGGATACCGACACGCAAAATTCCGACTCATGCTTGGAAACAATTTGACGCATGCTCAGAAGCAATAAATTTCCCTTTTATAGTGCTGTCGAACGTGTTGTATGCCGCGGTGTTATTGACCATCAGAATTTGGTGTGACCGTGTATTGCTTTTTCCGATGAGAATTCCGACCGTGTGTACGCGGCATTACTGTGAGGACATTTTTCCCAGGCAATTAATAATTGTAAGTAAAGACATAGGGCAATCCTATATCAACTTTACTTTTTGTTAATCATTTTTAAAAATGTCCCTGGTCACAACTGCACCCTTTTTGAGTGCTGATATGATACGTTTTTCCCATTGTACTCCATCTCATGGCATAATTTTAGTACCCAACTTTAGGTACTGCTAGTTTTATTTTCCAAGCAAAAGCGCTAAGTTATGTTCTTTTATATGTTACCTTCTTTATTATATCACCTTCCAAGTAGGTCGTACTAAAAGTCAATTTCCCCAACAATTCTCTTTCCAGTTTCCATATTACTGGTGAGACCAAAATGTACATTTTTTCCAGTCCAAACATTACTTGTATATTACAAGGCCAAGAACAGTAAATGCTGATATCATCTGTTTTCATAATTGCCCTGATTTTCTCTTCTAAAGTAAATAGCTCCAAGTAACGGTTTCTTTTATGATCACCATCTCTTCAATTTAAATACAACATGACATGTAACAAAAATAAAATATCACTGCAAGCTTTTTAAGAAATACTGTAAACCATAAAAATACAGTCTTTGGCCACAAAGAGAATGTTCTTATTCCCTAGCCAACAAGATGTGAAAATGATTACTTCTTTACAGTGTACTACAAGTATTCTATGTATACAGAGAAAAGCAATTGCAACTGTGGGTCATAGCTTGTGATTTAAGTTGTATTTTCATTTTTAAACTTTCATAGAAAAATGTTAGCTGTAATGTGATTGGCTTTGTCTATATAATATAAATAAGGTAAAGTTATTGAGTCATTTAAGCATTGTCATTTTTTTCCCAATAGAGCTACAACGATCCTATTGATAATAAGACATCACAGCCATCTCAAATGATGAATTCAAAGCCTCCCATGTTCCATGGACCCGCACAGGCACACTCTACACTGTATCTCAATTCCCCTTATCACCAACAGTCAACAATGAACCCCCATTTATCCAACATGCATTCTGGAATCAACAGGAATATAGCTCCCAAACCCAACAACCAAATGCCAGTGACTGTTTCTCTAGCAAGCATGGCTGTTTCTCCCCCTCCATCTCTTCAGATGAGTCCACCTCTCCACCAGCATCTGCACATGCAGCAACACCAGTCAATGTCAATGCAGCAGTCAATTGGTAACCAGCTACAGATGCAGAGTCAGACAGCTTTGCATTCACCAGCAATGCAGCAGGTTAGTACCTTTTTACTTTGTTTAATACTGTTCTGCTAATAGAAATTAAAAAACAATGTTCACTTCGCCAGAAGGCATTTTTCTTATATTATTTGAAATTACAGAGGAAACGTAGGGTAAAAGATTACGGATTCTCATTGCGGTGAGAAGTCCAAACCTTTTCCCCTTTTCTCAGTTAACATTTGGCTGTTCTAAATAGTGACAAGGGAATCATTTCTGATGAGACATAGGGTTGAAAAATATTAGCCAGTAATCACAAGCACTTCTCATGTCTATTACTTGAATTGCTATTAATTTGACATGCAACATTGCTCAAATATTGCATGCGATATACTTAACATATAACATATATACTGTCATACTTAAAGTGGAACTTCCGCTCATCGGATTCCTCCCCCCTTCCGGTGTCACAATTGGCACCTTTCGGGGGGGAGGGGGGACAGGATACCTGTCTTTGACAGGTATCCTTTCCCACTTCCGGAAGTACGCCGCGGCGCGATCACGCCGTGACATCATCGCTGGGCTCCCTCCTCCTCCTGCCTCAGCCGCCGGGCTAATAGGAGAGAGGAGCACATGCGTAGTAATGTTCCCGGCGTGAAGTCGAAAGGCTACACTGCCGGGTTACCTTACCGGCAATGGCGGCGGGAGCACCCGACAGCTGATGTAAACATCAGCTGCGGTGCCAACATCGGGGGACAGCAGGACAGGTAAGTGTCCATTTATTAAAAGCCAGCAGCTACAGTATGTATAGCTGCTGGCTTTTAATTTTTTATTCTTTCCCCGAACACCCCTTTAAGGAGTAACATGTAGCATGGTGGCATACACCATCCCCAAAGACCAAATTGCACCTCACCCTTTCCCCTTACCAAATAGTGGGTGCTCCTTCCTGCAGCAAATTGTGATCAGTTGAATTGCCTGTTCCTGGCTTCACCAACAGTAAATAAGTATCAATAATGATTAGTACAGTAGATATAAAAAGTACTCACACTCCTGGTAAAGTGTCAGGTTTCTGTGATGTAAGAAAATAAAACAAAGATAAATCATTTCTGAACTTTTTACACCTTTAATGTGACCTATAAACTATACAACTACACAAAAAATAAAAAAATAAAATATTGCGGTTGCATAAGTGTTCACACCCTCTTATAACTGGGGATGTAGCTGAGAATTAAGCAATTACATTCAAACTCATGTTAAAAAGGAATCAGTACACACCTGCCATCATTTAAAGTGCCTCTGATTAACCCCAAATAAAGTTCAGCTGTTCTAGTAGGTCTTTCCTGACATTTTCTTAGTCGCATCCTACAGCAAAAGCTATGGTCTGCAGAGAGCTTCCAAAGCATCTGAGGGATCTCCTTGTTAAAAGGTATGAGTCAGTCAGGAGAAGGGTACAAGAGAATTTCCAGGGCATTAGATATACCATGGAACACAGTGCAGACATTAATCATCAAGTGGAGAAAATATGGCACTCCAAAATTGATGAAAAGAGAGGAAGAAAACTGGTCAGGGAGGCTGCCAAGAGGCCAACAGCAACATTAAAGGAGCTGCAGGAATATCTGGCAAATACTGGCTATGTGGTACATGTGACGACAATCTCCCGTATTCTTCATATGTCTGGGCTATGGGGTATAGTGGCAAGACGGACGCCTTTTCTTACAAAGAAAAACATCCAAGCCCACTCAGCTAAATTTTGCAAAAACACATCTGAAGTCTCCCAAAAGCATGTGGGAAAATGTGTTATGGTCTGATGAAACCAAGGTTGAACTTTTTGCCCATAATTCTAAAATATATGTTTGCCGCAAAAACAGCACTGCACATCATCAAAATAACACCATACCCACCGTGAAGCATGGTGGTGGCAGCATCATGCATTGGGGCTGTTTTTCTTCAGCTGGAACAGCAGCCTTAGTCAAGGTAGAGGAAATTAGGAACAGTTCCAAATACCAGTCAATATTGGCACAAAACCTTCAGGCTTCTGCTAGAAAGCTGAACATGAAGAGAAACTTCATCTTTCAGAATGACAACGATCCAAAGCATACATCCAAATCAACAAAGGAATGGCTTCACCAGAAGAAGATTAAAATGTTGGAATGGCCCAGCCAGAGCCCAGACCTGAATCCAATTGAAAATCTGTGGGGTGATCTGAAGAGGGCTGTGCACAAGAGATGCCCTCACAATCTGACAGATTTGGAGTGCTTTTGCAAAGAGGAGTGGGCAAATATTGCCAAGTCAAGATGTGCCATGCTGATAGACTCATACCCAAAAAGAGTTCTGTAATAAAATCAAACGGTGCTTCAACAAAGTATTAGTTTAAGGGTGTGCACACTTATGCAACCATATTATTTAATTTATTTTTTTTATTTTTACTTCCCTCCACCTAAAAGATTTCAGTTTGTTGTTCAACTGAGTTGTACAGTTTATAGGTCACATTAAAGGTGGTAAAAGTTCTGAAATTATTTATCTTTGTCTCATTTTTTTTACATCACAGACTCCTGACATTTTAAGGGGTGTGTAGACTTTTTATATCCACTGTATATTGAGAAATGTATAGGGAATGCCTCTAATTAGGCAAGTTTTTATACCAAGATAGAATCTGATTTGTTAAATTGTATTTTTTGACAAGTTTTATACATTTTAACTGAAAATGGAAGGTAACTGTTGAACAACTGGACACATTTATCCAACCTAAAACCTATTTTGTATCTGCTACTGGCAAAATGAAGTCCCAGATACAAAGCATATACAGTATATAGTCAGCTGGTCAAATGATCATTTCTAGTTCTTGTTGAGGAGTGATGAACATCTTCAAATCCTGAAGCCATATACCTAAATAACTTGTACATATTTGCACAATCCTGTTTGTTCATATCTGTTTATCCTTTCAAGCATGTATGGATATGGTCCTGTGTTTATTTCTGTGGAACGTGCATCTGAAAGCTTACTGTACATACTGTGAATTTATAAAATTGATAGCATTTTGAAAAATGTTGTGCCATGACTTTTGCTTTCTTGTTGATTACAATCTTTATTTGCTGTGCCAGCAGCTTGTTATTCTAAATCTGACACATAGAGCTAGAATCACATCTTAAGTGTGAAATGTACAAATATGTCTCTCTAGTAAACAATTTCCGTTATGTGATATTTATTTTCTTGTAGAATTGTATATTTTTTTATGAACTGTGTGCAATCTGGTAAACAGTAAAGTACAGAAGAAAAGTATGAAAATGTCAGGATGTATTGTAAATAATAACGAGTAATGCAGAAAATTATATTTTTGTAATGATTGGATCTTTGGTGTACTGATGGTGTTGTAATGTGACCATTTGGGGATATTAAAATGGTCTGGTGCCAGTTACTATTCAATGGGGTTTTAAAGTTTTAACAGATTTCCCTACTTGTTCTATCTATAAGTGCATTGATTACACATGACTGTATTGGCTGGTAATGCAGCAGACTTTTCTATACAAAAACTTAAGGTTTGATTCCATAGATGGGAGATGGCTAGCTTAGTTTCCCTGTCATTCCCCATTGAATTAGCAACATATACTCAGAGACATGGGAACATGATGGGACTTCCTTTAGGACAACACAGCGCACTTATACATGCAGTAGCTTTTTGGTTGGGTTCCCTAGATAGGAGATGGTCAGTTTGATTTCCCCTGTCAAATCCCAGTGAAGAAGCTGCATGTGCTCAGAGACACGGGAACATGGTGGGACTTCTTTTATAACAACAATGCAGCAGTCTATTCTGTACAACAGCTACAGATGAGTGCCTTAGGACTCAGTAAGGCAGTTGCAAGGGGCCATACACTGACACAATCCATTGTATTACTGAGTCCCTGAGTCACAGGTGTTTATGTAAAGTAGCCTTTTTTCAATGAAAGGGTGACTGACACCATGGCTGTATGCACATCCGAACAAATGTGGACAGGGACAGATGAGCAACCCTGGATGCAAAATGTGTGCATACAGCAGCGGCATCTGTCAGGCTGTCATTGATTTGTATAGGCTTCTGGCTGTGACTACACACAACCACCTATATGACTCCCAGGTGCAAAAATACTCTGAATTCTGTCAGTGTAATGGTAGATGGCTGCCATTAATTTTCTTGTCATTCTCCAGTGAAGCAAATGTCCAAATCTTGGCGAGTTCAGCAGAATATTCGGATTGTGTGTACCCAACTTTAAAATGCTAAAATGCTAAATGGCATAATTGCTGTGAACCGGTAATTGGCCCCTTTTTAAATCGTATTGTCACATTTGCAGTGATAAAACAATAAAACATTATAATTTACTTTGCATCAACCATACATTTATTTTTAAATTGTGGTATAAGGAACTGCGCAGTCATAAAGAATGGCACAAGAATGTTTAATCCCTATATTATAGACACGGTGCTGTAAGACAAATTGCTTAGTCATTGTTTGAACTTGTGCTACCAAGTAACCCTTAAACCTATGTATGCCCTAAAGCTGGTTGGAGACATGAGATAATCATCACTCAAGCCAGCTGTTTCTTGCCAAATTGAATGACAACTCTGTGGCAACAGACATAGGGGTTCATTTACTAAAGGCAAATAGACTGTGCACTCTGCAAGCGCAATTGCTACAGAGCTCAGTAAATGAGGGTGAGCTCTTCTGACTTTCATCATCCAATCATGTGCAAGCAAAAATGATGTTGTTTTTTTTTTCATTTTCCTTGCATGTGATTGGTTATTTTTTGGCAAAATGAACTTTACCTCCTTCTCTAAGCTCTGGAGCAACTGCACTTACAGGGGTTGATTTACTAAAACTGGAGAGTTCAATGTCTGGTACCGCTGTGCATGGTAGCCAAGCAGCTTCTAACTTCAGTCAATTAAACTTTGACAAGAACAAAACTGGAAGCTGTTTGGTTTCTATACAGAGCTGCACCAGATTTAGCATTCTCCAAGTTTACTAAATCAACCCTATGAAGTCTATTTGCTTTTAGTAAATCAACCCCAAAATCTGGCTGAATAATCTATAGACCTGTATGGATGGGCTTTTGTTTGCATCAAAACTGCTTCTTTCCCTATACAAGCCTACAGGAATGCAAAAGCAGCTTAAAGCATGTTGAATGCAGGTCAGTAGTAGATCAACTGCAGGTCAAATATATCTGTCCCTGAATTCTAAATGTTCTTAGAAACATCTAAAGCTGATGTCAAAGGCTTCATTCTCTCAAGGCGGATCCACTGCCTCTGAGTCCGCCTCTGTCTGCCAGCTCAGCGGGAGATCTCTCCGTTGATCTCTGCTGAACTGGCGGATGACAGGTCGCTCTCTGCTCACTGAGCGGGGAGGGGCTTTTCGAGCACCGCTAGTTACTATGGAGAGATCGGACAAAAATGGACAGCATGTTCGTTTTCATCAGATCTCACCCGATCTGACAGGGACGAATCCTAACGTAGGGGCATCCGTCTGATTTTAGCGGATCGGACCGGGTCGGATGTCAGCGGACATGTGACCGCTGACATCCGTTGCTCCATCGACTAGCATGGACACCCGTTCAGGACCGCCGTCAAAACTGACAGGGTGACCTGAATGGTCCGACAGTGTGAAAGGGGCCAAAGACATAAAAAGTTGCCCCTTCCTTCCTCCATGACACCCCAAATGCAATAGAGAGCCTTAATGATTAATAGTAAGGTGTGGAAAGCAGGAGGATGTGCCAGGGCTAAGCTAAAATGAGCTTTGCACAATTGAGCTCCCTGGGTTTTGGAGCTACTGGGGCACTAGAAACACAACTAAAGGTATGTACAAGAAGCTCTAGATGTCTGTATTGCATTAATTATTGCTACCACTGACTTTTTAAAGGTTTTAAATGTGCATGCTCCAGTGCTGTCACTGTCACACAATAAGATCCATGTACCATACAATGTTTTAGTGGAAGGCTTTTTGATTCCTTTTGACCCTTCTCACCATAAACTCACTAGCTACCCCAACTTAGATAACCTATAAAAGCCAAGTTTAAATATTGATTTGCTGGGCTTTTAATAAGGTACCCTAAGGGCAATAATGTAGTTTATACAACTAGCTAAACAATATCCAAATAGTTAAATGAAACATGTATTTAGATTCCATGTTTCCAGCACAAAAAAGCAAAAGCATCAAGACTAGTTGTTATACATATTAGTGCAGAAATGAATTGTGTTAATTATACCAGTTTAAAACAATTGCTAATTTCTCCTGAATTACAATGCAAAGCAGATAGAACTTCTAATTGGACCCCCAAGCATCAGCTTGAAATTTTAGGTTTTGATCATTATTAAATACAGCTGTGTAGACAGCAAAGCTGACAAAGGACGGATACAAAGGTGACAAATGTTTAAGGGAAGATTAAAATGTCTTGATTGCCTAGAATTAGCTTATTATATAACTCACATCTAGCCAGTGCCGTACGCTGCAGTATGGTAACATTGTACAGTTTATTGAACCTAGATGTGCACGATGAGAGAGATGTGTGAACTGATTAGGGGGTGAGAAAGAACCTTGATCAGTATACAAATTCAGGATTATGCATAACCTCTCTCACATTCAGCTACCCAAATATCTGTAGTGGAAAAAAAAAAGATTACAATACCCCCCACTAGGATACATTTACCCATTTCATTTTTTTTGTCAGTAAAATCAAGTAAACTCAAAATTTTGAAAGTCTACACATGAACCATAAAATGTGCTAATCTGGTCATCTAAATTTTACATTTGATTTTGCTTTCATAGTTCAACAATGAGAGCACAATTAATCTGGTTATCACCCTTTATAAAGCTTAAAGTAAATGAACTGTGTGTTTTGTTTTAGACCCCCTGCCCATAAATACATTTGGAAAATCTGCCCTATTCTCCTGTCCACTTTCTGCTTGATGCTGTAAATGCAAAATTCTACTCTAACAGAAGCAGCATTCTTTTAATACTCATAGATAATAGCCTGTTCCAGCCAGTGAGTACATCTGGAGTGCATTATTTGCAATTCCCCCCCATACCAATCTCACCTCACTGTTGGACAGTTGATTGGTGGTAAAGGCAATCTGCTGAGCATTGTCAGCTTGTGGGGATTATGCAGATTTTTATTGTTCAGCTCATGCTTATTAGAGCAGAAAGTGTCTTTCCTTTGTATTGTGGTATAAATAAAATCCAAAATGGCAGCATCCAGGAGACAAAGAAATGTAAAATGCCCTGCAGGTTACTTTTAGGCTGTGGGGTTTAAACTTCTTGAAAAATAAGATATCCAGATGTGAAACCCTTATTTTTGTAACACAAAACAAACCTGCTGGGCATTTTATATTATTTTGGTGTGCTACGCTTTAATGAAATTGGATGTTGTATAATGCCTTATTTTTCTCATGAAAAGTGATGTCATATGGTTTAAAGTTGATTAAGTCTTGGTGTGAGGCATCATGATTAACTATACACAACCCACCTTTCATTAGGAAAAATGTGGCACACTTATTGATTCCGTAGCCACCCTGGCAGTATGATTATGTCAAATTTTTGTGTCTCAAAGCGGTACAATTGTTTTGCATAGAAATTTGGCGTTTTATATTGTAGGCCTGTAATTCTTAGCAATAACACACTTAAATCTGTCCAAACAAGAGTCTATTAGATATCTCGGGTATGATAAAGTTTGAAACATAAAATCATAAATTATAATATAATAAATAACTATAAATAATATAATAATAATAAAATAAATTTCCCCACGATTCACTATCGCTCAATTCTGCAAGTGTTCTAATTCACTATCACTATTTTCTAGCTGGTCTAAAACCACTTCTGACGTAAAGGGACACTTTTTAGTTGCTATGGACAATCAGTATATATAATATAAAACTGCATGCAGGGCATTGGACAAAGCACTAGGGACAAAAGGGATGTAAAATGATTTCATACAGTAATGTAATCTGTAAGATTACAGTGTACTGTATGTGTTATGAATGTTCTATTTTTTTTATTTGCCACCGGGCTCTGCCCCCGTGTGTCGCGACGCTCGCAGGGAACGGAGCCCGGCACACAAAGGCATTGAGCGGAGGACACAGCACGCGGACACAGCGGGGGGACATCGCAGGATCCTGGGGACAAGGTAAGTATCCTGCACCAGGATCCTGCAATGCAATCCCAAGTGTGGCTCGGGGTTACCACTAATGTAAACCTGTTTTTTTTTTTTTAAATAACAAACATGTTATGCTTACCTGCTCTGTGCAACAGTATTTTACAGAGCGGCCCCGATCCTCCTCTTCTCGGGTCCTCAGTTGGTGCTCCTGGTTCCTCCTTTTTCAGTGTGCCACCATAGGATGTTGCTTCCTTCCATCTCAGAACACGTGAGGAGAAAAATATACATTGGGGTTGATTTACTAAAAACAATTACGCTATTCACTTTGCAAGGGAATTTCCACTGTGCAAGAGTCTTTTCCCTTACCTTAGTAAATGTGGTGAAAATTCACTTTTTCTGACAGACTCCATGGCAGCAATTTGTGGGTTAGCCCCACCTATATAACTACCCTATAGGACACCTCTCCCCTAAATCTTTGCTCTGGACTATAGGCCATGTTCCTTTTTTGTCCTCCACCGTAGAACCAAGTCGATGTTTCTCCTACCTGAAGACGACTTCCCTGCGATCAGGATTGGCCGAGTGACCAGGAGTCATGTTCCTCCGATAAGCCTTGACTATTAAGCAGGGTATGGACTGTATGAGCAGAGTAGAGCAGAAAAGCTGGAAGCCTGGCCACTGGCTGGCAAGCGTGCACGGGCCATATTGCCTAGCTGTCAGCAGGCGCCCATTATCTGCCACAAAAGTCAGGTGTGTGTGTGTGGTCCCCTCGGCCCAGGCGATCACACGGTGGAGTGGTAAGCTAATACAACACTATCCATGGCAGCAGTGTTTGTTTTGTATATATTATATGTTCTGTGCTCCTGTTTGCCTTTTTCCCCTGGTGTCATTTTCTCTCTGAGCATGGCGGCTGGTTTCTCCTACGTTCCAGCCGCCATTCTCTCTCCCTCTTTTGGGTCCCGGTGTACACTCTGCGCATGCGCGGATCCGGAACGAAACCGAGGCCTGGTTTCGCGCATGCTCGGGAGTGTCTCGTACCTGGCGCCGGCAGTGACATCACGCAGTGGCACTTTTAAATCTCTGGGGAAGCCTGTAGAGCCTCAGGAATGATCATGGGTATATGCGGCAACTTTCCCGGGTCTCTGGCATGGCTTCCCCAGGTAAGGGGTCGGTTCTGTGGCAAGTCCCTCTGTGACCACTGTTTTTTAAAAGCATCAGATGAGAGAGAGGGTGCAGACCAGCACCTTGAATCCTTAGTCAAGTGGGTCATGAGAGAATCCCTGCAGCCTCGCAACCCAGAGCCACTGCGCTCTCCAACGGGAGAAGGGCAGGCCCACAATACATGGGAATCTTCCCAACCAAGATGCCCTCTGCTCCTCCCTCAGATAGTGAGTCGGAAGTAGAGGATCCCGGAATGGGCTTTGAGTACGCCCTGGTTCCCTCTTTGGTGAAAGCAGTGAGGGAAGTCTTGAATTGGGAAGATCCTGTAACTTTTCCGAAGCAGGGGAAATTCTTCAAGCAGCTCAATAAGGAGCGTAAATGTTTTCCCTTTCTCACTTAATTGGGCGACGTCATCTCTGATGAGTGGGGCAAAATGGACAAGAAAAGTTCCATGCAATCTAAAATCCTAAAACTGTAGCCCTTCAGGGAGGAAGAGGTTAAGCATCTCAAATCGGCTCCTTTGTTGGACGCAGTGCTGATGAGGTTGGTTAGATATGTGACCCTTCCTCTGGAAGACATGGTCTCCTTTAAGGATCCCTTGGAAAGGAGGATTGATTGCGATCTGAAATGGATCTACCTAATGGCGGGCATCTAAAGCCAGGGAATCCTGGTCAGACAGCGTTGATGAAACTCTCAGAGGCATCTCCAGTGAGGTGGCCAGAAGCTCACCTATCCAAGAACTTAGACTGACCTCTACCTTTCTGGGGGAGGCTTCCATTGATGTCATCCACCTCGTGGCTTGGGTTATGCTGTCGGCGGTTACAGCTCATCGCGCCTTGTGGCTCCGACCATAGTGGGCTGACCCAACCTCTAAGCAGGGGGCACCTCCCTCTTCAGCAGCAAGCTAGACAGCGCCATACCCCAGGCCACGGGTGGCAAGTCAGGGTTCCTCCCTCAGGATCGGCACTTACAGAGCCAAAGATGGACTTTTCCAAGGAAAGAGAATACCGAGTGGGCCAGAGAGGCACATAGCTACAAGCCTGGTCGGGAGTTTGCAAGAACTTGGAGAGCCAGACAGTCTTTATTCAAGAAACCTGCAAAGGGCAGTACCTCCAACAATCGTGAATCCACAAAGTCTTTTTGAGATTGGGCACATTCAGGCATGCCTGGTGGAGGCTCGCCTTCTCCACTTTCGGCATGTCTGGGCAGCCTCAATCCAGGACTTCTGGACCATCAGAACGGTCTCCTCAGTTCACACCTGGGTCTTCTGCAGCACCCCCATGCTCAGACTCATTCTTACATCCCTTCCACGTTCAGAAGTAAAAAGGCAGATCCTATTAGCCTACGTAAACTCTTTATTGGAGTAAGGCACAGCTATTCCTGTTCAAGAAGGCAAGCAAGGCCAGGATATGTATTCTCCTTCTCTTCATGGTACATAAAAAGAATGGCACGTGAAGACCGGTTATAGATTTGACTCATCTCAACAAAAAAGAAAAGTTCAAAATGGAGACTTTATACACGATCCAGCAGTCGGTCCAACCGGGAGATTGGTTAGTGTTGATCGATCTAAAAGATGCCTACTTCCATGTTCCGGTGGCAATGGATTTCCAACAATTCCTTCGTTTTTCAGTAGGCCAGCGGCACTTAAAATTCACCTGTCTTCCCTTCAGTCTAACAACATAACCTCATGTCTTCTCCAAAGTCTTGTTAGCTGGTGGCTCCAGCGGGTATATCTTCGCAATTGCCACTCGATTGTCCCCATTACATGGATCACCATAACTTCAGATGCCAGCAACAAGGGCTGAGGCACTCATTGCCTATCGGAAGTAGCACAGGGCAGGTGGAACTCCCTTTCTCTCGGGATTGTGTCCAACATCCTGGAACTACGGGCCGCATTTCAGGCCGTTCTTGCATTTCATCATTTAACAAGATCCTCGGTGATGCTCAGGTTGGACAATACTACCGTGGTGGCCTACATAAGAAGGCAGGGTGGAACCCACAGCTGGTCCCTGCTACAGGAAGTGGAGCCAATCATGAGCTGGGCTCAGAGGAATTTGTCCAACATTTCAGCGGTCTTCATACCCGGGATCCTTTCTCATGTTCAGATGAACAACAACGAGTGGTCTCTCCACAAAGAGGTGTTCGAGTGGCTCTTGTCCCTGGGAGTGTTGCCGGAAGTCGACCTATTTGCATCCCCATGCAAAGGCCTATGGAATAGATGCCCTCACGGACCAGTGGAGGTTCCGCAAGGCTTATGCCTTCCCTCCGGTGCCTGTGATACTCCAGTTTCTACAGAGACTCAGAACAGAAAAGGTGGAGGTGATAGCGATAATTCTTTTATGGCCCAACAGGCCATGGTTTCCTCTATTGACACTCCTCAGTTATCAGGAATCAGTTCCCCTGCCATTCAGGCTGGACCTATTGACTCAGGGCTCAACCCTGCATCCCTGTCCTTCTCACCTGCACCTCAGGGCTTGGTTTTGGGAGGGGAAGGCTTGAAGCATTAGACTGCCCAGAAGAGGTCATCCCTACCCTCCTGAACGCTAGAAGAAATAGCATCAACAGGGTCTATGAACGTATATGGACCAGATTCAGGGATCACATGTCCTCCAGGTCCAACCTATGTAGCGCTCTGGCAGTTCAGGACATTCTTAGTTTCCTGCAATCAGGTCTAGACCTATCCCTATCAGTTAGTTCACTTCAATTACAGGTATTGGCCATCTCGGCATTCACAGGAGTTTCATGGGCAAAACACTCTCCTGCTTTGACTGTTTTTCAAAGGTGCAATCAGGCTTAGGCCTCAGAGGAAGCCAAGGTTCCCCAATTGGGACCTCCCTCTTGTTCTGTATTTCCTTTCCCAGCTTGGATGAGATCCTGGTAAGTAACTCTCAGTGAAGGAACTTACTCTCTTCCTGGTGGCTGTTACTTCAGCAAAAAGAGTGTCTGAAGTCAGAAACTTGGGTTTGAAGGAGCCTTTTCTAACTTTCTTTCCGGACAGAGCAGTGTTAATGCCTATGCTGGGGTTGAATTTTAAGGTGAGCACAATTTTCCACGAAAATCAGGAAATTGTGCTCCCTACCTTTAGATCAATAGAAGATTAAGATGTCCATCCCCTTGATGAGGCGCACATCCTGAAACAATATCTGGAAGTCATGGCTCCCTTTCGGCAATCAGATTTTCTTTTAATCCTTATCCATGGGAAAAACAGGGGAATGCCGGCCTCGATTAGATCCATTGCTGCATGTATTGTTCAGACCATTCAATGTGCTTATAAAGCGAAGGGCTTGGCTCCTCCAGAGGCAGTGACAGCACATTCGACTCAGAGTATCTCAACATCTTGGGCAGCTTGGCGCCACGTCGCTCCCGAAGTGATCTCTAAGGCGGCTTCCTGGTCTTCTATCAACACTTTTGTATCTCACTACTGGGTTGAACCAGCTGCCTTATCATCTGTCAATTTTGGTTAGCAAATACTGTCAGTGGACGGTGTTAATAAATGTATTTTCTTTGCTCAGCATTTTCCCACCCTGGTGTGTACAGCAAGTTATTTCCCACACCTTCCTGCCATGGAGTCTGTCAGGAAAACAGAAAATTTCCTATCAAATACTTACTATAGTTTTCCTTTCCTGATAGACTCCGTAGCAGCAGGAGTCCCCTCCCAATGCCTGGAGTAGGCTAGCTACGGAACACGGCCTATAGTCCAGAGCAAAGATTTATGGGAGAGGTGTCCTATAGGGTAGTTATGGAGGCGGGGCTAACCCACATGTTGCTGCCATGGAGTCTATCAGGAAAGGAAAATTACGGTAAATATTTGATAGGAAATTTTCAGTTTTCACAGAATACCCAATCAAATGTAAGCAAAATTAAAAAAAGGTACTTTTGTTTGCACATGATTGGATGATAGGCATCAGGAATACTACATATGCCCTTTTGCCTAAGACCACTTTATTTTCCAGTTGACAATGCTGTGGGAAGACTTCCATATAAGTGGGTTGCACAAGCTAACAATGGGCAGATCTTCCTCTTATTAGATTACTGCTGTCATTATCAGTGCAATTAGGTAATTAGAAAAAGGAGTGAGGGGAGTAATGCACTGATGATTAAATACCTGACAGGTACCTCTGAGGCTAGAACAGAGACAATATGGGCACTGTCACATGCGTGGAAATACTCAGGGGTCCTTTGTGTCCCCCGTTCACCTTTTCAGGTCCGATTTCAGCCCGAATTTTGGGACAAATTCGGACCTGAAACAGACCAAAAGACGCACAGGACCCCTGTGCAAATTCACACCAGAGTCGCAGAGGAGATACGTGAACTGGCTCCATAGAGAGTCGGTCACAATCTCCTTCCATGCAAATTGGATGCAGCGATATCCGCATCCAATTCGCATAGGTGTGAACCCAGCCTTAATCATGCTAATGAATCTCTGTTAGACAGTGTGAAGTTTGGGGTTCTAGAGCTCAAATGTAGCACCCGCTAGAAATTTCCATCCAAAGAAAATACACTTTCAGCCTCCAGGCTCATACATGTAGCACTCCTGGCTTACACATACCGCAGTGCTGCTCAGGCCTTCCACTTCAGGCCCAAGTCTGTCTCCCACAGACCATTTCCTTGCCAACACTGTCCACATAGATATCAGCCCCTCACTGCTCTGACCCTCAGGCTTGGGTCTCTGGCTTTCCAAGTGCACACGTGCACTCTCTGGCTTCTCCCTTGCACATCTAGACTCCTTGGGAGGGTGGAGCTCAGAACCACGTCTACAAAAAGACCAGCACACACCTGATCAATTAGTGTGTTGGCAGTTCTAAAAATCTGGACCCAGGATTGAAGATTTCATCCCACCCAGATTGTCTAAGAAATCTCCAGGCTTTAGGTCCCAAAGTGGATTTTTCAGAACAATGAGGAAACTGAAAAGCCAGTTTCCTCCCAATTAAGCAAGCCCACCGGAGCCCCTCAAACTGCCTGGTTGAAAATTGTGGGTTAATATCTCCCTAGTGGGGCATCGCTCTGCGAAACATAAACATTTTAAATACAGGTCTACTTTAAGGTAATGTTGTATTTCTATTGTAAAAGTTGAGAGTGGTACTTAACCAGCAGAGTTAAAACCATCTATAGTGGTTTAAATATTCACTGGATCGAGGCCAATAATAACAAGAGAGATCACAGCCTTTATAATGCAACAATGCACTTTAAAAATATGTAGCTATGTTTATATGACCAACTTCCTTATTTCTCTTTAGCCACTATGTGCAGTCTTTCTCTCTATTCAACAATGTAAATTGGAATTATTTATTTCTCTTTACGCTAGATAAATTAAAGTAAAGCTCTTCCATTCTTTTTTTCTTACAATGACCTTGACAAAGCAATCTCTCCTGTACAGGACTGACTCCTGCAGTAAATGTGCCTTATTATTTGACCTGAGGGGTTCTGCTTTTTTCCAACATATTTCTAACACTTTAACACTGCTATTTTTTCTACTAAAGCAATATACATAACTGCTTTATAAGGACTGAAAATAATAATCTGCTTCAACAGTAGATTGCATATATCAATTCAAAAGTGGAAGTGTAAAAATAAAAGAACATCTGTGAGAACATGAATCAAAATAAGGTTATTGGGCATATAATAGTAACACTATGGAGATCAGTGCATACTGTGTTGTCTCCAAAGTTATTCTTTTAGAAAATCAGCCTGGAGTTTTGAAAGATGTTTTAAAATGAAAACTCATGTATTGCTTCAGCTACTTGCTTATCTTAAAGCTTATCTCTGAGGATCCACTTTCCCCCACTACCCTTTACTCCAACTGCTAAACCTGTTTTTTAGTTTTTAAAAACAAGAAACAAAAAGATCAGATTTTTTACCAGTCTCCATTACCAAATAAGACTTCCCTCCTTAGTTATCAAGTTCTCAAAATCTAGATGACACTGTAGTATCATACATGCCATAGGTCAAATATGCCAAAACGTCAAGCTATTGTGGACTTTTTATTGACGTAGCATGGGTGCGGTGTTTGACAAGAACTCAGTGAAAACAATTGGAGCAGCTAAATATGTGTACATGGCCCACTGGATTGTTTATATTTCCCAATATATAACAATAATATTTATTCCCCCATTATATTAGAGGACAGCATGTCCAAACATTGTTCCAATGGCATCTGTTTGAGAAATGTTCACACAAGAAGACTGATGTTTACTCCTAAAACCACAGATTTTTTTATTTGTAAGGCCCCTTTTACACTGGCAGAGTCCGCCAACAGATCCGCCTGCTCAGCAGGGGATCTCTCCACTGATCTCCATTGTCCGCTGATGCAAAGCGGACACGGACACAACCCACTATGGGTTGTCACATGTAAACGGACCGCCTAAATTATCTTTAAAACTCTTCTAGCGGTGCTGGACGAACCTGCACATTTTACATCTGATTTTTTTTACAATGAAACATACCCATCAGATTGCAAAAGGTGGTTAATGTTCTGACTGAAGAAGTACAGTGAGGAATCCTACTTAGGGCTACCATATTTTTCACATTTCTAGCTTTGCGATAGATAAACCTTGGTCTCTCAGGAAAAAACGGAGCTAATTTTGGGTCCTGTAAAAGAATACCCCAGTGACATCTAATGATGTGTTCCATCTTTTTTTGAATTGATTTTGACACTGGGTAATGAACTTGACCTCTGACCTAGTAACAGAAGTTGTCGGCTTGTCCTGATTGGTGATGGGGGCTTGGCACGCCAAAAAGGCTTTATGAACTATCTCAGAGTCATATCCCTTGTCCATAAATGTTTTTTTTTAAAGTTGCCCTTGTGTCTTGTAGTCACTGTCTAGTGTGCAGTTCTTTCTCAGTCTACAAAATTGGCATTTTGGGATATTCTGCTAGAATTTGGGGTGGTGGCAGCTCCTGAAATAGAGATATACGAATTTCCCGCTGAGGGCTTAAGATGTGTCTTAGATACAATCCGGCCCTCCGCATGGTATAATTTGAGGTCCAAAAACACAAGAGATTGAGTATCATGTACATGAGTAAACAAGCTGCCCATTATTGTTGTTACAGTACTCGACAAAAAGGGAAATGGAAGAGGGAGGACCATCCCATATAACGATCACATCATCGATATATCTTCCATAGAAAACAATCTGAGACACAAAGGGTTACTTCTCCAGATGCATGGCTCCTCCCACGAACCCATGGAGAGATTGGCATAACAAGATGCAAAGGAAGCATCCATGGCAGTGCCATGCACCTGGAAATATTAACCCATAAGATGCTTAAAGTAGTTTTGCTCCAAGCAGAATTGCGTACAATCCAAGATCAACTGGGCCTGTAGATCATGTAAGTTAGGTTCCTGTGCTAAAAAAATGCCCTAATGCCATCAGTCCAACTTCATGCAGGATTGATGTATAAAAGGAAGTGACATTGAGAGAGAGAGACAAGTGTAGGAGATCTCCCATGTGTAATGCGACAGGGAATCCAACAGATGGGAGGAATCACAGACATAAGATGGCAGGGACTAAACTATAGATTGCAAAAAGCAATCTACATATTGGGACAGACCGCTCATAATGCTATCCATAGCCACAATGATTGGCCTCCCAGGTGGACAAATGGGATCCTTGTGCACCTTCGGCAGGTGCTAGAAATATGGATGTTTATAAAGTTGTCTGACAACATTCTTTCTGAGGTCTGCCAGAATAGAGCAATATGATTTATTTTTTCTGCAGAGGAGTCATACAAAGTCTTGTCTAGCCCTTCTAGCTCAAATTGCTCATACATACAAAAAAACTTGCCCATCAATGACTATTCTTTTAGCTGAACAATCGCACAGTACTCTAATTCTAAGGCTAGTCACAGTCCCCAACAATATCACATTAGATAGACAGACATAGAGAGACTTTATATAATAAGATTGTATTTAGTCACCTTTACATAATTTAGGACTATCAGAAACATTTGAATTTAAGCCTGCGTTCACATTGGAGAGACCTATGCGATTTGACAGGCCAAATCATATGAAACGTTGCACCCTATTGTCAGCAATGGCACTGTTCAAATCAGCGTGATGTCGACTTTGCAGTGATGCATCGGTTTCAAAAAATAGATTCTGCACTACTTGGCGATTTCAGGTGCAACTTGCATAGACGTAGCATGAACCTGCACAGATGTGTTCAAAGTCACACCTGAGGTCACACTGACATGCAGCTTTGAAATTGTGCACTTTTAGATGAAGTTGCATGATTTCAAAGTCGCATTCAATGTGAACGAGGGCTAAAATGTATTATTCACCTATTATTTATTCCTATAAGACATTGTTAACCACCACGAAGCATGCACTATGGATTCTTTACCTTCTATGATTTTCACACACACCTTTCAGTAATAACTTCCGGCATGGAATGCAAGGGCAAAAGTTCTACCAGATGTAAGAAAGACCCCCCCCCCCCCCCCCCACAAAACCCCCCCCCCCACCCCCCCCCCCAACCCCCCCCCCCCCCCCCCAAAAAAAAAAACTGAGATAAGAACATTTTTATTGTACATATGCCATTTCACATTCAGACACCAGAGGGTGTGCTGCTTTGCAACCCACATTTGGCAGTGAAATAACCATATGTATGCTATCATATATGTGTTCATTTCCATGTTTGCATATAGTGTTTGGTTGGGTTTGTAGGCACATTATTGTGATGTTGTACACACATTTTCTTTAGTAAGTTTTCTTGTACACACATTTTCTTTAGTAAGACCCATAGACTTGCATCATGTGAAGGAATAGAAACCATTGTGTAGCAATGGAATGTAGAAACCATGCATATGTAATGAGCAAATTTGGCTGCTCCCATAAATATTAATAAACATAAATATAAATAAGAACTGAAACATAGGAACAAGGTTTTTTTTCTTTTAAATGTTAAGACATATTGCTAAGATTTTTGTACTTCAAATAAATACTTTAAAAAAAGTAAAAACGTTATAAGGCTTTGCTTACATTGCTATTGGGAGGGAGAATAAAAAAAGGCAGGTGAGCCACATTTTATACCACCCCCAACTGCCCGCCCTAAGCTGCATAGGCAGATGTATGGGGGTATACACATATTGTGCTGAGGCAAACATTTTCCCCTCCGTCACGTTCAAGTGAATGGGGCCACATCGCAAACTGCCTTATGACTGCATGCAATACACATGGTTGTGGCATGGTGGTACAGGCTTTTAAGGGTTAAAACACCTTCTCACCATCTGTCAAACACCTTCTGAAAAGTGTGTCATGCCAATCACTCTTTAGAGCTTGTTCGCTTAACGAACCCTAATAGAGTGAGTGTTCATGGCAATGTAGGCTGCTTCAAAAGGCGTCTAAAATATCAGATTTAACTTTTACTGAATGATTTTCCTCCTTAGATTTCTTCTAGATAATAATAGTGCACACAGTGACAGGTATGGATGGATACATTTCTATTTCTGAAAATCATATCCTCTTGACATACTATAAACTCTAAATAAATAAAAAAAATAAAATATATATATATATATATATATATATATGTGTGTGTATATATATATATATATATATATTTATATATATATATATATATATATATATATATATATATATATATATATATATATATATATATATATATATATATATATATATATATATATATATATATATATATATATATATATATATATATATATATATATATATATATATATATATATATATATATATATATATATATATATATATATATATATATATATATATATATATATATATATATATATTAAAGTTTCTGTGGACTAATTTAGTAATTAAGTAGAACAGCAGAAATACATATTCAAAATGAATTGTTATTTTGAAACCGTAGGCAAGCTATTCATTTTTTTTTCCACCACAGTGTGGAGTTTTATTATTTGTTCCTCATTAATTCAAATAACTAGTATAGTGCTTTGCTTTTTTTTTGTTAGTTGAAAAAGAAGTGTAAGTATAAAGGAAGCAGATGGTCCTTTTGTGATTGAATGAAGAAAAAGGGTTTTCAGAACAATGCATGAATAGGTGTAGCCTAATAAAACACTCAGCCACCTGCTGCCAATCTCTTTTCAAAAAGATTCTGTTGCATATTTTGAAAATTAACAAGCAATGTATCCTTGAGTTTCATGTGAAAAACACAGATTCAGAGGAATATATCTCCATTTGCTGTGTTGATTGTTTTGTCTCCTTTTCTTTAAAACGTTTTGTTTTTCTTCTATGCAAACCAGTTTATGTTCTATGCAAACTTTTCTTTCATACAGAGACATAATTGCTGTGCATTGTATATTTTGATGCCAATATATTGATAATGCGGAAAGTAAAATTACATTTAATTGAATCTTTTATGTCTTGAACATGTTATGTTGTGCACGGTGTATTCATTTTTTTTTTCTTTGTAGCTAATTATACAATATTTTTTTTTCCTCTTTCTCTCACTCAGGGATTTAATCTTCAGTCAGAATACCAGAATCTTATCAACCCAACATCTTCAGCGGCCCAGGCTGTTACTCAAGCAATGGAGTACGTCCGCTCAGGATGCCGAAATCCTCCAGGACAGGCCATAGAATGGAACAATGACTACTGCAGTAGTGGGTGAGCAGGCTACCAGCACACTCTAGTGTTGTATTCATGTTATTAATGTTTGACAACACTCTCTAATTCACATGCCTTAGGAACATAGTTATTAGTTGTAGATCAACTTATTTATAAAGGTACAGTATACATTTTAAACATTAACTAATATATAGAATTAATATATTAAAATAGTAGTTTCATAGTAGGAAAGACACAATATAAACAATATTAATACAATACATAGATAGATAGATAGATAGATAGATAGATAGATCTATTCACTTCCTATCCTGTAGACACTACAAAAAGTGAAAGGAAATCTCCCCAAAGTGAAGAAAATGTCATCTTCCCCTCACATTTCTTTTATAGAGGCAACTCAAAATTTTGGATTTGTCCTCACTTTCAGTCATGATGTCTACGGTCACCATGACAAAAAGAAGGGTGAATCTTCCTGACAGGGGTTCTAATCCACCACTACTCCATCCAAAGCTAGAAAAAAAAAGTTTTGGCTTCAGATACACTTCAAGTAGATGAGTAAAACCTAACATTAACAGGAAACAATAGGAAAGAGTAAGCTTTGTTAATTTTAGTAAGGGATGCGTTCTTTCTCTACATGCTTCTTTTCTACTTAAACTTTAACTGTAGGATACTTTTACTAAACAATTTAGACTTTCGTGTATGAAGCAGTAATTTCACTGAAATACTATTACTTACATTAAGAATGTAAAGAGCCTGAGAACCCTTTCAAACATGCGGACCGTTCGTTTCATCAGTTAAGTCACATTTTTTCAAAGAAGAAACAGATGAAGTTTACATATTTTTCATCAGTTTTTTACATCAGTTTCTTACATCCACTAAATAAAGTCCTTAACCACCTGAGTCCCGGAGCAATTTTTTCATTTAAAAAAACTGACTATTTGTCCGTTTACATCCATTTTTCATCCGATCCATTTTTTTAACGGAAAAAAAATAGGCTTTGATCCGTTCCAAAAAAACGAATGTTGACAGAAG
This sequence comes from Lithobates sylvaticus, assembly GCA_028564925.1. Taxonomy (NCBI): domain Eukaryota; kingdom Metazoa; phylum Chordata; class Amphibia; order Anura; family Ranidae; genus Lithobates; species Lithobates sylvaticus. The sequence goes on along the minus strand of CM053030.1, from coordinate 123,241,198 downwards.
CGGATGTAAACCGATGTAAATGAATGATCATCCATTTACATCAGTTTTTTCCATAGAGATGCATTGATGTCCCTTTTTCATCTGTCAACGGATATGTGAAATGTGTAAAAGGGGCCTTACTCTTTATGAGGAAACCCACACTTTTATTTCAACGATCAGATTTGGATGGTAAAGTCCCTGCTTTTGAATATTTACAATACATTTTCATTGCACCTTGCATTTTTTTATAAGTGTCTTACTTTACCAAGTGGTTATTTCCTACAACAAATAAAAAACAGAAAAGAGAATTACTGCCTACATTGATGGGCAAAAATATTGGCACCCCTGCATTTCTGTCAGATAATGCACCACTTCATCCTGAAAATGGTTGCAATTACAAATGTTTAGGCATTCTCATATTCATTTCTTTTGTTTGTATTGGTATGACACAAAAAAGTGGGGAAACTAAAAGCCAAATCGGATACATCCCACACAAAACCCACACAAAAAATGAATTGGACAAAATTATTGGAACCCTCAATTTAATATTTGGTAGCACAGTCCTTAGAAAAAATAACTGAAATCAATTGCTTCCTGTAACCATCAATGAGTTTCTTACATCTCTCTACTGGAATTTTGGACCACTTTTCTTTCGCCAACTGCTCCATGTCTCTCAGATTCCAAGGGTTCCTTTTTCCAACTGCTGTTTTGAGATCTCTCTACAGGTGCTCTATGGGATTTTGATCTGGACTCCTTGCCGGCCAGTTCAGTACTCTCCTGTGCTTTGTCTTAAACCATTTCTGTGTGCTTTTTGATGTGTGCTTTGGATCATTGTCCTGCTATAAGACCCATGACTTCTGACAGAGACCCAACTTTCTGACACTGGGCCATACATTGCACTCCAGAATTCTTTGGTGGTCTTTAGATTTCATAATGCCATGCACACGGTCAAGACATCCAGTGCCTGAAGCAGCAAAGCAACCCCAAAACAGCAGTGAACCTCCACCATGTTTGACTGTAGGGCCTGTATTCTTTTCTTTAAAGGCCTCATTTATTTTTCTGTAAACAATAGGATGATGGGCTTTACCAAAAAGCTTCAATTTTGTTTCGTCTGTCCACAGTACATTCTCCCAAAAGGATTTTACTTCCTCAGGTAAATTTTGGCAAACTAATATCTGGCTTTTTTTGTTTCTGTGTCAGCAGTAGGGTCCTTCTGGGTTTCCTACCATAGTGTCTCTTTTAATACAGATGGCAACGTATAGCGCGAGCTTACACTGTTGTACCCTGCACCTGTAGATCAGCTTGAATTTATCTGGAAGTTGATCAAGGGTTCTTTATCCACCATTCGAACAATCCTTTGTTGCAATCTTTGAACACATTTTTTCTTTCGTCCACGGAGATTAGCTACAGTGCCATGGACTGTAAGCTTCTTGACAATGTTGTGCACAGTGGACACAGGAACATTAAGATCTCTGTAGATGGACTTGGAACCTGGAGGTTGTCCATGTTTTTCCACAATTTTTGTTCTCAAATCCTCAGACGGTTCTTTGCTGCTCTTTCTCTTCTCCATGCTCCGTCTGGCATACAGAGACACACAACAGAAAGGCTGAGTCAATTTTTCATAATTTTAACTGGTTTCTGTGATTTCTATATTGTCAGCACCTGTTAATTGAAACAGGTGAGTTTAATTACAAATTACAGAAGCATCGCAAACTTGGAATGCAATTATTTCTTACAATGTTGAGAATCAAAATTTAACTATTTAAAATGCAAAACAAAGTTATCTACTTTTCTGGTAAATAGAACTGTTTCTGTTAAACAGTCAATAAAGCTGAACTACAGACAGATATAAAAGACAGCAATTAATGTAGCCCTGCATTAATTAATACTTTATTAAAGCGGAACTAAACCCTCCTTTCCTTTACAGCCAAGGAAGCTTCCATCTTAGCCTCTGTTTGATCTGCAATTGCCATGGTGCTACACATGTGATCAGTTATGAAACCAGCCATTCAATGGCTTGACAGTATGTGTTAAGCCCCATACACACGGTCGGACTTTTTCATGGATTCTGTCCGATCGGAAAATGTTGTTGAAAAATCAGACCGTGTGTATGCACCATCGGACAGTGTACGTCGGATTGTCCGACGGACAAAGTCTTATCTCCTGCTGGAAAGATTTGCCGACAACACGGTCCGATCACACCAAATCCGATCGTGTGTACGGTTGTCCGACCGGACAAAGTGCTACGCATGCTCAGATCACATTACAAGACCAAAGCTATTGGCTACTAGCCTCTACGTAGTCCCGTCGTAGGCAACAAACGTCACCACGTTCAGAATGATCGGATTTTCCGACAACTTTGTCCGACCGTGTGTACGCAAAACCAACATCGGACAAAGTATGACGGACATGGTCCGACGGACCTGGTCCGCGGATTGTCCGACCGTGTGTATGGGGCTTAAGAGTACAAGCAACTGTGACAGTTATCAGATATCATTCTTGGCATGCCTTGAATGTAACTTGTTGGGAAACAGTTAAATTGGTGGGTTTAGTTTTGCTTTAAATATTTTTTAAATGCAAGCAGTACCTACATTTGGTTTTGTATAAGCCTCTCGTAATCTCTTATAAAGCAGGGCTCAGACTGGGGAAGGGAGAATAATAAGACAATCAGTTGTGCTGCAGCACTCATGTCTCAACAAAGGACATACTGGTAGGATCAGAGTGGCAGAAAGATAAGTTCATCAGTCTGCTACTTCTCCTATTACTGATCGCTCACAGGCTGGGGTATAGGAAAGATCTGTTAGCATTTCTGAACTGCAGGAATGTCTGGTCTTCTGAGCTACAAGACTGGTATATGCTGGAAAAGCTGCATAAATATCAGATTTGGAGGAGCAGAAATAAAATCCTTTGGCATGAAAAACAGTTTTCATATATGCATTTTACCTCTTGTGTAGCTGTTTGGCAGGAGTTAAGCTTTCATTGGTGTTATTGTATCTGATATTGTAACTGTTATTGCTGCTTTTACTTCTAGTATTGTTGCTTAACCACCTACATGTATGTCCTTGGACTGGAGCGGTGATACCAGGGCCAGAATCAGCCGTGATTCTGATATCATTTTCTTTAGCCAGCAATTACCTGCAAAGTAAAAGTGATCATTTTGGCTATACAGCTGCTTGATCACTATTACAGCCAGGAACCCCCCACGCCGCCTGTTACCTGTACAGGACTGTCCCATCCCACTATAGAGCCCATTACCAGATGTACTAGACAGAATGAAAGGCACTTCTGTTGTTCCTCCCCCTCTGTGACATCAGAAACCAGATGCATTGAGGGTTTTGTCACTTCTGGTTTTGGTTTATTGTCAGCTCTGCACTGAAACCAATCAGCTTCTAGTTTTTTTTTTTACAGCTTAACTGAACAAGCTGAAGTTAGAAGCTGATTGGTTACCACGCAGAGCTGCACCAGATGTTGCACTCTTCAGTTTTAGTAAATTACCCCATAGTTACATCGCAATATGGTTTTAAAGTAAACTACCATTGCTTACCTTTTTCTGAAAATGCTATTTGGCTAGGTATTATACTGACAAATTGGATTAAATATCTTCATAGTCATTGACCCATGAAAAAGTCTGCATATCAGGAAAATCAAAGTAAAGTCATAAGTCTCTATCTGCATACTTGTTCCAAGTCATTGACTCCAGCTGTTGAAGTTGAAGAGTCAGCATGATAACCAGGCAACTAAATGTGCAGAACAGAAAGTCAGCACTGTCAGCCTTTATACTTCTCCCGAGGTTTAAATTAAAGTTTGTATATAACCCAAACATTTTTTTATAGTATAGACAAAGAATACAACCCTGGCTTGTTGTATTGCTGCCTGTCACCCCAACCCCATTTATTTGCCCTCATGGCCTGTCACTGAGATGGAAGGTGACAGAAAATCCAAAGTTTTAGAGTTGTTACCCAATCAAGAGGTAAGGGTGAGTTTTTTAATGGGGATATCTGTTCCAATGACAACTGTCTATGAGGGGTGATTAGGCATGTATGGAGATTTCCTCCCATTTTCTGTTGAGTTTTCATAACAGGTAGTAAAGATCTACCTGACGAGACATAGATGTAAAAAAATAAACATAGAGGGTTTTAACTCTTCCCTATTCTATCCAAAACAAAAAAGGTTTTAGCTATACATACACTTTAAGTTCATATTTCTTATCATTTTGCAATTTATCAGTTAGATATAACATATACATAAAGCTCACAATTGTCTGTTGCCACCTACCAGACAAAAAATGTTGCATCTAGTTGTCCAAAATGTAATTATTTTTTTTTTTTTTCTAGGAACATGCAAAGAGACAAGGCACTGTACCTAACTTGAAAACACAAGCCAAGAAAATGAATTTCTTTCAGAGGAAGAATGCAGGGACAACCTTTGTCAAGGATTGCATTTCGTGACCAAGGCATATCTGCAGTTTATTAGAAAAATTCAAGTTGCTAAGCACTTAGGACATTTGCATTTGTGGACCATCCACTCTGGGAAAAATAGTCTTGCTTCTCTTTTGAAACTTCTTTATGTAACATTACTTTCCCTTTACTGAAAGACGATTACTAAAGAAATCTGGACTCTTCAAATATATCGGTTTTGCTGTGAAGTGCTGAACTAGTAAGCTGCCTTAGCAACTGTCATCTCGACTAAAAACTCATGGAGATCACAATGATTTTCACAAAGGTCATTTATAAAAAAATCTACAAAAGACTTTCTTAAAGGCTTGATGTAGCACTCATAGCAAGGATGTACATAGCATGAGTGTCCCTTCTCCTAGAGTATAAAATGTGGATGTTATTGTTGCTAAATTACTAAATTTCAAAATCGTACATTCCAGGTGGTAAATTTTGGGAAAAAATATGGTTAGAATTGGCAGACATTCATATTTTTGCTTCTTTTTTTATTGCTTAATATGTCTATATTTTCAAAAATATCTCAGAGGAAAAATTCCTTCTCAAGAAATTAAAAAAATTGGCTAACTCTACAGTGGGCTCTACTGAAAGCAAAACATTTATTTTGTACCACATTAAAATGGCTTTTTGTATCACTTATTGTGTATTTGTTAGTAAATGTTATTATGTCCCTATATGTATAAAGACTGCCAAATGCTTACATGTTATTTTACTAGATGCAGAAACAGATTGGGAACCGCTAAATTATAACCTTGATATCTGGCGATGTGTTATTGTTTCTCCATACTGTGTCTGTATTTAATCTTTTTATTTTATTTTGTTTTTGTTTTTTTAATTTTTTTATTATTAATGGAGCCTGTTGCGCCTATTTATGAAATAATAAATCTAGGTGTTTGTAAGTAATTTTCTTAGCTTTTTAAATATGTTTCTTTGATGTTTTCACTTTTTTGCTGGAAAAGAAATATATTGTTTCACAATCCATGTGAATACATTTCCTTTCTACTGTGACATGAAATAAAACCAAATTTGCGTTTTTAAACTACTATAAATAAAAGCGATCAACAACTTTCTTTTTACTTTTTTTTTTCATATTTGCTTAAGCTGTAATTTAAGTCTGAGTAATATATATGCTGCTATAATTGACAACAATATAGGAACTCTTTATATTTATACAGTGCAGTAAAATCATATAAGACCCAAGAGTAAACAGCATTGAAAAGATATAATTCTGCCTCTAGTTTTTAATCAGGTTTTGACTGTGCAATTTGGCAAGAGGTTGTGATAAATTGTTCTTATAAGCTCCTATGATCACACATCAGATCTAGTGAAAGGACTGTGAGGCAGGGAAAATGCCCTACTTGTGCTGTATTTAACATGAATATGAAAGGTCTTTTGACAAATAGGAGAATTCCCTTAGGCCACATATCAGTCAGATTGTCTTTTTAAATGAAAGCCAAATGGAGGAGAAGCACAAGCCAAATCTTTCAAAATAAATCCTAGGCCTTTAAAATGCACACAGATAATTGTATTATAGAAGGAATATAGTCATAGGCATTTAGCATGGGTTCACACTAGTACATGCAGAACACTGCATGTGATTCACACAGGAATCGCACATCACATGCGATGTGCACATTGCATGCGATCTCTGTGTGGTGCTATTTGAGCCATGGATTTGTATGGCTCAAATCCCATCACATCCTCACCAAAATGGTGCAGGTCTTATTTTTTTCTGCACTTGAATTGCATCACATGAGTGTTCACACCCATGCAATGCAATTCTGGCAATTGCACTGCATTTTGTGATCTGTTTTGGGGTGTCGTTAATCTAACATTGACACCAGCAGCAGATCGCATGGATACAGCACAATTACTATACAGTGCAATATGATGTGGGGAAACACAGTGAATCTTGTGCTTTTCCAACAGCGCATCAGTGTGAACCAGGGCTTAAACAAGGGGTTCCTCTTTCAGATTACTATGAGCTTTTTTTGTCCCCTGTTACAACCTTTCCTATATGTATTACCTTTATTTTGCAGCTGTGTTTGCTGTTTTATAACTGTATGTTTATATTCAGGCAAAGCAGTTGTTTTCCTTACCTTGAAATACCATAAAGACCAGCTCCAATGTACATCCTGCATTTAATTCCATTGTATACAGAGAACGTTCTATATTGCAGTCTTGGCTACAAAAATGAACAATCTCTCTCAATATCTATGGACAGAAATATAAAAAAAGGACAGAAATAATATTTACCTAATTTGGTACATGTTGCTTACTGGTGTTGGTCAGATATTCAGCCAATGTTCTAATATCAGCTCTATCAGAGCTATAAATGTTTTAAGATCTGAATACTTTAATAACATAAGCATATTCATCAGTAGTATAATTTAAAGGAAAAGCTGCACACTGATGATGACTTCTCAGGCAAAATATAATTCAGCTAACAAGCTTCAGCGCTTGGTCCTACCCCCAGGACCACTCCTATGACAGGTTTCATCCAATAGGCTTAATCATAGAGGAATGATGGACTCCAAGCCAGCACCTGATTCCAGTATACGAGGGGAGCGCTTGTAGTGTTGGAGCACTGCACTTTTCTTTGATTCTAAATTCTAAAGTGTGTTTAATTTAAGTCATTTTTAAAATTCACTATCTAACCTTTTAAATATAAAGTCACCCACATTTTTGTGTAATTAAAGTGTCCCTGTTCTACTGTACAATCTCTGGAGGGGTAGTCTAACCAACATTTTCTCCCTCCCCTCCACGCATAATTGTTATATGATCTACTCTAGATGAATTCCTTGCATGGGTGTATATTTCCCAACCTTGGCTACACCGATAAGCATGAAGAGTTATCACAAGCTGTAATGACCTTCAGGTTATATTTTGTTCCTTACTCTCTCTACTTTGTATCCCTCCTTTTCTTTCAACCTGACCAAGTGTAATTGTATGCATATGATTTACACTTTCACCTGTTGTTTTACAAATCAAAAACTCAATAAAACTTTTGTGAAATAAAGTGCATTTGTTCTAACCCCCTTCCTACCTTGCACATTTAACATCTTTACCTATTAGCCAGTGTGAGCTCAAACTGTGTCCTACCACCTTCCCTTTTGTTTCCCCCTATTTGCTGTAGCTTTCTGTGAGGCAGAGTCACTGATTGACTGTTCAAACCACATACAACAATCTCTAGAACTTACTGAGAGAAGTTTAAAAAAACATAAAACTCACAGTGAGCATTTGTTGACTAGAAAAAAACTTCTTGTTAATGAAAGAGCTCTAAAAAGCTGAATTGTGACGCTATAATAAAGTGTTATAAAATAAAAATGTAAAGTCCATCAGTCAAAAGGAAACAGAACAAAACAAATTCTTGTGTATTCATATAGTGAATCTTCTGCCAAAGTTCAGTGCATCAAAAAAATATACGAAACATCTTCCAACGCATGTGATCTCAAATCTGCTTACCAGAATGATGTATTTAGTGAGCGGTGTTTATCATATGGTGCCAGAGGTTTGGTGATGCAACAGCCACAATAGTGAAGCCCGTAAAAAAATACCAAAATTTTATTGCTTATAGTCTACTTACAGCAGTGTGCAGACACCAGGGCATAAGAAAACAACAGATCTGCGTACTTGCATCAGCCTGCCTGACATGTTTCATCCAATGGTGGATATCATCAGAGGCGTGGCTGATGCTGCAAGTACGCTAATATATATGGTGGATCACATAAGTCAAGCTGTCTTGTGATAGGACGGCCAGACATAATTACAAAACAACAACAGCTGTTCCCCCTTTATTGCAAGGACATATCAAGCCCCCATAGGAACACTATTTATGTAATAGATAGGCGCTATAAGCGCCATTCACAGAATAACCCAAGGTAAAAAAAATGAAGGAAAAAACCTGTATACAAACAAGTAACCCGGGGACGTTCGTCCGCGCGTGCGGCCTGCAGCCGCCCGCGCATGCGTACTGCGGACTACGTTAATCCGCGCATGCGCAAAAGCGTTCCACCGCCGTGTGCGCCAAAGCCACGACGCACACAGTCTGACTTCCGGCGGACAACATGACCCCAGCGCATGCACAATGAGAGCCTTGCCCCAAAACAACACAGAGGATGCGGAAACGTCACATCCAGCAACTGCGGCCAGAAATGACATGTGCGTTCAGCGATGTGTGCGTTCCAGTGCCCGGAAATGGTCACAAAGGTATTTATAACCAGCGGGACACATAACACGGACCGTGGAGTATATACACGGTGGGGACACAGGACATAATCCAAATGGAAAAAAACTATAAAATTAAAAAATGTAAATGACAAATAAGACAAAGAAATTTAAAATATGTATACATTAAAAAACAAGCCCTCATTAATACAGCCAGGTTTACACCTTTGTTCAATACATATGCATTATCTATAGGTAGCTAAATAGCAAACCCTAAGAAGAAAATGTCAAATATAAACCTTAACCCAAGGCTGTACATACTGTAATGCAAAAACATATGTACAGTGAATAACATACGAATGTACAATGCCACTTTAAAAAATATTACAATAATGTTACAATGTTGCAATAAATTATGCACGTATTAGGCTGTACATACTATAATGCAAAAGAATAGGTACAGTGAATACCATACGAATGTACAATGCCACTATAAAAAATATTACAACAATGTTACAATGTTGCAATAAATTATGCACGTATTAAAGTTTTACCAAGACAGAAAGGAAAATGAAGAAGAGGAGGCTCTCTGTTTAGTAGGGAAAATACGTTGCATATACATTATATCGGTATCTTAAATGTAAGGGAATACCCAGCAGACACTGCCCACAATGGCCGCTGGAAATAATAAAAATTGTTGTATATTAAAAATGTATATAAAAGAATCTGTGTATTTAACTATTATTCATAAAACAATTTAAGTCACAATCGACGTTCATGCCAAAAGGAGTGTAACACTTTAAGTCATAGATCCACCGAGTCTCAAGTTTGGAAATCTCTCGTTTAGACATACTACCCCGCCAATGCGGGTTGAATCTGTCAATGGCTATGAAAGTGGTCCCATTGGGATTTTTATCATGAAACTCAAGGTAGTGTCTCGAGAGAGGTCACTGGATTAGGGCCAGACCTGTTCAAGCTTGCGGGAAGCAAACTATTTAATTAGCCACTTTCACAGTTGTTTCCTGGAGGTAAACTTAAAGTGATATTAAAGTCTAATTTTTTAATAAAAAAATAAGAAACATGTCATACCTGGCTGAGGTACATCGACGACGTTCTGATGGTCTGGGAGGGATCCAGGACAGAACTGACAGAATTTATGGAGGAACTCAGCCACAATACCCAAAATATACATCTGACCTATCTGATAGGCCCCCACGAGATCTCTTTCCTTGACCTCTCCATCATGTTGGAGATGGACAAATTGGTAACCAAAACCTATAGGAAGAAGATGGTGGCCAATACCTTCCTCTCTACGAACAGCCATCACTGCTGGTGGGACAGTTCCTCAGGATTCGGAGGAACTGTTCCACTGAAGAAGACTTTAGACGTGGGTCTGATCAACTCTACAGACGTTTTAGGGAAAGAGGCTACTCCCACCTTACTCTTAGAAGGGCTAGGGAAATTGCTGGGCAAAGAACCAGGGCTGACCTCTAAACTGCTCAAGACAGGGCGACTGATATGCCACAGGGACCAGCAAGACTGATTACACAGTACGGTGCACAATGGGATCAGATTGGCAAGATCCTACGGGATCACTGGCATACACTGGTACACTCTGACGGTATGGAGGCCATTGTTGGCTCCAGGCCTCACATGGTGGCAAGACGAACCAGAAACCTTGATGATACACTTGTTCAGTCAGAGTTTATCCATCCACTAAAGAGAAACTGGCTATCAGACCTTCCCAGGCTAAAAGGAATGCACCCCTGTGGGCACTGCAGGATGTGTAGCTATGTTGAACGCTCTAGGGTCTTCAGACTCTGAAAGACTGCATGAATACGAGATCAAACAGTTAATTAACTGTGCTACAATATGGGTTCTCTATATTTTGGAATGCCCGTGCAAAAAACTTTATGTAGGTAAAACCAAATGCTAGCTCCGGGTCAGATTCGGTGAACACTTAAAAAGCATTAAGCAAAAATATTACACCCCCGTAGCAAAACACTTTATTGAATGTCATGGTGGGCAATCTACTGGTCTAAAAGTTAAAGGGTTTTTTGCTCTAAACCTAATGGACCGTAGAGGCGACTTTGACATAGTCTTAATTAGGAAAGAAAAATCCTGGATATTCAGGCTAGGTACTTTACAGCCTAAAGGACTAAATAATGAGTTAAGCCTCAAAATCTTCCTTGATCCCTAGTTCAACACTAGGCCACTCCGGAAAGAAGTCCAGAAGGAGGGCGTGGTCTGAGCATGGCCGCGTGAGGATGTGAGCAGGGTCAGCTCCCGGCTTCCACGATAGCTCCGGACGCAGTGCAGAGCGAGTGACAGGGAGCGAATTAGCCAACTGAAGCTGTGAAGATAGTGAGGACAGTGAGGTCGTGAGCTATACAAATCCCCTACCTTCTGCCATCTGCCTTCCGACCGCCACGCCAACTCCGGATACGGGTGACGTGGTGCGGTCACGAGCCAGACGAGTCCGACGAGCCCGATCATTCTGACGAGGTGGGGAGGCAAGTCTGACGAACCCGACGAGCAACAGCTGACAGGATAGCTATAGCTACAGCGGTACGCAGAGAGACCGGGCCAGCGTGCGGACTGAAGGGACTGAGAGGAGTCGGCCTGACTCAGCTGTTTCGGGGGGGGAGGGTTGGATGACTGCTGTGAAACGGTCAGAGTGTTTGTTTATGCTGGACTGAGGTACTAGTGGCTGCAGCGTGGCGGTATGCACTCGGGGAGACAGCGGGTTACTAAGACCTCCCGCAAAGCGGCTAAAACCGCTAAAGGGCTGACCGGTGAGCAACCACAGATTGGGCAGTATTTTACACCAGTACAAGGGCAGGATATAACACCAGATACAATATTGGAAACGCAGGGAGAGGTGAGGGAAGCCATAATGGAAAAAGTGGAGGACCCTGAAGAAAATTTGTCAGCACCAGTGCCTGCATCATTGTCGCAGATACAAAGGACTGTAAGGAGGAGTATGGAAGCACTGCAGATTGCCCCGCAGACCTCCCAGGGGATGGCTCAGAAAGTGGTGGTGGATGGATGCCCTGGTGGGGGTGCTGGTGGGGGTGCTGAGCAAGGAAGTCTGAGAGGAGAGGTAGAAGACTTAAAGATATTGATACAGGCCCTCCCCACTAAAGCAGATATAGAGGCCCTGATCATCAGAATCGAGGAATCACACCAGAAAGAATCGCAGCAGGTGCGGCTCGAGGTACGGGGGCTAACGGAGCGTGTAGCGGAAGGGGAAAAAACTTCACAGGGCCTGGAACAACGTGCAGCGACTCTGGAGCAGAGAGTAATGGACCTGGAAAAAGATAGATCTGCGCAGTCAGACACCACAGCTGCATTACAGTTACAGATGGAGGTACTCGAAGACAGAAGCCGCCGGTGCAATGTGAGGCTCCGGGGAGTTCCAGAACCTGTAGGCGCAGAAAATCTACACGATACGGTAATGTCTATTTTTCAACTTTTGTTAAAGGAGGGGGTGCCCCCGAACATGGAGATCGACAGAGTTCATAGAGCCCCAGGTCCCATGTTTAAAGACCCAAGTCGCCCGAATCACCCCCGTGATGTTATATGTCGCTTACACTATTTTACACACAGAGAAGCGATTTTGAGGAAAGCATGGGAGATGGGCGTTATAGACTTTAAGGGGGAGCAGTTGAAAATCCTCCCGGACCTATCTAGAGCCACTTTGCGGCGGAGAGCGATATTGCGCCCAGTACTAGATAAGATACGGGACGGGGGAGGTACATATCGTTGGAGGTTCCCGGTGTCAGTTCTTATACGGAAGGGGGGCGCCTCATTCTGGCTCCGTTCTAAATTAGATCTTCCGGACTTTTTTTCATTTCTAGGAGTGGAGCCATTCCCGGTAAGGGATTGGCTGCAGGCCCTACCACAGAACTTTGACCGCAAGGAGTCCAGGTCCAGCTTCAGACCAAGAGACTAGCCTGACATAAACCTGATCTTGATCAACTAAGCCTTGGAGTTTTACTGAAATAGACTATTAACAGCGCCGAAATATCTATTTATTTGTTTTTTTTTTTTTTCTCTCCTCCCCCGTCTAAGAGACAGTTGCGTTGATAATACACTTCTAGGAGATAGAGTGTTGGACTGTGTAGAAAACGGGACCAGACACATAGAACATTTATGCATAAATAAATAAATAATTGACTGGGAAATGTATGAAGATAAACGCATGGACGGTGTATAGAAAACGTATAAGTATAAGAAAACGTCAAAGTGGATAGAAGAGGAGTGGACTGAATTTTCCTTTTTTTTTTTTTTTTTTTTTTTCTTCTTCTGTGTTTTTTAGGGGTCTAGATCCCCTTGTTCCCCTTCTTTTTTTATGTTTTATTTTTTTTTTGTGTGTGGGGTTTTTTGTTTCTAGGGGGGGGGGGAGGAAATATCAACATAAAGGTATGTTTTCAGTGTATCAATGGTACCGTGTAGACTGAGAATATGTATATGTATATATATGTATACGGTGTAAGAAATAAGAAGAGATGAGAGTCCGGATGTTGGCATAGGTAGAGGTATGGACCACTCCCCTGTTCTTTAGTACGGGGGGCCTAGACAGAGGGGAGTATTGGTGAGAGAAGAGGAGATTTAGCAAACAATTTCCTCAAATTTTTTTTTTTTTTTTTTTTTTAATCCATTTTTTTTTTTTTTTCCCTTTTTATCTCCTTCCCCTTCTACACGCGCGCACATACAAACATACACACACACACACACACCAGTACACGAGTACATTAAGTACACAATTCTCCTTTTTTTTTTTTTTTTTTTTTTTTCACACAAAAACACTAGTATATGTGCACATTAATTACATAACCCTAATTATTTTTATTCTTTTATTCCTTTCTCTAAATAACTAGAGATCATCTTAGGTGGGCGAGGGTAGTATTGCACTTCGGGGGAAAGAGTACCCCATTTTTCCTTTTTTTCTTGCTGTGGGGGTTTTATCCCTTTTTTTTTAGGGCAGTATATACTACAGTGTACACAAAGGAAACACAGTTTATAGGTTAAGGAGATCACTAAGATCACCAAGGTACACTAATAGGTTAACATAGGGACACAGGGAATCAGGTTAGAATATAAGGTATATAAGGTACTCACATACTATTACATATTATTACATAAAGAGTGGCTCACTTAGGTAAAGGGGGGGGGGGTTGGGAGGGGGAAGATATACCCGTAGTAAGGATGTTAGCACAATAGCTGTAACACAGGGTGTATTACTGTATGGGATGTTCCCCTTTTTTTTTTTTTTTTTTTTTTTTTTTTTTTTTTAGAAGGGGTGGGATTGAGAGGGAATGAAAGGGGAAGGGAAAAATTTTCGTGTCCTCTTCTCTTCCACTATGCCCTTTTTGTCCCCTTTTCTTTTTTTTTTTTTTTTTTTTTTGTGTTGAGAGAGATAGAGGGGACAGGAGGGGGAGACAGCTAGATGGGGTCTTCGACCTGGGCCCTTCGTACGTGTAAGGGGTCTCGGTCAGAGGATGCCCAATGGGTTTCTTCCCCCCCTCCCCCCCCACTTTTATTTATTTATTTTTTATTTTTAGCCCCCTTTTTTTTTTTTTGAACCTTTTTTTTTTTTTTTTTTTTGCATTTCGGGCAAAGAGTTTGAATTTTGAATTTTGTGGAGCGCTGTGAATAGAATGTATTAAGCATTGTAGGGCTGTAACCTGGAGCATAAAAACGCACTAATGTTGTAATGTAATAAATCTTAACGAGATTAACAGGAGCTGTCGGGGGAAGTCGGGGACTCCCCTCATGGGGTCATGCTCAACCCTATTCCCTGAATAGGCAAACACTCACATAGGAGATAAGTCGTAGGAGGAACGAGTGTATAAAGCTAATAAGCTTCGATCCACCGGGAGAGGGAGCAGAAGTGCGACCTCTGCTGGGGGTGTTAGTCGGGGGGTGTAGGGGTTTTTTGGGGGGGGTTTTTTCAAAAAAAAAAAAAAAATTTTTTTTTTTTTTTTTTTTTTTTTTGGGGGGTTTCCCCCCTTTTTTTTTTTTTTTTTCTCTATTATCTCTCTTCCTCTCTCTTCTCCCTTTCCCTCTTCCTCCTTTCTCCCCGCTAGAGGACCTCCCTTCGGTCAGGTTCGGGTCTGAGGAGAGAGATGGATTCCCTTTCAGTAGTATCAGTCAATGCAAAGGGACTGAATACTCCTGAAAAGCGGCGGGTGTTGCTGCAGGAGTTAAAACAGTCAAAAACTGACATTGCTTTTATCCAGGAAACTCATTTTAGAGAAAATAAGTTCCCTCTACTTAGAAATGGATTTTTCCCAATAGGCTACCATGCTACTAACCCCATGACTAAGTCAAAGGGGGTGTCCATTTTGATTGCGAATAAGATTCCATGGTCATGTACAGAGGCTCTGATAGATGCCGAGGGGCGATACCTGATCCTAAAGGGGAAAATTGGGGAGGTAGGAGTGACACTTGCTTCCTTCTATGCCCCAAATCTACAACAGGATACCTTCTTTAGGAAATTCTTGGATAAGACTATGGGTATACTAGAAGGGCAACTTATTATGGGGGGAGATCTGAACATTCCTTTAGTACCAAGGGAGGACACTTCAGCAGGGACTTCGGCTGCACCCCTGAAGGTTCGGAAACGAATCTTGAAGATGCTACACGGAGCCAGATTAGTGGACACTTGGCGCCTCTTTCACCCCGGAGAAAGAGATTACTCTTTCTATTCAACGCCGCATAAAACTTACTCCCGGATAGATTATTTTTTTACTGTACATAACCAAGCACATGCAATAGAGGAAGTAAAGATTGGGAAGATTACATGGTCGGACCACGCACCAATTTTTTTGAAATATACATTATTAGATACTCAACGTCCCGGCCCTGCTTTGTGGAAATTAAATGAAAGCCTCTTACAAGACCCCAGGGTTATAGAAGGGGTCCGTAAAGAAGCAACATGGTATTTCCAGACTAATGACACGCCCGAATGTAACCCCGGGGTCATCTGGGAAGCCCACAAGGCAGTGATCCGGGGAGTGTTGATCAAGCATGGGGCCAGGATTAAAAGAGAGAGAGAGGCTAAATTAACAGCTCTAATGGCAGATATACACCGCCTAGAAACCTTACATAAGCGGGTCCCGAATATAGAGTTAGAACGGGAGTTATTGATGGCACGGAAACATACTACAGACTTACTTATGTATAAAGCTAAAAGAGCAATACAAATGGGAAGAAAACAGAGTTATGAATATGGGAATAAATGCGGTAAACAACTTGCTAATTCCTTGAGGGAGCAGCAAGTAAGAACTTATGTCCCTTCAATTATGGGAAGGGAAGACCGAAAATATGTTTTGCCAAGAGATATAGCAGAGAAATTTAAAGACTTTTATTCATCTTTGTATAATTTAGATTCAAACTCTCTAAACCAACAGGCGATTGACGAATATTTAGCTGCTTCCGGAATGTCTGGACTGACACCTACCGCGCAGCAAGAAATGGAAAGACCAATTACTCTAGAGGAAGTCCAACAGGCAGTAGACCTAGCAAAAATAGGCAAAGCCCCCGGCCCAGACGGGTTTACGGCCCAGTATTATAAACTCTTTTTCTCTATCTTAGGGCCCCAATTGGTTAAACTATATAATGGAATGGGAGATACAAGTTCATTTCATGACGCTACATTGAAGGCCCTAATAACAATTTTACTTAAGGAGGGTAAAGATCCAATGCAATGTGGAAGTTATAGGCCAATATCCCTTTTAAACACGGATCTGAAGCTGTTTTCAAAAATTTTAGCGACACGACTCCAGCAATACCTACCCTCCCTGATTAACCAGGATCAGGTAGGGTTCGTTCAGATGCGGGAAGCACGGGATAATACGATCAGATCTTTGAATTTAGTCCATGTAGCTAATTCCCATAAAATCCCATGTTTATTTTTGGGGACAGACGCAGAGAAAGCTTTTGATCGTATAAACTGGCATTTTATGTTTGCAGTATTAAAAAAGATAGGAATGGGAAACAATATGTTCAGATGGATTTCAAGCATTTATACCCACCCAACTGCTCAGGTAAAAGTGAACGGAGTTGTTTCTCAACCATTTAGGGTTAATAATGGGACCAGACAGGGATGCCCCCTGTCCCCAATTTTATTTGTTTTGACTTTAGAACCCTTACTGTGTAAAATTCGATCAAACCCAGACATAAGAGGCTTATTAATAGGGGGTAGGCAATATAAGACCTCGGCCTACGCGGATGATATGCTATTTTCGTTAACTAACCCAATAGTCTCACTACCCAACCTCCTGAAAGAAATAGAGGTATATGGTGCCCTATCAGATTTCAAGATCAATCTATCAAAATCTGAAGCTATGGGAGTAATGATCCCGAAAGAGACATTGAGAATATTAAAGTTAAGCTATAAAATAAAGTGGACAGACCAGGCCTTGAAATATCTGGGAACTTTTATCCCGTCAGACCTATCATGTACGTACAAACTTAACTTCCCTCCATTATTATATAACGCGCAAAATCTTCTTGGAAAATGGCAGAAAGGGCTTTTTTCATGGTTTGGGAGGTGTAATATTATCAAAATGAGCATTCTCCCGAAGTTTTTATACTTGTTTCAAGCATTACCGATTGATATACCCAGAAGTTATTTCAAGCAAATACATTCCCTATTGACTAGATTTATATGGGCAAATAAACGCCCGAGAATTAGTAGATCTCTATTGAACTTACCTAAAAAGTTTGGGGGTTTAGCTTTACCCGATCTGCACAAATATTACCAGGCGGCACTTTTGTGCCGACTGATAGATTGGAGCAGACACGGGGAATGGAAGATATGGCCGGGTCTGGAACAGGCGCAAAGTAAGGTGATACTCCAAAGAGCTGCGTGGTGCTATAGAGAACTCCCGAACTCAGTAAAGCTACATCCACTGATAGGACCTACTTTAAAGATGAGTTACAGACTATTTGTGGAAGGCAAACTATCGACAATAGCTTCTCCCTTATTTCCAATATTGGGAAATCCACAATTTGAGCCAGGATTAAGGGATGGAAATTTTAGAGTACTGATAGAACAAGGGATATTTCAAGCTATGCACTTTTTGATAAATGGAACATGGCCTACGACACAGGCGATGACAAGGGGATCAACAGCACTCCACTTGGATGTGTGGCGTGCGATACAATTGAAACATTTCTTGAACACACTAAAACCGTCAGCAGGCTACGACCGCCCGCTAACACCATTTGAAAGGTATTGTAGTGCGAAGGGGACTTTGCACCATACCTTATCTAGGATCTATGCGTTGCTAGTGGCACCCCCGGAGGATTTTAGATTTCCCTTTTTTAGGGACTGGGAAAGAGACCTAGATCAAATATTTTCGGAGGCGCAGCGCAAGAAAATAATAGGCAATGTATTTGGATCCTCAATCTGTTTAAGAACACAGGAGACTAATTTTAAAATCTTGTCGCGATGGTATCGTACGCCAGTATTATTGCATAGATGCTACCCGGAGATATCAGATAGGTGCTGGCGATGTGGAGAAGAAAGGGGGACGATAGTACATATCTTTTGGACTTGCTCTAGAGTAAGGGATTTCTGGAAAGAAGTAAGGAGAATCTCTCAAAAATTTAGCGAACAGGAATTACCAGAAGACCCGTCCTTTTACCTATTACAGGATACGAAAACCTCTCCCAAAATATACAAGAGAACGGTTCTATGCCATCTCCTAAACGCAGCTAAGTCTTGTATTCCACTTAGGTGGAAGCAGACACAACCACCATCAGTAGGAATGTGGCTTAAAAAGATAGAGCAAGTGAATTATATGGAGGATCTGGTATGGTCATCTCGACAGAAAAGAGGGAGATATCTGGAAACATGGTCTTCATGGAATCTTTATATCAACTCAGAGGAGGGGAGAAACCTTATAGATATAAATCTGGATGATTGAAAATGAACTGGGGATGTTTATGGAGGTTGGAGGGGGGAAGAGAGATGGGGGAGGTGGATGGGGGGGAGGGAGAGGGGTAGGTCCCCTTTTTTCTTCCCCCCCCCTTTTTTTTTTTTTTTTTTTTTTTTGCCGGGGGGGGGGGGGTAGGGGTTAGGTTTGGGGTTATTGATTAGGTTAATTTTGCGCTGAGGGTAATAAAATATAGGAGTAAAACAAGGCCTAATACCCTATGAATATATAAAGAGGAACCCTAGGACGGAGCCTGAGAGTGCCCGGTCGTAGGGTAAAGGTAGTAGATATCCCATAATATAATTATTTCCTTTATTTTCAGAAAATGAAAGGGGAATCGATAGTACTTACTGTAGGGGGTTATATGTTGGGGAAATGACCTAACTAAAGATTAGAGGTGTATTAATAGATATGAATAATATATGTTGCTAAGTTGGTAAATTGTATGCCTTGTTCTTCCTAGAAATAAATAAAGATTTAAATTTGAAAAAAAAAAAAAAAAAAAAAAAGAAATATTGATAAAGTGGCTATGTAAAAACTTAAAAAATTGCCACTACTTAACTTGTTCTAATCAAACTTGCTATGCAGAACCCTTTTCCTCTTTTCCCCCTGTTTTTTAATTACTACAATGTGATCTGTCACCACAAGATGGCCCCAAAATGAAATTTTGACATAATCAAAGCTAATTGGGCACATGCCTCTTTACAAAGACAAAGATACTGTACGTCATACGTCCTGATGAAGCGCACAGTCACATGTGCGAAATGCGTTGACGTAGGCAGCGCCATTTCCGCCCTGCGCCCCACCATACATTCCAGCAAGTGCGTGATATAACATCGTGCTGCCACTTCTGCATGGATTGACTGGACAAGCCTGCTCCATACTCATCTACGGGCCTCCATACCTAGGACACCAAACATCCGGTTGGATGTCCAGCATCTAGCTGTTACTTACCATATAGCCGATGTAACAAACAAGAGGACCTATCAAGGATTCATCTACACGCCGACTGCAGTATCTATAAGGGAGCGCTATCCATACATTACTGCCATCGCAGCTACTATACTGGAGTCATGAGAGCCCTCGGGCAAAAAACCCCCCTCCCTCTTTCACTTGATAAACTCCTCAATTGAGCTCCCAGTGACATGCCATATCTCGTCAATATTGGGCTGTGAAGTTTACCTAAGCGTGCATAGTATGCCATACTGTCAGTTACCTGTATATGTGACCGGACTGTATATGTCCCTTGTTTATTGAGAGATTACCTCTTTTAATGTTACATGAACACTGGTAAACCTGGAGCCCCCGGAGTTTGTTACATGCTGGCACATACATCTTACACAACAGGTTCCAGAAGCCCTTACTCTATAATCCTGTGTGATTTACATACTTGCCAATGCAACAAATCTACACAACTATTGCACAAGCCCCATTCATGGACATGCTGGATGTAGAGTATGGCATTACAGATTACTAGGACTAGTATTTCATACTAGATTAATCATTGAGAGCAGCACCAATTTTTCCAAAACAAGCAGCCGACTGGTTCCTGATCAGCGTGCCCAGCCAATGGCTGAGAGCGTTGATCGAAGTGTTCTGGCGGGGGGGAAAACAGTACTTCATTTTTTATTAGTATATCACCTTCATAAAAATAAGTGCTCTCAGTGTAAAGATTTAAAATATGTGCAGGTTCACAAAAATATGCTGTACATTGTGATCGCTTGGGATGCATTACATAGATGCTGCTTACAGGTATGTAGATGTTTTTTTCCATCCATGTATTATATAGATACTGTTTTTTTGTGTTTCTTGGAACAAAGTCCACCTTCTCAAGGTTGTATATGCAGATATGTTATTGTACATAGAACAGCCATAAAATATACCATTAAAATATATATAATATAGATAATTTCCTGTTCTACAAGCATGCAAAGAGCAGGTGAAGAAAAGAGATAATAATGTATAGATTAAATACTTTTGAGCAGAGCCCTAGGATGGTGGACCCCCATAAAAGTAAATAAGACCCTTCTACCTGCAGCCAAATACACCCTTCATACACTTACATGTAGTAGTATAAGGTAATCCATGCTACAGCGAATACCCCGAAAAGAGAATCTTTGTATTCACCGCTCTGTCCAGGAAGCAAGAAGAGGATGCAAAGGCATCTTGTTCCTCTTATCTCACACTGAAACAGCCACCTGGTTGCCTGGGAACTTTGGGAAGTGCTCCACTAAGGAAATCTAATGACACTGAATCCCATGACCACTCCTCCCACTAATCAAATGTCAAATTAATGTCTATATTTGACATTTTGAACTGATAAATCATCATGTAATGCATTGATGTATAAAAATATCTACATATGCAGTATCTATGTAATACTGTTAAGCTATGGACAATATAGTTTTGTATCACCCCATGCCTTGTATAGTAAAACATTTTAAAACTTATAGGGGTATGACATACAGTATGATTATTTGTTTCATGTACAAACTTAATACATCAAGTAGCAAAATTACTTTGTGGTTAAAGTTCTATAAATCTGGACTTGGGGCTGGATAAATTAACTTGGGATATTCACTACATGAACTCTTTAGTAAATATAGACATTCATTTGTTTTAAGCAATGAAAAGAAAACTTGATAAAATGTGTAGTATATACACGTTTAAGAACACTATTCACATGGAAAATGGTTTAAAATGAATCTGTTTACTGTAGAGAAAGCCTGAAGCGATATTTCAGTTCTTCACAAAAGATGAAAGGATTTAGGCAGACAAATTGTCTATAAGAGGAATAACAAAGTACCAGCTGACATCTGACAGACACACGTTAAGGAGAATATAATAGCTTTCTATTAAAATACTACCTTAGCTTTAGAGCATTTTCTGTGTTTTACTTTGGAAATAAATACATCTATATTTTCTATCTGTTAATTATCTCAGTTCTAAGATGAAGAAAACCTGCTGATACCATCAATAAACATTACAGGGGTTTAATAATCAAAAATAGGACTGTGGAAATGCTGTGTTTGTTAAATTCATACAAATTAACTATGAACAGAATTTCTTCAAAATGCTGGATTCTGATGTGGATTCATTGACTTGACTGTCAACAGCAGTGAGGAGAGGACATCATACTGTGAAACCTTTCTGTGTTACTGAGAATGGATGCAATTCTGCATAATTAACATGGACAATACTTGTCAGCCTGTCAGTTACAAGACAAGTCCCAGCTCTAGAACTAGGATCTAACTGAGATAAAGAATGATATTAGACTTGATGTTGAAAAGAGGCAAACTGAGCAGAAAATGCATATTAGCAACAGGTTATAGCAGACATTGATAACACACAGATATAAACAACTATTACTTATATTGAATTACCTGCAGACTGGCTTTCAGGGAAATGAAAACTACCGATGTAGACCAGGAATACACAAATCTGAACCCTTGAGAGCTAAGTACAGGCAAGGATTATAATGCAGATCTGGCAGATGTTTTTGTGACCTATGTCTTGGTTGATTCTTGTCTGTCCAAATTTGTGAAGATCATATCACTTTGTAACTAAGAGTGCACATGCCCATATGCAGACTCTCATTTCATGTTCACAGTAAGTGTCATCTTCTAAAAAGACAGTAGAACTGCATTTGGAATGCGAGCATATATACTAACTGTGTCTTCTTTGAGTTTTAAAAGCAATCACATATTTTCGTTTAGTATAATAGGTCTATTCAGCTCTCAGAGAAGTATCAGTCTTTAAGCTTTAATTTTCCAGAGAGATCCACTGTATTATTACACATTCCAAGCAGCCAATCAGAATAAGGTTAATCTGCTACATTCACTGTGTTGTCCAGCCAACAAATACTAACATAAACATTTAACTCAAGATAAACAGTAGATCCCAGTTTCTCAATAGTCATAATGTGGATCTAGATCTGACCTCCTCCTTAGGAAAGATGTTACAAATAGGGATACATTCTTGTCTAATTATTTGTGGTGGTCAGGGCTGGATTAACCATAAAATACGGGGGGCTTGGCTAGCCGTGGAGGAGAAAGGTTGCTGAAGATAGAGCTCCGTACTGGTATGATGACTGAGACAAAGATGGGAAGAAAGCTCCAACTGCACAAGGAGATGATCAGCACTCCTAGGGGATCAGCACACACGGCAGACACTCAGGACAGACCGCCAGACTCCCATGTAGTGTTCACCAGCATAGCTCAGAAAGCTCAGACACATCTTGACCCTCAGACATCACAACCGTGGCACACACTCAGAACTTCAGGGCACTTTTACAAGCCCCCCATTTGTGAGAGGACCTCAAAGATTGGGGAATCGGAAGTAAAGAGGCACTCTGAAAAGAGGTAGATGAACTTTGGCAATATGCCTCTATTACAGTCTCCAAACTTCCAACACACCTCTGAACAAGACGAGGCCCATCTTACAGCATGCAAACAGAAACAGCTGATGTACTAGCAGAGACTCTCCACTCTCAGGCTGAAGGTAGAGGATAGTGAAAATCAAAAATCGCAACACTAAGATTGAAACCATACCTCCAGCAAAGAGCTGCATGTTACAGTTACAGCAATCCTATATTCAGTACCAGAGTAGCCACCAGTGGCGTAACTACCAGGGTTGCAAAAGTCACACTTGCGACTGGGCCCTGGCTTTCCACCACTGCCAGTGGGCCCCAGTGGGTTTGCTGGCTGCAGGGCTCTGAGCTGAGAGCTTCTCTCTCAGCCTGCACTGACAGTGTTCTCTCTTTCTTCCCTCGCACAGATGGAAGAGGAGAGAGCTGATCTGCTTCTTCTCCTCCCACCCATCTCCTCCTGTGGTTACAGCAGCAAATGTGAAGCTAAGCAGCTGAATTTGATCATTCAGCTGCTGGGCTTCATACTTCCTGCAGTGCACACACAGGAGGAGAGAGGCAGGAAGAGAAAGAGCAGATAAGCTCTCTCCTCTCCCATCCATGTGAGGGACGAGGGAGGGGGAACTGTCAGTGCAGGCTCTGTGCTGTATAAGAGAGATGCTCTCAGCTCAGAACCCTGCTGAGGTGGCATTGATAGGCATTGATGAGCACTGATAGGCGGCACTGATGGCCATTGATAGGCGGCATTGATGAGCACTTATAGGTGGCACTAATGGGCCTTTACCGTGACCTGTGGTCAGCTGTGTCCAAAGGGCACAGCAGTCACAGAGTGTGATGGATACATGCCCCAGGGGAAACGCAGAAGGCAGGGTTCTGGCAGGAGGTCCATGGACACCCTCCCAGAACTGGAAGCCTGGGACTCGGATGGAAGTCGAGTTAGGAGGCCCTTTATGGTTTCTTGCATTGGGGTCCTGAAAGTTCTAGTTATGCCTCTGGTAGCCACCCACTGAACCCCTGGAACTATAGATATAGTATAGTATAGTATAGTATGGTATATAGAATTCCAGGCACCAAAGAGAGCTCTGAAGAAACTCTGCAAGTCTATTCTACCAGGTAAATGAGGAAATCACGCAGAAAGCATGCTGCTAGGAACGATAGACTTGATGGAGCTTCCATCCTTTTCCTGACTGATTTATCACTTCTGACGCTGGCCATGATGGGGAATGCTTAGTTCAGACATTGAGGAAAGCTTTAAAAGATGGTTTACTTTTATATCTACTTGAGCAAAAAAGTATTTCTACTGCATTACAAAGTCTGTTTGCCACCTTCTCTGCTGTCTGAAACCTTAATCCATAAAAAAAAAAAAAATGCCATGGGATGTGTCAACAGCTCATGCTACCTCAAGCTGTTGGTTCCCAATCAGGACACTATTTGCATGGAGTTTGCATGTTCTCTCTGTGTTTGTGTTTTCCTCTGGGTACTCTTGTTCCCTCTCACAGTCCACAGACATGCAGGTAGGTTTATTTGCAGTAATATGTATGCATGTGAGGACCTTACATTGTAAGCTCCTTGAGGAATTGGACTGATGTGTATGTACAACTGTGTTAAAAGTAGAAGTTCACTCTAATACTAAAATCTCTAAATCTACTGGCATCCGCAATCTAAGACTAACCTATCTAGCACTATAAAGAATAAATCACTATACATACCTTTTCTGAAGCCAATTTAGTCCGGTCCCACACTGAGTTGTCAGCGGCGCCTTCTTTGTGGAGGTGATTGCAGAGGAGGCAGGCGACAACTGAAGCTACATAGTAACTCTAATGGCCCGTACACACGGTCGGAAATTCCGATGGAAAATGTCTGATCGGACCATGTTGTCGGAAAATCCACCCGTGTGTGGGCTCCATCTGACTTTTTCCGTCGGAATTTCCGACAGAAAAAATTTGAGATCCTGCTCTCAAATTTTCCGACTTTTTCCGATCGCGTGTAGAGAATTCCGACGGACAAAGTGCCACGCATGCTCAGATCAAGTTATGAGACCAAAGCTATTGGCTAATAGCCTCTACGTAGTTCCGTCGTACGCAACAAACGTATTTTGTGGTCGGAATTTCCGAGTAGTGTGACATCACTTCCCAAGCATTTCACAGCCAGTGTTGGCTGTCTCCTACAGAGCTTCTGCCGCTGGAGAACTGTCCAGATCGGTTTCAGAAAAGGCATGTATAGCTGTTTCTTCTCTACAGGGCTAGATAGGTTAGTCTTAGATTGTGGATGCCAGTAAATTTCGAGATTTTAGTATTAGGGTAAACTTACCCTTTAATATACCACAAGCTAGTCTACCTTTACAAACCATAGGTTTTTTACCACGTATATAGCCCTCAAAGAAGAGCATATATATTAATAATTGTACTTTTTTTTCTCTGACTGGGGAAAATATGTGAATGAAATAAGTTGTGAGTGGGCACAATGTGTACTGGAAGTGAGAGTTGTGCCCTCACGTGGTCTCAAGGACTCAAACACTCAAGGAAGCTTAAAATACTAAAATAATTAAACCTAATTACCTTGATTGTATAATCATTATTGTATCCAATATCTATGTTATTTGTACATGCAATAAAATCTTTTAACAAGGAAAAAAAATAAAAATAAAATAAAAATACTAAAATAAATAATAAAATACCTATTTAAGAGGGGTCATGCATGAATAGTTGTGTTTTTATTTATATCAAGACATTTCTGTGACATTTGTAACAAAGTATATTTATGGTTATACAAATATACCCTTGTACAAGTGTGACAGAAATGTCTTGCTATAAATAAAAACACTATTATTTATGCATAGTCCCTATTTAATGGGTATTTAATTTACTTTTATTTCTGTTATTTTACTGCCTTCATATGGAACTAGAGTATACAA
Organism: Lithobates sylvaticus; assembly: GCA_028564925.1. Lineage (NCBI taxonomy): Eukaryota > Metazoa > Chordata > Amphibia > Anura > Ranidae > Lithobates > Lithobates sylvaticus. Next base: position 123,215,371 of record CM053030.1, on the reverse strand, counting down.
TGGTCTAGTGTGGAAATGTACCAATACTAGATCCACGGGAATATAAGGCACACAGTCCTATGCACTATAACATACTTTTAGGGAGTAATTATATATACACTCATGCACTGGGCCACCCTAAAAAAATCACCATACATATATTTTTATTTATGTACGTGTATATACACACATTGTGGCATGTGTTAGTGTCCCTTTATATGCCAACTGTTGGTGAGGACCAGTGCACTTGGTATAATGGAGCAGGACACCCCTGATCAGAAAGGTTATGTAGTTACTAGAGCTGTACTAAAGAACCTTTTGGAGGGCTGAACTACCAGGGTGGTGAGTGAGAACACCCTCATCCAGCAGGTCCCATGGCTTGGTTTAGAGTGGCCCCCAGACCTATGGAGAATCTCCTTTGTGTGTGAGGAGGGAACACCCTGTGTGAGTAACACCTGCAGCTAAAGAGACTGCAAAATTTGGGGAACATGGCTTTAACTATTCTTGGGGACTCTGAAGTGCTCTGCACTTGTTTGACCACTGAATGTAAAGTTATGAGAAGGAGGGGAGTATTCTGCACTGTGACTTTCTATCAGTGAGTTGTGAATTGTTAAATATATTGCAAAGTGCCTGTAACTATAATACCCTGTACACACGACCAGACTTTCCGGCAGAAAAGGTCCAACGGAATCATTCTGTCAGACATTCCGATCGTGTGTGGGCTTCATCTGACTTTTTCTTTCAAAAATTCTGACGGACCTAGAAATAGAACATGTTTCAAATCTTTCCGCCAGAACCAGTTCCTATCGAGAAAACCACTCGTCTGTATGCTGTTCCTACGGACCAAAAACGATGCATGGGCGGCTATTGAACTTCTTTTTTCTAGTCCCGTCGTACGTCATCGCATTCTAAACAATCGGACTTTGGTGTGATCGTGTGTAGGCAAGTCAGTTTCGGCGGAACTCTGTCGGAACTCCGTTGAAAAGTCCTTTGGAGTTCAGTCCGACGAGAAGTCCGCTCGTGTGTACGCGGCATAAGAAATGTACTGGAGAGAAGCTGTCCAGTCAAGGTGCATTTTAACCAGTTTACTGCATATTTGTTCATTCTGGATAACAGGCCATGGGCCAGAAAAGTGTGAATGGTGGGTAACAGGCAAGGAGTAGCTTGACACAATATGCCAGAGTATATCCAATTACAGGTAGGTGACTGTCTCATCCATGAAGAAGCGGAGCGAGTCAAAGGACAGCATGGTGTGAACCGCTAACCAATGTGAAGGACTCTTACACGCAAATATGTGTACATATTATCTGAAGGAGTAGGTGACTTTTACTGGAACTGTTGAGCAGTTACAGAGGAAGCAGATTATTTCATTGATCACATGAAGAAGCAGGGAGGGAGATCATTTTTACAACAGGCCAGGCAGGTGCTTACATTGCACCTTTTTAAATTAGCCATTTCTGTTTTAAATGTTTTTATCAAGTTTTTTCTTTCCAAGATACAAGAAAAAGTACAAAATATAGCAACAACAGTAGTTTGCTAATGTTACATACACAGCAACATTAATACGCATAAGGCAACAAGTGACAAAGTTGAAATTCACCACCCTTTCCGCGGCCCCGCCTACCGCGAACACGGGTTTGTGGTAGGCGGGGCCGGGGAAAGCGCAATGAATTCCAGAACTGCGAGGTGAAAAACAGGCCCTCCGAGCAGAATCTTTCTCTGATGCTGTAATATGTGTGGAGGCATGTACTAAGCGCCTGTGACCACTGCTCCTGTTGGATTGTCCAGGCTTACTGTTCAAGAGATGCACTTTGCTTCTGCCTACCAGAGAAATATTCAAATATATTCATAAGATTTTATGCAAGCTCCTGAGTTCCACAAGTTAGCTTGAAAAAGGAGCACAGACTCTATAGACATAATTATCCCCCCATGTTCAAAAAGCTATTAGAAGACCTTTCCCAATGGGCCCTCTACAAGATATCCTGGGTAGGCAGAGTAAATGCGGTCAAGATGACACTCCTGCCCAGAATACTATACCTCTTCCGCTCCCTCCCGATTCCAGTCACCAAACCACACATCGGCAAACTACAATCTGCAATCATTCGCTTCATCTGGGATAAAAAAGGACACCGCCTCTCTAAGAAGGTCCTTTTCAGGCCCAGAACGAAAGGAGGCCTAGGCCTACCCAACCTCTGGTGGTACTTCCAAGCTGCCCAACTTAGCCAGCTATCAACTATTTATTTAAAAGGACCCAAACCAGACTGGGTGTACATGGAACGAGATGCAACCCCTAATTACACCTTGGACTTCTTGCTCTGGTGTTCACCCAAACAGAGACCCCCTATAATGGCCCCGACATTATCCCACTCGATTGCATTATGCGACTCTCTACACAAACTGAAATCCCTAATTTCCCCCTGGCGCCCGCTGGCCCACATTTTCCATAACCCCAGGTTCCCTCCAGGGCTAGACATTAAAGCCTTTAAGTGGTGGCTGGACAAAGGCCTATATAGAATTGGTCACTTCTTTAATTCCAACGGCCCCTTCACTTTAAGCTACTGCACTTCTAAACTCGAAATCCCCCTCTCCGAAAAATTTTGATTCTACCAACTATCACACTTCCTCAACCAGATCTGGAAAAATAGCGAAAAAACACTCTCAGCCACTTCCTATGAACAGTGGTGTTCCTCAGCCATGGATACGAGAGGGGGCATCTCCCTGATATACTCTGCACTAGCCGAGCCTGTGAAGAAAGCGACCTACATGATGAGCTGGGAGCGTGATCTTGATCTCAACTGGGATCTAGATTCCTGGCATTCTAACTTCACCCGCTCTTACAAGGGCATCTTAAATACTTCCCTGATTGAAGCCAGCCTTAAGGTCATTTCCCGCTGGTACCTAGTACCCACCCGCCTTACCAAATATTATCCGCAATCTTCTCCCCTATGCTTTAGGGGCTGTGGACACTTGGGCTCTTTCCTTCATATAATGTGGGAGTGTCCCAGAATCAGAGCTTACTGGAACAAAATTTTCAACCTTATCCGCAAGACCACTGGCTTTGCGATCAAACAAATTCCGACAATTGCGTTGCTCAATTGCCTGATCCCAAATGTCCCCAAACCATCTCAGACTCTGATTCGCTTCATTCTTCTAGGTGCCAAGATGACAATTACCCGATCCTGGAAATCTTCAACAGTCTCTAATCGATTGACTAAACATAAGATCTCTTGGATAATGTCCCAGGAAAAGATTTCCAACAGCATCCTCGACACAGAGGACAAATTTAAACTCGTCTGGGAAGCCTGGGCTACACATATCAGAGTTGTTCTCTGAACACAGATGCTGACATGGTCGCCACAGGGCACATACCCTCCCGAGGCAAGGCTCTAGCCCCCTTCCTCTTTAGCCTTCCGTGCACTTCCTCCTCCTCCACCTTCTTCCTTCTCTTCAGTACTTTCCCCCTTTTTCTCTCACTTTCCTTCTCTATTCTCACTTTTTGGTCCTCCTGCTCTGTGCGCAGACACTAACCCCCACTAGCGTTTATTTTGCTACCTCTCAGACGGGGCTCTCACGGTTTACTACCTAAAATTGTATGACCGAGCCGGGTAGGGACCACGTTTTCCACCCATATTGGGCTCACAACTTAACTTGACAGTTAGCCTGAATCTAGTTGGTCCGGTGCCTAACTTATTGGGCCCCCGACACACTGACTGTAACTTTATGGCTCTTTTCATATCATATCTGTGTTTTGTTCTTTGTTTACCATTGAAATATAGCACTCTGTACATTCCTAGGGTGTCCGGACCTGGATACCTCCTGCACAGCTTGTTCCCAGAAAGGGGTGTAGGAGGCGAAGGGGAAGGAAACCCCCAGCCCATGGGCCATAGAAGACTGTAATGTAAGAATACCTATCATTGTTCAGTGTGCTTCTTTGTTTTCTATTTTGCCCTGGACCATGTTGCGGGTCCTTTTTCTCTTGTTGTATCTTGACATACTTTCAATAAAAACTATTTAAAAAAAAAAAAAGATTGACGATGAACGGGAAAACCTTAAAATACATAAATAAATAAATAGTGATTGGCCTTGTTGTGTATAATCCTGGATTAATAAAGTGCCATGTGCTTCCTGGCAAATAAAAAAAAAAAAAAAGAAAGAAAAAGGAGCACAGTTGCCGTGTCATCCGCAGCACGCATGCTCAAGAAACGTTGTTTTCCAGTGACATCATCTTTCCGTGCCGTTCTACCAACTGTGCCTCTAGCCTCACTTTGAGCTGTCTCCACTGCGTCCAGCTTTTCACAACTAAAGGTGCTGTTGCGACCCCAGCACTTCTCCCCCACCGGATTGGACTGCGAACTGATGACCATACCCCTCCCCCTTGCTGGGACTTATCCATGCCTGATTATGACTTCACAAATGTGAGTTGCCTGTGTTAAGTGTCTATTAAAACTTGTCCTATATCTGCACCCAGAGGCACCTCTCTCCTTAAGTTTTTGTAACTGGAACATGGTTTCTGTTCCCATATGACGGCAGCCCTGAGTGTTCAAATTGAATGATCATGAACTATTGTCATCTTGCTTTTTCCTGCACAGATTACTATACTTATTAATTTTTATGCCTAAACAACACTGTGGGATATGTTTCTCTAGTTCCCTGCGCCTTTACTTGTATTTAAGTGACAAAGTTGGACTGGCCATTATTTCAATTGAGAGTCCAGGTAGTTGGTGTAGGCCGGCTCACACCAGCTCCATGATGTGGACCCTGTTTGGGAGGCAAACATTGCCTTTCCAAGTAGGGAATGTAAAAGCCCTTAAAACCTAGAGCACCATTAATACTGAACATCTATGAAAAGCTCTATATATCTTTAGTTTTACTATGGAATATATTAACTAAATTCATTTATTTGACATTATAATTGTCTTCATCTAATACCAACTTGTTTTATTCTTCAGATTGTTTACCTTGAAGTTAAAATACACTGTAAACAATAGGTTATGCTTATACTCATTCGCTATTCATTATCCTTAAGATACTAATTTCCCCTATGTACTCTTAATACTATCTTAAGTTATGATAATATTTTCCTTTTTTGCTATTTATTTTTTCTGTCTTTTATTTGAAAATCAATAAAAATCTTTGACAGAGAAAAGCTCTATATAACAACAATACCTCCATCTTATAACCAGTAATATCCTAGAGCCAGGTCCAAACATCTGTTTGACCAGATATTTGGGTCCAGCAACCCCTCTACTAGTATCACGAATACCATGTACATATAAAAAGAAATAGCAAAATCAAAAAATAGAAAGATGCTGGAGGAGAATGGAAAAGAGAATAGTAGATCTAAGAAGGAGAATAAAGAAAGTGGTTCCGCCCAGGGGTCTGACTCTCTCGAGCCTGGGGGTCAACTCCCTGAGTCTGGTACCTGCAAATAGCTAAGCCAGGGGGACCAATTTTTTTTTAAATTAGCCATTTCTATTGCAATTAGTGGACTTATCAATGTTGTGCAATTGGCAACAAAGAACAGTATTTCCACTCCACATCACAGCTAAATTAACCACCGCACAGTGGCAAAAGCCACGATAGTCACTGGCAGCTTATCTAACTTTCATGAATATATATCAAGTGCTGCATAAATTGTCAGCACTATATACATACTGTAAATAAATAAAAGTAAATAAATGTCAGATTTGGGACCTTAGTTCAGTACAAAGCTGTAGTATATGCTGATGTGTTTACAATAAGGGCAGTCTGTGCCACCATGGTCATCATGTTTGTTATTACCTGATATCAGAGGTAGTATTTACTGTGTTGTCTCTTCCTAGGCTTTCTTCACTTTGATAAACTGCATACTGCACTCTACAATTATATTTTGCAAAGAAATATGAAAAAAAATGTATTCTACAATTCAAAGTTACAGACGGGAGCTGCCTGATTTCTGAAACAGCTAAAGGTATGTTTGTTTGCCATTTGGGATAATAGGGGGGATAAAAGTTTTTTATATGCTTACACACTGGGCGGCTCTTATTGTGAATTCTCCAGGCTTGTTTATTTAGAATGAGGCCACAAGGCAGATTATACAGTATGTGCCAGTCAGATAGGCATGCTTTGAACTCTATTTAAGCACATAGAGCATAATGGATTGATGAGTGATCAAGAGGCAACACATCCCAACTTATGAAAACCAAGCAAATAGATGTATATGGGATTTTAAAGTGTCAAAATGAAGACAAAATTCATTTTGAAATAGTATTTTTTTATTATTAAAAATCTTTAAAGAGAATTTTTTTTCCCCTCTTCTTGCATGTAACATATTAATTGCAAAACATCCATCTTACATAGTTACATAGATACATAGTTACATAGTAGGTAAGGTTGAAAAAAGACACAAGTCCATCAAGTCCAACCTATGTGTGTGATTATATGTCAGTATTACATTGTATATCCCTGTATGTTGCGGTCGTTCAGGTGCTTCTCTAATAGTTTCTTGAAACTATCAATGCCCCCCGCTGAGACCACCGCCTGTGGAAGGGAATTCCACATCCTTGCTGCTCTTACAGTAAAGAACCCTCTACGTAGTTTAAGGTTAAACCTCTTTTCTTCTAATTTTAACGAGTGGCCACGAGTCTTGTTAAACTCCCTTTTGCGAAAAAGTTTATCCAAAATACAGAGATCGAACTGTTTACCCCATCCTTCAGGTAATTTATGAACAAATTAAATAGGATTGGTGCCAGCACAGAACCCCGGAGAACCCCACTACCCACCCCTGACCATTCCGAGTACTCCCTATTTATCAACACCCTTTGAACTCGCCCTTGTAGCCAGTTTTCAATCCATGTACTCACCCTATGGTCCATGCCAACGGACCTTATTTTGTACAGTAAACATTTATAGAGAACTGTGTCAAATGCTTTTGCAAAATCCAGATACACCACGTCTACGGACCTGCCTTTATCTAGCTGACAAATCACCTCCCCATAGAAAGTTAGTAGATTGGTTTGGCAAGAACGATTCTTCATGAATCCATGCTGATTACTGCTAATGATACTGTTTTCATTACTAAAATCTTGTATATAGTCCCTTATTATCCCCTCCAAGAGTTTACATACTATTGATGTTAGGCTGACTGGTCTGTAATTCCCAGGGATGTATTTTGGGCCCTTTTTAAATATTGGTGCTACATTGGCTTTTCTCCAATCAGCTGGTACCATTCAAGTCAGTAGACTGTCAGTAAAAATTAGGAACAATGGTCTTGCAATTACTTCACTGAGTTCCATAAGTACCCTCGGGTGCAAGCCAGCTGGTCCCGGTGATTTATTAATGTTAACTTTCCCAAGTCTAATTTTAATTCTGTCCTCTGTTAACCATGGAGGTGCTTCCTGTGATGTGTCATGAGGATAAACACTGCAGTTTTGGTTACTGAAGCCCCCCGATTCCCTTGTGAAGACTGAGGAGAAGAATAAATTCAATACCTTCGCTATCTCCCCATCCTTTGTAACCAGATGTCCTTCCTCATTATTTATGGGGCCAATATGGTCTGGCCTCCCTTTTTTACTGTTTACATACCTAAAGAATTTCTTGGGATTTTTTTTTGCGCTCCTCCGCTTTGTGTCTTTCTTGTTCTATCTTAGCCTTTTTTCACATTTTAGGAGGAGGAACCTGAGGGCCAAATATCCTCCACCTAGACAGTAGTTTTGGCCTGCAGTCCCTACCCACCCTTCCTGGTGAGCAAAAAACATGCATAAAAAAGGTGAGTGACAAACGTAGAGAGAAAATAAATAAATAAGGGCCAATAACTAGGGCATGCAGCCTGGTAACAAAAATTGCACCAGTCTCTGCCAAAAAGTTTGTGAGCAAGGTAAAGAAAAATGTGGGTGGTGTCATGGCCAAGTGCTGATTCTCGCAGTGGGGTCCCAAACCCATAGTGATAATAAGCAACCAGGGTCACCAATTATAGGGGGCTAAACACCACTGTTTTTTGCCTTGTCAGTCCTCAGCCAGATCAGGTAGCACCACCTAAATCAGGAGATACTGGGTCCTTCAGAACCCTCTATACCAGAGAAATACCTCAGACCCAGATTTTACCTAGTGGGTGCTTAATTCAGTTTCTTTCCCACAGAGGAGGTCCCTCAGGACCCCTGTCATACAAGAAGGGATACTATACAGCCAGAAATTCCTGCCAAGAGGCCAGAATGATGATGGAGCACCCCGACGAGACACTGATAGGAACAGATACTACACATGTATTAGTCAAAAGGCTGAAAAGTGATGAAGTGTGTGCTGCAGCAAACACTTCTGAGAGCAAACTGTACAAGCAGTGGAGCAAATGTTTTTGTCTTTCCTTTCACATATACAGTACATCACCATTACTTACATTTTATTTCCAATAGTTATTATTGAATTTTTCATAAAGAAGGATACAAACAGATAACAACGGTGGTACACCCTGTATACAGTAGAATGAACAACAAAACATTACTTATATGTATACAATGACAAATCAGAGTCATATTTAACTTGAACTGTGGAGGTAATATCAGTATTAGTCTTACAGTAGAGGATTTGGGAGCAAAACTGTGGTTTAACAAAACTTGCAATAACTTGCAAAACTTGCAATAACAATAAACTGTGCAATAACAAAACTTGAAACAGGGTAGTAAAATAAATAATTTGGTACACAAATCCGCATAACTGTGTAATCTGCAATGTGTAATGTCTGTGCACATGGGCAGAGGGTAAATTAACCTGTTGCTTGTTGTGAGAAGGCAAGGTAAGCTTCATTGTTTACGTTTTAAATAAATACTCTAAGCGTGTCTTCTCAGTGCAGAATTGAGGAATGAGAATAAAAAAATAAAAATAAAAAAGTAAGGCACAGCAGTCCCTCCAGCAGTGTTTCTCTTATTAGAACAATGATCATTTGATTATAGTAGGCAGACCCTTCTACCTACCACTGTTTCTTCATTCAGTTTCAGGAATTTATTGTGCAGATGTGGTCTCAGTATCTCCAGAACACAAATAGCTGTATAGCAGTTTGTTACAATTATTTCAATTTAACCACTTGCCGACCATCCGCTGCAGTTTTACTGCGGCAGAATGGCCCGGCGGGGCGAAACGACGTTATGTAATGTCGCTTCACCCTGTGGCCACTAGGGGTACGCACGCACCCCCTGCTTGCCCAGAGAGCCGATGCGAGTCCCCGTCGGTCTCGATCACCGCCAGGCTCCCGCGATCGCTCAGGGCACATGGAGAACCGGGATCTGTGTGTGTAAACACACCGTTTCTGGTTCTCTGAGAGGAGAAGTGACAGATCGTCTGTTCATACAGAGTATGAACAGTAATCTATCTCTTCCCCTACACAGTCCACTCCCCCCTTCAGTTAGAACACACACTAGGGAACACATTAACCCCTTGATTGCCCCCTAGTTTTAATCCCTTCCCTGCCAGTGAAATTTTTACAGTAATCAATGCATTTTTAGAGAACTGATCGCTGTAAAAATGCCAATGGTCCCAAAAATGTGTCAGAATTGTCAGACGTGTCTGCCATAATGTCGCAGTCCCAATAAAAAATTGCAGATCGCCGCTATTACTAGTAAAAAAAAATGTATAATAAAAATGCCATAAAACTATCCCCTATTTTGTAGACGCTATAACTTTTGCGCAAACCAATCAATATACGCTTATTGCAATTTTTTTACCAAAAATATGTAGAAGAATACATATCGGCCCAAACTGATGAAAAAAAAAAATTTTATATATTTTTGGGGGATATTTATTATAGCAAAACGTAAAAAATATTGCATTTTTTCAAAATTGTCGCTCTTTTTTTGTTTATAGTGCAAAAAATAAAAACCAGCAAAAGAAAGCTCTATTTGTGGGAAAAAAAGGACGTAAATTTTGTTTGGGTGCAACGTAGCACTACCGCGCAATTGTCAGTTAAAGCGACGCAGTGGCGAATCGCAAAAAGTGCTCTGGTCAGGAAGGGGGGAAATCTGAAGCGGTTAAATAAATAGCCTAAAGATATTTTTACAAAAAGTTTAAGTTTTTAAGCCTAAAGATAATTCTACAAAATTAGAAGTCTTTCAGGAATAGGCAGCCATCCTAGATCCTTAATGAGTGCACAGTAGCTGCCATTTGCTGAGCCAATGCACTCGGATTCTTGCATTGCACTCTTCAGCCAGCCAATTGTGGGAGAAATAGGGCAGCCTATTGCATTAGCGTGTGCACCCAGTTCTCAAACAAATGTGTGTGTGCATATGTATACAGTGTCAGTAGAGGAGTGGATGGTGTCAATAGAACTGTGGATGTGTCAGTAGGTCAGAGGTTAGTATCAGTAGGACAGTGGATGGTGTCAGTCAGTAGAGCAGTGGACATATCAGTAGGGCAGAGGATCTTGTCAGTAGGGCCGTGGACTTTGTCAGTAGGGCAGTGGACTTTGTCAGTAGGGCAGTGGACGATGTCTATAGAACAGTGTATGGTGTCAGTAGGGCAGAGGTTGGTGTCAGTAGGGTAGTGGACAGTGTCAACTGTTTTTTTAGGAGTGGAGGGGTAGTCGGCTGTGTGGGGAGAGAGGGACCAGGGGAGCACACGGGGGGCCAGGGCAGCAGAAAGAAGAGAAACAGGGACCGGAGGGGCAGCGGGGATGGTAAATGGTTCCGATCCCCTGCATTCTGGGGATGGTTTCCTCCTGTGACAGCTGGATGCTGGTGGAAGGGAGAGGAGCAGAAGCCTGCTTTCAGCTGCTGCAGGAGGAAAATACAGATGGATTCCAGTAAATGCCGCCCCTCCTGTCCAGGTTATAGGGGTCAGCAAAGAAGGATCAAGGTCTATGCATCACAAACTCCTAATCAACAGATAGACTGCGATCGTGTCCCTGATGCCCGAATTAGGGTTTGCCCAGGCACATCCGGCACACCACATGTGCATGTCTGTGGTGCCAGCTCAGCAACTTGCAAGATGAAGATCTGTCTAGGTTTGATTTGCCATAGGTTCAGTTAATATTGTGAGAAAATTGGCAAACCCAAAAGTAGAGGCGAATCCCATTATCTCTAAGTCAATGGCAGGTGGAGGTCTAAGGGGGAATCTTGTTGTTAAATTCTGGTAATTACGGCTAATAGGCAAATTACCATTAAAAAAAACATGAGAGATTGTAGGGACATGTACTAATGCAAACAAAACTGTTAAAAAATGACTGTATAGCGAGATCTAGACGGTCTTTTTATGCAGTTTGTAAATGCAACACTGAAATCCTTTACAGAGTCAAATCATTTAAATAAAAAACAAATCGCAAATCCTTTAAACAACATATAATGCTCAGAATATGCAGCACTCACAGCAAGATTTAATTAATGCACAACCCCCTTACTGCATGTAAATAAAATAAAATACACATCAAATCAATAAAGCAATACATATATAATAGTAATAAAATGTTAACTCAGTAGCCATTAAAGCAAATATAACAAAATCATGTGTGTATAACCTTTCCCAGTGATATAAATTGCTGGTGCCTACAGCAGAACTTAACTGTTTTTGAGCACCACAAACGGAAAGTGTTGTTTATTCATTTTTAATATTCAAAGCAAACTCACCCATCCACCTATATCTTGATGCTTTATTTTTTTGTTATTTAACTTTGAAAAATACCCCCCTAGCATTTCTAATCATAGCCATCTTAAGTAAGGGCAGATGATTAATGTAGCATTTACTTCCTGGAATCCATCTGCCCATAGCTTAGTCATGCTGGGAGAAGTGTGTGCTTAGCTGAGAAAGCTCCTCCTCCCCTCTTCCAGGTGAATGAAAAAAAATGTCAGTGAAGACTCCTGGGATGTATGACATCATTTGGTCTAGGCCAGAACCAAGGATGGAACTGAAGAAATGTTAAAAAGAAAAGTTTAAAACAAGTAAGTATAATATGCCTTCCTATCTATTTACTAATGCTAGCAGCATAAGGATTAAAAATAGTTAATGTTGATTGAGATGGTTTATTTCCACTTTAGCAAAATTCATATGAATCAAAAAAGTCCATGGCAATATTGGTGTCTATTTGAAGCAGAAATGTGCTAAAAAAATCCACTCTTATAAATTCCGGGTGCTTCACACCTTAAAGTTGAATTCTTAGTGGCTCAGAATCACTCACGAGAATTGTTTGATCTCCAATTACAAGATGATTAAAAGCATGGTAATGATGCTAGATAGGCAGAAAGGTATATGACTTAATGGTTTCTTTATTATTCCCTAATTTGTCCATTAAGTAAAGAACAAAGATGCTCATAGCGCAGCAATGTAAAAAAAATAAGTTAAAAACAAATCCTCTCTTCATGACATCAACAAGAAAGATATTCTGAGACTTGGTCCCCCTGGAATACTTTCTTGAGCTCGGAGGAAAGTAGTACCCTCCTTGATGGTAATTTGGAAAGCTAAAGTAGAGATTTAAAGATCCTACCTACCTCCCCTTTAAGGAAGGTAGGTTACCAGAGGTGGTTCTCCATGGATAGACTTTTTTTTCTTTTCTTCCTTTTCTCCCTTTTTCTGTTTTTGTTTAGTTTGGTTTTTTATTTTTTGGTTAGTCTAGTGGATAAAAAGTGGTAAAGGTAAAGTAAAAATGTTATCGGGTCAGGCTTGAGAATATAAGGGAGGTAATATGTAAGATATTGATTTGAAAGGAATTATAATAGAAATAGACTGAATGCATTGCTGGAAGATATAAAATTATGTTCCAAGTATATATAAATGTGTTAAGATATGCTTCTCCTTTTATTTTTCCCCTAGTTTATATATATGTATTTGTGTTTGTAATATGTCTGAAATAAATAAAATAATTAAATCGAAAAAAATAAAAAACAAATCCTATTCACAAAGCACCCTTTCCACGTGCATATTAGCATTTACAGTGTCTAGCCCTGTGCAACGCGTTTCGTCACACCACACATCAGCAGGAATACAACTGCATGTTTGGGGGAAGTGTTGGTAGATTAGAAAGTACAGAATGTTGAAGTGTGTACACTGGGGGTGCATATTTGGCTGTGGCATTGCTTTCTTTTATTTGCAATTAGCTTAGCTTACATACAGTAGTAGCACCCTAGTCAGATTTTGTTTTCAGGCAGCTTTACAGCAACATGCAATTTTTCATTAAATATTGCTGTAGTTGTCCTTGTTCTCGCTGATGCAAAAGGGTCCTGTTGTTGGCCAATTTCTCATTAAGACAATATTATTTAAATAAAGGAGAATTGGTTGAAATGTACTAGAGAAAAAGAGTGCAGGTAGGTGTTTTACTGCAAGAATTATGATACTTCAGAAAAACAGCAGTGCAAAACTGGCCAGCAGCAGGACAATTTTAAATAGCAAGAACAAGCCTAAATTTGCTAAAAACTAAATGCATAAGCTGTGGCTTTACTACAAGAATTAAATACTGAAGCAGCAGGGCAGTTTTAAACAGGGATAATAGGCCTGAGTGGTGTATGCCTAACTTTTATTTTACAACATATCTATCGAGATAGGGGATGGGGTGAATGTGAGTAGTATAATGTGAGGTGGTTTAGGTGCAAACTGTTCTTGCACACTGTTGTTTTCAAATTTTCTTTTCCTTTCTTTTTTTGTTCAATTTGTTTATTTGGGTACCAACAAGGTACAAGATAATGGTAATATTGTATTGTTAGGTAACCAATTACAATAGAATACAAAACAGCCATCAGGGTACATTGAAATGACATTCGTAGAACAATGTTCTCAAGTATAAGGCATGTAAGAATAAAACAGCTCAGAATTCTGGAACCCGCTGCATAAGGTTAGTGTACATATAAAAATTAGAAAAAAATATGTCTAGCATAAATGTGCTAATGAAGGAAAATGAAATATTACGGTGCATTTCTATTCATGAGAAGGTTCATTGACCATGATGGCTTTTGAATAAAAAGATGAGAGGACTAAAAAGAATAGGAATAGCATGTAAATGGATATAAAGTAAAAGAAAAGAAGAGGAGGGTAAAGAGGGAGGGTAGGAAGAAGAAGGGTCTAGGATAATGGGGTAGAATAGGAAAGTGGGAGGAGGGAACCACGGGAGACTGTTGAAAGAAGGAGGAGGCTTAAACTTCTCAGTGTCCAAGAAAAGTATGTTGCTTAATTATGGAAGCAATAAGGAATCATCAAAGTCCGCTGGAAGGTAATGGGTCACCCAGGGACTCCAAAGGGCTTTGATTCAAATTTGGTAACCTTGTCTTGCAAGGCATCCTCAATTTTGGCATGAATCATAGCTTGCGTTATTTTATGTTTTACTGCTAGAACACAGAGTTTAGGGGTTTTCCATGACTTTGCTAGGATCTGTTTCAGCTGCTGTAGTAACCTGCAAGAGGAGTTTATGCTGTTGGTGTATTAGTTCTGCAGGCTTCTTATTAGGAAGTGCTACAGTGGGATCTGGTTGAATAGAGTGATCAAACAGCATAGATGCTATAGCAAAGACCTTGGTCCAAAAACATTGATCCACCAGGCAAGACCACCAAATATGTAGGTGAGTGCCATTGTATGTACAGTCACGGAAACAGGTTGATTTGTACTGGGGGAAGAAATCTTGCGATCCTGGTGGGGACCAAGTACTATCTAGTAAGTATTTTTAGTTCCTAACCTAACCTATCCTATCAGCTATAACAGCTTCAACTCTTCTGGAAAGGCTGTCCACAAGGTTTAGGAGTGTGTCTATGGGAATGTTTGACCATTCTTCCAGAAGCGCATTTGTAAACGTCAGGCACTTATGTGGACGAGAAAGCTCACATTCATCCCAAAGGTGGTCTATTGGGTTGAGGTCAGGACTCTGTGCAGGCCAGTCAAGTTCCTCCACCCCAAACTCGCTCATCCATGTCTTTATGGACCATGCTTTGTGCACTGGTCCAAATCATTTGTTTGAGGGGGGCTAATGGGGTCGATTTTCAGGGATTGGGCTTGGCCCCTTAGTTCCAGTGAAGGGAACTCTTAAGGCGTCAGTATACCAAGACATTTTGAATAATTTCATGCTCCCAACGTGGGGGGGACAGTTTGGTGATGGCCCCTTCCTGTTCCAACATAACTGCGCACCAGTGCACAAAGCAAGGTCCATAAAGACATGGATAAGCGAGTTTGGGGTAGATGAACTTGACTTGCCTGCACAGAGTCCTGACCTCAACTCGATAGAACCGCTTTGGGATGAATTGAAATGGAGACTACAAGCCAGGCCTTCTTGTCCAATATCAGTGCCTGACCTCACAAATGCGCTTCTGGAAGAATGGTCAAACATTCCCATAGACACACTCCTAAACCTTGTGGACAGCCTTCCCAGAAGAGTTGAAGCTGTTATAGCTCCAAAGGGTGGGCCAACCCAATACTGAACCTTATGGACTAAGACTGGAATGCCTTTAAAGTTCATGTGCATGTAAAGGCTTGTGTCCCAATACTTTTGGTAATATAGTGTATATGTATGCAACAGAAGGAAAAGGAGGGGAGGGAGAAGATTTAACAAGAGAGGTAAGAGAAGGGAAGGAAATCCCTATAGTAAAGAAAGAGAAAGGCAGTTGAGCTCCACACCAATCAGGTGTCATAACATTGTATATCTATGTGTCAGAGTTTGATATGTATTTATTTACTTACTTAAATGGCACCAAGTAAACAATGTTGAACATTCAGTCCTCTTGTAGTATACCCAGGCAGACCAGGTGATTAAAAGCCATCATTTGTGTTTTTGTTCTAAGAAATGTGAAATGCTAAGTAATAGTCTTTATTCCCATAATAAATCAATCCTGTTGACTTGTAGTCTAAATTGGTTGCACAGTACAGAACAATTCATGGAAAATAGCAGGCTAGTTTTATCAAATGACCTAGCCTAAATGCATTCAGTAATGAAAGACAAAAGACACAAGGCTTCTGTTTTAAATGAAAACACTTGTGTTTTAAGGTGTTTAATTTTCCATGTATCTCTATCATAAAATGAACAGGATGTTAGAAGTCATGGCCTATGGAAAACATTTGAGTCGGTAACCTTATGCTTTTTCATGACCATACAATTTCTGTGTAACCTCTAATACATATGATATCTATTTCAGCAAGGTTATGTGGACTATAGAATGGTGAAACAAACATAATTAAATGAGGGTTTAGTACTTTTTGTCAACCAAAGTTTTTATGCAATTATGATTTCTCGGATTCTGTTTAAAGCAGTGGTGGCTGGTGCTCAAAATATTTTCTTGGGGGGGGGGGGTTCAAACAAACTGAAAAATGAAACTGTTGATAATGCAGGCCTGGTCTGTACATTTGCTGTGCCCATTATGAGGGGTTCCCACCATCCCTGTGCTGACTTCCCGACTCTGTACACCCACTGTGCCCATTATGAGGGTTCCCACCATCCCTTTGCTGAGTTCCCGGGTCTGTACACCCGCTGTGCCCATTATGAGGGTTCCCACCATCCCTGTGCTGAGTTCCCGGGTCTGTCTGTTTTTTTTTTTTTTAAATTGTCAGTCTTTTTTTGTTTAGAGGTGATCAAATACCACCAAAAGAAATCTCTATTTGTGGGGGAAAAAGGACATAAATTTTGTTTGGGTACAACGTCGCACAACTGCCCAATTGTCAGTTAACCACTTGCCGACCAGCCGCCAGCATTATACTGCGGCAGGTCGTCACGATCCCGTGAGCCATCGTAGCTGTACGTCGGCTCCTTTAAGCGGACGTACAGCTGGGGGTGCCGATGCTCGTGCCACACACGCGGGCACGAGAGCCAGAACAGGGATATGTGTTTGTAAAGAGAGGAGAGGGATAGAGTTCCTAATAGCTAAGAACCAAGATGTGCCATCTCCAAAAGGGCCTGGTATGGATTGGGGGACCCCACGCTTTTTTTTTTTTTTTCTGGCTTTTCTATTGCCAGCATTCTTTTGTTTACATTACAGCTCTCAGCGGGGAAGCCCACTGACAGCTGATGAGTCATCGGTTGTTAAGGACGCAGCGGCGGCCGGCTTCCCAACCCGCTCCTTAACAGCCAGCTGTTCTTCGCACAGAACTTGAATCAGTCGATAATTTTTCAACAATCCGAATTCAAATCGTTCTAAAAATGTGAAATTCATTAGAAACTTAATAAACAAAACGTAATTAAAAGAAACATAATTAAACTAAACAAATTCCAAAATTAATCAACGAATTGAAATTAGTAATGTAACAAATCTATCCAAAGCGAAACACATTTTTCCATTCTGCACATGTCTACTCTTGATATTCTTAATGTATGAATGGGATGATGGCATTCTACTGCAATGAATGATCCTTCAGTTTGGCTTGAATCATCTTAAAGCCCAACTGTGGGCTATGTGCCCCCATCCTCCCCAACTGAACTGACTGCTTATAACAGACAAGTTACTAATATTGCAAGTGCACTAATATGGCTGTGATTACCCCTAAGGGGAGAAAAGAAAATTACATTACTTCACTTGTGCAAACAATGTTGCATATTTATTTGACTTAAAAAAAAAAAAGAAAGAAAATCCGAACAAAGCCACTATGCGTTTCCTGTAATGACAAAAACTAGTCTGATTTTCCTAATCTGTTAACCCTATCATAGTAACAAGAAAATAGTTTGGAAGAGAATTACTGCAGAGGTAAATCTGTCATAAATGTGGACATTCAATTCAAACTTAGCACATAATAATAAACACAACAGCAGAAGTTACTTTCAGTGAAAACTGATTAGTAGAAACAAGGATAAAGATGACTAAAGTTCAATTTAAACATTGATGTTTAAAAAATGTTGCCAATTTCCACCACCTCTGACACTTTCCTATGGGTCAGTAAAGAAACCAACCAAAGACCAAAAAGGGCTTGTAATGCAGTGGCGGCCCCGTCCATAGGGGGCACACAAGTTTGCCTTGATTCAAACGGATCACAATCGCAATTATTTTAGCTAAAAGTTTAATGTCAATATTAAGAAGTGAAATTTTATCAGGTTTTATCAGATTTAGATTTGGGAAGCATGGAAATTATGGCCATTAAGGATTCTGAACGAAAAGTATCCCCGCAACAACGTATTGAAGGCCTCAGTTAAGATAGGCGATAATATATCAGAAAATGTATTGTACTAGGAAGCATAAAATCCATCTGGGCCAGGACGTTTATTACATTTTAAAGCTTTATTAGCCGGGATTACTTCTGTTGCAAAGATGGGACACTCAAGTTGTTAACAGTGGGTTTGTGAGAGTGTTGGAAGGGTAATTTGTGAAAAAAGTAAATCAGCTGCAGCATGGTCAAAATTATGGTTCGGTGAATATAATTTAGCAAGATTTGAGCTGAATGTGTGTAAAATGTTGACAGTATTACTTGTATATAAAACAGGGAGTCGCACAGATGTCCTAGGTTTTTGCAGTGAGCGTAAGGTTTGAGCTAATAGGGTATCTGGTTTGTTTGCTTTGAGGTAATAAAAGTGTTTTGATTCACATATTAATTTATCTGTAGAGTCAGTGAGAAATAGGTCGAATTCTAAGCGGGCTTTAATAAGCTTAGCTTTAGTAGAAGGGGAGGGAGAATTTTGGAATGCATCATGACACAGATTGAAGTAATTTTTTTAATTTTTGGTGAAGGAGCTTACGCTCGTGTTGAGAAATGATGCTTGCCAGATAAGCATACCTCAAATTAAAGGTTTATGGGCTTCACAAGAGTGAGTGGGGAAATATCTGCAGGAGTTTTATTAATGAGATAGTCATTGAGAGCATGTTTAATATCTAGGCAATGGGACGGGTGAGATAGAATAGAATCATTAATGCACCAAGACGAATCCTGGGATTTTGGGGTAGGGGAGGAGATGGTGGTACTATGATCGGACCAAGTAAGGGGCATAATAACTGATGATAGGATCTCTGGGGCTATACCAACACTTAGGAAGATATAATCAATCCTAGAATACGATTTGTGTGGATGAGAGCAATATGTAAAGCGTTTACGTGCTGGATTGAGCTCATGCCAAGAGTCTAACATGTTATGCTTAGATAAGTTGCTGAAATTAAAGCTTAAGGGGACAGGAGGAGGGAAAGGGGGGAGGTTTATCCATGAAGGAAAAAAGAACTTGGTTTGAGGTCTCCACATAATATCACTGTACCTAACTTGTGTGAATCAATTACATGGAAAAGATGGGAAATAAATTATAATGGATGTTTAATAGGAGCATAATATGATACAATGGTTACAGCAACATAAGAAATGTGCCCAATAAGAATGAGGTAGCGGCCTACAGGATCTTTAATTTCTGATGAAAGTACAAATGGGGTTGTATGGTGAATAGCTGTAAGAACACCTCCTTGCTACCGAGTCTGTATATACCTGTGGATAAGAGTAGATGGTTCAGTAAAATGGGTCTCCTTTACACAAACAATGTGGATTTTAGCTGCGGAAAATTAACTTAATACTTTAGTACATTTTTGTAGTATATTAAGACCTTGGACATTTAGGGTCAAAATGTTTAAGAGGGTGTTATTGGTAATATAATGAGTTGCATAATAAAAACATTAAGTTCTGACAGTAGGATCACATATAATTCAGTACAGGGGGTAGGAAAAAAAGAAAGGCTGGAAGAAAAGGAAAGGAATTGGCTCTCGTCGAGCAGATCTTGCGATCTTAAGATTTGTAAAATAAAAAAGATAGCTAATAACTCAACAGAATGGCGTACTGGGGGAGCGACAAGTGGTCAACCGAAGGCCAAAGAGCTACCATCAGAAGCCCACATAATAATTGGGATCCGAGGGTAGCAAACTGGAGGTGCAAAAACACTACCAAGGAGAACACTGCCAACAATAAAAAGTAATACATAAATAGAAATGATACCATTGTCCAATTGTCCCAACAAGTTCCATACCCATCAATGTGTCATGAGAAAGCATATGAAGATGGATGGAAGGGATGTGGTAAGGTGTATAAAAGTAACAAAAAACATCACAGAAAACATTCAAAAAGTGAATATTAGCTTGAAAAGAAATATAGCGAAAATCTACTGCTGTCTGTAAAAAAATAAAAAACCAGCAGAAAAGTAAAGAGTTAAACAATAGAAAAAAGTTTGCATCGAGTAAGTTCTAAACTGGTAAGGCAAAAAAATGTATAAAATTTTACCAAACATCTAGTTAGTTGGACGTTAAAGATAAAAGAATACCTGACATTGAGTCAAACAAAAAGAAAAAAAGTCAGTCAATAGAGTCCTCAGGATTTGGCGTAGGAGAAGAAAAATTACCATGTTTTGATTGCCCCTGGCAACTTTTATTTTCTTCAACACCAGCTGATTTTTGCAGGGAACGGGTAACCATTTGATTTTTTGGGTTGCTTTGGTTGAGAAGGCAATCTAGAAGCTGGGTGTTTTGTAAAGAAGATTGGAGATCTTCAGCAGAACGGCAGACATATTTAGACTCTTGATAAGTGAAACGAATTGAAAATGGAAAGCCCCATTGATAGATGATTCGATGTTGCTGTAAAACTTGAAGAAGTGGCTTCAAAGTCCGACGCTTAGAGATGGTGAGCTGAGATAGATCAGAAAAAAGTTGATAGGTATATCCCTGGAAAATCTGTGAATCTTTTGCTCTATCTGCAGCTAGAAGTTGTTCCTTTGTACGTAAATAGTGAAATGTGGCGATAATATCGGTCCATCAGCTTTACGAGGTGTGAGGGCTCTATGAACCCTATCCATCTCCATTTGTTCGACTGGTATGGAAGGCTTTAGTTCTTGAAATAGGGATAGCATAATGGCTTGCAAATCAGTGACATATTCATGTATTCCATGTATATGCATTTTGGAACACCGAGCCCTATATTCATAACCTTTGTAAACGAGATTGAAAGACTAAGTTTTCCTCTTTGAGGTTTTCAAATTCAACTGCATAAGTCTGGGTGTTATTTTCAAGTTTATCACCTTGCAGTTCAAGATTTGCAGTGTGTTGGCCCAGTTCTCTGATGTCCCTAGTCAGACTGTCTGTAATATGATCTGAGGTCTGTTTAAGGGCTTTGTGAAGCATTTTTTCAAATTGCCTCAGAACATGAGAATGAGCAGGGTCTGTAAAATATGTCATTTGTGAAGTTTGTATATCTGAATCTGAGTCATATTCACCCTGTGTTGCCACAGGCACCTTAGAGCGCTAGGAGGATTTCACTGAGTGTGAGGTAACAGGGGGTGGGGATGAAGCTAGTGCCATTCTGACTGAACCTGAGGCAGCGCTGCTTTGTTGTTTTTTTAACTTAATTTTTAGGAAAGAACTCCTAAGAACCATTACATTAAGTGGCAGGGGTTATTAGCAGACCAAGTAACAATATTTATCGGGTGAAGCTGAGCCAGGACACGGTATAATATGGCAGAAATGTCCCTTCAGGAGCAGAGCTCTAAGCTGGCATGTCTGCTCAGTCCCACTGTGTCCATGCGCCTGCTCAGGAAAGGACATTTTTAATAGCATTCAATTACAATATTACTTGTGTCGCAATTGTATACGCTATATTCTTTTTTTTTTTATTTGCTATATGTTTTTTTTTATTTGCTATTAAAACATGATAATTCTGGCCATTTTCAAGGGGTTGTCAAAAAAGGACATGAGGAGCTAGGGAATGCCACGGAGGGCATGTATCAATGGGAAAAATATCAATTCTTTCAATTATGTATATGTGTATGTGTCTTGCGAACAACATTAGTGACACCATATGCTGACATCACATGTTTTGAGTGTTAAATGGACTTTTTTTACTTTCACTTCTAGCTTGGTTTAAATACAGTAGCAGCACCCCAATCTTATTAATTACATCTTGGGGGAAAAAAACTTTTTAGGTAATTTTTAACTGCAATTTTTTATCCTTGTCCTGTACATACCCAGGCACATGTTGAAGGCCCACTGCTGCAGCCAATTTAGCATTGCTAATGTTAAGCTTCAGCACATGGGTATATTGCATATTAGGTGGTTCTCAGGTAGCTTTTGGTGCAACTGTATTTTGGACAGGTGAACACTTTCAGGGTACAACCAGGTTCAGAACATGTACTAGGCAAGATAAAAGTGTGTACTCTCCCTTCCGTAGGGCCGCCAGCAAGTTGATGTCATTGCAACAAAAAACCTTGCTTGGCATAAGAAGACATAGGGTAAGCCACCTCTGAACCTAGCACTGGAGAGCTGATAGGCTCTTTGCACCTGTGTAGCTCCTGTCCCCAAGGCATACTGGCAGCAAAACCATGTGGGAGCATTTTGCCTGGGCCATTGCATAGACACTTGGCAAGGGGGGGGGGGGGACTGGTGGTTCTGAGTAGTGAATGAATGAGGCCATTGAAGAAAAGAGAGTAGAGGTCTATGCTATCACCTATACCAAGCCAAGGTGCAAGACATGGGTTGGCACCATAAGCTCCATTTAGTGTATACTGCCCTGCATCCTTTCCAGCTGCCAAGCAGTGGGAAATGTCCCTGTCTATGTTTCCTGGGTCACATGTCAATGGTCATGTGGATCCTGCAAATGACAAAGTGCTCTAGTGACATGAACACATGCTGGTTTAAGGCAGGGATGGCTTTCTAAGCAAAATCATTTATTTTGGGTACCTGGCACTGTGGTGGCTGAAAAAAATCACAGAAGGGGGCCGAATTTATGAGCTGGAATGGGAACAGCTGCACAACCAGCAGTTTTGCCAACCTGGCAGTGAGATGCTGGCATAGGGGTGGTTAGGGAACAATTTTTAATTTAAAAAAATGCCTAAACCATGCGTGTGCATAAAATTTAGACAGAACTTGAAACATACCCTGTCACCTGAAACCAAGAATGTATAGATATTAAAATAAAAAACTGCTATGATAAGTAATCACATCAGTTGCAATAGTAGTGATATCAATATACACAAAAATCAAGAGAGGTGAGGATAGTCCCATACTAAATAGTTAAATACTACTTTAACAAGCTTGAAAGTGTTGCAGAGTTGACTGGAGAGGGGACACCAACTACAGGTGAAGAAAAACAGGGTAGGGAAAAAAACACAGTGCAAGAAACGCATATAATGTAGTATTAAAAACAAAGATAATAACTTATTAAAAGTGAAAATTGTATAATATTCTGTCAAATTTAAAGCGGTTGTATGACCTGACCTATAAGGCAAAGGCATAATGAGCTAGTATGCACCGGATACTAGCTTATTATGGAATACTTACCTTAGAACGAAGTGCCCGCACTGCCTCCCAGTCACCGCTGAGGGAGCTGACATGTTGCCTCAGCGTTTTTTCCGAGTTTGCGGCTCTGGCGCTGTGAGTGGCCAGAGCCACGATGATGTCCCACCTGTGCATGTTGTCACTCCATTCCGGCAAGGAGCTCTGATTTTCCAGCAGCACCTGACAGACCTTCAGAGCGCATGCGCCGCTAACGTCAGCGGCTGCATGCAAGGTGAATATCTCCTAAACCTTACAGGTTTAGGAGACAATCATTTTACCTACAGGTAAGCCTTATTATTGGCTTACCTGTAGGTACAAATGTGCAAGAGGAGGATACAATTGCTTTAAGTATAAATACTATATATATCGGGTTGAGGTCGGGACTCTGTGAAGGCCAGTCAAGTTCCTTCACCCCAAACTCGCTCATCCTTGTCTCTGAGGACCTTGCTTTGTGCACTGGTGCGCAGTTATGTTGGAACAGGAAGGGGCCATCCTCAAACTGTTCCCATAAAGCTGGGAGCATGAAAATGTCCAAAATGTCTTGGTATGCTGATGTCTTAAGAGTTCCCTTCACTAGAACTAAGGGGCCAAGCCCAACCCCGGAAAAGCAATCCAACACCAAAATCCCCCCTCCAAATGATTTGGACTGAATTGTTAGTCATCATCATCCATTATTTACAATAAAAAAATGCACTCACAAGGAGACTGGGGACATGTTAGGTGGTGAGGAAATATGTGCACAGTTGTTTCCTTGTCGGGCAGGTCCGGGTGACACTCCCTCACTAGCTGTTCTCTTACCCTGGCCAAGGGTACTAGATGTAGAAAGTCCAGGACACAGCTGCTGTAGGAACTGAATGGGGAAGACTGCAAACCAGGAAGTCCATGCACTGCTCTGTCATCTGGTAACATCCTCTGCCTGATGTCACTTCTTGCCTGCTCATGTGTTTTTACCACAGTTGATATGCTACAGACAACAATGGTGCTGTTGGCAGCAGATGTGAAAAAAAAGGCCCAGACTGCAGAGTTCTGTGAAGTTGACCTTGGGATCGCAGTGACCTGTACCTGTGTGGTAGTGCCATTTGATAAAATAGGACAGCTGCTCCATCCAGTCTTCTGCAAGCGCCCCTGTTCCTGGATGAAATCCTCCTTCTCTGCTTTTCTGCCTCTTTTCCTCCTCTCCAATCTCTGTCACCCACCTATGGTCTTCCACCCCATCATTCTAGCCTTTCTTATCGCTGGAACCCACTTGGCAGTAAGCTGCAGGGACATTGCTGCCATTTACTCTTCCCTGTCTGATGTCCCCTTCTTGTATATTCTTGTATATTCCTCTCTTCCTCAACATCTGACACTAGAAATTCTTGTGCACTCTCCTACAGAAAGATACTGTTGGTATGCTGAAATAATCCCACTGACTCCCCCATGCCAGTCTGTGGAGCTATGGCAGATTTAGCAGAAGAAGAGGAGAATGAAGAGGGAGCATTAGCAGCAGCATGAGAAAATTGGCTGCTCTGTTCTTGAGAGCAGGAAGAACAGGAAGGCTGTATGAGCTATTCAACAACTTCCTCCATGTGTTCTGACTGAATAGTATGGCTAGATTCATAAAGAAAAGGCATACATACCCTGCCCTTCAATGGTGTGGCCTGACGGACGCTTTGTCCTGCAGATTTAGAACCTCCTTGCCCTCTACTACCTAGAACCTTTGCCCCTCCCTTTAGGCTTGCCTAACAATACAGTGACAGTGCATATTTTTTAGCACTAATCACTGAATTAGTGTCACTGGTCCCCAAAAAGTGTCAGTTAGTGTCAGAAGGTCCCGCTATAAGTGGCTGATCGCTGCCATTACTAGAAAAAAAATCAAATAAATCTAAATAAAAATATCCCACAGTTTATAGACGCTATAACTTTTGCGTAAACCAATAAATATACGCTTATTGGGATTTCTTTTACCAAAAAATGAAGCAGAATACACATTGGCCTAAATTTATGAAGAAATTAAATTTTTTTCCATTTTTATATTGAATATGTTTTATAGCAGAAAGTAAAAATATGTATATATTTTTTTTCAAAATTGACGGTATTTATTTGTTTATAGCGCAAAAAATAAAAAAAAACGCAGAGATGATCAAGTACCACCAAAAGAAAGCTCTATTTGTGGGGAAAAAAAGGACATACCGTATATACTCGAGTATAAGCCGAGTTTTTCAGCACATTTTTTTGCGCTGAAAGTGCCCCCCTCGGCTTATACTCGAGTCAAGCACTTTTCTGCAGCAAAAAAAAATGACATTTTCTGACCTGAATTTGCAGCCCCGTATCTCGGTGCCACTTGGTGCTAGGAAATTTGGTGTGCAAACCCAGTGGAACCAACATTACAACATATCCAAATTTGGGGTTCCTAGCACCAAGTGGTCCCAAGATACAGGGCCCCAAATTCGGTCAACTGTGTCCATCTGCAGCAATGTCATTTCGGGACCCTTTGGGTCCAGAGACCCCAAATTTTGGCTGCATCTGGGGGGCATCTAGGAACCCTTAACTACCAAGTTTGAAGTTTGGGGGACCTATGGCTGCAAATGGGCACAGTGAGGCATGCAAATGGGCACAGTGAGGCTGCAAATGGGCATCGTTGACCCTCTTTTCCACTTACAGTAGCTGCGCATTTCTCACCCTAGGCTTATACTCGAGTCAATAAGTTTTCCCATTTTTTTGTGGTAAAATTAGGTGCCTCGGCTTATATTCGGGTCGGCTTATACTCAAATATATACGGTACATTTTATTTGGGTACAGTGTTGCATGACCACGCAATTGTCAGTTAAATAACGCTGTGCTGTTTCACAAAAAATGGTCTGGTCATAAAGCCGGGTAAATCAAACGTAGGTCAAGTGGTTAAAAAAAAAATATATATATATATATTCCTAGATTGTAAGCCCTAATGAGCAGGATTCTTGTATTGATTTGTATTGTTAGTGTACTGTCTGCCCTCATGTTGTAAAGCGCTGTGCAAACTGTTGCTAGCGCTATAATTCCTGTATAATAATAATAATAGTATATATATATATATATAGATATATATATATATATCTATATAGATATATATCTATATATATACAGTATATATCTATATATATACATATATATATATATATATATATATATATATATATACACACAGTATACACACACGCACATAGCTATACTTACCTTTTTTTCTCAGCTGTTTATATAAGCCATGTGAAGTAACGCTTTAAAACACATTATCACTTTTCTTCTCACACTGTTTAACGCTCGTTATCACAATTAACAACTGTTTTTCATTGAATAATGAGAAAAACACAAAACAGTGCCGCACTATTTCCTAACAAGCTCATATGTGTGTGTATAAACATAGCTAAGAGTGTGTGGCAACTGTGGATTTCAAACCCATGTCTCCCCGAGGAGGGCAATCCTCTCATTATATATTTTGTTTTTCATCCGTGTTACAGAGAAGGCAGAATGTAGAACAACCTACAAAACAATTGAAAACTTTGCCAAATGAAGACACGGCAAATGCAAAAGTATATTGCGAATGAAAGCAAAATGTGCCTAACAATTGGGTGTTTATAATAAGTGCAGGCATAATTGCTCTGAAGGGCTGTCAGGGAAAAGATTAATTTGGCAAAGATTAGTATTGACTTGCTGTTTATTAAGGCTTTTGAACAGCTGTATCTGGCAATATTCCTGTAACTGCTTGTCATATCTGAAAATCAAACTCACACACCCCGGTGCTTACCAGCTGTTACTAAACAATCTTACACCACTTTGCGTGTCTCTCTCCTAACAGAACAGAAAAAAAAAAAAGTATAAAGTGTTGCCAAATAAGTCCTTTTTCCACCCATCTGTCAATTTTTTCGATTATTACAAACCTAAATGGCAGTTTGCAGCTGATGGCTGGTCTGATAACAGACACCGGAAGAAAAGCAGGTGTTTGAAAAAAGGTGCAGCAGCAACAAAACCCACTTCTTTTGTGAAAGTGGTATTTCTGCTACTGACCTGATAAGGCCATCAAACCACAGCTCTCAACTGCTGTGCACGGATAACACAGGAGAAGTCAGGTAAACCTAGTCTCATTAAACTTGAAAGACATTCCATTCCTTTAAAGCCCACTGTGTCAGACTTTATTTGTGTATTAACAAATAAACAAAAAAACCTGAAGTGCTCCTATCAAGACTGGCAGGAACCAGGAGACCAAATGAGTGGCAAAAAGCATACACAGAGTGAGGGCTTAAATAAAAACAGTAATACTTTATTGTGTATACAAAAAAGAAAAACAGAGCATCGGTGTGATCACAGATGATCACTGTATATATGTGAATGTAATTTATGTGACATCTGCAGTTATACCTTCATATAACTCAACCTGTCACTTGGTGAGTATATGATGCAGCAACAAAGAAAAATTGAAAAGACACATAAACACAAAACAAAAATGGGACAACATGAAACAGAGCGTCCGGACGCCGGCAATCTGTGTGTGGAGAACCTGTATGTATATAACATGAATATGTGGTGGGTATAATTACTGGTATGTCAGGGAATCCACACAGAGATTAATGGGGAGCTCGAGCTGCAGGGACAGGGATGAGGGAGGGGGGGGGAGGGGAAGGAAAGACGGGAATGGAGAGGTATGGAGGAGGGACCCAGAAAGTTCAATGCTTGGAGGTGGAAAACACTGGGAGGTATGGTAGGAAGTCACTCTTTAATTCAGCTGGTAGTAGTGGACACTTATTGCTGAGTTGAAAAGGTGGTAAATATCCTTCGCCGTGTTAAGCAAATGAGGGGGAATGAGATTCTCCTCTGAATGTTATAATTCCAAAATAAATGAACATCATCAAGTGGGTATAATGGGTTTCTGATGGAGTGGTAGTACCCGGAAATGGGATTGCACCCGTGGGAATGTATCGATACTACAATCCGGTATCTATGTGTATCCAGATATCCGGTCAGAGCTGCATCATTGTTACGGTTAATTAATTTCAATTGTTCACCAGAGTCCCAGATATTAGTGTGGTAGATTAACCGTCTGGTATGGTATCGCTAATTGAATCACTAGGGGTGGTTTGGGCTGTAATCAGCTCTCAAAAAGGAAAAAGCACATCAATAATGTCCCATCAGTAAGTGAAGTATGCTTCTATCCCCATAACGTTAAATAGCGGTACCTGGCGGTGTTCCGGTGGTTGGGTCTATGACCATTTGTATCAATTGATGCAGTCGGTTTCAGAAACGAATGGTCCCACAGGGTGTATTGGTTGTCTCCAGTACCTTGGATGTCCCAACGTCTCTGTATTTAGAGGCTGATTCCTCGTAACATCTTCCGTCTGTTCTCCCCGTCTCCCTGCCTCTGCTATGCTGGCTTCCGGGAGGTGTGCCGGCGTCTCGGGACGCGGTGACGTCAACGCGTTTCGCAAGCACGATTGCGTAGCTTCGTCTGGACGTACTGGTGGAGCCTGAGACGTCCCTTTTTATAGCGCAATGCTGCACAGGACTCACACCGGGTTAGATATTTCTTAAAGGGACAGGATGTTTGGCGATATGTGTCCATACATAATTTCCAAGATAAAACCATTCAAGAATATTGAATAATACTTTTCTTTGTTTATATTTGATTGATGCATAGAGGTTTAATGGCCTAGCATAGATTAGGGAAAAAGGGGGGGTAAGGAAGGGGAGGGTTTTGGGGGGGGGGGGCGGGGGGGGGGGGGGGGGGCGGGGGGGAGAGGGGGGGGGGAAGGAAAGAGGGTGAAGGAGAGGGGATTATGCATTACAAATAAAGGGGAGACATATCTTGCATAGCGACAGCGAGGGTCCGTATGCGAAAAAACCATAACAGCGATTAAAGATATTTCGGGTCCACATAGGAGAGTAGGTTGTCACCGAATTGATAGGTTAACATGAGGAAAAGCAGTATATTTTATTTAATTCTCTTCAGTGAATTGGCCAGTGTAAATACCTATAGATAAAACAATAAATGTTGCATTTGGTATATTACACATGCCCAGTTCTCTGGTGCAAGATCTATACATCAAAACCATAATCATAATTGAAATTTACATTCAAATTAAACTAAAAAAGTATGTATAATATAATATACTATACTATACTGTACAATAATATACTGTTAACACCCCTTAATGTGTTATGCCAAATCTAAATGTAGACAGGTGTGCATATATTGTACCATTAGATGACAGCTATGTATACCAAGCTTCCGTTGTAATACATCAAGTGGATGTAGCTCACCCGTCTAGGGGCAGCAGTGCCAAAGTAATGATGGTTTTATGGCGTACTGTATAGTATATGATTAGGGTGCAGATGTTAACAATAAACAGTAGCGATTATAAAGTATTTTTATAAAGAGTAGTAAATAATATATAAGTATAATGTGGTGATGCAATATAGTCAGGGTCAGAATAGGGGAGTGGTCAAGGCCAGAGAGATGCCCTAGAGGTGTAGTGCATAAATATAGTTAGAATCGCTACCATGGCATTACTGGAGTGGTAACAGAGAGGTAGAGGTGGGTGTCAATCATTCCTCAAGGAAAACCTGTAGGTTGAGTTCAGTGTTCATTCCTATTGGATATAAACTTTTTAAGCGGTAAATCCACCACTTTTCTTTCTGTAATAGTATGCGATTAAAATCGCCACGCCTGGGGGGAAGTTTAAGCATATAAATGCCCTTCACCGTCATACCTCTAAGGTTGCCATCATGTACTAAAGAAAAGTGCTTAGCCAAAGGCTTCTCTGTGTCTCGGGCCCTGATCTCCCGCATGTGCTCCCCTATTCTGACCCTTAGGGGGCGCTTGGTTTTACCTATATACAGTTTCCCGCATGGGCAGGTGATCATATATATTACCCTAGTAGAGGCACAGTTGATAAGATCCCGGATCTCAAATTCATTTTTGCCATATGCATCGTGGAATCTATTAGTTCGATCCACATAGGGGCACACTTGGCAATGGCCGCATGAGAACATGCCCTTACTGCGCGGGAAGTCTGCCAACCATGTCTCATCAGTTTCACACTTATATTCCGATTTGACAAGGAGATCACCTAAGTTCTTTGCCCTTTTGGCCACCATATTCGGTGATGGGCCCACAATTTTGGCCAGTCCGGGTGTACTTGTCAGAATGCCCCAATGTTTGTTGAGAATATTACGAACTGTGTCCCATTGGACCCCATATTGCGTAATTACTCTCGTGTAGCCATTCTTTTTGTTCTTATTGGTGTTATGCCTTTTTTTGAGGGCAGTGGTTAATAGGTCCTCTCTATTACGGTCAGCTACCTTATTTTTAGCCCTTCTAAGCTGGTTATGGGTATAACCTCGTTCCCTAAATCTCTTGTAGAGGTCTTTGCTTTCATTGCTATAGTCAGAAGGTTTGGAACAGTTTCGCTTAAGGCGAAGAAACTGACCCACTGGGATGCCATCTTTTAGCCATCTGGGGTGGTAGCT
The DNA here is from genome assembly GCA_028564925.1 of Lithobates sylvaticus. Taxonomy (NCBI): domain Eukaryota; kingdom Metazoa; phylum Chordata; class Amphibia; order Anura; family Ranidae; genus Lithobates; species Lithobates sylvaticus. The sequence continues at coordinate 123,184,778 of CM053030.1, read as the reverse complement.
GTCTGCCTGAAGGAGGGTGTTGGCTGCCGTCTCCTTGCGGAAGGTACAGGTGCTGATAGAATCACCCGATATGGATATCCACAGATCCAAGAAAGAGATCTTTGTTTGGCTGAATGTGAAGGTCAGCCGGATGTTAAAATCATTAGTATTCAATTGTTCCATGAATATGTGGAGGTCCGGCAGGGTACCAGTCCAGATGAGTAGCACATCGTCGATGTACCTTAGCCATGTGTGAGCATGACCAAGGTACATCGAGTTGTGGTACACGATGCTCTCTTCCCAGAATCCCAAGTGCAAACATGCATATGCTGGTGCCCATGAGGCCCCCATCGATGTGCCTTTAATTTGTTGGTAAAATTTGCTTAGGAATTGAAAACAGTTGTTATCTAGAGCAAATTTCAGTAGCTCCATAATCAATTCGTTTTGATGTGCACATCCTGGGTAGTGGTAGAGTAGATACTCCTCCACAGCTCCTAGTCCTACAGGGTGGGGAATAGACGTATATAGTGATTCGACGTCCACTCCCACAAGCCAAGCGTCATGGGGTATCTTGAGGTCTTTGGTCTTGGCTAGGACATCTCTTGTATCCTGTACATAGGATACAAGGTGGGTGACCATATCCTTTAAAAGAGAATCGAGATATTTCCCGACTTTGTCCAGAGGTCCCTTAATGGCGGACACTATGGGCCTACCGGGGGGGTTTTTTAGATTTTTGTGGACTTTGGGGATTATATAGAAGATGGGTATGTTATATTCATCAACTCTGAGGTATTCGTATTCTCGATTGTTGAGGAGTCCCTCTTCTTTTGCAAACCTTAATTTTTCGTTCAGAGTTTGAGTTATTAAGGGAAACGGGTTATCTTTCAACAGTCTGTATGTATGGTCATCACCCAATAGTCGTTTAACTTCGGTTTCATACATGTCATTGTTCAGAAGTACAATGTTCCCACCTTTATCGCTCCTTTTAATTGTGATGCCCTTAGCGTCTTGTAATTCTTTGAGAGCTGTTCTGTCTTTTTTGGTCAAATTGTCATTACCCCTTTGTATCCAGTCTATTTTACCTAGGTCAGTTATTTGTGTATGTATGATAGTATGCCTTGCTGTATTCCATAGTACTATTCCAAATGTCAACAAATATAGGTATATAAGGAATATTTAGGTATATATTATGCATACTCCCACAGAAATCAGGATCAGGAAATTATAACTTTAATCACTTAGCTTTAAATGATCTGATACAATAAAATCTACTATTTACATAGCAGTTTCACATGCTGCAGCTATAGGAAAGGTAGATGTTACTGCATATATCGAAGCTATTGGATTAAAGTAGAATCCCAGCCTAACATTAAATATGCTTAAAAATGTTCCCTTCTCCCCCCTGCTACCTATTATGCCTAACCTGTGTGAAAAAGATGTGCATATTTACCTACTTTTAGTCTGGTCTGGTCATGTGACCCTGTAGCTGCAGCTTCCCTTGTGTCAGTGGGTGGAAGCTGCAGGGGAGAGGAGGGAGTGCTGACAACGGCTCGGACATGAGAGCCTTTGAGTGAAGTTGAGTGCTCCATCCTATCCCCTGCAGCCACCACTCACTGACACAGGGAAGATCACATGACCGGACTGGAGCGGACTAAAAAATAGGTACGTACAGTATATACATCTTTTTTACACAGGTTAGGCAAGATAGGTAGCAGGAAGAGGGAGGGGACATTTTTAAGCATAGTGAGGAATGTCACTTTAAAGTTTTCATCCACTTTACGGTGAGTGCAGGGCCTTGATTTGTTTTGGAATGTGCACTTATTGTGTTACTATTAATGAACTGAGCACTGTGGGAGGTAATTTATGTTTAACATGCAAGGCTGGAAAATGAATGTAGATTTTTTATTTGAACCTCTGTTTAACTTCCTTGTAAAATATTGTTGAGTTCAATTACATATCTTTACAGTAAACTTATGCTTTGCCCTTTCCAGAGCAGGTTTACTATATTCCTTCAAATCTCCCTAGCAGTATATTCTCACTATTCCCCACCCCCCGCCACTGTTCAGATCTTGGAGCCAAAGAAAATACCTGATGATTCCAAATATAAAGGAGCATGAAATTTGCTGTAGGGCTTTTGGAGGCACAGGAGATCCGAATGACAGTCAGAACATAAAAAAACACCAATTATGAACTACCACTTGTCAGGTCACCTGAGACCAGGTGACAGGTGCACTCAGTAGGAGTCAGAAGTGCACCGCTAGGTAGTGGACCTTAGGACTGACTGCTGCGGATTGTACCCAGGGAGATTCAGGACACAGGTCTACTTGGATCACTAACACAGATCCCAGTGGGAGCTAGAGCATAGATTCCCCAGGGCGCGGAGTCTAAGAGCAGCAGGTGTTCGCCAGAGCCTCTAGTGGTGAGGATGGACTTCGCTGCAGTCTGGCTCCAGGTCGCGGCCCCCAGGGTCTCACAGCTCACGCTCACAGTAGACTACAGGAGAAGGAAGCAGCAGGCTGGAACGACAAGGATAGTAAGGGGATAAGGCAGAGGTCAGGGCAACTAGCAGACAGGAACAACAGAGTACACGCCAAAGGTTCAGGGTCACAGGCAGACAGGGATGGTCGGGGACATGCCAAAGGGTCAAGGTCACAAGCAGACAGGAATCGTTGAGAACACGCCAAGGTCGGTAACAGAGACAAACACAGAGCACACGACAAGCAGGAACCAGGAAGCCGAACACACCATGGATACACAATGGTTGATCAGCACCACTGGCTTGCAGTGCACAGGTTAATATAGGTTTCCCTGATAGGGCCTGGGGTGGAGCCATGCTTAGAGGAGAGGTTATAAAAACCACCAGGTGAGAGTGGCTGGCCTCTTAGTCTGAACACATGAGGAGAGGTAAGCAAACAGGGGAAGATTACTGCATAATTGTGACAGTACCCCCCCTCTTATGAGGCCTCCCCCTCCCCCACCTGGGTCCAGGCTTAAAGGGAAACTCAAGATGGAACCTCCTCAACAGATGAGGAGCAAGGACCTCAGATGCAGTGATCCAAGACCTCTCCTCAGGACCAAACCCTTTCCAATGTATGAGGTACTGAAGAATGCCTTTACGGAGCCGGGAATCCAAAACTTGACTAACCTCGTATTTTAGATTATCCTCAGAGACCGGAACCGAGGTAGGGAGAGGACGAGAGGACTTGAGGACTAAAGGCTTTTCAGGAATGGTTAAGGGCATAGTAGCAGTAGGGTGTGGCCAGGTTACAGTAGGGCCTGAACAAGAAGCATAAAGCTTACTGGGCATAGGCTGGACTGGCATAACTAGTGCAGAGGCCGACTGAATAGTATTGTCAGTTGTAGTGACCATCTCCATCGCTTTACAAGGCATAGCGACTGTGGAACTTGCGGACAAGTTAGCCTGGCTGTGCGTCCAAGGGAGATTAGGGACAGGCAAAGGTAAATGGTTATGCAAACTGGATTGAAAGATCGACTCAGGATCATAGGTGGGCCCCTCATCCAGAGTGCCACATGACCTGGAGAGTGCATCAGTCCGACTATCGCAGGACACATCCCAGAGATCACTATATACAATGGGAATAGCAGAAGCTACTGGGATGGTCACAACAGGAAGTTTCTCTTTTGGGGTAACCTTGAGTAGGCAGGAAGAGGAACAGGAGGAACCCCAAGCCAGGATCTGTCCAGCAGTCCAGTCAACGTGTGGGGAATGGAGCCGTAACCAAGGAAGACCTAATATGATAGGAGATGAAGCCTTAGGTAAGACAAGGAAGGATATCCACTCCTGGTGGAGTGTCCCTACTGACATCTTGACAGGAAGGGTCTGGAAACGGATAGGGCCCCCTGGGAGAACAGTGCCATCAATCGCCAAGACCACCAATGGCGTTGTAAGGGGCAAAAGGGTAAGTCTCATGGACGATGCAGTTTCCCAATCCATGAAATTGGCAGCGGCTCGGGAATCCAGATGTGCTGAGACCGAACGAGAGGAAGTGCCAACATGAAGCAACACAGAAAGGAGAAGACGAGAAGGTGAAGGTGATATTTCAGGGTCTAATACTCCACCTTCCAGATGTATTAGCCCTGAGCGTTTTTCCGGACGAAGAGAACAAGTGTCACGGAAATGACCTTTGGCCCCACAATAGAAGCATAGGCCCAGAGTTCTGCGCCTAGCGCGTTCTTCGGGAGATAACTTGGTCCAGCCCAACTGCATAGGTTCCTCAGCAGGCAGGGGGTGCTCATCGGATCAAAGAGAGGGGACTGGGAGCTCAGGCTGACTAAAGAACGGGGAGTGCTGGAGTCTTTTTTCCAGGGCCCTCTCCTGAAAGCGAATATCGATCTGGTTACACAAGGTGATGACACTGTCCAGGTCAGCAGGAAGGGATCTTCCTGCTAATTCATCCTTCACTCTATCAGAGAGGCCATGTAAAAAGGTTGCAACTAGGGCCTCATTATTCCAGCTTAACTCAGCTGTGAGGATACGGAACTGAAGAGCATACTGTCTCACAGAAGCGGAGTCTTGACAGAGACGTAAAAGAGCGCTAGCCGCTGAGGAGACACGCCCTGGTTCCTCGAAGATATTCCGAAAAAGATTCAAGAAATCAGACAGGCTAGAAACCACTGGATCATTCAGTTCCCACAGAGGGGCAGCCCAAGCTAGCGCCTCGCCTGACAGGAGGGATATGATATAAGCAACCTTTGCCCGATCAGACAGAAAATTTTGAGGCTGGAGCTCACAACAGGACCCCATTGTTGCTGGGAGTGAGGTGACAGAGGTACGCTGGACTGGTGGATAGGGTGCAGGCTCTGCAGTGTCCCTTCTAATTGCAACATACATCAAGCTAAGGTGTGTAGTTACACAGGACAGTAATTTTAGAAGGTACTCTGTATTTTTTTTACTGCAAAGTGACACGGCTCATCTCTAAACCGAGGAACATACACACGACTGGATTTTCCGACAACAAATGTTGGATGTGAGCTTGTTGGCAGAAAGTCCGACCTTGTCTATGCTCCATCGAACATTTGTTGTTGGACTTTCTGCCAACAAATGTTGGCTAGCAGGTTCTCAAATTTTCGGCTAACAAATATTTGTTGTCGGACTTTCCGATCGTGTGTACACAAGTCCATCGGAAAAAAGTCTACGCATGCTCAGAATCAAGTACGAGCCGGAGATATAACTAGTGTTCGTAATAGAGATATCAGGTACGTCTTGTACGTCACTACGTTCGTAATTGTTGGCCAACATTTGTGTGACCGTGTGTATGCAAGACAAGTTGAAGCCAACATCCTTCGAACAAAAATCCATGGTTTTGTTGTCGGAAAGTCAGATCGTGTGTACGGGGCATTAGACTTTCACATGCCCACAGTCTCCGCCTGGTCCCGAGCATTGATGAGTGTATGCACAATGAAAGGTACCTCACATGCAGGGCAAGCTGGCCAAGCCCAACAAGTAGGTGATGATTTCCCATCGGTTGCTATAGTTACTGCACATTGTTCTTTTTTACCCAGTGAAATAAAGTGCTTAGATATCATTTCAAAACATCAGGTTTCTATAAGGTAAATGGCTAGTGTCCCTAATAACGAATTAGCAATTTTGAAAAAAATGTTAATAAGTAGTATTAATCATTTATAGTGCTCCAGGGAGGGACTGCAGTCTTTTGCCATATGATTGTGGGCTTTGAAATGTCCCTGAAACTTAGAGAGGGTGATGATCTATGCCTAGGAATAGGAATTAAGGTACTGAAGAGGCACATGTGTAATATGGCTACTAAAGGTCAGATAGGTATTTTGTTGTCCTGTTAACTAAATATTAATCTATAAGAAAAAAAAGTTCAGTTCAGTGTTAGTAGAACATCAGCCCAAGATATGCCACATCTTGACAGTAAAGTACAAAGTTGTGCAATGTTAGAATTTGTGCAAACAGCTAAATCCACAGGTGAAATACATTGGCCTTTCGTAGTTTTAGTTGGCAAGGGATTTTTTGATTTGGCCAGTCATTTTATGATAAACATGCCTTTATGAAACAATAGGATCACTACTTCTTAGCTTACCATTTCTGTTTCCTAGGGCAGCTTTACTGCTTCCTAGGGCAGCTCCCTGCTCACTATATAAAGGTGTTAATGCCGCTTCATTGCCCAATGTAGAGACTTAAATCAGAACTTAACTGTATCTGAGCACCACAACCCAAAAACTAGATTTAAGTCATTTTTAAAACTCAAAGCAAACTCCAGCCATGTCCTAACTTAAATTTTTTTTTTGAGAAATCACTTTGACCCACCCCCACCAGCATAATTTCTAGCATTTCTAGCTATGGCTCTCTTGAGTAAGGGCATATGATTCATGTAACATTTACTTCCTGGAATCCATCTGCCCTTAGCTCTGGCAGGAGGATGTGCTTCGCAGAAAAAGCCCCTTCTCCCCCCAGGTGAAATAAAAAAATGCCCATGAAGATACAAGGGATGTATGACATAATTTTGGCTTCGGTCAGAAACCAGGAAGCAACTGATAAATGTAAAAAAAAAAAAAAAGTCTAGGAAGGCACAGCTGAACGGTGTTGTGTAATGATGACATCCAGGTATGCAAAACTCCATTCGTGGCTCCTCGGCTGGCGCGGCGTCCGGCATTAACGCGTCAGTGGCGCAATGACATCAGACGTCGACACAGGCCGCCGACACAGAGAGGACAGCAACTACTGGCAGATGGAAACTATGCCATTGCACGAGACAGGGAAAGCCCCAGCGAACCTGCCGATGCTGCAGTCCACAGTAGGGGACGATGCCTCCAACCCCCATGAGTGGGATATGGAGGCTCCTCTGTGCCAGGAAGCCCCGACAAGCCACACCACAAGAAAAAGGGGCATGTCTCACCCAGACATTCCAACAAAGCCGATATTTTAAAGGGTTGTGTGTAAATAAAAAATAAATAGAGTAAAGTAATCGGAGACAGGACAGCAGGGACATGGGATCACCATCTGTACATTTTATACCAAAAAATGGAAGAATAGACCTGCAAGAAAAAGGACACATGGATAACATTAAAACCAGGAGAACCATACATGTGAAGAACAATGTAACGACAAAACATGTCATAAATTACAAAGACAAAAAATAATCAGTATTATCAATATAATAACCAGAAAATGACAGAAGGGTAAGATGAAGAATATTAGAGGAAAGAAAAAGAGAAAGGAAGAAAAAAAGAAGGAAAAAAAAGGAGAAAAAAACTCTGATAAGCAAACCTATAGCTCCTTATCTGTCGCAAAACCTGGTAAGAAGGATTTTAGATTGAACGCCTCATTGAGGGCAGGTGGAAAGGTGGCATTTAAGTTGGATATCCACCGAAGCTTACGCTGCAGGGGATGTTTGTTGAAATCTCCGCCACGGGGGCTGGGGTGTATGAGATCCGGTACTAGAACAGACACTGTTGGACAAATGCCACTATGAGTCTGGACAATGTGTCTACCTAGTGGAGGGTCAGGATTAGCAGTTTGCATGGCCCCAATATAGTCTCTGCCATAATTTTTGTACAGTTTTACCTACATAGAAGCAGTTACATTTACATAGAAGGAGATAGACTACTCCCATGGTTTGGCAGTTTGAATAGTGTTTAGGAACAAAGTGCATGCCATTAGGTAAATGGATATTTTTTCTGGTATCCATATATTTGAGGTAGGAGCATGATCCACAAGGGAATGTTCCTACTGTTTTAAATGGATCACCTCTATTAGAGCCTTGAAATTCACTTTGAACCAACATATCGCCCATAGAGGTCGCCCGTCTGTAGGTGATTATTGGAGTTGGAGGTACAAAGGGTCTGTCAGGGCTCTATCCGCACAGAACGGGCTAATATGCGGGCGCCGTTGGGCAAACCAGGTGGCGGCGCGCACAGGTGCTCCAGCGTGCACCTCAGGCGCGCTCACGTGCGTGACGACTGCGGGCGCGCGCACGTGCGTGACGACTGCGGGCGCGCGCACGTGCGTGACGACTGCGGGCGCGCGCACGTGCGTGACGACTGCGGGCGCGCGCACGTGTGCGCGTTAGTGCTGTTTGGCGCCAGTGGCCTTATTTAAAGAAGTCAGCTGCACTTGTGCAGCGCTGTTTGTCTGCAGCTCTGTACCTGAGTTCCCTGCTATCTGCCTGTTTGATTATGAATACCGACCCGGCTCTCATCTGACCTTGCTAACCTTCTCCAACCCTGATCCCGGCCTGCCTGACTCTGCTTTTGGACTTGCTCTTACTGTTGCTGAACCTCTGCCTGCCTGTGACCTTGCCTCTGCCTGCTGTATCTGCTGAATTGTCTTATCTGCTGTGACCCGGCTTGTCTGACATCCCTCTGCTTGTTCCAAGTGTACCGTGCTCAATCCAGGTCCTGCTGCTGCTGTGTCTACTGACCCCCTGATTGCTGATCCACCTGCTCTGCCTTCTCCTGCAGTTCCAGCTTTCCTGAGGATCATCCCTCTATTCAGCACAGGCCGCTGCTGCACCCAGACACTCCTACCCGCTGTGCTCACGGGACCACTGTCTCCATTCCAGTGGGCCCTGAACCAGAGGCGTAAGAGAGGTCTTCTCCCACCAAGTCAGGCTCACCACCAGGTTCCTAACAGGGTCCTATAGTGGGATCTGATGTTAGAAGGTGCCAATATTTTTTACATATTTGCATAAATTTTTCATGATCGTTGGTATATGTGGTAATTATTCTATTGCTTTCCTTAGATTTTTTCACCTGTTTTGGGACTAACAGTTCATGCCTATTGCTGGCATGTGCACGCTTAAATGCCCTTTTGAGGCATTTATGGCTGTAGCCACGTTCAAGTAGACGTTTCTTAAGGTTCTTGGCTTCATGTTTGAAGTCCAAATGGTTCGAACAATTGCGCTTAATGCGCAAATATTGGCCGTATGGGATAGAATTGATGAGTGATCTAGGATGAAAACTGGATGAATGAAGTACTGTGTTCCCTGCAGTCAGCTTCCTGTATAGTTTGCAGGACAGCAGGTTCATTTTGTTTTTATAAATTTCAACATCCAAAAAAGTAATTTTGGAGCTCATTGTGAATTTGAGATTGAATTCATTTATATTTAACACAGTCAGACATTAATCCAGAAGAGATTGTGGACCGTCCCAAACAATGAAGATGTCATCTATGTACCTGTGCCACATAACGATGTGGCACAGGTACATAGAGAGAACCTCGTCGCTGAATATTGCATTTTCCCACTCCCCCAGTTACAGGTTAGCATAGCCAGGGGCACAACAGGTACCCATGGCCACTACCTGTACCTGGAGGAATAACCGGCCATCTAAGGAAAAGACATTATGATTCAGTATGTGGTCCAAAGAAAGAAGTATAAACTCATTGAAAGAGGCTTTGTGATGGCTAATCTGAGCTAGCACCCTGCGGATGCAGACCAGCCCTCTAGAGTGCAGTATTGAACTGTAGAGGACCTCCACATGGATGGTTGCAAGGATGCATTTCTCGGGGACTTGTACATCTTCTATAATTTGTAGAAGATGGATGGTATCACGGATATAAGATGGTATTGTAAGGACAAAAGGTCTAATATGCTCGTCTATGAGTTTAGATACATTTTCAGTAATGGAACCGTTACCAGAAAGAATTGGTCTACCTTGGGGGTCAACAGTATTTTTATGTATTTTAGGTTGTGAGTAGAAGATTGCCAGTCTTGGATAAGGGGTACGAATGAAGTCCCAGGTTTGTTTTGAAATGGTTTTACTATAGAAAGCATTATCCACAAATAGATAAAACTTTTTATTAAATGCCTCCACAATGTCTGAACCCACTGGATGGTACCAATCTCGGTTACTCAAGATATTGGTACACATTTTTCTGTAGTGTTCATTGTCCAAGAAGACAATGTTACCCCCCTTATCACTTGATTTGATCGTGATGGTATGATTGTTTGATAGATTTTGTAAGAAGCGATTCTAAATCGATCGTATCGATAAGGTCTCTTTGCTCGCTTTCTTCTAAAAGGGAATTTAAATTGTCTAAGGCCTGGCGTTCACTAAACGTGCGACAGCCTTCATTGTCGGGCTTCTCCTTCTCAAACATACTTTTAAGTAGTAGTTTGCACGTGTAAAGGTGTAGATCTTTAATGGCTACAAACTTGTCCAGTTTGATGTTTGGGCAAAAGATAAGACCTTTTGAAAGAACTAAGATTTCATCTGAAGTGAGGTTATGTGCCGAAAGATTAATAACATTAAGTTGTGAAGAGGGAAGTGGTGACTTTAGGGAAGTGTTGGGTTTGGGGGTGCAGGGGGATTCCCCTGTTTTATTTTTTTTAAATATCACCGGAATTTTGGGTGTGACAAAAGATGGGGGTAAAGTGATTTTGGCCGCTGCTGGCACGGTAGCAATGTCATTAGTTAAAGCTGTTGGTGCCATGGCGCCTGGAGCAGCCATAGATACATTGTGTGAATGTTGTTTCGGAAATCGTTTTTTTGTGGTGTTTGCTGAAGGATGGTCGCCCTCTTGGCAGCTTTTGGGCTTTCTAGTGGATAGCCTATCATGGTCTGAAGAAGAAGCTTCTGCTTCAAAATGCATTACCGCCCATTGGATCTCTGACACATCAATCATCTGCTTTCTGTGATGTCACTTCCGGTCAGACGCCAGCTTGCGGTTCACGCTGGTCACGGCTGTGATCAGCAGGCTTTCTGCTTCCTGGCTTGGATTCTTGGACACTCTTTACCATCTGTGCTTGTGATGGCTTCCAGCCCTCCAGATGCTGTTACAGACTCCGGTACTGACGATCACTTGTTATATGCTCATCCGATTCTGCTACTTTGTGGGTGATGTATTTGCTTTTACCATTAAATCTGTTTAATACTGTGCTCAGTCTGATGCCCCTCTGTTTCTCACTATCCACAGAGTGTACTGCTTCGCTCTTAGGGAGCTGCCTCCAAGTGCCAACAGGATATACAATGGACTATTATGGGCTCTCTATTTAGTGTGTTTTCTACATAATTTATACACTGAATTTGTGTGTGTGTGTGTGTATATATACAACTTGTATCCAGGTGTCAAATTTACATTGGTCTAGCGCCACTGTCCATGTTTGTTTTTATTTTGCTAAAGCACTGTGTATTGCCATTTTGGAATTTGATATATATGCTATGTGATGTCGAGATTGTATTGGTCATGCGTACTGGGCTCACAAATAGCTGTTTGGGTAGCAGCCATTTTGTCCACGTTCAGCCATAAAATTTTATTCTGTAATTGTATTCTCTGTCTGATCCAGAAGCTCTGCCCCCCCCCCCCCCCCCTTAGTACATAGCTATAGCGCAAAGGGGCCTTAAGTACACAAGGGCTTTGGGCTTCAGTGAACTTATCTCCACTTAGGCCTTTGCAGAGATAATTGAGTTCTGGCAAGATGTCTGTTCATTTCTGCTGAACAGACCTATCATAAAACTAAGACTAAATCCATTACGTATACAGAGAATGCCATAAAATGTCTACCCAGAATTAATGGAGATCGTAAAAAGCAGTCAAGCTCTATGCAACCTCTCGGACAATTCACAACTTAACAAAATCCACCCCCGATTCATAAAATCAGACAGGAACACGACACATTAATATTAAGTATATATTTGAATGGGAAATATCATACTGAACAAATTGAGGTCATACATGACTAAGCTGGCACATACAGAAGGGAAGATAGCAGTCAGATATTATCTGAGCTTAGCTGAGCTTATCAGCTTATCTGAGATACCCCATGTTTAGTATCCCTAGACACGAAGTTTGATGTTTGGGCAAAAGGTAAGACCTTTTGAAAGAACTAAGATTTCATCTGAAGTGAGGTTATGTGCCGAAAGATTAATAACATTAAGTTGTGAAGAGGGAAGTGGTGACTTTAGGGAAGTGTTGGGTTTGGGGGTGCAGGGGGATTCCCCTGTTTTTTTTTTAAAAATATCACCGGAATTTTGGGTGTGACAAAAGATGGGGGTTAAGTGATTTTGGCCGCTGCTGGCGCGGTAGCAATGTCATTAGTTAAAGCTGTTGGTGCCATGGCGCCTGGAGCAGTCATAGATACATTGTGTGAATGTTGTTTCGGAAATCGTTTTTTTGTGGTGTTTGCTGAAGGATGGTCGCCCTCTTGGCACCTTTTGGGCTTTCTAGTGGATAGCCTATCATGGTCTGAAGAAGAAGCTTCTGCTTCAAAATGCATTACCGCCCATTGGATCTCTGACACATCAATCATCTGCTTTCTGTGATGTCACTTCCGGTCATACGCCAGCTTGCGGTTCACGCTGGTCACGGCTGTGATCAGCAGGCTTTCTGCTTCCTGGCTTGGATTCTTGGACACTCTTTACCATCTGTGCTTGTGATGGCTTCCAGCCCTCCAGATGCTGTTACAGACTCCGGTACTGACGATCACTTGTTATATGCTCATCCGATTCTGCTACTTTGTGGGTGATGTATTTGCTTTTACCATTAAATCTGTTTAATACTGTGCTCAGTCTGATGCCCCTCTGTTTCTCACTATCCACAGAGTGTACTGCTTCGCTCTTAGGGAGCTGCCTCCAAGTGCCAACAGGATATACAATGGACTATTATGGGCTCTCTATTTAGTGTGTTTTCTACATAACTTATACACCGAATTTGTGTGTGTGTGTGTGTATATATACAACTTGTATCCAGGTGTCAAATTTACATTGGTCTAGCGCCACTGTCCATGTTTGTTTTTATTTTGCTAAAGCACTGTGTATTGCCATTTTGGAATTTGAAATATATGCTATGTGATTTCGAGATTGTATTGGTCATGCGTACTGGGCTCACAAATAGCTGTTTGGGTAGCAGCCATTTTGTCCACGTTCAGCCATAAAATGTTATTCTGTAATTGTATTCTCTGTCTGATCCAGAAGCTCTGCCCCCCCCCCCCCCTCAGTACATAGCTATAGCGCAAAGGGGCCTTAAGTACACAAGGGCTTTGGGCTTCAGTGAACTTATCTCCACTTAGGCCTTTGCAGAGATAATTGAGTTCTGGCAAGATGTCTGTTCATTTCTGCTGAACAGACCTATCATAAAACTAAGACTAAATCCATTACGTATACAGAGAATGCCATAAAATGTCTACCCAGAATTAATGGAGATCGTAAAAAGCAGTCAAGCTCTATGCAACCTCTCGGACAATTCACAACTTAACAAAATCCACCCCCAATTCATAAAATCAGACAGGAACACGACACATTAATATTAAGTATATATTTGAATGGGAAATATCATACTGAACAAATTGAGGTCATACATGACTAAGCTGGCACATACAGAAGGGAAGATAGCAGTCAGATATTATCTGAGCTTATCTGAGCTTATCAGCTTATCTGAGATACCCCATGTTTAGTATCCCTAGACACGAAATGCAATGCTGAACAATAATCTATCAGTTTCAATAATGCAACCTGTACATATTGGAAGGTAATAATAGTAGTATAACACTGCGTAAGGGAAGGCCATGATACTGTTATAAACCCAGGACATCCCCTAACCCCTCTTTAGATGCTTAATTGGTCAGATGGCTTCCGTGAACACCCATTTGATCCCAGAGAAAAAGGGATATGCCAAGACAGTTGACAGTTCTTATGTACCATCAAACCAGAAACATCTGTCAAGTTTGAGAACCGATAATAACTGGCTCATCGACTGAATTCTGATAAAACCAAGGACACTGCAAGTATTCTCCCTCTCAACTTCCCTGTTGCTGTATTATTTCTTTATTACTTTGTAACACTCTTTTCTTTGTAAATATTTTATTTGCACCCCTTTGACCTTTTAAGTATTAAACCTTATTTTATAAAGTGTTAACCTTGTCCCTAAGCTTTTAATGCAAGCTAGATGAATCCCTGTCTCTCTATACAATAAATCACTGAACATATTTGTCTCTGGTGACAGTGTGTGTTACAGGCATTTATTCTAAAATCATAATTGATATTGCTAAGATTATGAGTTTCTGCCTCTCTGTCAATAGGCAGTGGTGGTAGCTAAAGGGTTAATTGTTTAATTAACATAGCCCAGTGACAACTCAGGCTGTTGGCACCTAGATTGTGGTCCCGCAAGCTGGACAATCTTTGTACAGGGTACAAGGTGCCTCTGAGATTTTATGTTATGCAAGTGACAGCACAGTGTGAGATTAGGAAGTCCTTTGTCACAAGTTGCTGAGAAGGGCAGGGATCCGATATCCGCTTCCATCACAGAGATGTATCTTTGTCTCTTCCTACCTTCAGCATGCTTGTTGCCTTTACCTTACTGTCTCTGGATGCCCTAAAACTTAATCAGATTTATTCTTTAGAAAAAATTCCCAAAATTTGTATTTGCTGTTGATCTCTTCCAGGCTACATGCATTCCCTTTAGCATTGCAGTCAACAGTCGGTCATACCTAGACAATGCATGTCAGAACATCCTCTCCATTAGGGGTGCATGTAACAGGCAGCCAGTGTACCTTTTGTAGTCACACAACATTTTTCTTGGGACAGATATGGATTTATTTATTAACAGATTTGGATACATATATTTTTATTTTATAGATTTCAATTGGAAGAAATTGTGTGAAACACAAAATACACAAATTACATAGTTAGCACAACTCTAGATATTTACCTAAAACATATAACCATCAAAGTCTGCTGGTTAAAATATCACCTAAGTGTGATGTTTATATAAAATAGCTAAATGGTAAAACTGAAAGCAAAATTTGTTTTAAAAAATAAATCAAAGTGAGTGTTTGCATTCTGTTTTAGGGGAGCTTTATTTCCCTTTTGATGCTACATTTCAAGGCATGCAGGAAAAATAATATATATTCTTGAAAATTGTTGGCATAGCATTCAGATGAGATCACGTTGGGTTGGAAAGGACACAAATCAGCTCAACAGCAATTTTGTAAAGGTTCACTACCGCTTAAATTTCAAAAAACATTGCTTTCACTTACTTGAGTATTTGAAGCCTACACAGTAAAAGTCAGTCAGGTCATCAAATGCCATTGTTGGGAAGTCAGGATAAATCTAAAAAAATATATATATATATTAATATAATATTATATATACACAGTATCTCACAAAAGTGAGTACAACCCTCACATTTTTGTAAATATTTTATTATATCTTTTCATGTGACAACACTTAAGAAATTACACTTTGCTGGTAGATGGTATGATTGTTTTTGTTCTTTTGTTCTTGTGACACTCATTAGTGTCACAAGATCTCAGGTGTGAATGGGGAGCAGGTGTGTTAAATTTGGTGTTATCGCTCTCACTCTCTCATACTAGTCACCGGAAGTTCAACATGGCATCTCATGGCAATTAACTCTCTGAGGATCTGAAAAAAGAATTGTTGCTCTACATCAGTGGTTCTTACCTCCTGTCCTCTGGACCCACTAACAGGCCTGATTTTACGTATTACCATGGGGAGATGCAGACTAGAATACTACAATCACTGAGCAGCAAATTATATCACCTGTGATGTATTTCAGTTATCTTGAAAAC
Organism: Lithobates sylvaticus; assembly: GCA_028564925.1. NCBI lineage: Eukaryota > Metazoa > Chordata > Amphibia > Anura > Ranidae > Lithobates > Lithobates sylvaticus. The sequence continues at coordinate 123,169,290 of CM053030.1, read as the reverse complement.
CTGGCCTGTTAGTGGGTCCTGAGGACAGGAGTTGAGAACCACTGCTCTACATAAAGATGGCCTAGGCTATAAGAAGATTGCCAAACCCTGAAACTAAGCTTTGGGAAATAGACATATGAGTGCTGCCAGCATTGCTGCAGAGGTTGAAGGGGTGGGGGGTCAGCCTGTCAGTTCTCAGACCATAAGTCACACACTGCACTGTTTGCTGAAGACAAGCAGACCAAGGACATGGATTACTGGAACCATGTCCTATGGTCTGATGAGACCAAGATAAACTTATTTGGTTCAGATGGTGTCAAACGTGCGTGGCAGCAACCAGGTGAGGAGTACAAAGACAAGTGTGTCTTGCCTACAGTCAAGCATGGTGGTGGGAGTATCATGGTCTGGGGCTGCATGAGTGCTGCCGGCACTGGGGAGCTACAGTTCATTGACATACTGAAGCGGAGCATGATCCCCTCCCTTCGAAGACTGGACCACAGGGCAGTATTCCAACATGATAACGACCCCAAACACACCTCCAAGACAACCACTGTCTTGCTAAAGAAGCTGAGGGTAAAGGTGATTGACTGGCCAAGCATTTCTCCAGACCTAAACCCTATTGAGCATCTGTAGTGCATCCTGATATGGAAGATGGAGGAGCGCAAGGTCTCTAACATCCACCAGCGAGTGGAAGAGGACTCCAGTGGCAATGCCCATGTATATACACACAGTGCCTTGAAAAAGTATTCATACCCCTTGACATTTTCCACATTTTGTGATGTTACAACCAAAAAAATAAATGTATTTTATTGGGATTTTATGTGATAGACCAACACAAAGTGGCACATATTTGTGAAGTAGAAGGTTTTCATTGTTTTTACAAAATAAATATCTGAAAAGTGTGGGTGCATTTGTATTCAGCCCCCTTGACTTTGATACCCCTAACTAAAATCTAGTGGAACCAATTGCCTTCAGAAGTCACCTAATTAGTAAATAGAGTCCACTTGTGTGTAATTTAATCTCAGTATCAATACAACTTTCTGTGAAGCCCTCTGAGGTTTGTTAGAGAACCTTAGTGAACAAACAGCCCCATGAAGCCCCATGAAGACCAAGGAACACACCAGACAGGTCAGATAAAGTTGTGGAAAAGTTAAAAGCAGGGTTAGGTTATAAAAAAATATCCCAGGCTTTGAACATGACGGAGCACTGTTCAATACATCATTCAAAAATAGAAGTATGGCACAACTGCAAACCTACCAAGACATGGGCGTCCATTTAACCACTTCAGCCCTGGAAGATTTTACCCCCTTCCTGACCAGAGCAATTTTTGACAATTTGCCACTGCGTCATTTTAACTGACAATTACGCGGTCATGCGACATTGTACCCAAACAATTTTTTCAAATTCGTGTGTCCCTGTGTGCAAGCAGCTTGTTTCCTCCTCATCAGCAGAGGAGAGACTGACACAGCTTTATTTATCTGCTATTAGCCTGCCGTTCGTCAGTGGACGTTTCACGGCACCTGCGTTAGACCCCTCCCCAGACCCAACATAAGGGGGGGAGGGGTGACAGAGCCTCCTGCAGTGAGGCACAGACCTGTGTAAAAAATACAGCCACAGAAACAAACTTTCAGCGGTATAATAGCGGGACCCTCCGTCTCCCCCATGGCGGGGGGAGGGGGGTAATGTAAGGGGGTACAGCGCTGCTGACCCCCTAACCCTCTGGTCCCATCAGGGGAAGACATTTTTTTTGCAGGTTTTCCTACCTTGGCATGGAACTGAGCATAGAAATAAAAAAGGTTGCGCTTAAAAAATCACACAACAAATAATAAACGTTGGATTGCAAATAGAGTGAAATGACTCAAAAAAGTCCAGAAAAGATTCTGTGTATAGAAGACAAAAATTGTCCAAGCAAAAGTGCACTGTGAAGTGACAGTTCAAATGGCGATGGTAACAGCAGTAAGTAAGGTGACTGTAGTGCATAGAATCCCACCACCATCTGTAGTGCCTGCTTACCAGCTTCCAGAAACTGCAAACTTTTGGCTATTGCCCAGCCAGGGCCTTTTCCTCACAATTCATAGACCGCTCACATTGTCCAATGTATGGAGGTTCCGTTAGGTCTACTGGGCTGTAAACTCCAAGTTCCTGTAACGCCGAGCGCTCCGGGTGTCCCATCCATCCCGGAGCGCTCACGGCGTTCTCTGCCCCGCAGCGCCCCGGTCAGCTCCTCTGACCGCAGGCGCTGCTCTGTCACCGGCGGGATGCGATCCACGCGGTGGCCCGAGTCCGCCCGGGGATCGCATCCTGTTCCTCTCACCTGTCCCCGCCTGCTCCTTCCCGGCGAGCGCGTTCCCTCTCCCTAAGGCGCGCGCGCGTCTCTGCTTTAACTTATAGGGCCAGCGCACCATTGATTGGTACCTGGTCCAATTACTGGTGCACCATCCCATAAAAACCCACTTCCCCTTCCTGTCCTCGCCGGATCTTGTGTTGCCTTTGTGCCCAGTGGAAGCGTTTAGCGTTTGCCCTTGCCTGTGTATCCAGATCTCTGCTGTTGCCCCTGACTACGAACCATTGCCGCCTGCCTTGACCTTCTGCTACATATGACCTCGCCTCTGCTTAATCCCTGTGTACCACGCCTGTCTCAGCTGCCAGTGAGGTCGAGTTGCTATTGGAGGACACGACCTGGTTGCTCCCGCCGCTGCAAGTCCATCCCGCTTTGCGGCGGGCTCTGGTGAAAACCAGTAGCAACATTAGAACCGGTCCTCCAATACAACCCGTGCTATCGCCTCACTGGCATAAGGGATCCACCTCCTGTGCCCCTGCATACCCGGATCGTGACAGTTCCTTCCACTGACAACCAAATCTCTTTATGCCCCACAGTGGGTGTCATTGAGGCTCGTATGTAAAAAGAAAAGGCCAGAGAGGGACCATCGGTAAAACCCAGTGGGCTATTTATTTAAACATATACACGCCATAGGTGTATACAAACAATTAAAAAGAAATAAGTAATAAAAATTGCGGCCGGCCGGCTGCAGTACAAACGCCCGTGCTGTACGATGGGACCTTGCGCGCGGTGACGTCAGCACGTCGATCCTTCTTCGTGTTTCGTCACAAGTCATGTGTCGTAGTCATTGGGCACATGCACATGGAACTGAGCAAACAGTGCGATAACAGAGTAAGGTATGTGCATAGACTCCATCTAGTAAATATTTTAAGGAATGACAACCTTTTTCCTTCAATGAAAGAAATGTATAGATGTTTTTAATATCTAAGTCTCTCTTACTTACCTTGTCCTCGCCTCAAGATTTTGCTGATTTAACAGAAAATCCAGCTTTCACCCATCACGGCGGGTTATGTTTAACAAACCTTCAAGGACTGGGTCCGTTAAAAACGGGGTCCAACTGCCTTGGCACCCCGCATCAGGAAGCTTGAGGTAATGTAAAAAGACCTAAGCCCTGGGTTCCTTGGGTCCAACCCTACTAAGATAGGCATTACAGGCAAAACCTCATGCTTCGGATACAAGGGCCCAGGTATCATCCATTTTAGGCCTCAGTGGCACTTCTGGACCGATATGGTTTCTTTTTATGGAGGAATTTAAATCCAGCATGGATCCCTCCTGGAGCTCCTCAGAGCACTTCTTCACTCGTGACCAACACCTTAGACACTGGCGAAAAAAATGATGTGCTCCTGGAAGGAGGAGGGGTTATACAGGGGAGTAAGGTTCCTTAATTAGGGTTTACCAGTGTCAACACCTGATGGTAGGCTATAACCCATTAAGTAATTACTTAAGGCTCTGTGTCCCATGATGTACGATAAAGAAAAGCCATTGTTGAAAAAAAGCCATAAGAAGTCCCATTTGCAGTTTGCAAGAAGCCATGTGGGGGACACAGCAAACATGTGGAAGAATGTGCTCTGGTCAGATGAAAAGAACAGAGTTGCTGCTTCAGGTCTGCCCGGGCCTCCATACTATCATGAAGAACTTTGATGTCATATCACTTCCAATGTAACCACAATACAGAACTATTGCAGTTACAGTGATTTGGTTCCACTGGTTCCTAGTGCCATTTAAAAAAGGCAGCAACACTGGGGTGAATAACTGCTGTTCCTGACCTGTTTTAAAATGAAACCCGGGGTTTATTTTTGTTATCTTTGTCTCCTTGGTGAAGACCCCATTCCCTAGTCCATGGACACAACAGAAAGTGTGGTGAAATCATAGGGAAAATAAGGGAATTTTTGAATTCTAATTTCTAATTCAGTGGCAACTAAAAATTTGAATTTACCACCATTTTCAGTTCTGGTAAGGGTGGTCACCAGGATATACAATACAGAGTATGTGAATCTTTACATTAATGACAAAGAGAACATTACAGAAGGAACAGAGGATCTTTTCCATCACCAATCTATTCAAAACTATAAAACGTTTTGGTTTAAGATACACTTTAATACTCCACTAGTAAAATACAAAAAATACATGCACTATGCAATGCATTCTTTTCATACTGTAACAGGACTATATAGCAGTCAAGAAAAATGCTACACATAACAGCATATAAACATATTGTGCAGGAAGTACCCTGATGACCCTGCCAATCTTGTAAAATAGGTTAGAAACATTTTCAAAAGGAAAAGCAAGGCCAGCGCTACATCCTAATCACAGAATTCTACTGTCAAGTTATCAAAACTAAATATGATAATTCACAGCTGCATTGTTATACAAAAATTCAATTTTTGCAATGCTATTTGTTGTGTCATATAAGGAAGTTATCAAACCTAATTTCAGCTACATAAGTTGTGAAGATGAACAAGGATAGTAAATTTATCAGATTGTGACAAATTGTACATCTGAAACATCACATGCTCAGTTTTGGATGAGTGTTTAATAAAAACTCAAAGTTCTATTGCATTTGATTTTTATCATCCGCTATCTCCTTTTTGTCATCTGCCATGCATGTTTCCTGCTGGCATTTCCTGTGGTTATGCTTACAGTATGCAAATGAGACAACATAGCCAGATACAGAATTCCAGCAGTGTGAAATGAAAGAAGAGAGTAGAGAAAGGGAGTCATGATTAAAGCATTTAAAATAGATTTTCAGATAATACGCAGAAGTAAGTAATAACTATGCAATGTGAATAACTATTAAACTCAGTGTGCTTTATGTTCTCCAGCACATTGTTATGCAGAAAGATGTTAACCTCCTCAAATCTGTTCAATTTGTTACCATTATATCATCAAAAAGGCAGTCTTTGACATCCTGCTTAACTGTGGCTAGTGGTCACTGCGAGTCTTTACATACGGTACAATTTAATACCTTGCAGATTCTTTGCTTGTGATTATTTACATGGTATGAGAGAGCAGATTTTAACTTCACAACCAGTTAAAGTGTTACTAAACCCAGGACCCTGCATTCTCTATATCTGGTCTCCCACAGTACACAGAGCATGGAAATTAAATAGATTTATTAAATATTAACTGCTAAATACCTTTTCTCATCAGCAGTTACAGTAGTCTTGTGACTTCTATCAGTGTCCAGCCGAGCACTGGTTAAAGCTTGTAGTAGGAGTTTTCATTCTCTCAATTGTCCTTTGAGGCTGCAGGACCCCTGACCCTCTGTCTGGACAGTACTAATTGGCCCTGTGCTCATCATGTGTACTCTCCCAAGAAAAAAGAAAAACTCTTAAGGAAAACACACCTAACTGAGCATGTGCAGAGTGCCCCCAAGCTTCTGTTCTGTCAACAGATAGCTTGGGGACAGTGGAAGAGGGGAAGAGAAGACAGGATCAAACAATCTTTTTACACAATACACAGGATTAACTACTTAGGTTCCACAGTGAGTATAACAAGCATGCTCTACTGAAAATACAGACTGATTTTACTGTTGTGGATTTAGTAACACTTTAAGTGTAAAAAAAATTAAATAAATTAGAAACAAATAATTAAATGTAATTTATTATTAAAACTGCTAAACAAAGAATGGGACCTGAACATCTATTTCATGTTAAATGATGTGCAACAAACCAAAAATATTTGCTGATTGTCACTGTAAATAAGTTATCAATAATGCCAAAGCATATATATCCATAAAAGCATTACAATAAAGATCCTTCTGAAAATCTGGATAGTCCTTGTATCATGCAAGTCAGCACTTTATTCAGCTGTTCCTGTCTCACACAGAATAATCAAAAACTGTTCCTTTCTAGGGCCTGAAGAGGTCAAAGAATGGCATGGCATTTCCGAGTTTGGAACTGCCAAATGGATCGAGATTTTGATTAAACATAGGGGCAGTAAATATGAACAAATTGTAAATCAAATTAATGCCCTTGTATCAGAAATCAAAGGGATTGACCAAATAGTTCCTAAAACTTGGTTAGACACCCTAAAGAGAAACACTAAAAGACAGGAAGATGAGCGCCTTAAAAATAAATTAGGGAAATTTAGGCGAGATTTATATGATTATACAAATCAGAGATAAAATCACCCATGAACCACCCTTCTGATTTGCATCATCGTAACATCCTAACAATAGTAGAGTACATACTCAGGTGTCTCATTTACACACCTTGGGTTCAGGTCTTCCCCAAAACCCAAGACCTCCTGGTCCAAATTGTTTGCATATTCCTTCGTTGCTCTCGTTACCCATTATGAATACCACATGGGTTGTACCACACAAAAAACCAACTAGTGTGGCGAAGGTCATAAAAATTTCCAATACTAATTATATAAAATCTAAATCAAATTCTGTCAGCAATACCAATACTAATGGAACAAAGCCTAATCTCAACTCTGCCGGTAAAATTAATGGAGGTCAAAGCAAATTGTATAAAGATCTAACAAAATTCTATAATAGAAAACCATTAACCTCAACATCTCACTGTATATCCACCGCGGCAGAATCAATGGATATAACATCTACTGCCTCCACTATAGATGAACCGACTATCCCATTGACAATGTCGTCTGAGCAAAATGAAACACACCATATGGAACATAATAATACTAGGGGCCAATCTGCCTCCCATAGTATTAAAGTGGTTATTTCTCCTAGGTCCATCCACACACATTCGTGTGTGGTGAGTAGTCCCACCGTTTCTCCAATACAGTCTAGCTATGGGCCCTATAGATAGAATAGATAATGTGGGTTTAGATACGTCTTATACTGATCTAAAGCTATATACCCAACACCCACAAACGTCACCCCCTGTGGCACATTCGACTCTTAAACCTAAATCAGCGTTCTATCCCTACCAATCTAAAGGACCTCACATAACAACATTTTATAATATGGTATATGCAGATATAAAAAGATTATGCACTAACACAACCTTCTGCCCTCCTGTTTTGGGCCACCTTACACCAGTTGAAAATCAAGCAATAAAATCCCTTTCCAACAATTCAGAAATTGTCATCAAAACTGCCGATAAGGGAGGAGGTATTGTGATCATGGATTGAGAGGCTTACCTCCAAGAAGCCTACCGTCTCTTATCCGATACATCCACCTATCAGAGATTAAACAGAGACCCACTCCCCGAGTATAAAGAGGAAGTCATTTTGTTAACACAGGGAGCTATGCTTTCAGGCATCTTGGAAAAATCGGAGGTCTCATTTCTGATCAAAGATTTTTACCGCACCCCCTATTTTTATCACATACCCAAGGTGCACAAGAGTCTGGACAATCCCCCAGGTAGGCCCATCATAGCAGCCATGGACAGTATCACGTCTGGTCTGTCAAAATACATTGATCATTACATCCAGCCCCTGGCCCAAGGACTACAATCCTACATGAGAGATGGTACCCATCTACTCGAACTTCTAAAACTATATGTTTGGCATAACCACTACAACTGGATTTCACTGGATGTGAGCTCATTGTATACCTGTTAGGGATGGAGCCTAAACACAGGCATCCAACACAAGTGAACAGATCGATGGGCTGCACTAAAGGAATCAGGCTCCAAAAGGTAGTGATAAAGATATATTTATTAATAATAAAGACACACATAAACACAGCAACCACAAACAAGCAAGAACACAAATAACACAGCAAACCCCCAAGCCCTAATCTAACTAACTAACTAATAATACCCTCAAAGCAATGGAACATATATATATATACAAGGCAGGGAGGAGAGACCAAGGGGGAAACAGGAAGCAAGGGAACATCAAGGCAGGAGACAGGGGACGGGTCTCAGGAACCAGGTAAGGGGGACAACATCCAGGACAGGGCAGGAAGCAGATAACGGGTCAGGTTACAGGTACAGGTACAGGTTTCAGGTCCAGGATCAGGTTTCAGAACAGGCAAGACAGGGCTACAGAAAGGAATACTGAAGCACTGAACCTCAGTGAAGGACAGGCTTATATACCCAGCAAATCCACAACAGGTGTAGCCTGATTCCTGGCATGTCCATCGGCTGGGAGACCCCTGCTGGTGGCCACCAGAACTGCACCCTTTGATGCCAAAGGAAACAGTGACACCAGCAGGCGATCCAAGTAATAGCACCGTTCCTGACAGTTCCCCCCCCTAAGGAGTGGCCTCTGGACACTCCATTCTGTCCTAGATCTGGCAGTGCGTGTAAAAGTGGAAGAGTCCAAAAAAAGTCTTCTCTGTGACGGCAGACTTCCTTGCGCTCTCTGGCCAGAGTCTCTTAACCTACTAGGAGGCGTGCCACCCGAGTCCGACAATGGGACATGTACCCCACCACCAGGGTCTGGAAGTTTAGATCTGGAAATAAAAACAGACAGGGCAGCAGGCTCCGGGTCATCAGGCTGGGCAGCGGACAGGAACTCATCAGGCTGGGCAGCGGACAGGAACTCATCAGGCTGGGCAGCGGACAGGAACTCATCAGGCTGGGCAGCGGACAGGAACTCATCAGGCTGGGCAGCGGACAGGAACTCATCAGGCTGGGCAGCGGACAGGAACTCATCAGGCTGGGCAGCGGACAGGAACTCATCAGGCTGGGCAGCGGACAGGAACTCATCAGGCTGGGCAGCAGACAGGAACTCATCAGGCTGGGCAGCAGACAGGAACTCATCAGGCTGGGCAGCAGACAGGAACTCATCAGGCTGGGCAGCAGACAGGAACTCATCAGGCTGGGCAGCAGACAGGAACTCATCAGGCTGGGCAGCAGACAGGAACACCTCAGGCTGGGCAGCAGACAGGAACACCTCAGGCTGGGCAGCAGACAGGAACACCTCAGGCTGGGCAGCAGACAGGAACACCTCAGGCTGGGCAGCAGACAGGAACACCTCAGGCTGGGCAGCAGACAGGAACACCTCAGGCTGGGCAGCAGACAGGAACACCTCAGGCTGGGCAGCAGACAGGAACACCTCAGGCTGGGCAGCAGACAGGAACACCTCAGGCTGGGCAGCAGACAGGAACACCTCAGGCTGGGCAGCAGACAGGAACACCTCAGGCTGGGCAGCGGGCACATCAAGCTGGGCAGCGGGCACATCAAGCTGGGCAGCGGGCACATCAAGCTGGGCAGCGGGCATGGGCACATCAAGCTGGGCAGCGGGCACAGGCACATCAAGCTGGGCAGCGGGCACAGGCACATCAAGCTGGGCAGCGGGCACGGGCACATCAAGCTGGGCAGCGGGCACATCAAGCTGGGCAGCGGGCACATCAAGCTGGGCAGCGGGCACGGGCACATCAAGCTGGGCAGCGGGCACATCAAGCTGGGCAGCGGGCACAGGCACATCAAGCTGGGCAGCAGGCACGGGCACATCAAGCTGGGCAGCAGGCACGGGCACATCAAGCTGGGCAGCAGGCACGGGCACATCAAGCTGGGCAGCGGGCACGGGCACATCAAGCTGGGCAGCGGGCACGGGCACATCAAGCTGGGCAGCGGGCACGGGCACATCAAGCTGGGCAGCAGGCACGGGCACATCAAGCTGGGCAGCAGGCACGGGCACATCAAGCTGGGCAGCAGGAACAGGCACATCAAGCTGGGCAGCGGGAACAGGCACATCAGGCTGGGCAGCAGGAACAGGCACATCAAGCTGGGCAGCAGGAACAGACACATCAAGCTGGGCAGCAGGAACAGGCACATCAAGCTGGGCAGCAGGAACAGGCACATCAAGCTGGGCAGCATGTACGGGCACTTTTGGCTGGGCAGCGGGAACAGGCACATCAGGCTGGGCAGCAGGAACAGGCACATCAAGCTGGGCAGCAGGAACAGGCACATCAAGCTGGGCAGCAGGAACAGGCACATCAAGCTGGGCAGCAGGAACAGGCACATCAAGCTGGGCAGCAGGAACAGGCACATCAAGCTGGGCAGCAGGAACAGGCACATCAAGCTGGGCAGCAGGAACAGGCACATCAAGCTGGGCAGCAGGAACAGGCACATCAAGCTGGGCAGCAGGAACTGGCACATCAAGCTGGGCAGCAGGAACAGGCACATCAAGCTGGGCAGCAGGAACAGGCACATCAAGCTGGGCAGCAGACAGGAACACTTCGGGCTGGGCAGCAGACACGGGCACATCGGAATGGAGGGCTGGCAGCGGGTCAGCAGACTGGAAAACTGGCAGCGGATCAGACTGGAAAACTGGCAGCGGATCATCAGACTGGAAAACTGGCAGCGGGTCATCAGACTGGAAACCTGGCAGCGGGTCATCAGACTGGAAACCTGGCAGCGGGTCATCAGACTGGAAAACTGGCAGCGGGTCATCAGACTGGAAAACTGGCAGCAGGACATCAGACTGGGAAGCTGAGACATCAGGCTGGAAGGCCGGCACCAGGACATCAGACTGGAAGGCTGGGACATCAGGCTTGAGGGCTGGAACATCAGGCTGGAAGGCTGGAACATCAGGCTGGAAGGCTGGCATCGGAACATCAGACTGGAAGGCTGGGACATCAGGCTGGAAGGCTAGGACATCAGGCTGGAAGGCTAGGACATCAGACTGGAAGGCTGGAACGTCAGGCTGGAGGGCTGGAACGTCAGGCTGGAGGGCTGGCACCAGGACATCAGGCTGGAAGGCTAGTACTGGCTCTTCAGGCTGGATTGCTGGCACCTCCGGCTGGAACTCTGGCGCTTCAGGCTGGGACAGATTAGTGGGTGTGGAGGCAGATTGGGTTACTGGCAGGATCGTTTTGGTCGGGAAGAACTTTCGTCTTTTCTTTGACTTGGTCGCTGAAGCTTTGTAGGTTGGGGGTGCAGCAGACACAATGCATTCAGAAATCACCTGTGGGGAACAGCCAGAGTAGTGCTCAAAAAAGTCGTCGGGATCATCTTCAAAAAGCCATACTAGGGATACAACCTGATTCATATCAAAAGGGGGAGTGAAATCATCACGGCCCTCAGGAATACAGGGCAGGGCCAGCTCGGCACAAATCTGGATCAGGGGCTGCACGTCCTCAAAAAGAAAATGGCCCTGATCAACAAAAGCATGGGCTATACGGTTGCACTCCAGTAGTTGCTCCCTAGTATAGTCACCCAAAGTCTGATAACAAAGATCTCTTTCTTCCAATGCCAGGAGTGAAAGATACAAAATATCTTCCAGCTGCATCTTCCTTGACAAAAGCAAGTGTCCAGACCCAATTCCCAAGTGCAGCCGATCTGTTAGTATGGCTTCAGTATTCTGTTAGGGATGGAGCCTAAACACAGGCATCCAACACAAGTGAACAGATCGATGGGCTGCACTAAAGGAATCAGGCTCCAAAAGGTAGTGATAAAGATATATTTATTAATAATAAAGACACACATAAACACAGCAACCACAAACAAGCAAGAACACAAATAACACAGCAAACCCCCAAGCCCTAATCTAACTAACTAACTAATAATACCCTCAAAGCAATGGAACATATATATATATACAAGGCAGGGAGGAGAGACCAAGGGGGAAACAGGAAGCAAGGGAACATCAAGGCAGGAGACAGGGGACGGGTCTCAGGAACCAGGTAAGGGGGACAACATCCAGGACAGGGCAGGAAGCAGATAACGGGTCAGGTTACAGGTACAGGTACAGGTTTCAGGTCCAGGATCAGGTTTCAGAACAGGCAAGACAGGGCTACAGAAAGGAATACTGAAGCACTGAACCTCAGTGAAGGACAGGCTTATATACCCAGCAAATCCACAACAGGTGTAGCCTGATTCCTGGCATGTCCATCGGCTGGGAGACCCCTGCTGGTGGCCACCAGAACTGCACCCTTTGATGCCAAAGGAAACAGTGACACCAGCAGGCGATCCAAGTAATAGCACCGTTCCTGACAATACCTCCATACCACATATTTTTGGACTTGAGGCAATAAATTATTTTCTGTCCCTGGATCCCTATATGAATGGTAGACAAGCTTCCTTTATCCTAGATTGTACGCGTTTTTGTCTAGAACATAATTATTTCATGTTTGATGATAATTTTTATGTTCAGGTCCAAGGAACAGCGATGGGAGCCAATTTCGCCCCCTCCTATGCTAACCTTGCCATGGGTCTTTGGGAACAAAGATTCATTTGGAATAACAATCCCTACTCTAAACATCTAATATATTATGGCAGGTACATAGACGATATCATTATCTGGGAAGGCACACAACAGGACACAGAAGATTTTGTAAATTTCTGTAATAGCAACCCATATGGCCTTAAATTCACATATGTTATAGATTCAGAAAAATTGGCTTTTCTGGATCTAGAGCTGTACCATATAGATGAGGCTATACACGCTAAGAATTACACGAAGCCGACAGCGAGAAATTCCCTTTTACATTATAAGAGCTGCCATTTCCATAAGTGGAAAAACAATATCCCTAAAGGACAGTTCTGTCGCCTTAAACGTAACTGTACTAGCCACTGTGACTATGTAGAGGAAAGTAAGATCCTTAGTAGAAAACTAAAAGAGAAGGGGTATCCGGAATCCCTCATACAAGAGGCCCAAATGTACTATGAAGATCCCTTACCATCCAATAAAGAAAGAGAAAAATTTGATCAGTCTATTTGTTTTACCACTAGGTTCCATTATGGTCATAAGAAGATGGAAGCCATTTTTAGAAAACATTGGCCGATACTCCTAGAGGACTAACATTTAAAAGCTCAACTACCTCAGTGTCCCAAAGTCACTTATAGGAGAGCTCCCAATTTGAAAAACAAGATTGCCCCCAGTAAGCTCGCAACTGGTCGTCTTCAGCCCTCACCATGACTATGTTTAGTACCACTGTGCGGCATGTTCCAATGCAAAAAATCTTTATGCAAAACATGCAAGTTCATCCAACATGGCCAAAAACAGTTCACGATAAAAGGAAAAAATTATGAGATCAGTCAGTTCTATAACTGCTCATCTGATTTTGTTGTGTACTGTTTGAAGTGCCCTTGCGAACTAATCTATGTAGGTCGCACTATCCGCTCCCTCCGTGAGAGATTCGGTGAACACCGCAGAAAAATCGAGGGAGGGAAAGACAAACACAGTGTCCCTCGTCATTTTGCTCAACACCATAAAGGTTCCACTGAAGGGCTAAAAGTCTGGATCCTTGAACAAATCCCCAAAAATATTACAGATGCCGAGAGATTTTTCAAGCTATGTGAGCGTGAAACATATTGAATTTATTCCTTAGATGCACTGTCTCCTGGCGGAATTAATGAAGCTTTGGAATTATCCACAATTTTGTAAATATAAAACATATAGAGTTTTGAAAAATAGGTTTCAAAATAGGTATATAAACAAGAGTAGAGTATTTTAGTGTGTATATGTGTCTGCATTTGTAGATGTGCATGCATGTATGCATATGTATATATGCACATATATATATATATATATATATATATATATATATATATATATATATATATATATATGTACATAGTAATCTTTTTAATAGTAAATATATAAATATATATATGTGTAAAAAAATCTTTTTAGCATACATCCAATTTATTTATCTTTTTACAAAAATGTCCGTAATATTAAATTATTTTATGATCCGACACATTTTTTTATCTAGTAATATCTTTTTATTTAGATATAAATTCTTTTGACTGCGTCCCAATTTATGATACATAATTAGTTAATTCCATCCCAATTTTTCCCATTCAATAATATAATTTTTTCATGAGTTATTGTATTTTACTTTATTTTATTTTCTTTATATATAATTTTCTTTACTTTCCAAATTTGTATAGCAAATACTCTTGGATTAATTTGTAATCATGCTCTATGTGTGTTTTTATGTGCCTTCATATATTTATAATCGCCATATATGAAATTGTAATCAATATATATGAAATTGTAATTAATATGTCATCCTATTGTGTAAAAGAATGTCTATGCCTTTAGAACAGGTCTTCTTTTCAATAGCCTCTAGATGGCCCCATAATCTCAGCACCAATATAAGGCTGAAAATCAGCCTGTCTTCCCTCCAGCTCTGATGAAGGAGTGCGCCTGTCCCTCCCATCGACAGTGCGCATGCTCCGAAACGCCGTCGGCTTAGCTGTGACGTCATCACGCCCGACGTTTGTTTGAACCATCTGACCGGAGCCAAGCCTCGCTCTCGGTCCAACAAGCCAGTATCACCAACGTAAGGATATCCTGCTGGACAGGACGCCGCACTGGATCAAAACAAACGGACTTGGTGCACACATGACGCCCCAGAGGACCTTTTTATTGTGCTGAATTACCTCTACTTCAATGTAAGTGGTTATATGCACCTTATTTTTGTGGAATTAAATGCATACTATTTTAACTCGGTGGCGCCTCTCTTCTGTGCTTTCTTTTACAGGTCTGTCTCTGCACACTGGGCAGGGACGGACCTGTCAGAGCGCCACTCTCCCCTATGGGGGATCGGATGACGACGGACCATAGAGTCCGTTGTCACCTGATCCGATTCACAGACGGATGGAAAAATTGTTTTTTCCTCCGTCACACTTTTTCGGATCGGATGTCAGCGGACATGTCACCGACCCCAAACACACCTTCAAGATGACCACTGCCTTTCTAAAGAAGCAGAGGGTAAAGGTGATGGACTGGCCAAGCATGTCTCCAGACCTAAACTCTATTGATTGAGCATCTGTAGGACATCCTCAAACGGAAGGTCGAGGAGCGCAAGGTCTCTAACATCCACCAGCCCTGTGATGTTGCCATGGAAGAGTGAAAGAGGACTCCAGTGACAACCTGTGAAGCTCTGGTGAACGCTATGCCCAAGTGGGTTAAGGCAGTGCTGGAAAATAATGGTGGCCACACAAAATATTGACCCTTTGGGCCCAATTTGGACATTTTAACTTAGGGATGTACTCATTTTTGTTGCCAGCAGTTTAGACAATATAAGAACTTGCTTGATACATGTATGATAAGGATGATGCCAACATGTTTCGGACTTTGGTCCTTTGTCAAGGCAACTAGATATCCTTTTGATTCACATCTAAATGTGTGTAAGAATCATAGGGTTAGTACATATAGGTTGAAGCATATAATACAGTCATTTTAACCATTGCTGTATACAACCAATGCAGTACATAAAAATTTTGTGTGAAAGGTAGACAGGTACTCACATGTAATGCCAATGTTCATATTTGCCACAATGGGAGCCACTAAGCGTGGTATGGAGAAGTACATAGGTGAATGTTTGTAAAAACACAGGAGAGGTAGCCACTAAAAGTGGAAGGCTTGCTGGGATGACCTCAGAAGGTTACAGGGTCCAATACAGGGCTTGGGCATAGACCCAGGTCTTGTAGCAGGCAAAACTGAGCCAGGCAGTGTATGGCTGTAAAGATAGAGTATAGGCATGAGAGTAATGGGGGTAATTGTAATAGAGGTGCATATGCAGCCCTGTAAGCAGAACGCTGTTATTACCTGGATAAGAATCGCTTGGAGTAAGGGATCAGTCAGCTCTGGATCATCAGCAGCATGTACTGAGGCCATCTCATGTGTAGGTTTATAGGTACTAGTCTAATGGCAATCAGCTGGGTGAGAGTATGGGTATTAAGCTGAAAGATAAGCTGATTGGCTGTTTGTCTGTGAGAAAAAGGCGCCTGAAGCGCCATAGGTGTATCTCCATTGAGGACCTCTGACGGGGCGGCGCCGGGCGTGAGCGCGGCATGACGGCAGGGTCACGTCCGGCGTCGTGACGTCACCGACGCGGGAAAGAGCCGCTGACGACCTGATGCGCTCCACTGTGGAGCGCAAACAGGAAGTGGACCGGCGGTAATTGTCCATACAACAGCGGGAGTTTGGCGCATGCGCAAAACGAAGGCTGCGCATGCTTGCCAAGTCTTACCCGCGCCGGGTAGCCGAACTGAGGAAAAGCAAGCTAGTATGTCTAGTATACACAGCAATGTTGAGTATAATTGTTTGAGTGGCAATGAAATAGGAAAACATGTGTGGTACCTGAAATATAGATAATGATAGATATAGTGTATGGTTCTTTATGGTATGTGACGTTGGATAGAGTGGACATATCACAGGTTACAACAAATATTGCAAAATACACATTTGACACATAAACTATAATCTTTGTCAAATGTGTATTTTGCAATATTTGTTGTAACCTGTGATATGTCCACTCTATCCAACGTCACATACCATAAAGAACCATACACTATATCTATCATTATCTATATTTCAGGTACCACACATGTTTTCCCATTTCATTGCCACTCAAACAATTATACTCAACGTTGCTGTGTATACTAGACATACTAGCTTGCTTTTCCTCAGTTCGGCTACCCGGCGCGGGTAAGACTTGGCAAGCATGCGCAGCCTTCGTTTTGCGCATGCCCCAAACTCCCGCTGTTGTATGGACAATTACCGCCGGTCCACTTCCTGTTTGCGCTCCACAGTGGAGCGCATCAGGTCGTCAGCGGCTCTTTCCCGCGTCGGTGACGTCACGACGCCGGACGTGACCCCGCCGTCATGACGCGCTCACGCCCGGCGCCGCCCCGTCAGAGGTCCTCAATGGAGATACACCTATGGCGCTTCAGGCGCCTTTTTCTCACAGACAAACAGCCAATCAGCTTATCTTTCAGCTTAATACCCATACTCTCACCCAGCTGATTGCCATTAGACTAGTACCTATAAACCTACACATGAGATGGCCTCAGTACATGCTGCTGATGATCCAGAGCTGACTGATCCCTTACTCTAAGCGATTCTTATCCAGGTAATAACAGCGTTCTGCTTACAGGGCTGCATATGCACCTCTATTACAATTACCCCCATTACTCTCATGCCTATACTCTATCTTTACAGCCATACACTGCCTGGCTCAGTTTTGCCTGCTACAAGACCTGGGTCTATGCCCAAGCCCTGTATTGGACCTTGTAACCTTCTGAGGTCATCCCAGCAAGCCTTCCACTTTTAGTACTTTTCAAGTGTCTATCTCCACCCCAAGCATCCCTCAGGGGTATTGGCCAGTTGAGTTATTTTGAGGGGACAGTAATATATATATTTTTCTAATGGCTGTGTGTTGAGTTATTTTGAGGGGACAGTAAATTTACACTCTTATACAAGCTGTACACAAAAAAATGTGTCCGTAGCAGACACAAAATAAGAAGAGACACATGCTTTTTTGTCCCTCTTGGCCTGTTCTCTGCCTTAAGGACTGCATCCATCGCTACCACACCCTAGTGGAGTATTAGTATAGGGTACAGCATGGCACAGTCTAGGGCACAGATTCACACAGGGTCTTGAAAAATGTTAGATAGTCAGGAAACTGTCATTCACATTGCATTCTGAGAGACCCTAACCTGGAAAGTTAAAAAAAATTTACAGTTACAGAAAAGTTACAAAATAAAAAGTAAAAAAAAGCCAGAAATAGTTGTCATTTTATTGAGTTATGTTCTGTGCTTTATTGTTAACCAGTGTTTGTTTTATTTTTAATGCCATTCAGCTGCAGCACTGATCTGTTTATTCTGACAGCAGCAGGGTTTGCTTTCAGAATACATACGTCAGTTATTGCAGCGCTGTAGGAGGAGATTTCTCCACCGCAGTTAAAAAAAGAGCGTATATGCCCAAGCATGGGGTGGACGGTGGGCGGATCACCCCTATGCTTTGGCATATATATTTTAAGTTTTTTTGTCACAGATTGCAATAAAAAAATTTGTTGTTTTATTGAGTGAATGTTTTATTGTTACTGTGTTTTATTGTTAACCGTTGTTTGCTTTGCAGGAAAGCCATTCAGCTGCAGCACTGATCTGTTTATTCTGACAACAACAGGGTGTGCTTTCAGAATACATACACTATATTGTCAAAAGTATTGGAAAACCTGCCTTTATAAGCACATGAACTTTAATGACATCCCAGTCTATAGGAATGTTGTACCATTGGTGAGCATTGGTGAGGTCAGGCACTGATATTGCATGAGAAGGCCTGGCTCATAGTCTCTACTCTAATTCATCTCAAAGGTGTTCTATTGGGTTGAGATCAGAACTGTGCAGGCCAGTCAAGATCCTCCACCCCAAACTCTCTCATCCATATCTTTATAGACCTTGCTTTGTGCATTGGTGCGCAGTCATGTTGGAACAGGAAAGGGCCATCCCCAAACTGAATGAATTTGTGCAAAAATAGTTCTCTTCACTAGAACTAAGGAGCCAAGCCCAACCCCTGAAAAACAACCCCACACCATAATTCCCCCTCCACCAAATGATTTGGACCAGTGCACAAAGCACTGTTATATTGTTATCCAATATAATATTGTGACACTCAGGGCCATTATCTGTGTTGTAGAAGCAAGGAGAAAGAAATATAAAAAACATACAATTTATTAGTAGCAAAAAATAGAGTTCACACAGACATGTATGTCACAATACATAAAAACAATAATGGTGCAAATACAAAATCACTGTGTATTGAATATGCACCAGGGATGAATGCAGATACAAAAATGTCTTCATGTACCGATGAGTTTTGCCAATTTTTGCTTTATCAGGCTTCATGAAAACCAAAAGCACTCATCTGTAAAGAGACAATAACATTACATACTATACATAATATGAAATTTTATCCATTGTCGTACCTCCCAAAATTATGAATTCACCGTACGAGACCCACCTCAACACAAAATAGCGCCGGCACAGTGACTCCCTGGGGGAGCTCTGGAACATAGGGGGAACCCTCCTCAATGTGAAATGTACCACAACTGATTCCTAACTGGAGAGAAAAACCTTTGATGTAACATCCACCCTATATGGATACTAAAGGAGCATTTTATATATATATATATATATATATATATATATATATATATATTGTGGGAAGATTAGCTCGTGGGCATCACCTTTTCTGAATGACAGTCAGCAACCAGGCACTTTCTTAAAAATATGGCGGATGCCAGGTTTATTTACAGTGGTTTTCAAAATAAAACAAAACAGTAAATTAAATCCTTGCTGTCCGGCGCTAACTAAACAAATAATCTCCTCTCTATACAGTGCAGGGCTGGTCCACGTCACCCACAAAACATGAGGTAAAGCAAACCTTTTCAGTCCAATATGCAGAGCTCCTCTCACTCAGGTTCCTTCCTGAGTCTCAATACCAGAGCCCTGCTGTGTTCTCTTCCTGGTTATTTTAAAGTCCAGCTGACTGTGGACTCCAGTGGACCAGAACATCCGGACCGGAACCCAGCCCGCCACAGAGGCCAGAAAACCCGGGCCGGATTCTGGTTCAGTCCCTTACAATGTAACAAATGCGAGGTGAAATGTACCTATGATCTTGTATCTCACCTGGCATACCATCAGAATATATATATATATATATATATATATATATATATATATATATATATATATATATATATATATATATCCCTCTCATGTGTAAACGAAAGGGAAAGGAGAAAGAGATAAAAGACGATAAAAAGGGGGGGAGGGGGTGAAGAAAGAATTAGAGAAGGAGAGAAAGTGAGGGAGGAAGGGAAAAAAGAAAGGGGGAAAGGGAAAGGAAGGGAATGAAAAGGGTAAGGGAATGGGGTAAAGAACGAAAAAATTCTGAAACAAGAGGTATGAATAAAGGAATAGGAGGGAAATGAAACCAACAGATCATATGATATACAGTATCATCAGATAATCATATATACTTGAATTATGTATATACAGTATATGTAGAACAGGTTCTAGAGGCATATTCCCCGTAATAAAGCAAAATCATACCTTGTGTGGACCTCTGAGCAGTTAAAATACTATATATCCACTTAATTTGAAGGATTAAGAGCAATTTAAGCTACAGTTTTATAATCAATAAGTAAGAAACCTGCAACATATATCAAGACTATAGTAGGTCATTTAAAATTGGCAGCGATATATCAGTTTAAGATATATCTCAGACTTATGCATAAATACACTCACTAGAAAGTCTCTGAATAACTTCACAGCCATCCAAACTAAAGGTAATTATCCCATGGATACTTCACATGTGTAGGTAGAATTGCATCCATTCAGCCCTAATAATGAGCACCATTATTACAATGCTGCATCACACTAAGTGTATGTCAATCATCCATGTTATAATCCAAAAGTGCAGCGCTTAATGACAAGAAGATTTCAGTCAATTCTGATGAGACAAAAGGACCCTCCACCGCTTCAGATATGTCAGAGGTAAATAGCCACCCAAGTGTGTCAATTCAGCTTACCAGATGGTAGATAAAACAGGCATCAGAATATCCAACAACCCAATTGTCAGTACCGAACAATATCCAAGGCTGTATGTATCACTGCGAGATCACCTTGTCTCATCCTTGTATGCCAGGGTCAGTAGGTCTCAGATGATATGAATCATATATCTCCCAAAGCATGGAAAGGAAGGAGTATCAAAACATAGTGAATTAACCTAAAAAAATTAACCTAAAAAAGCAACACTTTATTTGGTAATGCACTTACATTTAGGAAGTAAGGGTAAAACTTCAAAAAAATATATAGTATCCACAATTCATATCATCTGAGACCTACAGTTACAGATATATGCAACAGTAACAGAAACAGTTATCAGCAATAAAAATACAGACTATGCAGGCATTGAAATGACCAAGGTTGGTAAAGGCATAGGCATTCAAAGGAGTCCATGAATCCAAAGAGGTCACAGTTCTGTTAACTAAAACGTATATAAGCGGCAAACAACGGTTAATGCCTTGCATAATAGCATAAGAGGTATTTGCAGGTTGAACATATTTCGTAAGAAAAGTAAATGATGAAGAGCAAGGATATTGAAGGGGAATGGGGGTAGTATGTAGAGGGAAGTGACGGTATGCTTTATTCGCTTCTAATACGGTGTCGCGACCCATCCACCCCGTGAGGGATCTTGTTGTGGATGGGTGCGATAAGTGATCATACTTATGTGATCAAAAGTAAGGGCAAAAAAAAAAAAATCAGACGTCCATGCTCCCAGGCCAGTACACACATCCAGTCCGCCTCAGAGGCGAACGGACATACTGCACAAATTAATAGAGCCACCCTGGTGGTAACTCAGTCCAATAACAGCATGGCCGAAGCCATAGTGTGGGCCAAACGTCTGCACAGGGATTTAAACTGCGCCTGCACCTCCGCCATGGAAATATGCCTCATACAGTGAATTCATATATGACAACAGAAAACAGCAAAAACAAAAACAAAACACAATTGTCATTATAATAATAGAGTATTATCACATATATATGTAAAATATATCCATCGATCTAGCCATGATAGAACTTATCCAGACCACTGGACATAATCCACATATGCCGGATAGCACAGATGACTCAATTATAACAGAACCTCGTAGAAAAGATTTGAAGCTTAGCATATCATTGCGGCCAGGGGGGTGGTAGTTTTGAGATGATAAATCAATTTCACCTCTCTACATAGTACTTTTTGATCCAAATTCCCCCCTCTTGAATCTTCAGGAATTTTTTCCTACACCGCAAAATGTAATTAATGACTCATCATAATTGTGTCGCAACATAACATGACCCCCAATAGGTGTATGTAGTTGCTCATTTTTAATATACCAAATGGGGTCAGAGATCCTTTACCAAAAGGGTCCAATAGTTTTGCCCACGTAGAAGGCACCACATGGGCAAAACATAATATAGACTACACCTCATGTTTGTCATTTAATATGTTTTTTAACCGTCGAGGTCCTGCCGTTTGGTAACCTAAAGGAGGAACATGCTAGCACACATGGGTAGAATGAACATCTTCCACATTTTGATATCCCAGGACTATCCTCATTAATAGATCCATGACTTTTATAATGGCTCATAACTACACAATCTCTCAGTGAAGTAGATCGTCTGTAGGTAATTTGGAGAGAATTTCCAACATATTTATTTAAAGTTGGGTCACTAGTAAAGAGAGCCCAATTTTTTTGCAATATGTTTCTTATTTAAGTATGTTGGTTGGAGTGGTATGGAGGTGGTAATGAGCCTGACCGTATCTTTTTTGGTCTTTTTATTTTGGCTAAATAATAATTCTTGTCAAGTTTTAAGTTTTTCTTTGTTGAATGCCTTACTTAATGTAGTTTTAGTGTAGCCCCTTGTTAATAATCGACTACATCATTTATTGGCTTCTATTTTGAACATATCATCATTGGAGCAATTGCGTCTCAGTCTTAAATACTAAGAATATGGAATACTGTTGATAAGTGGTCGTGGATGCGCACTATCAACATGTAATATCGTATTACCTGCAGTCAGTTTTCAAAACAATTGATCCATCTTTATGCAAAATTAGGGTTGTGACTAAGAAGTCAATTTTATTTTATTATTAACCGTTGTTTGCTTTGCAGGAATGGCATTCAGCTGCAGCACTGATCTGTTTATTCTGACAGGAAAAGGTTGTGCTTTCAGAATACATATGTCAGTAATTGCAGTGCTATAGGAGGAGATTTCTCCATCGCATTTAAAAAAAGTCAGTGGGTGCATCACCCCGTGCTGCATAATTTTTTATTTTTTATCACCTTTTTCTCTCACCAGAGATTTTTTCATCTACATAAGTGGATGTGCATGGTGGAATCTGTCAGGTTCTTTTTTTTTATTCAGCCCATGAGCTGAACGGAAAAAAAAAAGAACATTGCATGTATGTCCATCATTAGAAGTGAGTGGATTCAGGTTGGTATATTCTAATAGTGGGCATACCACACACTTTTTCTGGCTGAGATTTCTTCATCCATATCAATCAATGTGAATGGAGGAATATGTTAGGTTCTCTTTTTTTGTTCAGCCCACAGACTGCATGAAAAAGAAGAACATTACAATATATGCCCAACACGGACCAGCGATGTACTGGTACATCGCTTGACTTTGGGAAGTTATACCAGGATGATTCCTGCAGGTGTAGGCATCATCTTGGTATCATTTTTTTCAGCCGGCGGTTAACTTTCATGTAAAATAAATCTTGGCTGCTAATTAGCCGCTAGATTGCTTTTACAAACAGTGGGAGGGGACTCCCCCCTTCTGCCACCTTCCACAGTTTTCTTGGGCTCTCCTATTCCACCCGCGCCTCGAGTCGATTCATTTCGCAATTGCAGCTGATCAGAGACCGGATTTTTTTTAAATGAAAGGGATAGAGTAAAAATAAAATAAAAAATACAAATAAATAATAAAAAAACAAAATAAAGCACCCCTGTCCCCCTGCACACAAAGCAAACGCAAGCACCGGTCTCATGTTGTATGTAAACAGTAATTGCACCATGAATGTGGGCTATCACAACAAATGTCATATCAAGGGCAGTAATTCTAGCACTAGGCCTCCTGCGTAAGTCTAAAGTGGTAACCTGTAATGACTTTTAAAAATGTACGTAGTTTGTCGCTGCTGCACAGGCGTGCGCAATTTTAAAGCCAATGTCATGCTTGGTATCTATTTACTCTACGTAAGATCATCTTTTATTTTTCTCCAAACAATTGGGCACTATATTGTGTTTTTGTGCATTAAAATTCAAAAAAGTGTATTTTTTCTATATAATGTGACAAAAAAAATACACCCACCATTTTATTCTGTAGGGCCTCTGCTTTAAAGAAAAAAAGAACAAAAAAAATATATATATATATATATATATATATATATATATATATATATATATATATATATATATATATATATAAAATGTTTGGGAGTTGAAAGAAGCAGCAGAATGGATTTTGGGGTGTAATTCCACATATACACATGGCATGTGTGAGCAATATATCAGTTAGTTGACAACTTTGTGTAAAAAAAAAAAAAAAAAACACATTTGTGACAAAAAACAAAATCTTCTATGGGCTCAACATGCCTCTCAGCAAGTTCCATGGGGTGTCTACTTTCCAAAAAGGGGTAATTTGGGGGGGGGGGGTTGTACTGCCCTGGCATTTTAGCACTTCAATAAATGTGATAGGCAGTCAGAAAGTAAAAGCTGCTTAAATGGCAGTATATATGCCAAAGTTTGTATATGCTATAACATTTGCGCAAACCAATCAATATACGCTTATTGGGATTTTTATTACCAAAGACATGTAGCTGAATACATTTTGGCCTAAATTAATGCCAACATTTGAGTTTATTGGATATTTTTTATGAGAAAAAGTAGAAAATATTGTTTTTTTTTTTTTTCAAGATTTTCGGTCTCGGTTTATCGCAAAAAATGGAAATTCCAGTGATGATCAAATACCACCAAAAGAAATCTCTAATTGTGTGAAATAAGGACATACATTTTGTTTGGGTACAGTGTTGCATGGCCACGCTATTACCAGTTAAAATAGCGCAGTGCCATATAGCAAAAAAATGCTCTGGTCAGGAAAGGGGTAAAACCTTACGGAGGTAAAGTGGTTAATGAGACACCGTAACCTTGCCCATTCAGGACATAGTAAACATGTCTTAGTAAAGACCCCCCAACCACTGAAAGAGTTAGGGCCAGTAGACACTAGTGTGGGCTGGTGTCCTGTTTGCCAAGCGGTGAGGAGTAGAGTGATGTGCTGTTTGCATTTTCTTGTTATTTTTAACTGTATTGATAATGTACAAAGCTCAAGTCTCTGAACTGCAATGTGTTGTGCCACACTGCATCAAATTGGTCTGCATGGCTGTCATCACAGCAGGAAGCATCTTCTAAAGATGATGCACAAGAAAGCCTGCAAACAGTTTGCTGAAGACAAGCAGACTTAGGACATGGATTACTGGAACCATGTCCTGTGGTCTGATGAGACCAAGATAAACTTTGGTTCAGATGGTGTCAAGCATGTGTGGCAGCAACCAGGTGAGGAATACAAAGACAGGTGTGTCTTGCCTACAGTCAAGTATGGTGGTGGGAGTGTCATGGTCTGGGGCTGCATGAGTGCTGCTGGCACTGGGGAGCTACAGTTCATTGAGGGAACCATGTATGCCAACGTGTACTGTGACATACTGAAGCAGAGCATGATTCCCTCCCTTCCGAGACTGGGCCGCAGGGCAGTATTTCAACATTATAATGACCCCAAACACCTCCAAGACGACCACTGCTTTGCTAAAGAAGCTGAAGGTAAAGGTGATTGACTGGCCAAGAATGTCTCCAGACCTAAACCTTATTGAGTATCTGTGGGGCATCCTCAAACAGAAGGTGGAGGAGCACAAGGTCTCTAACATCCACCAGCTCCTTGATGTTGTCATGGAAGAGTGGAATAGGACTCCAGTGGCAACCTGTGAAGCTCTGGTGAACTCCATGCCCAAGAGGGTTAAAGCAGTGCTGGAAAATAATGGTGGCCACACAAAATATTGACACTTTGAGCCCAATTTGGACATTTTTACTTAAGGGTGTACTCACTTTGTTGCCAGGGGTTTAGACATTAACCTATTCCCATCCTGCATATAGTCAAATGATGGCCGCAAGGTGGCTCTCTCAAACTGGGTGCCCATCATATGATGTCCTCGGCTTCCCGGCCACGTCACTCGGGAGCCTATGCGCGTGCCTGGTGGCCTGATGTCCGCCGGGCACCCGGGATTGTTGGTCGCAGAGCAGGGACATGGATCTGTGTGTGTAAACACACAGATCCATGTCATGTCAGGGGATAGGAGACCGATCATGTGTTCCCAGTACAGAAGAACACTGATCGGTCACCTCCCCCAGTCAGTCCCCTCCCCCCACGGTTAGACTCACTCCCTAGGTAACACATTTAACCCCTTGAGCGCCCCCTGCCAGTGACATTTATACAGTATATACGCTCATTGCAAATTTCTTTTACCACAAATATGTAGAAGAATACATATCGGTCTAAACTGAGGAAGACATTTTTTTTTTTTAATTGGGATATTTGTTATAGCAAAAAGTTAAAAATATTGTGTTCTTTTTTCAAAATTGTAACCTTTTTTTTGTTTACAGCGCAAAAAATAATCAAAAAATTATCAAATACCACCAAAAGAAAGCTCTATTTCTGGGAAAAGAAATTATTAAAATGTTATATGGGTACAGTGTTGTATGACTGCGCAATTGTCATTCAAAGCGTGACAGCGCTAAAAGCTGAAAATTGACCTGGGCAGGAAGGGGGTGAAAATGCCCTGTATTGAAGTGGTTAATGGCTGTGTGTTGAGTTATTTTGAGGGAACAGCAAATTTACACTGTTATACAAACTGTACACTCACTACTTCATTGTAGCAAAGTGCATTTCTTCAGTGTTGTCACATGAAAAGATATAATAAAATATTAGTCACTTTTGTGAGATACTCTGTGTGTATATATATATATATATATATATATATATATATATATATATATATATATATATATATATATATATATATATATATATGTGTGTGTTAGGCAGTTATACACAGGCTTCCAGCAAACATGCAGGGACTGAAAACATTTAAGCCTGTAAACATTGCATGCAAATAATTAGGTTAAGTTTTCTTTAAATAATTAAGTTTTGCCTGGAATTTTGAGTACATATAATCTCTACAAGTTAAGGATAATTTCAGCTCTGCTTTCACATGTCATACTAGAATATTCAATCACTTAATTATATGTAATGCAATCTTCTAATTTATGGGTGACATGATATAGGTAGGCCTGTTTTGTATGTAAAGTAACCAATCTTACCTTCCTTTTTATACATACATACATATTATTCATTTTCTATGACAGCATTATCATACCCAGATTGAATTTAATTATTTTGATGAGTTTTGCTATGCTTAAACTGCTAACAATTTATTTTTTTGTTTTTGTAATATTTCATGTTATTGTTTAAAACTCGGGGGAATGTATTTTAACTAGAATTCACACCAAAGAAGCTCACTTTCTTTTCAGCTATAACAAGAAAATTTGTTGAAATCTCATTTGTTTGTACCAGACCAAATTCATCTGACATCTAAGAAAACCTCATATTGTTTTTAGCTTCGAAGATGGTTTCTATTTTTTAACCTTGTTATAAACACACTGCTTTAAATACACTAATATATTTTTGTGGGTCTGATTTTAACATTTAATGCCAGCTAGACATGTTTAAAAACATTCCTCTTCCACAATTACTGTTCAGACTCTATATGGAATGTTTTATTCAGTTAACTAGAAATTCTCTGTTAGTAGGGGGAATTATAGATAAGCTACTGCAGCCTGTTTTATGGTGTATAGTTCTCGAAGGATCAACATAAGTGAGTTCACATTTTAATCCGTCTTTACCAACAGATGGTTTGGATAAAATCTATTAGTTTCATTAGTGCAAATGTTTTTATACAGAGTTGCCTGTTATTAACATACTGCCTTAGGGCCTGGAGTGAACAATTGCAAGAGTGTAGAATGTTTGCCAAACCCTTTAAAACTTTAATCAGCATAATTGCTATCAAATAAAACATGGCATTGTAATGTAATTCAAATCTTCACAGACAGAATTTATGGCACTTGGTTTAATTACTTAGTATTTATTTATTAAACAAGAAATGATCATTATTTTTTTTTTATAATCCTACTTCCCTTCTAAACACTAGATAAATAATGTGTTTTCATAGAGACATTTACAAAGTGTATATTAAGTCTGCATGTTGTATTAGTATTACATTCTCGATTTTATAATCTGCAGCACATCATTTATGAGCAGCACAGCACTGCTGCAGTACCTTATAGGTCTACGGGATGTATAAAATCACATAGTTTTAATACATGTGTTATACCTTAAATTGTAAACCCAACATTTATTTTAAATTTTTTTGGATAGAGTAAAGAATGGGTTATAGTTTTTTGTGTTTCATTGGGAAGAATTGCCTTTACTATTTTCCTTTATTTCCTGTCCCAGAGACACAGCAGGCAGTAAAAAGAAATTTATCGAAAATTAGGGTAAATCACCTTTTAGCATTTGTCACTGGAACAGGTATCACATTCTATTCCTGTTCCTGTGGCAACTCTTTCTCATTTTGGATTTACTGTCACTATCTGTCCTGGTGGTGTTTCTTACAGAAGGGAAACAGAGGCAGCAAAACTCAAAGTGAGGGCAAACCTTGGCACCCCAGATGTTGTGAAACTACATTTCCCATGGTGCTCAACTACTTGCAGAGTGCATGAGCATCATGGGAAATATATTTCCAAAACATCTGGGGTGCCAAGTTTCACCATTACTGTCATAGGGGTTTTAAAAATTGCTTATGATATCCAAAACTAAAAAAAAATTGGCTTTACATACTACTTAATAACACACTTCTGAAAAGCTCACTTTTTGATTAATTCAAATACAGGGTATACAGTGAACAGATATTTCCAATAGTCATAGGGAGAGTCTAGATAACACTAGACATCTACTGCTCATCAAAAGCGTATTTTCCAAAATGTACATGTTCTAATATAGTTTGTTGTGGATGTGAAACACTTATCTAGCAGGCTGTTCACGTTTATCACATATACATAATGTTTGTATTCACAGAAGTCTAGGGTTGCGCACACAGCTTTTAAAAACATTTTTTTTTGCATGTTCTGATATAAGTCTCAACCAGTGGGGAGGTCTAACCTGCACTGATTTGTGTGTATTTTAGGTATACAGGGTTTATGTGGGTGTGGGTGTCTGAGTGTTTAGTTACAAATAATATGCTTTTACCTTAGAGTGATTGTAAAATAAGGCTTACCTATAGATAGCATAAATATCTCCTAAACGTGCGCCGTTTAGGAGATATTTCACTTGTAGTGCACCAATGTCGTCATTGGCGCATGCGATGTGAAGAAACGGAACTCCGTGCTATTTCTTCCCTAGCGTGTGCCATGAATGACGGCTCCTGCGCACATGCGTGGGAGTGACTTCACATGGCTCTGGCCAGTCACAGAGCCAGAGTCCGCGGCCTCGGAAGGAAGAGGGGCGAAGATGGACACGGCCTGCAGGGGACGTTTGCAGGTAAGTGTCACATAATTGTCAGGGCTGGGCTCAGCCCTTCCTTCTCTCTAAGCTGGCTCGTCAGTCCTGTCTACTTAAGCCATCCAGCCCAGATGATCTCTGTCTTTGCCTTGGTCAACATCACACAGACTATCTCCTGCGTTCCTGTTAAAGATTTGCTTGGGTGACATTCCTTCTGGCTCCAGATCCTGCTTGCTGTTCCACTACGCTGATCTCTGGCTTCCTGACTTTCTGGCTTGTCTGACTATCCATTTTGGTTACCGAACTTTGGCTATGTTTTGACTACGTTTGTTCTACTTACTTTTATTATTAAATAGTGAGATTTAACTGTACTTCTCGGTCTGATTCATGGTTTCCGACAGTAGGCGAAGGCCATGAATTCAGAAGATGCAGTCAATCCACTTGTTGGTAATATTTTTTCCAGATTGGATGAGCAGGATCACCGCATGGATCAGTTTGCCATGGCGTTACAAACGCTCCTAAGTCACACGGCTCACCTGGAACCTCCCACTGGGGCTGCTCAGGTACAACCTGTGTTTCAGGCCATCCCTGTTCCAGTCTCTCTGCAGGCACCCACCTCGAGTATTACATTAAGATGTCTGGTTCTGCTCCGGTTCCCCAGTGATTTGGGGGCGATCCAGTCCAATGCAGAGGGTTTCTCAACCATGTTGAGATATATTTTGAGATGCTGCCCCAGGTGTTTCCCACAGACAGAAGCAAAGTAGGTTTCGTGATATCAACTACCTGTTGTCTTGAGTTACCCTGAGTTTGTGGCTTCTTTTGAAAAGGGTATTTGACGTTCCCACACACTTCGCTTTTGCTGCCAAGCACCTCATGTCCATCAAACAGAGTATGAGAACTGTTGCCGATTACGCCATTAAATTCCGTACGCTGGAAGCAGAGGCTGCTTGGAACAATGAGGCCCTCATGGCAGGCTTTTTCTCATGGTCTCTGTCACGATCAGGGGTCAGGCTCGAAGACCAATTGCTATAGCGGTTGCAGGACTACCACTAACCAGCAGGATAGTTAAACAGGCAGTCACCCTGGCAGATGACACAGGCTCACCTGAGGTGCGGAGTCTAAGTACTAACCAGTGTTCACCAGAGCTCCTGATGGTGGAGATGGATTTAGCTGCATGTTAGTACCAGGTCGCGGCCCTCAGGAATCGCCCCACCAGGAGGTGAGTAAGCCGGGGTTCAGTAGCGGATGAGCAGGTAAGTATCAATCAGAAGCGTGGTCAGTAAACAAGCCAAAAGGTCGGTAACGAGTAGTTGCAGGTTGGGATCAGGCAGAAGCGTAGTCGAGGAACAAGCCAAGGGTCGATAACGAGCAGTAGCAAATATGAATGGCAGCAGGGAAGACAGGAGCGAAATACAGGCTGGAGATAGCACAATATTCTGGCAAGGAGGAAGTGCAGAGACATGGCTTATATCAGGAAGTTCGTGGGAGGAGCAAAGAGTTCAAGGTTCAGCTGACATCAAGATACAAGGCAGGGTTGTCTAAAGGATCTGACAAGGCGCTGTCCAGCATCTCAGGTAGCTCAGTGAGAAGACTCATTGCCAAACACAGCTGAGGTCCCAGGTTCAAGTCCAGGTCCTAACAGTCTCTTGGATACCATCAAGGATGAGATAGCAGCCCGAGATATACCCACTGAGCTGGAGAAGTTGATCACCTTTGCCATCCTCATTGACTCCAGACTCCGAGAAAGACTCTTTTTTAAGGAGCGCTTGCGGAAGCCTCCTGTACATTTGTCTCCAAGCTTTGCAGCCCCACCCTTGCCTCCCATGCCTCCTGGTACCGCTGACCTTAGGTGGGGTTATTTCGTCCCCAGTTATCCAGAAGGATAAACCCCTGGTTTTGGTTACCCTTTCTTGGGCTGAGTCGTGTGTCGAGATACAGGCTCTAATCAATTCTGGGGCTGCAGGCCTGTTCATTGATGCTGCCTTTGTATCGAAGCATTCGATTCCGCTGCAGCTGCGTGAATCTCCACTTACCATTGAGGCTCTTGACGGGAGACCTCTACAGCCTGCCCATGTGACTCATGAGACGTTTCCGTTGTCTATGGCCGTAGGGGCTCTTCACCATGAGATAATCCAATTCCAAGTTATTTCCTCACCTAAGTTTCCACTGGTTATCCTTGGTTACAGAGGCAAAAGCCCTCTTTTGATTGGCTCTGTGCTGAGGTTCTCTCCTGTTTAACACAATGCAGTAATACATGCTTCCAAAGGTAGCCAAGGTCCTCTGCACCTCTTCACTCTCCTCCCTGCCGGAGGAGTCCTGAAATTTTAGCAATGTCTTTGACAAAGGTCAAGCCGGTAGTTTGCCTCCACACCGGTCATATGATTGTGCAATTGAGCTTCAACCTGGTGCCATACCCCCTCGTGGCCGTTTACCCTTTTTCGGTCTTGGAGGATAAGGCCATGGAGGAGTATGTTGCAACCTCACTTTCTCAAGATTTCATCCGCAAATCCTCGTCTCCTGCTGGTGCTGTTTTTTTCTTTGTGAAGAAGAGTGGTGAACTGAGACCTTGTATTGATTATAGGGGTCTCAATCGTTTCACGAATAAAAATACCTATCCGATTCCATTGATTACGGAGTTATTTGACCGTCTCAAAGGTGCAACGATTTTCATGAAGCTTGATTTGAGAGGGGCATACAATCTCGTGAGGATTAAGGAGGGCGACAAGCGGAAAACTGGGTTTAATACCAGAACAGGCCATTATAAGTACCTCATAATGCCTTTTGGCCTTTGTATCGCTCGTCAGTTTTCCAGGAATTTATTAACGATGTCCTCCGAGATTTGTTGCAGTTATGTGTGGTGGTTTATCTCAACGTATATATTTTGCAAACGCAAAACGCATATTTTGCAAGTCCCTGGAGAGCCACCACACAGATGTCTATCTTGTGCTTCAAAAACGAATGCCGCATACACACGGTCGGAATTCTCGACGGAAAAAGCTCTGATGGTTTTTCCGTCGGAATTCCGATGGAATTTCGCTCAAACTGTCTTGCCTACACACGGTCACACCAAATTCCAACGGTCTGTAACACAGCGGCATAAAACACGTTCGACAGACTATAAAAGGGAAGTTTAATGCTTCCGAGCATGCTTTGAATTGTTTCCGAGCATGCGTCGGAATTTTGCGTGTCGGAATTGCATACACACGATCGGAAAATCCGATAGAAAGGTTTTCTGTCGGAAAAATTGAGAACAGGTTCTCAATCCAAAGTCCGTCGGAAATTCCGACAGAAAAAGACCGATGGACATACACACGGAGGGAAAATCCGTTGAAAAGCTCCCATCGGACTGTTTCCATCGGAAATTCCGACCGTGTGTACGCGGCATAAGAGAGAATAATCGGTAAACAATCTGTAAACTGGAGAAGTGCAAATTCCATCGTGAACAGGTTAAATTCCTGGGTAATGTAATTTCCACTGCTGGTTTTTCGATGGACCCAGAGAAACTTTCAGCAGTCCTACAGTGGCCCCGACCCATGGGTTTACGTCCTC
The DNA here is from genome assembly GCA_028564925.1 of Lithobates sylvaticus. Lineage (NCBI taxonomy): Eukaryota > Metazoa > Chordata > Amphibia > Anura > Ranidae > Lithobates > Lithobates sylvaticus. Next base: position 123,136,603 of record CM053030.1, on the reverse strand, counting down.
TGCAGCGTTTTCCTTGGCTTTGCTAACTATTAGCAGAAGTTTATTCGTAACTTCTCGTCTCTGGTCAAGCCCCTGACTGATATGACCAGAAAGGACGGTAACCCACAGAGTTGGTCTCTGGAGTCCATTAAGATCTTTGAGAGTCTCAAGGTTGCCTCTTTTTTTTTTATCCTTGAGGTTGATGCTTCTGAGACTGGAGTTGGCGCCCTTCTGTCCCAACGTCCTACCTCTGAGAGCACTATGCATCCTTGTGGCTACTTTTCCAAGAAATTGTCACCTGCGGAGCGCAATTACGAGATTGGTAACAGAGAGCTGTTAGCGATCATTTTAGCCCTGAAAGAATGGAGACATCTCCTCGAAGGTACCACTGTGCCGTTGACAAAATTCTTGCTGCTCAGGTCCATGCTCCTTCTGAGAAACCTTGTGACCGCTGCTTTGTCCCAGAAAGTCTCTGTACTTCCGTGCTCCAGACTTACCATTCTCCCAAGGCTGCTGGCCACCCTGGGAAGAATCAACTCTTTTGGGCCAGTTCCCAACAATTCTGGTGCACTAGTCTACGTGCTGATGTAACCGCCTTCGTAGCTGCCTGTTCCGTGTGTGCTCAGAGTAAGACTCCACGACACCTTCCAGTGGGCCTCCTACAACCCATACCCAATGGAGAGAGGCCCTGGACCCACCTGTCTATGGATTTCATTGTGGAGTTACCCAACTCCCAGGGCAACACAGTTATCCTTATGGTGGTCGACTGGTTCTCGAAAATGTCTCGTATTCTTAGTAAGAAGTTTCTCCAGATCCTGCTTGCTGTTCCACTACACTGATCTCTGGCTTCCTGAATTTCTGGCTTGTCTGACTATCCATTCCGGTTACCGAACTTTGGCTATGTTAATACTACGTTTGTTCTATTTACTTTTAATTTTTAAACAAGTGTGATTTAACTGTACTTCTATCTCGATCTGATTCATGGTTTCTGACAATAATGGGCTAGTATGCATTGCATACTAGACCATTATGCTTTTAATTTGCAGGGTTTGCAGGGAGCAAAAGAGGAAGTAAAACCCATCAGGGTTTACTTCCTCTTTAACCACTTGACCACTGGGCACTTAAACACCCTTAATAACCAGACCAATTTTCAGCTTTCGGTGCTCTCACACTTTGAATGACAATTACTCATTCATACAACACTGTACCCATATGAAATTTTTGTCCTTTTTTTCACACAAATAAAGCTTTCTTTTGGTGGTATTTAATCACCTCTGGGTTTTTTATTTTTTGCGCTATAAAAGAAAAATTACTGAAAATTCAGTAAAAAAATGAATTTTTCTTCGTTTTTGTTATAAAATTTAGCAAATTTGTAATTTTTCTTGATAAATTTTGGCCAAAATTTATACTGCTACATATCTTTGGTAAAAATAAGTACAAATTGGGGTATATTATTTGGTCTTTGTGAAAGTTATAGAGTCCACAAGCTGTGGTGCCAATATCTGAAAATTGATCACACCTGAAGTACTGACGGCCTATCTCATTTCTTGAGACCCTAACATGCCAGAAAAGTACAAATACCCCCCAAATGACCCCTTTTTGGAAAGAAGACATTCCCAGGTATTTAGAACGAGGCATGGTGAGTTTTTTGAAGTTGTCATTTTTTCCCACAATTCTTTGCAATATCAAGATTTTTTTTAATTTTTTTTTTTTTTCACAAAATTGTCATATTAGCAGGTTATTTCTCACACACAGCATATGCATACCACAAATTACACCCCAAAACACATTCTGCTATTACTCCTGAGTACGGCGATACCACATGCGTGAGACTTTTACACAGCGTGGCCACATACAGAGGCCCAACATGCAGGGAGCACCATCAGGTGTTCTGGAGCACCCAGGACAATTCTGACATTTCTCTCCTACATGTAAAAATCATCATTTATTTGCTAGAAAATTACATAGAACCCCAAAATATTATATATGTTTTTTTAGCAAAGACCCTAGAGAATACAATGGCGGTCGTTGCAACTTTTTATCTAGCACGGTACTTGCGCAGCAATTTTTCGAACGTGTTTTATTTGGAAATAAAATGTTTTGTGCTTTACAAAAAACAAAACTGTAAATTTAGCCCAATGTTTTTGCATAATGTGAAAGATGAAGTTACGCCGAGTAAATAGATACCCAACATGTCACGCTTCAAAATTGCACACACTCGTGAAATGGCGCCAAACTTCGCTACTTAAAAATGCCCATAGGCTTTAATTTTGTTTACTGGTTACATGTTTTGAGTTACAGAGGAGGTCTAGGACCAAAATTATTGTTCTCGCTCTAACGTTCGCAGCGATACCTCACATGTGTGGTTTGAACACCGTTTTCATATGTGGGCGGGACTTACGTATGCGTTCGCTTCTGCGTGCGAGCACACGGGGACAGGGACGCTTTAAAAATATATATATATATTTTATTGTTCATTTTACTTTATTTATTTTAGTTTGACCCTTTTTTCCCCCCCCAAAAATTTTTTGATCACTTTTATTCCTATTACAAGGAATGTAAACATCCCTTGTAATAGGAATATGGCATTACAGGTCCTCTTTACAGTGAGATATGGGGTCAATAAGACCCCACATCTCACCTCTAGGCTGGAAAGCCTGAAATAAAAAAAAAAAAACGATCCTGGCTTTGATCGTAGCGAGTATCGCAGGGTATTGTTGGGTATTGCAGGGTATGGCAGAGTATCGCAGGGTATGGTGGAGTATCGCAGAGTATCGCCGGGTATTGCAGAGTATCGCAGGGTATGGTAGAGTATCGCAGAGTATCGCCGGGTATTGCAGAGTATCGCAGGGTATGGTAGAGTATCGCAGAGTATCGCAGGGTATTGCAGGGTATCGCAGGGTATCACAGGGTATGGCAGAGCATCGCAGAGTATCGCAGGGTATTGCAGGGTATGGCAGAGTATCGCAGGGTATGGCAGAGTATCGCAGGGTATGGCAGAGTATCGCAGGGTATGGCAGAGTATCGCAGGGTATGGCAGGGTATGGCAGGGTATCGCAGGGTATGGCAGAGCATCGTAGGGTATGGCAGAGCATCGCAGGGTATGGCAGGGCATCGCAGGGTATGGCAGAGTATCGCAGGGTATGGCAGAGTATCGCAGGGTATGGCAGAGTATGGCAGGGTATGGCGGGGTATGGCAGAGTATTGCGGGGTATGGCAGAGTATTGCGGGGTATGGCAGAGTATTGGGGGGTATGGCACAGTATTGGGGGGTATGGCACAGTATTGGGGGGGATGGCAGAGAATCCATCCATCCATGCTCAGCCATCCCTCCATACCCTGCAATACCCAGCAATACACTGCAGGCTATTGCTGGGTATTGCAGGGTATGGAGGGATGACTGAGCATGGATGGATGGATCGGTGGTGGCAGAGCAGGCTGTGGGCACTACAGATCCCGCCCACAGCACTGCTGCCACCGATCCCTCCCCCTTTCCTCTCATACTGTACCGATCGGTACAGAGAGAGGAGGAGAGAGGAACCGGCATCATCAAATGACGCCGGTTTGCTTACATGTGATCACTTTGACGGAGCGATCACGTGGTAAACGGCCGCGATGAGCGGCCGTTTACCGTGATCCATGATCCGCCGGGTCCTCTGGACCCGGCGATCATGGATGCTCTCGAGTGCGCGCACCAGGGGGCGCGCAAGAGCAGAATTCTGTGAGGCCGTTAATTAACGGCCTCCCAGAGTTAAGCAACCGCCCTGTAGCCGTTTTTCGGCTATGGGCCGGTTGTTAACTGGTTAAAACATTGGCTTGTATAATATTTATTATATATTTATTATATATATATATATATATATTTTATACATAAGAGGCTTGTTGCCTATAGTAGTGATATATAAAAAAAATAGGCACCAAACCAGATAGTAAAGGCAAACTTATTATATTGTCAAAACAGTACAAAAAGCCGCGCTAATTACACAAATGAAGTGGTAAGTGGCCTATACCAAAATATAAAATAAAGTCCAAAAGCAACAATGTAGTAAGTGCAGGAGAAAAAAAGTTCGTGAAAAGAATATTGAAGTGACTTTGTCTGATGAAAGTGCCAAAAATAATTTCAAAATAAATTGGTGACTTGTGCTTTGATCAACCAAAAGCAAACGTGCTCCACCACCGCTCAAAGAATGCGCTTACCAAAAGGCAAGCTCAATTAAGCCTGCAACTCAACGATGTCCTGGTGTAACCAAACCCTCAGACCTCCAGACCGAATCCAATCATCTTAAATGGATCCAAATACACTCAGTATTCCCTTGGACCGCCTCAGTGGGATGCGTCAATATGGAAATATTTTATCCTCCCGAATCCAAAGCCCAGACTCATCGATCAGCATTTAGTAGCATGGAATCATAAAAACACAGGGATGCTCCCATAGTGTAAAACCATAAATTTAATTAAATAAAAAAAATGTAAGTACTACTTACATCAAGAACGAACAAAACAGTCACAGTATTGTTTAAGAGGAAACGCCGGCCGGCTAGCAAAAACACCCGCTCTCGTTGCAGAACGTGATGACGTCAGTGCGTCAACCTCCCTACGTCTGTTTCGTCCAATGACGTCTTCTGGGGAACGGACGTAGGGAGGTTGACGCACTGACGTCATCACGTTCCGCAACGAGAGCGGGTGTTTTTGCTAGCCGGCCGGCGTTTCCTCTTAAACAATACTGTGACTGTTTTGTTCGTTCTTGATGTAAGTAGTACTTACATTTTTTTATTTAATTAAATTTATGGTTTTACACTATGGGAGCATCCCTGTGTTTTTATGATTCCATGCTACTAAATGCTGATCGATGAGTCTGGGCTTTGGATTCGGGAGGATAAAATATTTCCATATTGACGCATCCCACTGAGGCGGTCCAAGGGAATACTGAGTGTATTTGGATCCATTTAAGATGATTGGATTCGGTCTGGAGGTCTGAGGGTTTGGTTACACCAGGACATCGTTGAGTTGCAGGCTTAATTGAGCTTGCCTTTTGGTAAGCGCATTCTTTGAGCGGTGGTGGAGCACGTTTGCTTTTGGTTGATCACAGCACAAGTCACCAATTTATTTTGAAATGATTTTTGGCACTTTCATCAGACAAAGTCACTTCAATATTCTTTTCACAAACTTTTTTTCTCCTGCACTTACTACATTGTTGCTTTTGGACTTTATTTTATATTTTGGTATAGGCCACTTACCACTTCATTTGTGTAATTAGCGCGACTTTTTATACTGTTTTATCTTGTTAATGTGTGTATCCACATTTTTTTTGCTGCTGCTACTCATTATTTTTTTATGTTATTCATTTAGCCTTATTACTTCCTGTATTAGGGCATTTCATCATTTTTGCACATATTAGCGCGGTGTTTGCAACATTTTTTATTATTATATTGTCACCCAATATGGTTGGTAACTAGGCAACCATGAAATGGATTAACAATGATAATAACACATTTAGCATACAAAGTGATTAACAGTGAGTACTAGGCATAAGATGACAAAATTGAATGGTCTTCCGTTTATTTAAAAAACTCCTTTTTATAAAAAATAACAATAAAAAAAAACAATATAAAACTTCTTCAGATGAAGACGTCTATGACAAAACACGGCCGACGGAGCCACGCACATTACGCTATTACGTCACTTCCGGAAGGACGAGCAGTTGGAGCGCAGTTTGAGCGCAAGCCGCTCGCTCATAGCTCAAGCCTTCCTTGAAGCACGTTCGCTTACCCAGCTAGCCCTGCAAATAGAAATATTATAGCAGGAACGCCTAGTTGGATATACAGTCTTTTCTGGCAGTTTTTATATTGTTTTTTTTTTATTGTTATTTTTTATAAAAAATAGTTTTTTAAATAAACGGAAGACCATTCAATTTTAGAACATACTGCACTATGGGAGTTTTTTTGCTTTTCCCTCTATGAGGATTTAATCAGCATACCATCATACCTAAAGTACTTTAAACATCCTGCACACCCCAGAATTGGACCAACAGGATCTGGAGACAGGACCAGCCAGAGCGTGCAGGGGTGCAGGGAGTCGGGGAGGGGGGATTCTTGAGGGGGAGCACCCAAGTCACTCAGAGTACCTGCGAGCACAACAAGTCACTTTCCTGTGTATGTGGTCTCTAACATTGGACTCTCCTGACTCAACAAATAATTTTTTGGACTTCTTTTCTTATTATATTGATTCAGCTGTCCCCTATCCTGGACACACTTCTATATATGGCTACTACTTTCTGCCCTTATACCCGTGTATGCCTGCGTATGATACACTGGCATATCACGGATACAGTATCAGAATATAAGGACTTCCAATAACATTATTACATATTTGTTTGTTACGTATGGTATATAAGAAGATATTCCTTGCACACTGTCTAATTTAAATTTAATTTATTTTATCAGCCTATAGGCTTTGTGGTGTGGAGACTTATATACACATTGCGGCTTATTATTATATATATACTTTTTATTTGTCAATACCACTATACACGTTTTTCCTTCACTATTATATTTTTTGGCACTTTTTGGATACAGTTGCTTATGCTAAATTAATATACACATTATTGTATTACTGGCACAGGATATTGTGATGCACGTTTCTTAAAACATTATCACACACTCTTTATATGTGCGCACTTATAGGTGCATCCAGATTCTCCTGGACCTGCCTATTGATCTGGTTTATTTGGTATTTAGCTTTGGCATAGGCTGTCTATTAATTAATTTTTCTGTGCACTCTAGTCATTACTGTGATACACATAGTAGGGTAACCTACTATTGCACACATGTGCACACTCTACACTTTTAGAAAACCTTTGAACCTTTATTAGTGAGGATAACCTACTAACCACAAAGGCCCCTTTCACACAGGGCGGATCCGTATTGATCCGCCCCGTGAAGATCCGCTGCTCAGCGGGGATCACACGGCTGATCCCCGCTGAGCCGGCTAAAGACAGGGCGGTCCCTGCACGCTGTGCAGGGACCGCCCTGTCAGTTCTCCGCTCTCCTCTATGGGGGATCGGATGAACACGGACCGTCTGTCCGTGTTCATCCGATCCGCTCTGCAGACGGATGAAAAAATAGGGTTTTCCTCCGTCTGCAGAATCGGACAATTGCGGAGGCGGACGATAGCGGGTGTCAGCGGATGCTCATCTGCTGACACCCGCTATCCCATAGATATGCACGTATGTCCGTTTTTCATCCAAAAACGGATGGATGAAAAATGGACATACGGTCCGCATGTGTGAAAGGGGCCTTACCCTTATTTTTCTAGTATATATAGGGATATATTTTATATGTCATACTTCATGGTATATGTAGCGCCACTGACCTCAGTATTAATTACCCAATGCCAGTCCTAGACCAACTGGGTATGCCCTGTCCAAAAGAAAAAGAAGGATGGTAGTGGAAGAGGCAGGGAAACAAAGGGGGCTTTCAGAATAATTATGATGGGAGGAGCAGTCTTTTGAGATGTTCTTCTGTCAGCAATCATTGGGCCCTTTTTAGAGTGTCGGTGCACTTAATGACAGTTCCAGTTAACCTACATGCTGTATGGCATAGGTACAGTATAGTCTTAGCACAGGTGCAAGGTAGATGTGGTTCAGGTATTATGCAGTATACGGTTGGCATAGGTGTAGTCTAGGTTTGGTGTTTTTTTTGATGGAGTGCAGTATGGATACATTATGGATTGGATAAACTTGGTTTCCTGCTGTCAGTGGCTCAGTTCCTGCTAGCAGTATCAGAAATGGGCAAATAGCCCTCTCACCAGTCCTGGGATGCTGTGACCTCTCGCTGTAGAAGGGGAACCCCCTCGGTCTCTCCTCAAAAGCCTCCAATGATCAGCGGTGGGAAGCAAATGGTGAGTGGATGTTACAGTCTCCCTGCTGCAATGGTGCAGGTGCTGTGATTTGGGGAGTGCTGCACTGATCCCGGGTGTCCTCACTCCCAAAGTCATGCTTGGATCTTGGCTAACTCCAAAATCACTACAAAAAAGAAAAGAAGGAGGGCGCAAATGCCTAGTGTTACTTCAAGCACCATATTGATTTATTAGAAAGCCAAAAACATACTTACAAACATGAGAAGATAAACAGACCAATCAAATCATATCTCCAGCAAAGAGGATAACCTGATATCTGTACTGAAGTGTTTTGGGAGACAAGCCCCCTTCCTCAGAGCTGGATGTCGGTTGGTATGGTCACCTGCTGGCAGGCGAATATCCAGACAGAGGTTCTCTTTTTCTAACTCCCAAGGTGCAAAGAAGAAGAGGTTTCCCAAGCAGTTTAATAAAAAATAATCTTAGACTATATTTTTTGCACTCCCATTATCTTGGCCAACGCACATGATGCATCAATTCATCCATGTTTCTGGTTGGATCATCATATGACCACTCTTAGTACACAATTTATAGGTCTTTCCTCAACACCATACTCATGGAGACTTAACAAAGCCTTATTAACCGACCACAAACATCAACATAATGTTGGATATTAAAGATTATTTCACACTAAATACTACCCCAGATATGTCCCCTACCACGTTATGGCTAGCACACAAAGCTGTCTTGAGAGGATGCCTCATAAAGCTGACAGCACAATGTAATAGGAAAAAATGGGAAAAGATGCACTCCCTCACGAAAGATCTTCACAAATTGTATAAAGACCACACCAACACACAGGACCCTGATATCTTCAACATGATCGCCCAAAAAACGTAATGAATATGATTCAGAGAAAGGCACTCGGCTGGTTAAAAGCAAAATTTTTCCTATACAGTAATACATATTTGACAATGTTTGCCCATAAATTAAATCAATCGATAAAGCCCACTCATGTCTACAAAAATAATGCTAACCAACTGATCACACACCCACAAGACATTCTATCCACGTTTATGAAATTTTATTCAGACCTCCTCTCCAAACCATCTTCCTCAATTCCATCCACTGCACTAACTTGGTTAGACAAAATTTCTATACCTACATCTACCCCTTCACAGATTGACATATTGAATGCTCCATGCACTGAAGAAGAAATCCTTGAAATTATTAAATCCCTCAAAAGAGGCTCAGCACCTGGTCCAGATGGGTTCTTTTCCTTTTACTATAAACAATTTCAACAACTTTTAACCCAAAATTTAACAAAATTATACAATAAAATTTTGAAAGGGGAGCAGTTCCCAGAAGAGATGCTACTAGCCAACATGTCTTTAATCCCTAAACCAAATAAAGACCATACATTACCCCAAAACTACAGGCCAATTTCAGTAATAAACAATGACCTCAAGATCTTTAGCAGATTGTTAGCCAATAGATTAGCATTGATAATCCCCTCCCTGATATCCCCATAGCAATCTGAATTCATCCCAGGCAGACAAATCACTGACAAAATCCAATTAGTAACAAACATAATTCAGGATGCAAATATCAAATCACAACCTGTACTTCTGTTCTATTAATAAGGCATTTGACAGCGTAACATGGAGATACCTAGATACAGTGTTGCAAAAAATGGAGAATTCATCCATGCCTTCCATGCACTTTATCACAACCCATCCACCAGGATAAGATTACCAGGCTGTAACTCAGAGTTTTCAAGGTAGGAAAGGGCACCTGTCAAGGATGCCCCCTTTCATCTTTATTATTTGCACTTGCAATTGAACCTTTAGCTGCTGCAATATTACAACACCCAGACATAAAAGGTTACACATCAAATAACAGTACATATATACTTAGTATTTATGCAGACGACATGATATTATTCCTCACGCAACCTAACATAGCTTTACCAAACCTATTTCATACATTAAAAACATTCTCAGTTATATTCTCAGGTATAGTTATCAGTGAATGTATCAAAATCTATAGGCATGTCAATAAACATATCCCCATCCCAATTAGATACCATTCGCACCTCATTCAATTTCACATGGACGAAAGAGACCCTCCCTTATTCAAGCATCTATCTCACCCTAGATATTATTAATTTATCCTCTAAAAACTACCTACCCATGTTGCAAAAGATTGACAATGAAATTATGGAAATCATTTATTATATCATTTTTAGGCAGAATAACGGCTATCAAAATGACAATTCTACCAAAGCTATTATACTTATTTCGCGCACTCCCAATTCAATTAAATAAGATAACGATAACTGAAATCCAATCAGGTGTTAACAAGTTCATATGGTTAGACTCCCACCCATGTATTTCCAAAACGGTGCTATATAAATCACAAAAAAGCAGAGGATTTGGCCTCCCAGATTTCTGGTTATATTATCTAGCAGCTAGATGGTCCCCAACAGCCTAATGGCACATCCACAACCCTAAGATCCCATGGGTCAAATTTGAAAAAGACTCAATCCTTCCTTATTCTATTGCTGGTCTTTTATGGGGCAACAAAGTTTCAAACCATACCTTAGAAACTCTTAATCAGTTTGCACATTCATATCAACTTTGGAAATTACACAATAAGAAATTTAAACTGATTTCCATCACACCCCCATATGCTTCTTTTATAGGAGATCCCAATTTCTTATCAATCCACTAAGATATGGGGGGATTCACATGGTGGATTAACAACAACCTAACCACCCTAAAAAAAATTATAGAAAACACCACATTTACTCTTTCTCATCACTAAAAAACAAATATAAGATCCCCAATAATGAACTCAGGAGATTCCTCCAAATAATAAACTTTTATAACATATAATTTCAATTAACGGAAACAATATCTCCCACATTTTATTGAAAACATATGGTTTAGTTCTCCAAGAGGTGCAGGCTTGATAACTGAAATTTATTCAAATCTGATTAACATAGTCAAGATAAACTTCCCTATATGCACAAATGGGAACAAGACTGTGAAATCTCCCTATCCACAGAAAAATGGTCCGATTGTATCAATAATTTACCTAAATGCACAAGATAACTCACAATCAGAGAGACGACAAAAAAGTATATTATATTATATATATATATATATATACACCAGCAAAACTCCACTCCATTTTCCCCTCAGTCCCTCAGACATGTTTCAGAGGTTGCATTTCTACAGGATCATTTTCACACATTTTTTGGGAATGTGAGAAGGTATCTCAGATATGGAAGCAACTTGAAAAATTAGCATCTAAAATTTCAGAAAGTAATATACCACTCACCCAACAATATCAACCTCATGGAAAAAATATTTCATACCCTATACAGTACAAAACATCTATTTATCAAGAAATGGGACCCATGGTTTACACACGCAGAACACCTTTTAAACTCCAAAATAAATAATTTTCCTAACTATAAATTTACTCAGGAATAAAATAAGTATATCTATCCATATCTATATATGATTGTATGCTAGGCAATTTTGACTTAGTAATTCTATCATCCACTGTACATGTCAACATAATTTTCTGTAATGGTAAAACCTTTACACTGTATTTCTCTTGATATATGATATCACGCTTTGTACCACTATTTTGTACCTAATAAAAAGTTTGTAAACAAAAAAAAATAATCTTTCCACTCCTCCTACTGCATAGTGCCTATCGGGATTTGTATTGTAAGAAATCCATTTATCACATTATATGGCTGCCGCCTCAAATTATAAGGCTGGGTTTACACTTATGCGAATTGGATGCAGATTGCCCTGCATTCAATTCGCATGACAGGAGAGTGTGACCCGCTCTCAATTGAGCCCATTCACACACCTCCGGGGTGGCCGCGGTCCACAGTGGAAAAGGGTCCTGTGCGATTCTGGTCCGTTTCAGGTCCGAATTCAGGCAAAAATTTGGACCTGATTCGCACCTGAAACGAAGAAAAGCAGCCACAGCTAGTGTGAAGCCAGCCTTACTCTGAGGATCCTCTCTGCAAGTCTATGGGCTTGCTTGGCTTTACCCCCCCACCCCCACCCAGAGGAGAATGGTGCAGCATAACATCAGTATCTCAGTAGAGTTTCCTTTTCCATATTACTGTAGCCCAGCACCTGGCTACAGTCTTATATTAGTATAATCAGTCACTTGAAGGTATATAGTAGTCTAGCCTCTATACATCACTTTTTTTCATGCTACAAGTCCCTTAACATATACAGTATTACTAATTTAGTTCAGCGTATTCAGTCTTATGTTTTCCTTACATCAAATGTCTAGCTACTGTCCCATTTTTCATGGTACATAATTTAAAGATTCGGTCGTTTTGGCATTAAATTTAATTTGCCTTATGCAGCCATTTTATTTTTAGACTGGTCTACCTTGTGTCTGTGAGTTCTCCCATGTGACAATTACCTGTCCTGATCTCCAATGTCTCTCCCACGTCACTGCTGATAAGCTGGTGCTGGCCTCCTCTCTATTCTCTGCTCCTACCTTCACCATTGCTAAAAACTTGTAATTTTACCAACTTTACAGGATGAACCCTCTGCACACTACTATACATCCTCTTGGCACCTGATGAATTATATATATTAATATATATATATATATATATATATATATATATATATATATATATATATCACACTTCAATTGCAATCCAGACCTGCACCTTGTAGCTTAACTACAACTTGTGTCTGTCTGCCCCATATTGGTATTATATCCCTGGAGCATTTGCATTTTGCAGAGCAGAGTAGGGACTAGCCAGTGAGCCACAGCAGACCAGCTTAAATGTGTATTTCAATGTAAGTGAACTAAAAATCCCTGTTTTTTACTGCAAAGAATGGGTATATAGCAGTGTGCAGAGGGTTCATCCTGAAATTTTAAAGACAGTGCACCAAAGTAGGAATTTTGATTATTGGATGTGCATGATATAGCTCAATAAATTCACAAGGTAGATTTTGAAGGGTCCAAGGGTAAATCAAGACAAGCTAAAGTTTCAGCATTATTTATTCATTATGAGACATCTTCCCCTCAATGGGTACCCTTATGTTGTTTAAAAGCACGTGCACAGTTTTTAGTTCTGGTGACGTGAGCGACCAACAAACTAATTTTTCAGCATAATCAATAAGCACCTTTACTTTACTTTACTATATGGTGAAGAAAGAGGCATTCATATAACAAAGACTACATTCATGTCAAAACACTCAGCCAAATATTGGAAGGTACTGCTCCATAATGTGTGTTTTGAAAACTATTTAAATAAATACTGTATTATACATTACATAGTTTGTTGAAAATGCCTAATGTATATTTGTATTTATTTTTACTGTGCAAATATATGTATATTTCTGACTCAAACAGTATTCTGGTTAAGATCCCTCAAGCCCAGGAGTGTTTAAATATTCATAAATACTGTATTAGCTTGCTATTTAAATAAGTCACCCTCGTAGATGTGGCCCATTTTAGGATAACCCAGTAAACTGAAATGAATACATTTGCTTGAAATAAAATGAAACATCACTTAAGGGGACAGGCGGGGGCTCTAGTGCTCTTATGCCATATAATAAGATAACAGGTGGATTAACCTACAGGCACACACTAAAACCTGACACATACATTTTAAAGATCATTTGTTTAAAATATTCCTGTAAAATACAGAAATAAAATGTTTTTGACTTATTTTTCTAAAATACTAAATGAAAGTACCAGTAAATATTAGATATCCGTTTCCACAGCCTGAATGCACACTTGGTTAAAATATTTTTAGGGGTTGAAAACTTCTCATGTGTCTCTAATTTCTTTTGTATGTACAGAATATTAGATATATATTACATAGAGACATAGAGAAATCTTTATTTTATACCCACTGAATGAAACTGTTGCACTACAAAACTCCAAGCTCCTCATAGTAAAATAGGCATATAGAGGCTTGTCATAACAATCCAGCCCTGCTGTTATCTGGTAATAGGACTTTCTACGTTATCAGACGAAAGCTGGATAGTGTTTGTGCTATAAATAACTGCCACAGATAACTGTGGAATGCTAATAACAGACAAAGGGGTTGATTTACTAATGTTACTTTACTAGGGAATTTGCACTTTGTAAAGGGAATTTGCACTTTGCTTAAGCCGGGTACGCACTATATGTTTTTTTAGTTGAACGAAAAAAAACTGTCAGTTCCGGTCGGAGCTGCTGTACTAACCATGCAAGGTTAGTTCAGTGATCTAACCCCACTGAGCTGTTGTGTTCTGACAGGGGGACAGCCCTCCAGAACACATAACAATCCAGCACTGCTGTTATCTGGTAATAGGACTTTCTACGTTATCAGACGAAAGCTGGATAGTGTTTGTGGTATAAATAACTGCCACAGATAACTGTGGAATGCTAATAACAGACAAAGGGGTTGATTTACTAATGTTACTTTACTAGGGAATTTGCACTTTGCAAAGGGAATTTGCACTTTGCTTAAGCCGGGTACGCACTATACGTTTTTTTAGTTGAACGAAAAAAAACTGTCAGTTCCGGTCGGAGCTGCTGTACTAACCATGCAAGGTTAGTTCATTGATCTAACCCCACTGAGCTGTTGTGTTCTGACAGGGGGACGGCCCTCCAGAACACTCTGATCAGCGCTCTCTGCCATTGGCTGAGAGCACTGATTCAGAGTCAGTCGGATGCTGGTTTTTGCCCGGCTTCTGTCAGACAGACCAACATTCACACGGCAGAATGTCAGACTTTTAACCGGCCGTTGTCTCCCGACAATCGGCCCATGTGTACCCGGCTTTAGTGAGAGTGGTGAAAGTTCACTTTGCAAATAATACCCAATCACATGCAAGGAACATTGAAAAAAATGTATTTTTGCTAATAAAAGTCAGCACAGCCTCCCCACATTTACCAAGCTTAGGGGACATGTCCTTGAAAAGTGAACATTTCCTTGCAAAAATGCAGTCTATTTGCCCTTAGTAAATCAACGACAAAGAGTCTGTTGGCCAAACAGTACGTTTTAAGCTGATTATTTTTCCAAAATGTATGTCAGAAGATAAGTCTAGTTCTATATTCATAAATGATCCAGTCAAAATTAATTTCCCTGTATTTGACATGTGTAAGGCAGGACATACACAGAGCAAATTTCTTTCCTGCAACCACGATTTCTTTCCAAATTTCTTTCAAGTCAACAGACAGTGCTGACAGGGATATCCCTCCTACTGAGCCAATGTACCCCCCCCCCCCCCCCGATGGGATAAGACAGTGATTATTGCTAGTGACTATACCAGCCATTATTGATAATCACTTGTAGAATACGGCAGGGTGATTGTACCCAAGTTGATCGATCAATCAACTTGGTACATTCAGCCTGCCCATACATGGTTTGAATCTTGTCTGGTTGTTGCTGATAAGGCCAAGATTTGAACCCTTCATACGCACACGTCAAACGCAAGTTTACAGATTCCTATGTACTTGATTAGTGTAGGGTTAATTACAGTTATAATTTGACCTGCTTTGTGCTTCTTTGAATGCAGCAGGTCCTATTGAGATGTGTTTGCATTGTAGACAAAGCTGTGTTCAAATGCAATAGGTAGTGTTTGACTACGGCACCCATCTGCACAGACCTGGAATAACCATTTTGCTTTGAATTAATTGGAAAGCAGTAAATGGCCAGGTACTTATATAGGGCCTGGAAAGTGGGCCTGTTTTGGCAACCTGGCAGAATTGCAATTTTTGGGCAGATTAACATATTTGTATTGCAGCTATGTATTTAGTTGCTTGCTTACAGTTGCACATTAATTAAATAATTAATTTACCTATACTTTACAGTCAAATTGGTGACAAGCAGATGTTCTGCATCCAAGTCATGCTTCTATTTCGACCTTTAAACAACAGCAATGGTCATATAAAAAGCAAGCAGATGCAGCAACTACAGTGATTTCTTTCCGGCCACATTAGTTGGGCAGAAGAAATGTTTGAGCAAGCTAATATGTCTTTACTTGCCAAATACTTGGCCCATGTAAGCCCATCCATAGTTTCTGGTATCCACATTGTTTTATTATGCAGCTTACTTATACATTTGTACAGTATAATACATTGAATTTTGGTCCATTCTCTTTAGCACAGCTTTTCTTAGCCTAGTCTATTGTTTTAATATCATTATATGAACATATAGAATACCACAGTATTTAAATTAAACATCTGCTGTTTATAATCTGCACATTTTATTAGTTTGTTATCAAGCTGGAGTGTTAAATTACTCACCACATGTCTTCCTTATGTTCTAGCGCCAAAGAAAATGCTGCCATGATCATTCGATTAATATTTGATTGTGATTTATTGCACCCTGTAATAGGTTTCTCATTAACAAGGCCTAAATAATGTAAATCAAATTAAATTATATGGATAATCAATACAATGAAGATGTTTTCTGAAATACACATTTCAACTGTGAAAATAATAATAAAAATAGCAATGAGGAAAGTATGGTGCCTAATGTGGTTAAAACAGCAAATAAAATGCTTTTAACATTAGTGCCGACAATATATTTGCTGTTTCAGTCTGCAAACATTTTTCTTCATCAGTCTTCTCATTTAGACACGATATGCCCACATTAATGGAAAGAGCTATGCAGAACATGTTATGCAGTGGATAATGTACAGATTTACTGGCTCTGCTCCTATGTAAGAAAACAACAGTGATGGCTTTATGCTTGTTACTATTGCTAGGCATACCGACCCAGAAGTTGTCCTCCAATTTCAACCATTTTCAATGGGAGAAAATACTAACTACTTGTTTATGTGACAGACATTTTCAGTTTTAAGTTAGCGTTTCAGGTAAACATATATTTTAAGGCATCCAAGTACCTTAACAATAGATACTGTGAGATTTTGCAGCAGCAAGTGTGAGTAATTTACTCACAGTCTAGGAATGTGTCTGTATAATTTCAGTTTCACAGAATCTGCTGGAATAGTTACCTTTTATAAATGAAGATGGTGATGAATAGAACTTCCTATTCTTTTGCCTGGGAAAAGCCAGGACTCTTGGCACCACAAGAGTCCACAGATCCAGACCAGTTGGTAGGAGCAGTTGACAAAGCCAGCCTTGGGAGCCCAAGGTGGAGAGCAGGATCCCTGAGGATGCAGTCATATTGTTAGCCCTATCAACCCTACAATTGCCACTGAGAGACTAGAGAGTTCACCAGGTATCTTCCTCTTGCCATTCGGATTGCAACTGCACCAACATCAGACCGAGGATGCACTTTCCACCACAAGAGCTCATCGTCATTTTCTGGAGTTGGTGAGAGGGCCATTAGCATGCATTGTACTGTTAGCAGTAGTCAAGTCACTGAGAGCAGGACTTCCAGTGCACTCAGTCTGCCCTCTAATCTGTATCTCATTGTAGCCAAGTCTCTGCGGCACCATTACCCCCTCTGAGTTGCGGCTGCATCACATCATCACCATTTCTGGCTCAATTGTATTTTGCCTATCCGTGACTTTATTGTACCACTTGCGATCCAACTACCTGCAGGTTTTAAGTTGTAGTTCCACCAGTAATGATGTTTGGTTGCCAATCCCAAAAGGTAGTTTATAAAAGAAACAAATACCCCCCAACATGGGTATTAGGGACTTTGTAGGCAACGGGGAAAAAGAATATGGACAAAAGTTGTCTTAAATATTATTTTATTTATTTGTATATAAAAGAGATTGTTATGTTACGGTGCAGACATCACCAAAAGGAGTATATAAATCATAAAAACAGCAGTTTACAAACATGAATCATTTCAGCGTTGTAGGCATTCAGACCGACGCGTTTCAGGGCCATTTGTACAGTCCTTTCATCAAGGGCATTCAAAGTGGATTGAAATTAATATGGCATAGTCAATTCATGAGAGTCAGCACTGCACACACCTCCAGATGGACTTAGCGACTAGTGCATTGTGTTCGACACAGCGCATCAAACATTGTGCACAGTGTGTGAACCTAATGGCTATTAAATTCCAAGTGACTAGAATATAGTAGATAAGGATATAGAGTGGTTCAAAACCACATATCTACAGGATATCGTTGAGGATGAATATCTGTTTTCTAATATAGCGTAAATTCTAGCACCTGGAATAGCCAGAGACACTGTCAGACTTTTTTAGGTAGCTAACACAGCATTGTTCTTATTACAAGCAAGGGGGCTGAACCAGCCTCCTTGCTTGTAATAAGAACAATGCTGTTCTTATTCTCTGACAGTACTTCTGTTTCTACGTACCACAACATGCAATAAAATCGCACACTTAAAATATCAATTGCTGTGAATTAGAAAATCCCACATTAATAAGATAAAAAGTCAGTAGTATTCTTTTTACAGTTTTATTTAAACGAGACACCACATTAGTATACAACTGATATTTCAGAGCTTAACAGTGGTGCTGCCTTAAGAAAGGGACGCTGCGAGGCCCTGAAACATCAACTGTATATGCCTTGACTTTTACAATGAAACAATGAAAGAATACTTTTGGAGTGCCGATTACATTTTTGCATCACCACTGAATTTAGCACAGTCCCATCTGTTGTCATCATTTCAAGCTCCCATAACACAAAGGTTGAATGCTGGATGAAGTGCATCCTTTATATGGACTTTAGCCCACACATAAATGTAAGTGCGGTATAGCACTGCCGAGCATTGGACCAGTGTGAAAGGGTCTCCATCAGAGTTTTTCAGACAGATAAGACTTTTATAGACTACTTTCTCTAAAACTGCAAATCAGTATTCAGTATTCTGTGATATTTTTGGTTTAACCAATTGACCTCTGGGGGATTTTACCCCCTTTATAACCAGGGCATTTTTTGCTATTTAGCACTACTTTAGCTGGCAACTGTGCTGTCATGCAACACTACTGTATATGCAAATTCAATGTATATAATTTTAATAATGTATATAAATTTCTTCATACGAATAAAGCTTTCTTTTGATGGTATTTGATCGCCACTGGGTTTCTTATTTTTTTATTATATAAATGAAAAAAGACAGAAATATTGTGAAAAAAATAAACAATATTTTCGACTTTTTATAAAACATATCCAAATAAAAAAAACAATTTCTTCATAAATTTAGGAAAAATGTATTCTGCTACATGTCTTTGGTAAACAAAAATTCCCAAAAAGTGTATATTAATTGGTTTTGCAAAAGTTATATCTTCTAAAAACAATGGTATATATTCTGGCATTTACGCAGCTACCGTATAGATGCTGTACTGTACTGGCGATGATCTCCAACTTATAGTGTGACTGTGATAGGGCGACGGGCAATCTGGTGCTAACAGACATTATCTGGGAGGGTCACTAACTGATATTGACATTGCTAGTGACACTGATACAGTAATAATACTGTACACTTACACTGTATTAATGACATTAGCTGGAATGGAGTTAACATCTAGGGGCAATCAAGGAGTTAACAGTGAGTCTAACTGTGTAATGTGTGTAATATATGATGCTTTTACTTTCTAATCTGGATATTTTTCCTCCCTGCTTTACAGATTGCCATTCCTATGCACACAGACATTGTGTTTTTGTGATTGGGCACAGCCAATCAGCTGATGTCAAAACTGACTGCTGGGTTTTGTCGAATATACAGTGGTGTGAAAAAGTGTTTGCCCCCTTCCTCATTTCCTGTTCCTTTGCATGTTTGTCACACTTAAGTGTTTCGGAGCATCAAACCAATTTAAACAATAGTCAAGGACAACACAAGTAAACACAAAAATGCAATTTGTAAATGAAGGTGTTTATTATTAAAGGTGAAAAAAAATCCAAACCATCATGGCCCTGTGTGAAAAAGTGATTGCCCCCTAAACCTAATAACTGGTTGGGCCACCCTTAGCAGCAACAACTGCAACCAAGCGTTTGCGATAACGTGCAATGAGGCTTTTACAGCGTCCTGGAGGAATTTTGGCCCACTCATCTTTGCAGAATTGTCCTAATTCAGTTACATTAGAGGGTTTTCGAGCATGAACAGCCTTTTTAAGGTCATACCACAACATCTCAATAGGATTCAGGTCAGGACTTTGGCTAGGCCACTCCAAAGTCTTCATTTTGTTTTTCTTCAGCCATTCGGTGGTGGACTTGCTGGTGTGTTTAGGATCATTGTCCTGCTGCAGAACCCAAGTTCGTTTCAGCTTGAGTACACGAACAGATGGTCGGACATTCTCCTTCAGGATCTCTTGGTAGACAGCAGAATTCATAGTTCCTTTTATCACGGCAAGTCTTCCAGGTCCTGAAGCAGCAAAACAGCCCCAGACCATCACACTACCACCACCATATTTTACTGTTGGTATAATGTTCTTTTTCTGAAATGCAGTGTTCCTTCTACGCCAGATATACTTGGACACACACCTTCCAAAGAATTCCACTTTTGTCTCATCGGTCCACAGAATGTTGTCCCAAAAGTCTTGGGGATCATCAAGATGTGTTGTGGAGAAATTGAGACGAGCTTTGATGTTCTTTTTGCTCAGCAGTGGTTTTCTCCTTGGAACTCTGCCATGCAGGCCATTTTTGCCCAGTCTTTTCGTGATGGTGGAGGCATGAACGCTGACCTTAACTGAGGCAAGTGAGGCCTGCAGTTCCTTGGACGTTGTTGTGGGGTCTTTTGTGACCTCTTGGATGAGTCGTCGCTGCGCTCTTGGGGTAATTTTGGGCGGCCGGCCACTCCTCGGAAGGTTCACCACTGTTCCATGTCTTCGCCATTTGTGGATAATGGCTCTCACTGTGGTTCGCTGGATTCCCAAAGCTTTGGAAATGGCTTTATAACCCTTTCCAGACTGATAGATCTCAATTACTTTCTTTCTCAATTGTTCCTGAATTTCTTTGGGTCTCGGCATGATGTGTAGCTTTTAGGATCTTCTGGTGGACCTTACTGTATCAAGCAGCTCCTATTTAAGTGATGCCTTGATTGTGAACAGGTGTGGCAATAATCAGGCCTGGGTGTGGCTAGAGAAATTGAACTCAGGTGTGGACAACCACAGTTATAGTATGTTTTAACAAGGGGGGCAATCACTTTTTCACACAGGGCCATGATGGTTTGGATTTTTTTTCACCATTAATAATAAACACCTTCATTTACAAATTGCATTTTGTGTTTACTTGTGTTGTCCTTGACTATTGTTTAAATTGGTTTGATGTTCCGAAACACTTAAGTGTGACAAACATGCAAAGGAACAGGAAATGAGGAAGGGGGCAAACACTTTTTCACACCACTGTACTGGGCAAAGCTGCTGCAGTGGGAAAGAACAGTGGGAAAGAACAGAACATTCCTGATATGTGCCTGCTGTACCATGTACCGTATGAAAAAGTATCCTGTTCTCTTTGTAGTGCTTCCTTTATGTCAAATCCCTGGTGTTCCTGCCAGTCCCTCTGCTTTCCTATTAAAAACTGACCACACTAGGCAGGAGATTTCTTATGTCTTATCACAATCCAACAATAAAACAATACCCCTACTGGGTATTGTAACCAAAACCACCAGTTCTGAAAATAATGCAAACATGTGCAAATAAGTAAAAATAGGTTAAACATTAATCCATATAGTGATAAAGTAAAAAAAAACAATACAATTAGGTGACTTGATTTTCATATAATAGTGTCCATTCCAGAACAGAATGAGTGCCTCCAGTAATATCCGTTGTGCAAATGTCATCAAATTCTTCAGTGATGTGATCACTCTCCCCTGTACATCAATCCACACTGTATGTACTAGCAGCTTACCTCATTCCCTAGACCAGAAGGTCTAAAAGCATTTAGGGTGTAAACAATTCCTCTCCATGGGTGTCTATATCATATCCTTTCTTCCAATCAGCAATGAGATGGTTCATGGGTCTGTCCACACTCTCTCCCACTAACCACACTTCTCTCCTCCAGTGGGTGATATGGTTATACAAGAAAGCAAATCCTCATTGTGTAGTATTCCAGTTAAGATTTATTATATAAAAAGCTTAGTAACTTACATTTAAAATCAATTACAACAGCATCAGAAACCATGATTTTCCGGGATCGGACAAAAAAAACGGAAGTGATGTACCCAACTCCTTCCCGACTAGTTGCGTCACAGCCCATGTGACTTCATCAGAAGTTGATGAAGAAATTACATTGTTTACATTTTCTTATTGGATGTGTTTTATAGCAGAAAATAAAAATATTGTTTAATTTCAAAATTGTCGCTATGTTTTTGTTCATAGCGCAAAAAATAAAAACCGCAGAGGTGATCAAATACCACAAAAAGAAAGCTCTATTTGTGGGAAGCAAAAGACATCAATTTTATTTGGGTACAGCGACCGCATAATTGTCAGTTAAAGTAACGTAGTGCCGTATCGCAAAAAATAGCTTTCCGACCAGCCGCCGTATACTACGGCAGATTGGCAGTGCTGCGTGAATCACCGTAGCTGTACAGCAACCACTTTAATAGCTATAGCATGCCGGAGCTGATGCACATGGCCGGTGGCCACGATGTCCACCGGCGACCCGAGATCGCTCCATAGAGAGGCAGAACTGGGATCTGTTGATGTAAACAGACAGATCCCCTTTCTGTCAGGGAAGTAGAGAGAGATCTGCTGTTCCTAGTGATCAGGAACAGGGATATCTCTCTACTCCCAGTCAGTCCATTCCTCCCACAGTTAGAAACACCTCCCTTGGACACACTGAACCTCTTCATCGCCCCTAGTGTTAACCCCTTCCCTGCCAGTGACATTTATACAGTAATCAGTGGGTATCTTTTAGCTCTGATCGCCGTATAAGTGTCAATGGTCCCAAAAAAGTGTCAAAAGTGTCCGATCTATCAGCTGCAATGGCGCAGTACTGCTAGAAATTGCTGATCACTGCCATTGCTAGTAAAATAAAATTATAATAAAAATGGCGTAACTATATCCCCTATTTAGTAGACCCTATAACTTTTGCGCAAACCAATCATTGCGATTTTCTTTTACAAAAATATGTAGAAGAATAGATATTGGCCTAAACTGATGAAGACATTTTTTTTTTGGCGGATATTTATTATAGCAAAAAGTAAAAAATATAGTTTTTTTCACAATTGTTGCTCTTTATTTGTTTATAGCAAACAAAATAAAAACCGCAGAGGTGATCAAATACCACCAAAAGAAAGCTCTGTTTGAGGGAAAAAGGGACGTCAATTTTGTTTGGGTACAGCGTCGCATGACCACACAATTGTCAGTTAAAGCGACGCAGTGCCGTATCGCAAAAAAATTGCCTGGTCCGGAAGTGGGTAAATCCTTTCGGGACTGAAGTGGTTAAGGTATGCCCAAGGTACATAGATGATGTTTTTTGGACAAACAGGTCTGCAAGGGGTTAAACTTTTTTTTCATCATAGTATAGTGTATCAGCTTGCCATTGCATTTTAGAAGTTTTGGTTAAAAAAAAAAGGGTTCTAAGTTGTATTGTTGGATTAAGAAATAATTGTAATATCTTAGATTTCAGTGATAGAATTTACAGTCTTTGCCTATTACAGAGCAAGACAGTTAGTTTCTGGACTGATTACCAAAATTGGAAAAAAAGGAGCAGGCGTGGTCATCAGTTTTTGTAATATTTAACTAGTTTACACTGTGTAGAGGGCTGTTATACCAACAAACCTCAGCAGCCTGCAGTTATGTCTGCAGGCTTTGCTCTCTCACTGAGATGGACAGAAACTGTGACTGCTATTTCTGTAACCTGTCACCTGTTCGAAGTTAAGTAAATTATATTTTCCATTCTTCTTTTTTAATTATGGGTGTGTGTTGAGGGGCTTAAATCAAATGTACAATCTGCTTCCCTGGGGTCATTGCAAATGAACTTAAAGAGTAACTCCACTTTTAAGAAATCCCCTCTGGCTGATTAGTGTACATTGCAAGGGCTTTAAGAAACGTTGTCCCTACCTGTTTCCACTATGAAGAAATGCCTGTTCTTTCTTCTATGTCTTTTGAATACTCATTCTGAATGGGGGCGACTTTTCATTATTGACCAGCTAATGCACTTGTAGGGCTCTAATGATAAAAGTTGCAGGGCCTGCATTCCTTTGGAAGTTATTAACCCTTTAGGGGCATATCACCAAAAATTATATTTTCGTTGCAGGGGATGCCTAAAATTTGACTTGTATCTTAGTGCAGAGTGCTGCAAAAATCAGTGAGAAAACAGGAAATTACATTCTCGGGGCGTTCTGTACTCCAACGGATATAGAAGATCTCCAGGTAGCCATATTGCATTGAAAATTCAATAGCAAACATCTCTATACATACCTGCTCTGTGCAATGGATTTCTACAGAGTAGCCCTGAACCTCTTTCTCAGGTCCCCCACCAGCATTCCTGGCTCCTCCTCTCTGTCCAGTGCTCCCATGGGGACACTCGTGCATGCTTCCTCCCAAGCCCCGTTGATGTGTCCATTAACACAGATAGCGGGACGCGCCCCCCATTCCCTCGTTGCTGGCTCCCAGTACCCCAGCAAAGCCTGTGAGACCAGGAAGTGAGGGGGAGAGAAGAGCTTCAGACGCGCACAGCGCTAGATTGAATAAGGGCTCAGGAAAGTATAAGGGGGGGGGGGGGTGGTGAGGGGCCAAATGCGATGCCTAAACATTTTTTACCTATTATCATTTTTTGAATAAAGTAAAATGGTTAGAATAGTAAGATTATTAAAGCTGAATTATGCAAGTGATTTTCAGTCCTCAGACTCACACAGTTTAAAATGTCATGGTGTGTGGGAGAATATACGGTAATACAAATATGTATAATGTAATAAAAATGCATGCACATCTCTGGCAAGAATATATTCATTAGTGATCTAGGTGTTCTTATATTTATCTTAGCTTGGCTAGAGTTAATACTACATATAATTTGTTTTGTAATTTACTTCAGTATGTTACCAACTCAACTTGATGATTCCAAAGAATGCATACAGTATGTGGTCCATCTGCTCTCTTTATTAATGCAATATAATAAACAAAAAACATTATATTTAAATTATCAACCGTGTGGTGTGAATCGGTAAGCTTAATTCAACACCCCACCCTTCCATCAAATAGGCCAAATTAAATTCTACTTGGAAAGAAGCCTGCAGTTTTATCACAAGTACTACCTTCTGCTGTCTTATAAATACCATCTGTCTCAAAAGCAGTGAGAATGGCTCAGGAAACCAGATGTATCCTCAGAAGATATATCTGTTTTTTCTTAATCTAGATAGTGCAAGTAATAATTATTTTAGATATCCAAATGTGCGGTCATGTTTTTTTTATTTTTTGTCTTTACAATTATTTTTTTTAATACTAATACACTATATAATAATAATAACAATGAAAACACAGTTGTTATAAACTATAATTAATTTAGCAGACGCTTTTCTAATTTCTAATCAGCAGGCTTAACCTTTAATCACCTAAGTATTTTCAGTTTTGGAATTGGGACAGCCTGTATAAAATTATAAATTAAATTACATTTTTTTGGACAATTGAATTTTCGAGTGGTACCATAATTAGATTTTTTTTTTTCAAATTTCATGAGAACATGCTGAATATGTAAAAAAATATACAAATGAGAACATGCACGATAATATGTAAAATATTACACATGCCATACCTTAATTTTGTTTTAAAATGCATTTGACAGAAGAAGGGAGAGGTTTGATACTGAAAATTTGACTGGCTGTCATGAGAATCATATGACCACGAACTGAAAACATTATTTGTAACCATAACTGTGGAGCCACACTTTGCCCTGGAGATTACATGAAAGCTCCAAACATTATATTTTCAGAAAGCAGATACCTTAGAGCAGTGATGGCGAACCTTTTTAGAACTACATTTCCCAGGATGCCCAACTACACTGCAGAGTGAGTGAGCATCATGGGAAATGTAGTTCCAAAACATCTGGGGTGGCAAGGTTCGCCATCACTGCCTTAGAGAATAAAATGGTTGTAGTTCCAAAGTTTATGTTACACAATATGAACGCTTTAGGAAACGCAAAACTTTAATTAAGAAAATACACTAAAATTAATTTTCAGAGACACAAACGCAATATATTTCCCAATTATTTGGTAAAATATAAAAGGCTGTTCCGAGCAATTAGATACCCAACATCTCAAACCTTACAATTGCATGTGTCCGTAAAATGGTAACAAACTCTGTTACCCTATATATCCCATAGGTTATACTTTAAAAGGTCATCATTTTAGAGTAAAGCCCCATACACACGCTCGGACAATCCGCGGACCAGGTCAGTCGGACTTTGTCCGACGTACTTTGTCCGATGTTGGCGTTGCGTACACACGGTCGGACTACGTTGTCGGAATATCCGGTCCGGAAGAACGTCGTGACGTAAGTCGTCGTCCACGAGATTACAAAAGGGAAGTTCAGCACCACGTCAGGCACCCGTTGGGCTCCTTCTGCTGATCCCGTGTTTATCGAGAGTTAGTGGAAGTTTGGTGACTTAAGATTCGCGCTTCTCAGTTTTCTGACTCAGATCGTTACTGCTCTTCAGTTTGTGCTTGTCGTGCGTATCTGTTTATTAGTGCGTGTAGTCAGTTCGCATTTGTTGGTCATTGCGGCCTATATCTTGATATAGGACGCTTTGATTTGCACTGCTTATTGTCTGCTCGTTGCTGGTATTCACTTCGTTCTTTCAGGCCTTGCTGTTTATCGGTGCTTTCTGTTTGTCCGTTCTGACCAGCCGACCTTTTGTGACCTTCTGAGCGATGTTTCCCGTGCGTACTCGTCGCCGAGTTCGTGCTGTACGCGGAATTGGTTTCGGGCTTTTAGCTTTGACCCAAGACCCGTCCATGAACAGAGTGACGAGGAGTATGTGGACCAAGAATTGGTTGCTTCAGCGTGACCAGTTCTCGCACATGCCTTTGCTTCGTGAGATCCGGGAGAATAATCCTGATGATTTCAGGAACTTTCTCAGGATGACGGACCCCGATTTTCACCGTCTTTTGGCTTTGCTGACCCCCTTTATCAGCCGGCAGGATACCTGCATGAGACAAGCCATTACTCCGGAGCAGAGGCTTGTTGCCACGTTGAGGTACTTGGCGACAGGGAGAAGTCTTCAGGATTTGAAGTTCTCTTCAGGTATCTCTCCCCAGGCCCTGGGAATCATTATTCCAGAGACCTGTTCTGCCATCATTCAGGTCCTGCAGGAGGACTATATTAAGGTAACATTTCTACTTTACTATTCCCTTCTATGTATGCTCTGTTTGCTAATGACTTGTATTTTTGACCTCCTTCCCTAATTACCATGATTGCAATATGTTCTAATATGCTGTGCCCCTTTTCTCCTTCATGCATTTTTCCCTTCACTTACCTCACCAGCATGCTCTTCTGCCCCAATAGACACCTATGGCCTAGTCACTTAAGCAATGTCTTTTGTCTGCTGCATAGTATTGTTTGCCCCAAAACACCCCCTAAAATATGCACAAATGTTTGCTGTGTGGTTTACTTCATGTAGAGCCCCCTTTTTTTGTTCTTTTGGTGGGGGGGGGGGGCAAACTCATTAGGAACCCCCTCCCCCAACTGCTCTGTCAGATGGTACCAATCCTTTATCTGCTGGCTTTCCCAAGGTCCATACACACTATATACCTACCTCTTTATAGTGCGCATCTTTAGGGATGAATTCAGCAAAGCATGTAGTGCAAGGGACTGCCTCCATACATTCCATTTCCTATTTTTTTGTCTTCTTTCCCTCCTATTAGCTTGCTTGGTAATTTAATAATGTCACACTGTGCCTGCCTTTTTTGGGGGGGGGGGGGGCGGGGGGGGGGGGGTGGGGGGGGGGGGGGGGGGGCTTGAAATGTTATTTGATCTTTCCTGTGGCCTGCCAATAGTGTTAAGTACAGAGGGTCTGGCCAAACTAGCCCACATTATTGAGCCATTTGCCAATCAATGAAGTGCAGAGGGTTAGCTGTCCACCACCCCCCCCCCAAAACCCCTAGTTATTGCCAATGGCCCATCAGAAGTGGGGGGATTGATGGGGGGGTGAGTAATCTGTGAAGGGGAGCCTCTACTTTTCTGTGCAAATACTTTCCAGCCTCCAATTTTAGACAATGCTCTTGTTCCAAGATGTTGATTGTCTAATCTGCTTGCAATGTTTAGGTGCAAAGTGACTAATTTTTTTTTCTTGTTTCACTCCACAGTTCCCTTCCACGCCACAGGAATGGCAGACTGTGGCCTCCCACTTTGCCAGCCGTTGGGACTTTCCTAACTGCGGAGGGGCAATTGATGGGAAACACGTCCGCATCGTCCCACCGCCCAACTCGGGGTCCTACTATTATAATTATAAAGGGTTTAATAGTGTAGTGATGTTGGCGGTGGTGTCGGCAACATACGAGTTTATGTATGTGGACGTGGGGATGAACGGCCGGATATCGGATGGTGGGGCCATTACGCACACGGAGTTCTACTGGCGTCTCCAAAGTGGCAGTCTGTGCTTGCCACCTCCAGAGGAGAATGCCGAAGGACTCCCCTTCGTCTTTGTCGCAGATGAAGCGTTTGCGTTGACTCCCCATGTGATGAGGCCGTTCCCGATGAGGACCCTCACCCCGGACCAGAGGGTCTTCAACTACAGGCTGTCCAGAGCCAGAAGAGTTGTGGAGAACGCTTTTGGCATCCTGGCCAGCCGCTTCCGCCTGTTCCTGACGGCATTTAACTTGGCGGAATACAAACTGAACCACATAGTTCTTGCCTGTTGCATATTGCACAACTTCCTCAAAAGACATAACAGGAACTATGTGGTGCCCGTTGGCCCAGATGTGGAGGGCCCTCCAAATGCCGAACTCACAGCCCTTCGAGTGGCACGTCCAGGCTTGCCCCCTCTAAATGCCCGTGTGGTCCGGGACCAATATATGCAGTACTTTGTGGGTAGGGGGGCCATTGCTCTGCCTGACGATGTGTGAGAGGCATTTTTTAATAAATCTGATATTTTAACCAACCTATGATTTCATGTCATTTCAGTCTTCTTTTTAGCTTATTTTACTTTGACATTTTTTCCCTTTGCCTTCGACAGTGGGAATGCACTTTCTGGGCAAAAGGAGGTAACAGTCTCTTCTTCCCAAAAAGATTATTCTCATGTTGTGTGTTTGCTACCTAATCTTTGGTCTAGAGAAGGTTTGTACTGCATAACTGACACCCAAAATACTCCTTTTCATCACCAGGTCTGACATGTGTGTATTCTCCAAAATGCTGTGCTCCGTGTTTTCGTACAAAGCACTGTGGGTGTCATTTACATAAGTCAAATCCGCTATGCTCTACAAGTGCATTGAAAAAGTTCCCCGGGAAAGAAAATTGGAGTGCAAAGTGGATTTGCCTTTAGTAAATAACACCCATTGCCCCCCATATCCTTTTCATTTTACATACATAATGCATTGTGTTTTTTAAATAAGGAAGCCACACATTTAGAAAAATAAAAGTTTACTAGGAAAACATTCCCAAGTGCGTTTACAATCTT
Source organism: Lithobates sylvaticus (assembly GCA_028564925.1). NCBI lineage: Eukaryota > Metazoa > Chordata > Amphibia > Anura > Ranidae > Lithobates > Lithobates sylvaticus. The sequence goes on along the minus strand of CM053030.1, from coordinate 123,107,286 downwards.
CACGCCAAAACTGACAACATCTTGGTTATTTACAACATTGTTTACAAACATTCCGCAATTGGTAAAACCAGGCATGGAGCAAAACAGAACCTAGGAACTTGGAAAGTTCAACTTTGTAAAGTGAAGACAAGATCAGACATGACTATATGTTCAAAGTGTGTTTGATCTTGCCTTCATCACATGGGGGGGTCACCCCCGAAAAGTGGAAATTTGGAACATGCACACAATTTGGGTCTGAAAATGGTCATTAGATGGGAAAACACATGCCTAGAAGCTTCAAAAGTGCCATTTTCCATCATGGGGATGAATGGACGTTTTTTGGGGGTGCAACCCCTTCACCACAACCACTTTCGTAGTTCGTAAAGTGTTTGCACCCCCAAAAAAACGTTGCCATTCATCCACCATGGTGGGAGCTAGCACATGTGGACACAATGTGTGCATGTTCCAAATTTCAGACAGTTTTTAAGTTGCAAATGTGTTCAGAAGCAGGCACAAATGTGTGTTAATTACTTGGTGCGTTTTCATATTTTTCCTAAAACATCAATGATGTTCTTCAATTTTTGTTGAACATCATTGATGTTTTGCTTTATGTAATCTAGATCTCGATTGCAGACCATTATCTCTCCGATGAGTACGTGGGCACTCTCTGTGGTAAAGTGCGATTTTTCTTCCACAACATCCACGTCACCTAAAAAACACAAACAAACAAAAATGGGGTGTTGGAAATGAGGCAGCCATACATGGATTAGCTTACCAGTAGCTGTGTTCTCCCACACTCACCTGTTGTGGTGACAATTTCTCCAAGTTCGATGATCTCTCCTTCCTCCTCCTCCTCCTCTGCTTCTGCTCTTTCCCCTTTTTTGGGAGGTGTTGGTTTGGGGGTTTCCTCAGACGGCCCAAGTTTTCGCTCCCCTATGAGAATGTCCAAAAGGAAGATTTAGTAACACAAACTATTGAGGGCAGAAATAGGAAATGACAAACATTGCTTGAAAGTGACGGACACTATTTTAGTTTGGCCAGTTACAAATGTCAACTACATGAATGTAGTCACTTTGTAAAGGTGCTAAACTGACTAGCTTTTTGGTAGAAGTTTGTGTGATGGAGACCCCCCTCTAGTATCCACTGGAGCACATGTGTGGAAAAGGCTAATAAAAAGGGGGTTTGGGTGTCCCAGCACTAGTGCTCTCGAGTCCAGATGGGTAAACAGCTACTGGGTGACCTCTCCTTTACATTGAATAAATTGGCTTTACATTCTGGATGACATTTCTAGGGAGAACAAACTTCCTTTCCCCCAAAAAAACACCAAACATCGTATTATAAGTGGCCGCACGATCGAGGTTGCGTACGATCGAATGGACACACACACGACCATGACAGTGGCAGAAAGATCGAGGCTGAGTACGATCGAATGCACAGACGAACATGAAAGTGGCCATTTTGGAATGTACAACTTTGTAAAAATCAAACCACATGGAGCAGTATGCAAGCAAGAAATCAAACACAAAACACAACTACTTACTTTTTTGAAGAATTCTCTTGATCTTTCTGTACTGATCGGCCTCCCTCAGTTTCAGGTCTGACCAGCGTTTCCTCAGTTGCTCCTTGGATCGTTGTACCCCAAAATGATTGTACAGCCTTCTCACAACTTTAGACATGATCTTGGCCTTGCGGACATTGGGGTTGAGGTAAGGCCCATACTTCCCATCATAGTCGCTCCTCTTTAATATGTCCACCATCTCCAACATTTCTCCAAATGACATATTGGAGGCCTTGAATTTCAGGCTCCGGGATCGGGACGTTTTTGCCTCCGGACTTTCCTCGTCCACCTCCTCGTTGGGGGGATATTTGGGGCGCACCTGCTGTGTCCCCGCCATGTGCTCTCCCCACTGCGCCGTAAAGAGAAGGGGTGGGGAATAGACGAGAAAGATCGTCAGGGGCGGGGGCGGAGTTTGACGCATGCGCACTGTATATAAAACGTCACACGCCTGTGTCGTAGCCACGATCTGGGAGACGAGGGGAGAGAAAGCTCACGCACGAGACGATCGCTACAAACGAAGGTACAATTTGACGTTGGTACATAACTAGCCTAGACTGATTAGAACTTGAGGCTTCTTTATGGAGAAGATTAGGAGAGTTTAGGCTGACATTATTTATATTGTTTTGTGTGGCGTTGTGTCTTGCAGAGGTGATGGATGCCTTCTACAACGTGAGCTTTCTCCCACACTTCATTGATAAATACCGGCAATTCCCCCTCTTATGGCAGGCAAAACACAGGGATTATAGCAACAGACCAAAGAGGTACGCAGCCCTGCTGAAACTGGTGGCATTTGTAAAGCCTACCCTGCCCATGGCAACCGTCGCAAACTTAAAAGTGAAGATCACCAACATGAAGACTACCTATTTCCGGGAGCGCAATAAGGTCCTGAAGTCACAAGCATCTGGAGCTGCAGCAGCTGATGTCCATGTCCCCACGCTCTGGTACTATGACAGGCTCCACTTTCTCAAAGACCAGGCTACTGTCAAGAAGTCACTCTCGACTCTTCCTTGCACGCGTCCTTCCACGCACGCCACCCTTGATGAGGATTCCGAGGACCAACCTGGGCCTTCCAGTCAGGAATATGTGCAGGTGCCCAGCTTGTTCCAGGTATAGTAGTTTTGGAACCAGTTTGTTGAATAATGAATGATGTTCAGTTAATTCAGGATCCCCAATTGCTTATTTCCTAACGTGATTGACATATCAACAGACAGTGGTGTGGGAGACATTTTTGGGAAGAATCTAAACTGCAGGGCTGAGAATTGTATGGTTTTGTATTTGAAAACATTTTGCAACAGTCACTAGATGAGAATTGTGTGTGTTTGATGAACAAATAACTGAAACTATGTCCCTTTTTCATACACAGGAAGACCTCAGCCAGGAGGTGGCTGTGGAAGGTGGCAGTCAGGAGGAGGCAGGGGGTAGTGGCAGCCAAGAGGGGGGTAGGCGTAGGAGCCTGACTGTCTCCCAAGTCTCTCCCCTCCGCCTTCCCTACAGAAGGGCGAAAAACATGGGGGAGGTGGGAGAGTCAGCGCTCCAGCTGATAAAAGATGCCTCAGCCTCCCTCTATGCCACACCCACCTACGAGGAGGCCTTTGCCTCCTTGGTTACAAGTAAATTTACGGGTATGGAGGCGGGGCAACGCAGCATGTGTGAGGAGGTCATCCTCAAAATACTAAATGAGGGGATGGCTGGGGAGATGACTCCCCTCACACATGTTTGCGAGAGTGACCTTGCTCCGCCTCCTCCACCTCCTTCTGCCACCCCACCAGCACCAGCACCACGGCGTGGAAGGAAGCGTACAAGGAAGACAAGAGAGTGACAACCTGGACTCAGTCTGGTCTGAGAGAAGATGGAGCCTCTCGTAGTACCAGAGCCTGGGGACCTAGATGGCATCTGCTGCAGTTCCGGATGTTTTGGACTTCAGGACCAGATTGCGCTCCCTTATTATTTAGATAGGTAGTCTTCATGCCCCCAATTGTTTAAGTCTGTAAAATGATGGTTGCCATGGGTGTCCAAGGCTTTGCAAATTCCCCAAGTTTCACCATGGCTGCGTTCCTCTTTGGTCTGTTGCTGAGACCTAAATAAAGGTTTTTTTGATTTGAAATAATCATTGACTATTGTGTTTTACTTTTCTACAATGACAGTTTTTCTTTGAGTAGGCAGGTACATTTCACTAATCCTAGAATTAACAAGGGGCACCAACAACCAACAAACTCCTAGTAAATGTAAGCAAGAAATACAAATGTTAATAATGTGGTTTTGCTAAGTTGAGACATACAAACCCCCTCCAAAAAAAAAAAAAAAATCTCCTTCAAATATGTATTCCCCCAAAAAAAAAAAATCTGGGTAAAAAAATAAGAAAGATTGTATTACGATCTGAGTAAAAATAAACATGTAGTGTATAAATGCTGCAAAGTAATAAAGAAGTAAGTTTGTGAGAAGTGCGGGTGAATAGGAGCAGCTAAAAGATGTCATTCTTGTTGCATTGTAAAGAAAAAGAGAATGCGCTGCATTAAAGACATTTTAACATTGCAGCGTGACGAATGTGCTGTGTCGATTAGGAAAGGTAGTTTTACCTGACCGAGCGCTTCCGTCACAGAATTTCTTCTGAGCATGCGTAGCACTTTGTCCGTCGGACAAGCGTACACACGCTCGGATTTGGTGTGATCGGACCGGGTTGACGGGAAATCTTTCCAGCAGGAGATAAGACTTTGTCCGACGGACAAACCGACGAACACTGTCCGATGGTGCATACACACGGTCTGATTTTTCAACAACCTTGTCCGATCGGACCAAATTGATGAAAAAGTCCGACCGTGTGTATGGGGCTTTACCTAGGAGCTTTGGTGCTGGAATTATTGCTCTCGCTCCAACATGAGGGGGTGACATGTAACATGGATGGAATGGAATACAGGTCACATTCCATCAGCTTCTGCCCCAGCCTTATAGGCTGGGGAAAGTGAAAGGGGGAACTGGAAGTAAAGTTTTACGTGTCACTTTTGGGTCAGCAAGAAGACAGGAGGAGACTGGATGGATGTTCGCTCAGCTCACTCCCCCTGTACCCGGCGGCACTTGCCATTTTAGTCTTGACACGTGTGTAGAGCCTGGAATACATGACGAGGGCACCCACACATGGGAACAGCCGTTAACAGGGCTGTTTGGATCACTTTTATCTGACAGCTACAATTTACTTGTCAGATATACACACACTACCAGAGGCTGTCTGTAAAACCCTGCTGCTATCAATGTAGTTTCTCTGTTGTGGCAGAGAAAGGGTTTGCAGCTTACCAATTCTTAGAGGTGATGGCTTTCTTTCTTTTTTTTTTATCTGGTGATCCAGCCAGTAGGTACAGTATGTTGTTTCTTAAAAAAAAACAAGCTCTCTTGCAGATTAACAGGGTATTGGTACTAGTCCCTATGGTTGAAAGCAAATTTCTGGCCAAATGGCAGGGCCCATACGAGATAATTGAAAATGTGAGTGAGGTGAACTACAGGGTCAGACAACCAGAAAGGCGAAAGCCAGAACAGATATATTACATTGATCTGTTGAAAGCCTGGAGGGATAGAGAATCCCTAGTCGCAGAGACTTTGGTGTCACCGGCTAAGTCTGATTGCTTGGTTCCTGAGGTTGGAATAGCAGTCACCTTATCGAAACCCCAACAACAGGAGGTTAAAGAGTTCATGCTCCGCAACAAAGAGGTTTTCTCTGAGCTGCTGGGACAAACATCTGGGGTAGAGCATGACACCCCGCCAGGTAAAAGAGAGGCAATAAGCAGACTGACACTGACACTGTCAGCAGCTCCAGCAGCGCCGTCCAGCGCCGTCCATCCAGGCCATCCAGGCCACCTAGCCGCCAGGCACTCAGGACGCATCCTCGGACCCTCGGACCCCCTAGCAACATGTACCGGGAAGGGAACACTGACACGAACACTGTCATCAGCTCCGTCCAGCAGCTCCAGCAGCGCCGTCCATCCAGGCCATCCAGGCCACCAGGTACCCAGGACGCATCCTCGGACCCCCTAGTAACGTGTACCGGGAAGGGAACACACTTGGAACCCTCCCCGGACACTAGGCACCGCAGCCCCCCTTTAACTCGAGCCCCCGGCGGATACCGACCGGAACGCCGCAAGCCCGCTAGCTGCCCGCCAGCCGCCTAGGAAACACCGCGGCTCCGGCCTAGCGCCGGCCAGACCTGGCATAACCGGCCCACCACTCTCCTCACCCTGCACCCGGGACGCCTTGCGATCCCCCACCTACCCGCACTCACCCCTGTACCTCCAGACCCATCTGCAGCCATACCAGAAGCCCCCTAGCTTCAGGATAGCCCGTGGATCGGGCCTAGCTCGGCGGCCATCTTAGTACACCCAGAGGCGCCCACAGCTCACCACAGGCCAGCTGCACTTAAACCCCCAACGAAGTGCACAGAGCCCCTACCTTCAGCACCCACATGAGTTACATTTTGGAAGCAGCCCCAGACGTCAGCACCGTGGGCCTTAAACCGTCAGCCATCTTGGTACACCTAGTTACACCGTACCCACCAGCAACGGTACCGTGACCCCCCACCATTTCCGGCTCCCACTCAGCCCCCAGCTCAACAGGGCAACATCCATAGCAGCCGACCAGGTACGCTTTTTCCCCAGCACTATCACCGCATAGAATAGGTATCAAGAACAGGTAAGGACCCCAGGGCACCACACTATCAGTTGATCCAGGGTCCGCCGATCGCCTCCGGGGTCAGGAAGGAATTTTTTCCTTAGCTGCAGCAATTGGCCAGCCTCAGCCAGGGTTTTTTTCGCCTTCCTCTGGATCAACGGGGAGGGAGGGCAGAATAGCAGGGTTCGCCTTCTTCGCCGCCACCTGAACAATCGTACGCGCATCAGGATCATCAGCATCACACCATCATCAGCCACATCGCCGGACTTTCGCCAGCTACATCTCACAGGAACGTCATCAACCACATCTCGCTGGACCATCATCTCCTCAGCAGCTGCATCGTCGCCACATCTCGCCGGACCTTCGCTAACTACATCTCGCAGGACCATCATCCCTCAGCAATCACATCATCGCCACATCAACAACCACATCTCGCAGGACCGTCGTCGACCACATCTCGCAAGATCATCATCTCCTCATCGACAGCCACATCGGGCAGGACCTTTCGTCAGCCACACATCGCAAGACCACTATCTTCTCAGCAACCACATCGTTGCTACATCAACAGCCGCATCGCGCAGGACCATCATCTCCTCAGCATCAACACCGTCGCCACATCAACAGCCGCTTCCGGGAGTACCTTCGTCAGCCACATCTCGCAGGACCATCATCTCCTCAGCAACCACATCATCGCAACATCTCGCAGGACCATCACCCTCTCAGCAACCACATCGTCACCACATCTCGCCGGACCTTCGCCAGCTACATCTCGCAGGACCATCATCCCTCAGCAATCACATCATCGCCACATCAACAACCACATCTCGCAGGACCGTCGACCACATCTCGCAAGATCATCATCTCCTCATCGACAGCCACCTCGTGCAGGACCTTCATCAGCCACACATCACAGGACCACCATCTTCTCAGCAACCACATCGTCGCTACATCGACAGCCGCATCGCGCAGGACCATCATCTCAGCATCCACACGAACGCCACATCAACAGCCGCTTCCGGGAGGACCTTCGTCGCAACATCTCGCAGGACCATCACCTTCTCAGCAACCACATCGTCGCCACATCTCGCAGGACCTTCGTCAACCATTTATCGCAGGACCATCATCTCCCCAGCAACTGCAACATTGCCACATCGACAACCACATCCCGCAGGACCATCAACTCTTCAGCAACCACATCGTCGCCACATCAACAGCCATATCTAGCAGGACCCACGTCAGCCACATCTCGCACGACTATCACCGCCTCCTCATCAACCGCATCGTCGCCACATCGATAGCCACATCTCGCAGGACCATCATCACCACAGTAACCACATCGTCGCCACAACCTCGCAGGACCTCCAGCAACCACATCGTCGTCAAATCAATACCACCATCGTCATACTTATATTTTTTTCTCTCAGCATGTGTATCTACAAATACTCAGCGGAAACCCTTCAGAGACTAAGAAACATCACCTCAACGTTGCCAACGCCCATTCAAAAAATACTACAAAAAGAGCAACTACTAAGGATCAACCCACAACCAACCACCAATCAAAGGAAGACCCCAAATCAGCCGCAACACTTAACATGCGCCCTGATTAACACCAGATCGGCAGTCAAGCACAGACAAGAAGTCCACGACTTCATCACCCAAAACAACTTAGATTGTCTCTTCATCACAGAAAGCTGGCTAACACCCGACTGCAACACCATCCTAACCGAATTGGTCCCTGAAAAATACAGGATCCTAACGGAGCATAGAATAGGAAAAAAAGGAGGAGGCCTAGCAGTGATCTTCAAATCTCACCTTACGCTCGGCAAACCTACGCTACAGAACGCAGTGCCTTTTATGGAAACACTTTCTCTACAGCTGCAAACAACACCCCAAGACAACATTCATATACTGCTATGCTACAGACCACCAGGACCAAAGACAAATCTCCTGATACCCTTCACCGAATTTATCTCAATGCACACCCTGAAAACTAAAAACGTTCTGGTACTTGGAGATTTCAATCTCTGGGCAAACAACAACGAAGACCCCATCGCCTCTGCCTGCATAAACCAACTGGAAGAACTAGGTCTTCAACAACTGATAAATGCTCCAACGCATGGTTCAGGACACACTCTGGACCTCATCTTTAAACAAAACATCGACATTAACATACTCAACAACTCGCCGCTACCATGGACGGACCATCACGCCATCAAATTCAAAATCACCACCGACAACACCGTCCAGAAACCGAACCACTCAACAACATACTGGACCAGATCTCAGAAGAAACTACACTCGGAACTCTTCAAAACCACACTATCCAACAAAGTAACAAATCTAAATTTAAACCACTCGACGGAAAAAACACTCAGCTCCTTAAACAAAGCGTTACTACAAACAGCAGACACAGTCGCTCCGAAACGCAGAACACTCATCCGCAAGAGAAATTCTGGATGGTTTAATGCAACTCTTACTCTACTGAAGCAGGAACGCAGAAGAGCTGAAAGAACCTGGAGAAGAAACTCTTCAAAGGAAAACCACACAAACTACAATACTCTCACAATGAAATATCACAAAGCTATCTTCAAAGCTAAAAAAGAACACTTCTCAAACACCATCACAAAAGCCCTAAACCGCCCTCGTGAACTATTCAAGCTAGTCGCCCAGACTATGAACCCTACCTGCTTAGAGCCCCCCACTAACGAAACTCAAGAATTTTGCAACGAGTTATCGGATTTTTTTATCGACAAAATCGACAGCATTCGGGAAAAAATCCAACAGAAAAATACAATCGACCACATCCAAAAAGAGGAAACCGATTCAAACAACATTCAACATTCAAAACCACCAACCTTTTCGCTGACCCCGATCGCCATAGACACCACTAAAAATATCATCAGAAGCCTCCGGGACAGCACATCACCCAATGATATCATCCCCACAAAACTTCTGAAAGAATGCTCTGACATCTTGGCACCTACTATAACGCTACTCATTAATCAGTCATTCAAAGAAGGAATTGTTCCTAACTCCTTCAAACAAGGCATAGTCAAACCCCTCCTAAAGAAACCCAACTTGGACCCAAGAAACCCTAACCACCGAAGACCGATAACTAGCCTGAGCACCATCTCCAAGATTATGGAGAAAGTAGTGGTACAACAGCTACAACCCCATCTGGACACACACAATCTCCTGGACCCTCTGCAATCAGGCTTCCGCCCGGGCCATGGCACAGAAACAGCACTCCTCAAAATATGGGATGATGCCTTGGAAGCAGCAGATGACGGAGAATCATGTCTCCTGGTACTCCTGGACCTTAGTGCAGCATTTGACACACTGGATCACAGCACTTTACTCACCCGCCTCAAAGAAGTAGCAGGAGTCACAGACTCAGACTTACTATGGTTCACTTCCTTCTTAAGAAATCGGTCACAGACAGTGAAACTTGGAGCCTTCACCAGTGAATCTCGCGCAGTCTCCTATGGAGTCCCTCAAGGATCACCTTTGTCACCCGTGCTCTTTAACATTTACATCCGTCCACTTCTTAAAATCATCAGAAAATCAGACCTATGCTTCCACTCATACGCAGATGATACTCAACTCTACCTTCGGATCCCCGAACAAAAAGACCAATATCAGGAATTGGAAAAATGCCTCGCATCAATAGACGACTGGATGTCCACTAACTCCCTCAAACTTAACGGAACCAAAACAGAACTCCTTCTCCTAAATGCAAACCGGAAAACTAAATCAACGACACCATGGACTCCGCCCACCATCCTTGGACAGACCATCCCTCTAAGCTTAAAAGCCAAAAGTCTCGGAGTCACTTTCGATTCAGAAATGTCAATGGATGCACAAATAGGATCAGTAGTCAGCGGATCCTACCACCTTCTACGCCTGCTGCGTAGACTCATCCCCTTCATCCCAGAAAAGGACAAAGCCATAGTGGTAGGAACAATCATCAACTCTCGACTCGACTACGCAAACTCCCTCTACATAGGACTACCTAAATTCCAGATTGCACGCCTACAAGTCGTTCAAAACATGGCAGCAAGACTAGTCACAGGAAAAAAACCATGGGAATCCATCTCCCCATCCCTGAGGACCCTCCATTGGCTAACCGTAAAGGATAGGATCACATTCAAGACCCTCTGCCTGACCCACAAATGCACACAAGGAGATGCTCCTCAATACTTATGCGAAAAAATACAACACTACACTCCCAATCGCAACCTCCGATCTAACGACCAAAATCTCCTCCTCGTCCCCAAGTCCCGGTACAAATCAAGGGGAGAACGAAGATTTGCAGTCCAAGGACCACGGCTATGGAACGCTCTACCTACGAACATCCGCTTAGAAAAAGACCATCGGACCTTCAGGAAAAAACTTAAGACCCACCTCTTCTAAGAAGGAATCAACCCTGTTCGGATCAAGCGCCTCGAGGCGATTCAGTTCACAGTTGCAGCGCTATACAAATCTTTCATTCATTCATTCATTCATTCATTCAGAGACTTTGGTGTCACCGGCTAAGTCTGATTGCTTGGTTCCTGAGGTTGGAATAGCAGTCACCTTATCGAAACCCCAACAACAGGAGGTTAAAGAGTTCATGCTCCGCAACAAAGAGGTTTTCTCTGAGCTGCTGGGACAAACATCTGGGGTAGAGCATGACACCCCGCCAGGTAAAAGAGAGGCAATAAGTGGGAAAGTTCAAAGAATGCTTGAATTTGGGTGTGATAGAGGAGTCCCAGACTGACTGGTCCAGTCCTATCGTGTTAGTGCCCAAACCTGATGGGAGCTGGCAGTTTTGTAACGATTTTCGACAATTGAATAAGGTTACAAAATTTGACACCTACCCCATGCCACGTATAGATTAATTGATCGACCAGCTGGGAACAGCCCGATACACGACAACGCTCAATCTCACCAAAGGGTATTGGCAAATTCCCCTGGCCGAGTCGGCCAAGGAGAAAACTGCATTTGTAACCCCAGATGGTGCATTCCAATATAGAAGAATGCCGTTTGGGTTACAGAATTCACCAGGAACATTCCAGCGGAAAATAGACATGATTCTGAGGCCCTATTAGAAGTATGCTGCAGCTTACATGGATGATGTGATTGTCCATAGTACAGTTTGGGCCTCACATCTGCCAATGTCTCAGCCAATCAGGAGAGAGAGCCCCGGACGGCTGAGGCACTCGTGGACATTGCTGGATAGAGATGGGGCTTGGGTAAGTATTGGGGGGGCTGAGGGGGGCTGCTGCAAACAGAAGTCTTTTTATCTTAATGCATAGAATGCAGTGCGTGTTATACACCGACAGTGTACCTCGGAGGGGAAGGAGAGGGACGAGTGCCGCTGGAATTCACAGAGCCGTCACCTCCTCTCCACTTGGCTCTCCACTCGGCTCTCACTCGGCTCTAACTTGGCTCTCACTTGGCTCTCACGTCACACACACAGTCCCGCCTCTGCCACCGGCATTGGGCCAGTGTTCTGTCTATCACGGGAGCTGGTCCACTGCCAATGGTGGAGGCGGGACTGTGTATGCGACTTCTAAATGAGAGCCGAGTAAACAGGAGATGAAGGCTCTGTGATTTCCTGCGAGAGATGAGAGATGGTGAGCTGCATTGATGGGGGAGATGAGGCTGCAGATGTGCACAGATCAGGCTGCAGATGGGCACAGATCAGGCTGCACTGAAGCTGCAGATGGGCAAAGATTAGGCTGCATTGAGGCTGCAGATGGGCACTAATCAGGCTGCATTGATGCTCAATGACCATTATTTAGCCTCCAAATGGTTTATTTAAAAAAACTTTTTTTTTCCTGAAACGTCCCTCTTAAATTGGGGTGCGTGTTATACACCGATAAATATGGTAATTTTTATTTATTGCAACAAGAATGCATAGCTTTAAAAGGTCAGTCAAATTGACTTTCATTTTTAACTGCATTAATAATGAGAACATTCAAAGGAACATGATAGAAATGTATTCTTGAGTGTACAAATTTCTAACAGTGTATGTGGTTTTCATTTAATAAAGTCCCTTCATTCCAAAATTGAATGTTAAAAGCAAAGAAAATCTTGAACTACTTTCGAATGACATTCAAATGTTGTGGAAAGTTTCATACATAGTTCATAGTTCATAGTTCATTGTAGCTGAGGTTGAAAAAAGTCCATCAAGTCCAACCTATGTGTGTGATTATATGTCAGTATTACATTGTATATCCCTGTATGTTGTGGTCATTCAGGTGCTTATCTAATAGTTTCTTGAAACTATCAATGCCCCCTGCTGAGACCACCGCCTCTGGAAGGGAATTCCACATCCTTTCCGCTCTTACAGTAAAGAACCCTCTACGTAGTTTAAGGTTAAACCTCTTTTCTTCTAATTTTAAGTGGCCATATGTTTTCCAAAGATTTTTTCATATGAATTTTTGTTTGAAATTCTACTAGTATACAGTATACCTAGCTTTAGAGGATTGAGAAAAAACATTTAACACCGACAAGGGTATTTACAATGGTCAGATTTTTTTTTTATTTCAAAATAAAAAAACAGTTTCTGTAACTGCTTAAAAGTTTTAGCTGAAGTTAGGCTTTAATTCTTTAGTCACAAGTACATCTATATCTAGCAATACATCTAACACTACCCTCTCCACAAATTGAAAATGTTGCTTTCCAAAGGTGGCTATTTTGCTCTTCCATAGATACAGTGGAGGTGTGAGCATAGCCACCCTAAGACAGAAAGTGTGTCACTGCCAGATTTACAAGGTGAAAAAAAAGCCTAAAAAAATAAAACGAATGCAGCCACCACATTTAAATATCAACAAGCTTCAAAATATACAATTTTTCCTTTTGGGTTTAACCACTTGCCAACGTGCTATAATGAATGATGGCTACAGCACGGCCGGCCAGTTCTGGGAGGGCTTCATATGACGTCCTCCCGTGATCGCGCCTGCCGTGGTATGCTTTATGGTCGCTGTGTCCTTAGGACACAGCTGACCACAGATCAGGGTAAAGGGCCAATTACAGCAGCCTTTTACCACGTGATCAGCCAGTTATCGGTATTCCTTTCCTCGTGCTGACAGCGGAGAGGAGAGCCAATAACGGGCTTGTGTGAAAGGGATCTCTACACTGATATTCAGGGGACTGATTATCAGTGACCTGATTATCAGTGCAGTCCCAACAGTGCCCACCATTGCTGCCAATCAGTGCTGTCTATCAGTGTCCATCAGTACTGCCTACCAGTGCCCATTAGTGCCACCTATCAGTGCCCTTTAGCGCCGCCTATCAGTGCCTCCTCATCAGTGACACCTCATCAGCGCACATCAGTGAAGGAGCAAAATGACCTTTTTGCAAAATTTAATAAGAAACTATGAAACACGTTTTGTTTTTGAAAATTTTTTGTGTTTTCTCGTTTAGCAAAAAAATTATAAATTATATAAATGTCATATGGGTACAGTGTTGCATGACTGCGCAATTGTCATTCAACGTGTGACAGCGCTGGAAGCTGTAAATTGGCCTGGGCATGAAGGGGGTGAAAGTGCCCTGTAGGTAAGTGGTTAAATACAACCTAATGGTTTTTAATAATTCTTGGCGACTCCAGTGTTGGGTTCTGTGCACTTGGATATCCAAGTAATTGTCAATATGAAGTGGATGGTGGGGGGTTCCTTGTTTAGGTTTCATGTTGTGGAGAGTGGAAAAGGAGCAGAGCAAACACCCCAAGGCGTGTGGGAATACCCAAATGCCACGCAGGTGGGAACTGAGCTAGGAATTATAGCAGGAAGATCACTTTTGGAGTCCCAAATAGGATAAAAATTCAGTATGCAACTCACCATACTTCACCTATACCAAAAAAAAAATTTTTAGGTAGACTTTACATTAGCATCTACATAAAGTATACACCTGCTTTCATTATTTTTTTTTTAACCAGTTGTTATTAAGATTTATTGTACATGTGCTGTTGCTTACGTTATATTTAGTAAACTATTTTAGTATTTAGTTTGTTTAATGTAATTGGATGTGAGAGAGCATACTCCACTAAGCCAAAGGAAACTAAAGTTAACCATGGCACCAGGGGATATAAATGATGATCGATGTTTCCCTGGTTAATGCACTTATTTGATGATAAAATGTTCCAATTTGTTAATAAATATTTTCTCGATTTAACTAACTATTAGTAGTACATTCTTACTACTTTTATGAGCCACAATAATTTTTTGTAGGGTTGGAAGATTTTCACTCATAATTGTCACCTGTAGGAGAATGTATTTCATCATAATGAACAAAGTAGCTGCAGTACATTGTTACATGCCATTCATCATTCTCCTCTAAAGAAAATCATAATTACTAATTGGTCATATCTTTTTACCTATTACTCATTAAATACACTACATTCCTTACCACTTACTCCTCATAATTCAATATTTGTCACTTATTATAATCCTCTATAATCAATCATTGCAGTTGTCATATCCTTTATTACTGTTGGTAGCCCCTGAGGTATTGTCCTTTATTGTTTGCATCTATCTATCTACTGCATGCATGTCCAAAGTCCAACCAATAGGGGCCAATAGCGGCTCGTGTTCCAGTTTCATACGGCCCCACTGGTAATTTGTATATATATATATATATATATATCTTTTGTGCCCCCCAACGAATCCCCAAGCGTAGCACGGCACTCTGGGATTCATTGGGGGGGCCACAAAAGATATATACCGTATTTATCGCTCCTCAGAGGGGACAGGGAGGGGGCGAGATGAGTGCTGTCAGATTACATACAGGAGAATCTCCTGTTTACTTGGCAGCCTCTGTAATAGCAAGTCCCGTCTTCTGGGCTGGCATTGGATGACTGTTCTGTCTATCATAGGAGGCGGGACTTTGTATTAAAGAGGCTGCAGAGTAAACAGGGGATTCTCCTGTAGGTAATCTGTTGGCACTTGTCCTGCCCCCCTCCCTGTCCCCTCTGAGGCTGCAGATGGGCATGGATCAGACTGCATTCATGTCAATGTTGAGGCTGCATTCATGGCACTTGTGAGGCTGCATTCATGTCAATGGTGAGGCTGCATTCATGGCACTTGTGAGGCTGCATTCATGTCAATGGTGAGGCTGCATTCATGTCAATGGTGAGGCTGCATTCATGGCACTTGTGAGGCTGCATTCATATCAATGGTGAGGCTTCATTCATGGCAATGGTGAGGCTGCAATCATGGCAATGGTGAGGCTGCATTCATGGCAATGGTGAGGCTGCATTCAGAGGATGCATTCATGACAATGGCGAAGCTGCATTCATGGCAATGGTGAGGCTGCAGATATTTTTTCCTGAAACTTCCCTCTTAACCACTTTCAGACCGGACCATTTTGCTGGCTTAAGGGGCCACAAAAGATATATACCGTATTTATCGCTCCTCAGAGGGGACAGGGAGGGGGCGAGATGAGTGCTGTCAGATTACATACAGGAGAATCTCCTGTTTACTTGGCAGCCTCTGTAATAGCAAGTCCCGTCTTCTGGGCTGGCATTGGATGACTGTTCTGTCTATCATAGGAGGCGGGACTTTGTATTAAAGAGGCTGCAGAGTAAACAGGGGATTCTCCTGTAGGTAATCTGTTGGCACTTGTCCTGCCCCCCTCCCTGTCCCCTCTGAGGCTGCAGATGGGCATGGATCAGACTGCATTCATGTCAATGTTGAGGCTGCATTCATGGCACTTGTGTGGCTGCATTCATGTCAATGGTGAGGCTGCATTCATGGCACTTGTGAGGCTGCATTCATGTCAATGGTGAGGCTGCATTCATGTCAATGGTGAGGCTGCATTCATGGCACTTGTGAGGCTGCATTCATATCAATGGTGAGGCTTCATTCATGGCAATGGTGAGGCTGCAATCATGGCAATGGTGAGGCTGCATTCATGGCAATGGTGAGGCTGCATTCATGTCAATGGTGAGGCTGCATTCATGTCAATAGTGAGGCTGCATTCAGAGGATGCATTCATGACAATGGCGAAGCTGCATTCATGGCAATGGTGAGGCTGCAGATATTTTTTCCTGAAACTTCCCTCTTAACCACTTTCAGACCGGACCATTTTGCTGGCTTAAGACCAGACCACTTTTTGCGATTCGGCACTGCATCGCTTTAACTGACAATTGCGCGGTCGTGCAAAGTGGCTCCCAAACAAAATTGACGTCCTTTTTTTTCCCACAAATAGAGCTTTCTTTCAGTGGTATTTGATCACCCCTGTGGTTTTTATTTTTTGCGCTATAAACAAAAAATAAGCGACAATTTTGAAAAAAACACATTATTTTTTACTTTTTGCTATAATAAATATCCCCAAAAATATATAAAAAAACGTTTTTTTCCTCAGTTTAGGCCGATACGTATTCTTCTACATATTTTTGGTAAAAAAAAAAAAATCGCAATAAGCGATTATTGATTGGTTTGCGTTTACAAAATAGGGGATAGTTTTATAGCATTTTTATTAATAGTTTTTTTTTACTGATGGCGGCGATCAGCGATTTTTATTGTGATTGCGACATAATGGGCCGGACACATCGGACATTTTTGGGACCATTGTCATTTATACAGCAATCAGTGCTATTTAAATGCACTGATTCCTGTGTAAATGACACTGGCAGTGAAGGGGTTAACCACTAGGTGGCAGTGTAGGGGTTATATGTTCCTAGAGGCGTGTTTCTAACTGTGGGGGGCATGGCTGTGAGCTAGTGAATGCTGATCTCTGCTGCAATCACAGGGAGCAGAGATCGGCGTCACTAGTTGCTAGGCAGGCCGGGGATATGCTGTTTATTTTCGCATCTCCCCGTTTAGCCTTCCCGTGAGATGATCGCGGGTATCCCCGCGGCGATCGAGTCCGTGGGATCCGCGACCGGCCCCGGCCTCACGGGGGTCCCGACCGGCGCGAGCGCGTGCCGCCGGCAGTGCTCGCTCGATGGCACGGCGGCATCTTAAAGGGGACGTACCTGTATTCCCTAATGCCTGTCCGTGCCATTCTGTCGACGTACATCATGCGTTATATGTCAATAAATACGGTATATCCAAATAATACGCCCAGCACATCCTTAGACTCTTCACCACACACAGCCACAAAGGTAAGAGAATTCTTGTTGGGCAGTGTATTAGTTCATTTGCGTTTAATTTTAATAGTCCAAAGAATGTCAGGCAAAATGGTCAGCCCTCATGCATTTTCACTTCATTAGATCTGGCCCTCTTTGAAAAAAGATTGGACACCCTGGATCGACTGTATGTATCTATCTATCCAGAGCGATTCATATTATGTAAAATTATTAAAATATTATGTAAAATACCTAAAATATTAAAATATGCCCAAAAAAATGGGCAAATCATTTGGAACGGGCAAAGAATTATCTTTATAAATATTTTATAACCCGTGTCAACATTTAGATAGTGGTCTGGTATTGATTTTTGTAGGGGGGAACCCATGCAAAAAAACAAGGGTTTGAAGCATGGGCTCACGCACCTGCTGCCCTCCCCTCTTTCCTGGCCAACCATTATAAGCATTTGGTATGGATTTTAGGGGGAACCCCTTCCCTTTTTTTTTTGCATGTGGTCCCCCCTTAACATCTATATCAGACCTTCCTCTAGGATAAGGGTCTGGTATTGATGAAGAGAAACACTAACAATTTGGAATGAACCCTCTGCACACTGCTTTATACCCTTTTTTTAGCAGACTTTGCCGAAAAATAAATATTTAGTTCACATACATTGCAATACATGTTTAAGCTGGCCAGTTTCATCAAAGTAAACCCTCTCTGGCTAGGCCTAACTCTACTCTGCAAAATGCACATGCTCCAGTGGATATAGTGCCAATATGGGGCAAATAGACAAAAATTGTGGGAAAGCTACAGGTGTAGGTCTGGTCATTGACCTGGACTGCACAATAAAAATAAAATATACCTGTGCTCAAATCCAAATAGTTTATACAGATATATAACCCATCAGATGCTAAAGGGGTGTGACCACATGTTAACACTAAAAATTCTAAATTAACCCCCTGCCCACTGCACTGTTTTCATGCAAAGTTTGCTAGAAGGATGTATAGCAGTGTGCAGAGGGTTAATTCATATTTTTTAGTGTTACCATGCGGTCACACCCCTTTAGCACCTGATGGGTTATATATGTGTAAAAGCTATTTGGATTTAAGCAAAGGTATATTTTATTTTAATTTTAAATATACAGAGTAAGCACTTAATAAAGTTGTATTAGACATCTACATACATTTATACAACAGGTACAAATATCCAAGCATATCATATCACATCAAGCATACTAAAGCATAGGTATTCGCTCCACTATTAAATACAACCAACAAAAATACATGCATGTATATACTGTAGGTACAACAAGCACCACCTAAATCATATAGCAGCTGATGTTCAGAAATACGTACAGGAATTCAGTACCCAGAATAGAGTATTGAAAAGGATAGCTGAGCCAGACGCCATTGATTTGCAAAGCACTGTTTTCCTAAAACACATGCTCCAAGAACAATAGGTGGCCATATACATATATCTCCTCAAAATCTGTCATAGAGAGATTTGCATAGCTAGGGGCCACATTGGACCCCGTGGCCATGCCTGGGCATTGCTGATAACATTCCCCATTGAGGCAGAAGTAATTCTTTGCCAAAATAATTTCTAAAAAGTCTAAAGAACAAAATAAGCATATTCAGAATGTCATTCAGCACTCTGGATATCACCAGGCTGATGTTCTTATATGGTTTAGGTACATAGATGATATTGTCTTCTTCTGGCATAGTACAGAGGTGAATTTATTCAATTTTAGGCACAGCTAAATGGATGTCACCCCACGATCTTCTTCATCTTGGAATACAGTAAAACGGCTACCCACTTTTGGATGTTCTTGTGACACAGGAAAACTGTGCTTTGCACACCAATGTGTACAAAAACACTTACTGACAGGAATACATACCTACATAGAAAAAGTTTCCACCCAGTCAGTTTATCAGAATCCATAGAATCACATCCTCAGATACAATGTAAGCAGACAGGGAGGATGTTGGAGGATTTCGTACATGAGGTTATGACAAACAGGTACTACAGGAAGCACTACAGAAGGCATTCCAACAACCTAGGGACTCGCTTTTGAAATTTCGTAGCAAAGAAACATTGTGGCAAATACCAGAAATATTAACCTTTTTCTTCTCATTGTTCCAAGAGGCATTATATTATAAGGAAACATTGGCATGAAATGAGTAGTGCTCCACAATTGACAGATATACAGTTTTTACAGAACCCCCTTTTGCATATAAACGACCACAGAATATTAGAGACAGATTGGTCCATGCTGCTTTTTTTATCGATCTGCTGAACTCAGGTACTAACTGTTTACAAACCTTTCAGACACCATGGAGATGTTCAACAAAAAAAGTGCAGCGCTACCTTATATTATAAAAATAAATACCACCAACTGTAGTGCTATTGCCATAGTGTTTGATGTATGTCGGTGGTGACCTATAACCAGTCTATCCAACTCTCATACGTCACTAAGAAACAAATGTGTATTTATAAAGCAATAGTGATAGCCTTCCCTGGTATTCTGGGTGAATACCTTATTAACCATATTGCCATGATAACAAAGGAATATGTGAAAGGTGGTGACTGAGAACCTCCAATAGTAATTTGCTGACAATCTACTATTTTTGAGATCCTATAACCTTTTCAAAATATATTAAAACAAGTTTGCTTAAATACATAAAATAACAAACCATAAATAAAGCTTATGAATAATGGTGAAAACCTCCAATGGTGACTTTTGCAATTTGCTATCAAAGCATATTGTTATGAACACATCTCAAGATACAATTAAGTAATCATTCAAATACATATAATAGTGATGGTGGAAACCTCAGATGTGATTCCAAAATTACATGAACTTAAATCATCAATAATGAAACCATATGACCAAAAGTAATGTAAATAAAGTCTTTGAGTGAGGCCTTTCGGTGTCTTTGTGATTTTTAAGATCTTGTGCAGCAAAACACCATGTGCTGACAACCACCAGTCAAACCAATCGCTTACCTCAGGTAAATGACAACAGGGGTCTTATCCTCTCTGTATAGTTTTTCTCCTAATTCATCAAGCAGTTCTCCAAGTCACCAGGTCAGGATTCTTCAATGATAATCAAAGAGAAAACTTTATCGTGCTTTAACTTTATAAAAGCTTCTATGTTTATTATAAATCAAGAAAGGCACTTTCATTAAAAGGTGCACTAAAATCTGTGCACAATGATATATAACATGTACGGGTGCACTGGCCCCATAAGGAGCTACACAGCCTCACAAACTAATATCACCTCTTATTGTTGGGTGGACAACGTCACTTCTGATCCCCTGAGATGACATTATAGGCCCCTGAGGTTGCCTTGTGTAATAGGACCTACACCTTTGTTTGCAGTAAGCGATGAGCTACAGTTCACAATTTGGTGTACATTTATTAAACTTAAGAGTTTTCTCTCAGTTCAGTTCTCGGCAGTTCTCAGAGGAAAATGATCTCCTCTGCAGCCTGTTTAAAAAGCTGTGAATGTCTGTTACATAGTTATATAGTTAGTGAGGTTGAAAAAAGTCCATCAAGTCCAACCTATGTGTGTGATTATATGTCAGTATTACATTGTATATCACTGTATGTTGTGGTCATTCAGGTGCTTATCTAATAGTTTTTTGAAACTATCGATGCTCCCCGCTGAGACCACCACCCGTGGAAGGGAATTCCACATCCTTGCTGCTCTCACAGTAAAGAACCCTGTAAGTAGTTTAACCACTTGCCGACCAGCCGTCGTCATTATACTACAGCAGATCGGCACAGTCCCGCGAGCCCTAATAACTGTACGTCAGCTCCTTTAAGCGGGATAGCAGCGGTCGCGATGACCACAGGCTCGCACGATCGCAGGCACGAGTGTCAGAACAGGGACGTGTTTGTGTAAACACACAAATCCCTGTTCTGTGAAGAGAGGAGAGGCAGATTGTGAGTTCCTAATAGCTAAGAACCACTATCTGTCATCTCCTATAGTCAGCCCCCTCCTCCTACAATTAGAACACACACTAGGGAACACAGTTAACACCTTGATCACCCCCTAGTGTTAACCCTTCCCTGCCAGTGACATTTAACCACCTGATTACTTTGTACTTAAACCCCCCTCGTGACCAGACCAATTTTCAGCTTTCAGCGCTGACGCACTTGGAATGACAATTGCGCGGTCATACAACCCTGTACCCAAATTAAATTTTTACCATTTTTTTCCCACAAATAGAGCTTTCTTTTGGTGGTATTTAATCACAGCTGGGGTTTTTATTTTTTGCTAAACAAATAAAAAAAGATGGAAAATTAAAAAATAAAATAAAATCATGTTTAATAGTTTGTTATAAAATTTTGCAAACAGGTATTTTTTCTGCTTCATTGATATGCACTGATGAGGCGGCACTGGTGGGCACTGATAGGCTGCACTGGTGGGCACTGATAAGCTGCACTGGTGGGCACTGATAGGCTGCACTGGTGGGGACAGATAAGTCGGTACTGATGGGCACAGCAAAGATGGCACTGATGGGCACGGATGGGTGGCACGGATGGGTGGCACGGATGGGTGACACGGATGGGCACTGATGGATGGCACTGATAGATGGCACTGATAGGTGGCACTGATGGGCACTGATAGGTGGCACTGATGGGCACTGGTAGGGGACACTGATGAGCACTGGTAGGGGACACTGATGAGCACTGGTAGGTGACACTGAATGTGCAGCACTGGCACTGTGGGCACTGACAGATGGCACTGTGGGCACTGACAGATGGCACTGTGGGCACTGACTGATGGCACTGTGGGCACTGACAGGTGGAGCTAGTGGGCACTTTATTGTGGTAAATGTGGGCACCGTGGACCCTGGGCATATTGCAGTGAGAGGGACTGATGTCCCTCTCACTGCCGCCGGTGATCGGCTTTTTTTTTTTCTCCTCGCGCTGTCAGCGCGAGCAGGAAAAAAAGCTGATTACCGGCTCGGTTATTTTCACATGATCAGCTGTCATTGGCTGACAGCTGATCACGTGGTAAGGGGTCGGGATCGACCCCTTACTCGGATCTGTGATCCAGGGAGTCTCACAGACTCGCGGATCACAGAGCATGCCAGGCAGCTCGTTGCCGGGACGACGTCATTAGACGTAGTACCGGCACATCAGATCCGCGCTGTAGCCGTCATTTGGCTATGGCGCGGATCTCAACTGGTTAAACATTAATCAGTGCATTTTTTTTTAGCACTGATCAATGTATAATTGTCAACAGTTTCAAAAATGTGTCAAAAGTGTCCGATGTGTCCACCATAATGTCGAGTCCCGATAAAAATCGCGGATCACCGCCATTACTAGTAAAAAAATAATAATAATAAAGATGCCATAAATCTATTGCCTATAACTTTTGCGCAAAACCAATTAATATTCACTTATTGCGATTTTTTATTACCAAAAATATGTAGAAGAATACACATCGGCCTAACCTGAGGAAAAAAAATGCTTTTTTTAAAAAAAAATGGGGATATTTATTATAGCAAAAAGTACAAAATATTGTGTTTTTTTCAAAATTGTTGCTCTTTTTTTGTTTATAGCACAAAAAATAAAAACCGCATAGACGATCAAATACCACCAAAAGAAAGCTCTATTTGTGGGAAAAAAGAACATCAATTTTGTTTGGGCACAGCGTCACATGACCATGCAATTGTCAGTTAAAGCGACGCAGTGCCGAATCGCAAAAAAATGGCCTGGTCATTGAGCAGCCAAAACTTCCGGGGCTGAAGTGGTTAAGGTTAAACCTCTTTTCTTCTAAATTTAATGAGTGGCCACTTGTCTTGTTAAACTTCCTTCCGCAAAAAAAGTTTTATCCCTATTGTGGGGTCACCAGTATGGTATTTATAAATTGAAATCATATCCCCTCTCAAGTGTCTCTTCTCCAGAGACAATAAGTTCACAACCTTTCTCCATAACTAAAATCCTCCAGACCCTTTATTAGCTTTGTTGCCCTTCTTTGTACTCGCTCCATTTCCAGTACATCCTTCCTGAGGACTGGTGCCCAGAACTGGACAGCATACTCTAGGTGCGGCCGGACCAGAATCTTGTAGAGCGGGAAAATTATTGTTTTATCTCTGGAGTTGATCCCCTTTTTAATGCATGCCAATATTTGTTTGCTTTGTTAGCAGCAGTTTGGCCTTGCATGCTATTGCTGAGCTTATAATCTACTAGGACCCCCAGGTCCTTTTCCATCCTAGATTCCCCCAGAGGTTCTCCCCCCAGTGTATAGATTGCATTCATTGTGTTCTCAGAAAACAGCAGAGATCTGTGTAGAAGGGGTGGGCTTCATGTGATATTGTGAGATTACAGTGCAGCCCATTTTAAAAAGTAAAACCACAGTTAAAAAGAACATGTAATCACATGAAAATAATAAGCATTAAGCACACAGATAACTAACTCTCTCTTTCTCTCTCTCTTTATATATATATATATATATATATATATATATATACATATACACAGAAGTGAGTACAGCCCTCACTTTTTTAAAATATTTTATTCTATCTTTTCATGTGACAACACATCAAAATTGGGCCCAAAGTGTTAATATTTTATGAGGCCACCATTATTTTCCAGCACTGCATTAACCCTCTTGGGCATGGAGTTCACCAGCGCTTC
The DNA here is from genome assembly GCA_028564925.1 of Lithobates sylvaticus. NCBI lineage: Eukaryota > Metazoa > Chordata > Amphibia > Anura > Ranidae > Lithobates > Lithobates sylvaticus. Next base: position 123,083,386 of record CM053030.1, on the reverse strand, counting down.
ACAGATTGCCACTTGAGTCCTCTTCCACTCCTCCATGACGACATCACGGAGCTGGTGGATGTTAGACACCTTGCGCTTCTCCACCATCCATTTGAGGATGCCCCACAGATGCTCAATAGGGTTTAGGTCTGGAGACATGCTTGGCCAGTCCCTCACCTTCACCCTCAGCGTCTTTAGCAAGGCAGTGGTCATCTTGGAGGTGTGTTTTGGGCCGTTATCATGTTGGAATACTGCCCTGTGGCCCAGTCTCCGAAGGGAGGGGATCATGCTCTGTTTCAATATGTCACAGTACATTAATGGTTTTCTCAATGAACTGTAGCTCCCCAGTGCCGAAAGCACTCATGCAGCCCCAGACGATCACACTCCCACCACCATGCTTGACTGTAGGCAAGACACACTTGTCTTTGTGCTCCTCCCCTGGTTGCTGCCAAACAGGCTTGAAAACAGATGAACCAAATATGCTTATGTCTCATCAGACCACAGGACATGGTTCCAGTAATCCATGTCCTAAGTCTGCTTGTCTTCAGCAAACTGTTTGCGGGCTTTCTCGGACATCAAGGAAGAAGAGGCTTCCTTCTGGGATGACAGCCATGCAGACCAATTTGATGCAGTGTGCGGCGTTGTCAGGGCTGGGCTCAGCCCCTCCTTCACTGAGCTGGCCGCTCAGCTGTCGGCTAATTGCCAGCTTCTATCTCTTCACAGTTACTCAGCTGTTGATGATATCCTGCTCGTCTGTCCTGCCTACTTAAGCCATCCAGTCCAGAGGAGCTCTGCCTTCGCCTTGGTCAACATCACAGAAACTATCCCCTGCAATCCTGTTCAAGACTTGCTTTTCTGTCCCAACATCCTACCTCTGAGAGCGCTATGCATCCTTGTTACTACTTTTCCAAGAAAGTGTCACCTGCGGAGTGCAATTATGAGATTGGTGACAGAGGGCTGTTAGCGATCATTTTAGCCCTGAAAGAATGTAGACATCTCCTCGAAGGTACCACTGTGCCGGGTTTCATTCTTACTGACCATAACAATCTCACATTCTTGTCTCATTCTTACCCGGTACTAAGAATGTAAGGGCTGAGGCCTTGTCACAACAATTTTCCTCCACTTCCAAGTTGGAGTCGGTTTCCGGTTCTTGTGATTCCTCCTGATCGTATTCTGGCTACGGTTCGCACCAGTCTCACTTCTCCTTTGGGTGACAAAATTCTTACTGCTCAGGTCCATGCTCCTCCTGAGAAACCTTGTGACCACTGCTTTGTCACAGAGAGTCTCCGTACTGCCGTGCTCCAGACTTACCATTCTCCCAAGGCTGCTGGCCACCCTGGGAGGAATCAACTCTTTTGGGCCATTTTCCAACAATTCTGGTGGCCTTGTCTACGTGCTGATGTAACTTCCTTCGTAGCTGCCTGTTCCGTGTGTGCACAGAGTAAGACTACACGACACCTTCCAGTGGGCCTCTTACAATCCATACCTAATGGAGAGAGGCCCTGGACCCATCTGTCTATGGATTTCATTGTGGAGTTACCCAACTCCCAGGGCTACACAGTTATCCTTATGGTGGTTGACCGGTTCTCAAAGATGTGACATTGTATTCCACTTAAGAAGTTGCCCACTTCTAAGGAACTGGCTTCCATTTTTGCTCGGGAGATCTTTCGCTTACATGGGCTACCCAAGGTGATTGTCTCGGACAGGGGTAGTCAGTTTGTGTCCCGGTGCTGGCAAGCCTTTTGTGCACAGTTGGGAAATCAGCGTACTTTCTCCTCTGTGTATCACCCACAGTCTTATGGGGTCGCAGAACGAGCCAATCAGTCCTTGAAGCAATTCCTACATTGCTATATTTCTGACCATCATAACAACTGGTCACACCTATTACCATGGGCAGAGTTTTCTCACAACAGTGCCTTGAATTCTGCTTCCTGATTGTCCCGTTTATGGCGAATTATGGTTTACAACCTTCCATGTTGCCTGACTCGTTTGTTCCGCAGAATATTTCTGCGTTAGAGGAGCATCTCCGTGGTCTTCATTCCACTTGGGCACAAGTCCAGGAGGCTTTGCGACATGCTAATGTTAGGTACAGACTCCATGCTGACCGCAGACGCCTGCCTGCGCCTTCTTACCAGGTTGGGGACAGGGTCTGGCTGTCATCTCGCAACCTCCGACTTCGTGTTTCCTTACTGAAGTTGGCACCTCGGTTTATTGGGCCTATCCGTATTCTTCGCAGGATTAATCCAGTGGCTTACGCATTAGACCTTCCTTCTAATATGCGTATTTCAAATGTATTTCATGTCTCCTTATTAAAACCTTTGGTCTGCAACCCGCTTTACCACCTTGGTGCCACGTCCTCACCCTGTACAGGTTAAGAACCATGAGGAGTATGAAGTACAGTCCACTGTTGACTCCTGTAGGTTTCATGGGCGCATACAGTACCTGGTGCATTGGAAAGGGTACGGTCCGGAGGAATGCTCCTGTACCATGCCTGCAGTCTTTGGCTGTCTCCTGTACCATGCCTGCAGTCTCTGACTGTCTCCTGTACCATGCCTGCAGTCTCTAAATGTCTCCTGTAATACAAGTAATTGGCGCAAGCACTTAAAACAATAATCCAAAAAGAATTTTCATTCAGAAGAAACATAGTACACAGTGCTAAATACAAAGGCTGATATACTCGGGTAAACCTTATATCTGCTATTGTGTATATGTGCAATTAGCAACATTTAAAAATCAGGGGTTAGATGGGGGTAAAACAAGTGGGTCAAAATGACTGGGGAGATGACAGGGAGGGGATACAATAAAGTCCACAACACACGGCAGCCATCCAATGGAAACAGAAACCTTTGTTTCCGAAGCACTAAGAGAAAAAAAACAAGAAAAAGAGGCGCCTCTGGGTGCAGACTGTAAAACAGGTTTAATTCTGTGCAATACACAGCAGTAAAAGCACTCACATTTAGTAGGTAAGTGTAAGGCATGTAAGATATCCTGTGCAGGTGGTGTCAGTCACTGGGGCTGGATCTGTTGGATGGTTCCTGGTCCTTCTGTGGTGGCAGATCGTCCTCCGACCGACCGAGGTGGATAGGTGGCCAAAACGAGGCTTGAGGTTCAAAACAGAGATCCAGACGCAGCAGTGATGACATCACAGCGTGCAACGCGTTTCCTGAGCTAGCAGGCCGTGAATCACATGACGACCGCGCTCCTTTGTCAAGCTTTTCAAGGGACCAAAAGTAATCGGACAATTGAATCAAAAGCTGTTTCATGGCCAGGTGTGGGCTACTCCTTCATTATTTCTTCATCAATTAAAGCAGACCTTCAGTCATTTTTTCAACTTTCCATCTATTAATTCTTCTACCCTTGTTGTTTTAACTTTGGATAGTAAAACTTTTTTTTCTGCCAGTAAATACCTTATACAGCCCACTTCCTATTTCTTGTCTGGTAAAAAGCCTAGGGTTATGACCTCATGCACAGCTCTCTCTCTCTCACTCTTGTAAGAGTTTGCCAGGAAGGGAGGGGGGATGAGTCAAAAGAGGGCCAATGAAAGCTGCAGGGCTGCAGAGCTGGAGGTGTGCCTCTGCATGTCTGTGTAAATCCAGGAAGTGAACTGGCAGCAGCTTCAGCTGCCCACGGTTAAAATGGATGCAGCCAGACTCAGTGGATGGAGATTTCTGCAGCATATTTGACAAGTACAGAATCACAGTATATATAAAATAATATGCAAAGTGGTTGGAGGGAAGCTTCAGAATGGCAAAGATGTTTTTATTACAAATTATGTGAGCAGACTGCAGTTCCTCTTTAAGCAGGTAAAAGGTCTGGAGTCAATTCTAAGTGTGGTATTTGCATTTGGAATCTATTGCTGTGAACCTACATCATGCATTCAAAGAAACTGTCCATGCATGTGAAACAGGCCATTGTAAGGCTTCAAAAACTAAACAAATCCATCAGAGAGATAGCAGCAACATTAGGAGTGGCCAAATCAACAGTTTGGTACATTTGAGGAAAGAAGAACACACTGATGAGCTCAGCAACATAAAAAGGCCTGGACATACACTGAAGACAACAGTGTTGCATGGCAGATAAGTCAGCAATAATACACCACCACAGGATGGTACTGTGGGTGTATAGACAGTGGTAAAAAGTGTCACATCCTATTAACTGAGAATGGATACATAGAGAGAAATCATAGATTTTATAGGCACCAATATATAAAAAAATGTTTTTATTATAACACATTTACAAAATATCTTATAAACATATAAAACGTGAATACAGACTTTCACAAACACTAATCAACACAACCAACTCTAACCACTGGGCCAGGGTCGGTTGATGTAACAACCACTGGGATTATCCCTTAGCAGAGTGGAAGCAGAATAGCGTTTTGGAGATGCAAGCTCTACATGTTTCACGATACAAGGCTTCTTCAGTAGCTTATCAATATTTTACACATGGGTAAGTATGTATATGTCTAGCGGCTCAAGGATAGGTTCCTCGGTATGAGCAGTCCAGCAGACACTCAAGAGGAGGACTGAGATGGCTTGTAATAAGCTTGTAAAATTGAGATGTTTAGTCTCAAATAATGAGCATGTATCAGTTATTCATGCCCAATAATAATAATTACAGAGATACAACTCTTGACGGTTAGTAGTAGTATTTGTAAGCTATAGTGGTCAGTAGAAATCAGTTAACTCGCTAGAGGTGGTGTCTTGAATATGCACAGGTGAAAGACTCTCGGAGCAATCCTTTCTGTGTCGCTGGAACAAAGCTGCTAGTCTGATAGTATGAGCCTGATGGAAGAGGTGTCTCTGTTTATATATATACAGTGGTGTGAAAAAGTGTTTGCCCCCTTCCTCATTTCCTGTTCCTTTGCATGTTTGTCACACTTAAGTGTTTCAGAACATCAAACCAATTTAAACAATAGTCAAGGACAACACAAGTAAACACAAAATGCAATTTGTAAATGAAGGTGTTTATTATTAAAGGTGAAAAAAAATCCAAACCATCATGGCCCTGTGTGAAAAAGTGATTGCCCCCCTTGTTAAAACATACTATAACTGTGGTTGTCCACACCTGAGTTCAATTTCTCTAGCCACACCCAGGCCTGATTATTGCCACACCTGTTCACAATCAAGGCATAACTTAAATAGGAGCTGCTTGACACAGTAAGGTCCACCAGAAGATCCTTAAAAGCTACACAGCATGCCGAGACCCAAAGAAATTCAGGAACAATTGAGAAAGAAAGTAATTGAGATCTATCAGTCTGGAAAGGGTTATAAAGCCATTTCCAAAGCTTTGGGAATCCAGCGAACCACAGTGAGAGCCATTATCCACAAATGGCGAAGACATGGAACAGTGGTGAACCTTCCCAGGAGTGGCCGGCCGCCCAAAATTACCCCAAGAGCGCAGCGACGACTCATCCAAGAGGTCACAAAAGACCCCACAACAACGTCCAAGGAACTGCAGGCCTCACTTGCCTCAGTTAAGGTCAGCGTTCATGCCTCCACCATCAGGAAAAGACTGGGCAAAAATGGCCTGCATGGCAGAGTTCCAAGGAGAAAACCACTGCTGAGCAAAAAGAACATCAAAGCTCGTCTCAATTTCTCCACAACACATCTTGATGATCCCCAAGACTTTTGGGACAACATTCTGTGGACCAATGAGACAAAAGTGGAACTCTTTGGAAGGTGTGTGTCCAAGTATATCTGGCGTAGATGGAACACTGCATTTCAGAAAAAGAACATTATATCAACAGTAAAATATGGTGGTGGTAGTGTGATGGTCTGGGGCTGTTTTGCTGCTTCAGGACCTGGAAGACTTGCCGTGATAAAAGGAACTATGAATTCTGCTGTCTACCAAGAGATCCTGAAGGAGAATGTCCGACCATCTGTTCGTGTACTCAAGCTGAAACGAACTTGGGTTCTGCAGCAGGACAATGATCCTAAACACACCAGCAAGTCCACCACCGAATGGCTGAAGAAAAACAAAATGAAGACTTTGGAGTGGCCTAGCCAAAGTCCTGACCTGAATCCTATTGAGATGTTGTGGTATGACCTTAAAAAGGCCGTTCATGCTCGAAAACCCTCTAATGTAACTGAATTAGGACAATTCTGCAAAGATGAGTGGGCCAAAATTCCTCCAGGACGCTGTAAAAGCCTCATTGCACGTTATCGCAAACGCTTGGTTGCAGTTGTTGCTGCTAAGGGTGGCCCAACCAGTTATTAGGTTTAGGGGGCAATCACTTTTTCACACAGGGCCATGATGGTTTGGATTTTTTTTCACCTTTAATAATAAACACCTTCATTTACAAATTGCATTTTGTGTTTACTTGTGTTGTCCTTGACTATTGTTTAAATTGGTCTGATGTTCCGAAACACTTAAGTGTGACAAACATGCAAAGGAACAGGAAATGAGGAAGGGGCAAACACTTTTTCACACCACTGTATAGATATATATAAAGGTCAGTATGATGGCCTGACTTTATGGGAGGTGTCCTGGGGGGTATATAAGCAGACCACTCACCTGTATTCCTTGTCGGTTCTGGTGAGCGATACGTCACATCACCAGGCTGGCTCTTCCCAGCTCACTTTGTGGTTCATGAGTCAGTGCTTTCGATTACCAGTGTGTTGCGGCTTCTCCGGTTTTGTTGATGGTTCTTGCTCGCTGTTGCAGGTAGGTTTCAAACCTTTTTTCGTATCATACACAATGTTACGATTCGTTATGTTTCCTATCCTGCATCCCTTTCGTAATTAGCTGCCTCCGAGTCATTGTCGGTCGTGTCCTGACATCATTCGGTACAGGCCTAGCACATTTGTAGGTTCCCTCTGAATTGTTTTGTCATCCCATCTACAAACATACGATTTGTTTGTACATCCAAGCTGCCGAGCGGCTGTTGGTCGCTGTCTGACGTTACTCGGCACAGGCTTCGCTGGTTGTAGCATTCACAGTCTATGGGGTTGCCACCTCCTCCCATTGGAGCCAAGCATGTCTTGATTGCACAGGTTCTGTGGCTGATTGAGGTGGTAATTAGACTGACTTGGTGCCTTTACTGCATTTGATTAGCCTCGGTGGCTGGGTGGTTGGCTGGGTGGTTGGTATTGGCGGTTTGAATCCTGGGTGCAACGGCAACATAGCGATTGGAATCCTCCGTACAACATAACACGATTTTATCTTTCACACACACCACAGCTTCCTGCAGCTCAGTCTCCCCTTCGAGGCACCTGCCACAAGCACCCAGGCATTACCCATACCTTTCATAAATACATTCACACTCATTTACAACTCATACGATACTCCAGGATCGCAACTCAGCATCCAGAAGCCAATAGCCGGTGGCAATCGCTTAGCCATCTCAAGTGCCACATTCTGTCACGGTCCCCTATTGGGTTGCTGCCCAGCCTGGTCATACAAGCGGCTATCTACTTAGCGTTCTATGGTTTCCTACAGCCAGGCGAGTTTACCTACCGTGGCCCAAGTTGCCAGGTCAAAGACTCAACAGTCCGGCCCTGGGGTTGACATCAAGCTCTTCCAGGCCCACAATGACTGGTGCCCAGTAAGGGTCCTCGACCAGTTGTTGACACACCTGCCTAGCAAGTCTGGCTCCAGACCATTGTTACATTTTCCTACTAGCCCCCTAAGTGCTAGCCAGTTCACTAGACATGTTGGTATCCTCCTGGGTAACCTAGGCTTTGACCCCGGCCAGTTTTCCAGGCACTCCTTTCAGGTCGGAGCGGCTTTAGCAGCATCTCAGCACGGGGTGCCAGACCATGTCATCAGGAAACTGGGCAGGTGGTAATCCATTTGCTTAGCCCATTACATTACGAACCCTCAGGTGGAAATGTTGCAAGCCTTCACCAAACATGCTCAGTAAATGTAACAGGATCAATAAAATACTACTTCCCTATCCTGGTATTTTTGCCCCCTTTTTTGGCATACTGACTAGCTGACCAGGGCACACCTCAGGTCTGTGTTATGTTGTAAGTCTTGTCATGTCTTTATGTGTTTCCATGTTTGTCTCAGTTGAAGGACCTGAATTTATGGGAGGAGTCTGGGAGGTATATAAGCAGCCCACTCACCTGCATTCCTTGACGGTTCTGGTGAGCGATACCCTCCCACCCATTCCCCTATTCAGGGCACCTTCTGGCACATCTCTCATTTACAATCATTACTTGTCTTGGGTATGCCCCCTTTTTTGGCATACCGACCAGGTTACCAGAGCACACCTCATGTCTGTGTTATGTTGTGAGACTTGTCGCATCTTTATGTGGTTCCATGTCTGTCTCGGTTGAAGGATTCCGACCATAAATATATATACACTTATACATATAAAGTGTATATATATATATATATATATATATATATATATATATATATCACAACTGCAAAGGCAAGATGCACTGAACGATCCTTGTTAGTGCTAGCAATCTGGTCTTTCCCACGGGCCAATATGTAGAAACCACAATGCGGATTGCTGCACAAAATAATTTTCTTGAAAAATTTGATTACATCGAATGTAAATTCAAACAAGATGCCAGATGCAACTGGCAGTAGACATTTCAGGCTATATAGATAGCGCCCTTTCTCACAACCTTCACTTCACTGAAGGTTACCAGTTGCAGAGTTGAGATTGTGAGAAAGGGTGCTATCTATATAGCCCGTCTACAGCGTTGCATCTGGGACCTTGTTTGAATTTACATTCGATGTAATCGACTTTTTCAAGAAAATAGAAGAATTTTGTGCAGCAATCCGCATCGTGGTTTCTATATATATATATATATATATATATATATATATATATAACATTTATATGAAATTTTAACCCACTGCGGGGATATATAGGAAGAAATCCTCTAATGGCACCAGCTTCTCTCCCAGATTACCCAACTCTGAGCTGGAGGATCTGGGATGAGATATTTCAGAGTAATGGCCAGTGGGATATTCAGATCTCCCTTTTATACATTTTTTTAATTGTCCGTTTGTGACAGAATGGTTGTGTGCTGTGATGAGCAGCAGAGAACATGTTCTCTATTACTCATCTCAGCTACGGAAACCTGTACACACGTGACATCCACCATGATCCTGAGGATCACGGCTTTTCTCTCTTTTATAAATAGACACCTTTGACATTTAGATAGTTCTAATAGAGGGGAACCCCATGGGTTTGCCACCTAGGTGTGGTGTGTGTATTTGTGCATCTGCCTGGTTGTTTGTGAGTGTACATATTGATTGTATATACTGTAGTTTGATTGATACTTTTTGTAGCTGATTTTTTTGGAGCTGATGAATACATATACACTCTTTTTCCACTGTTTCCACTGTTTGGTTTTTCTGAGGTTATTAGGTGATTTTGTGGGAGGCGCCATTGTGGGCAGGTCAGAAGTTTCTATCCCCTGACTGTCTTGGCTCCGCCCACATACTCGTTAAGGAGGGAGGCGCCTATGATGTGTGAGCATTTAAGATGTGGTGTTTCACATGGTTGGATAAGCTCTGAAGAAGGGGGCATGTCCCCTGAAATGTGTTAGCCTTCCAACTGTGTCATACATGGATAGACACCTTTGCCTCATGGCTGGAGTTGTTATTTAAGATGCACTTGTTCCTTACAATCTTTGTGAGTATATTAATGCTCTAGGTGTTTGCACCTTCCTGTGTGTTTTTACAGTTACATATACTGATGCTCAATGTATGGTGCATTGCAATATGCATTTCTCTTGGTTTTAATTGAAAATGCATATGCTTTGAAAAATTGAGGTGAAAATTGGTCCTAAATAGCTCTCTCTTACCTCTGTAACTACAGGCACTGTGAAGCAATTTAGCTTTCAGCGTACACAATAGAAGTAATAAAATATGTTCTCTTAAGCAGCTCAGTTAACCTTGCTCGCTTCCTGGAACATCTGCTTTGTGTTTACATTACAGATAAGAAGGTTGGAAGAATGCTGAATCCCTGCTGTGAGTAGGATCAGGGTTAGCTGAGCTGATGAGAGAACAGTTTGAATGACTTTAGTGCTGTGAATGTTTAGGAAAATTGCTCCACAATGCCTGCAGCAATAGAGGTAAGTAAGGGCTTTGTTGAAAACCCATGTATTGCTTCCTTGTTGTGTATATACAGTGGATATAAAAAGTCTACACACCCCTGTTATAATGTCAGGTTTCTGTGATGTAAAAAAATAAGACAAAGATAAATAATTTCAGAACTTTTTCCACCTTTATTGTGACCTATAAACTGTAAACAACAAACTAAGTCTGCACACACTTAAACTAATACTTTGTTGAAGCACCTTTTGATTTTATTACAGCACTCTTACAGCAGTCTTTTGGGGTATGAGTCTATCAGCATGGCACATCATGCCTTAGCAATATTTGCCCACACTTCTTTGCAAAAACACTCCAAATCTGTCAGATTGTGAGGGAATCTCCTGTGTACAGCCCTCTTCATATGACCTGACAGATTTTCGATCAGATTCAGGTCTGGGCTCTGGCTGGGCCATTCCAAAACTTTAATCTTCTTCTGGTGAAGCCTTTCCTTTGTTGATTTAGATGTATGCTTTGAGTCTTTTTCATGCTTAAAGATGAAGTGCCTCTTCATGTTCAGCCTTCTAGCAGAAGCCTGAAGGTTTTGTGCCAATATTGACTTGTATTTGAAACTGTTCATAATTCCCTCTACCTTGACTAAGGCCCCTGTTCAAGCTGAAGAAAAACAGCCCCAAAGCATGATGTTGCCACCACCATGCTTCACGGTGGGTATGGTGTTCTTTTGATGATGTGCAGTGTTGTTTTTGCGCCAAACATATCTTTTCTAACTATGGCCAAAAAGTTCAACCTTGGTTTCATCAGACCATAACACATTTTCCAACATGCTTTTGGGAGACTTCAGATGTGTTTTTGCAAAATTTAGCCGGGCTTGGATGTTTTTCTTTGTAAGAAAAGGCTTCCGTCTTGCCACTCTACCCCATAGCCCAGACATATGAAGAATACAGAAGATTGTTGTCACATGCACCACACAGCAAGTACTTGCCAGATATTCCTGCAGCTCCTTTAATGTTGCTGTAGGCCTCTTGGCAGCCTCCCTGACCAGTTTTCCTTTCCTCTTTTCATGAATTTTAATAATGGTAATGTCACTGCTGTGCAATATTTCTCCATTTGATGATGACTGTCTTCACTGTGTTTCATTGTATATTTAATGCCTTGAAAATTCTTTTGTACCCTTCTCCTGACTGATACCTTTTTAACAATGAGATCCCTCTGATGCTTTGGAAGCTCTCTGCAGATCATGGCTTTTGCTGTAGGATGCGACGAAGAAAATGTCAGGAAAGACCTAGAACAGCTGAACTTTATTTGGGGTTAACCAGATTCACTTTAAATGATGGTAGGTGTGTACTGATTCCTATTTAACATGAGTTTTAATGTGATTGCTTAATTATGAAAACAGCAACATCCCCAGTTATAAGAGGATGTGCACACTTATGCAACCACATTATTAAATTTTTTTATTTTTACCCCCCCCAAAAAAAGATTTTAGTTTGTTTTTGAATTGAATGTGACAGTTTATAGGTCACATTAAAGGTGGAAAAAGTTCTGAAATTATTTATCTTTTCTTTTAACGGGTGTGTAAACTTTTTATATCCACTGTACTTTTCTATGTCTAAGCCCTTGTCATGGGCTCAATTTTAAGCATATCCAAACCTTAGAAGAAAAAGGTCATATATTACAGCTTACCAGTCCTTAGATGTGGCTAAATCCATTGTGTTAAGCTTTTTTCATTTTTGAGCTTGCCAGTTACATACTTCCTGTCATAAGGTGGCAATGTTCATTCACCATACTGCTCTAGAGGAGGAGTAGCGTTTTCATCATGGCAGAAGACTACGGAACATGTCCCTGTCTTTTCTTCTCTATAACATAGAGGGGAGGGGTTCTATAATTTACAGGGTTGTCAGTAATGAAACTGAAAAGAGTGCAGCACAAGCAGTGAGCAAAGAGAGTTATTAGCTAACAAAATATGATGGTATATTAAACAGACCAAATGGGACCAAAAAGTTCATTGATAATGTTTACATATACTTTAAGAATTAAATTGAGGATTAAGAGTTTGGGGAGGTTAAGTGTTATTTGTGGATCAGGTTAAATTTTAAGAATTGGCAAAAGAGAGATTTATAGGTTGTAGCCTAGGTGTAAGTTAATTTAAGACAGAGGTCAAAGTGTTTAGGTGGACATTCTTTTCACACATGTTATGGCATCAAAAGCCCAAATGAAAAGCTACCAGATGCTTGGTGCCATAAAATAACAGCGTATTAATCTGAAACCAGAGTTCAACCAAAAATCTGCTTGGGGCATCATCAAAACTATAGTTTAAAAAGGAGTAAATAAGTAATTAACACCTATTAGGAATGTGAGTGAGTTTGTTCTCAAACTAAATTCAATTCAAGTATTTTATTTAAGAAAACTTATGAGCTTTTCATTGATCCTTACCCTGTCTTTTTTTTAGGAACTGTTTGAATTTGTAAGTCTGGTTGATGTCACAGTTTAGACTTTGGACTTTCTAGCATTGACAAGAATAAAACATAAATGTTTGCTAGTGTTTTTGGCGACTTGCCAGGGATATGGCTTTATAAGGCAGACCGGAGAGATAAAGTAAACTGCTGAGATAAGATGTTACTGATAATTTTTTTAGCCTGCTGTCAAAATGGTTTTAAAAAGAGATGTGTTTATATGACCGTTTAATGCTATAGCCTCTAAAGGCCCGTTCATACCATATGTACAGTTATGCATATTGTTTAATTTTTTAACGTATGTCAAAGCATGTTAATACAATAACGTTTAAGGAATGCAGCTTAGTGTAATGAATCCTGTGAAAATGTGTAATATCACATAGGTAAGTGATTTATAGAATATTTTGTTAAGATTCATATTTCATAAACGTTTGCTAGTATGTAAAAAGAGCATTTATTTCATGAATTAGTGTATTGCAAATGAATTAATAATTTTAAGAGTTATTATCTCTGACTGTCCTTAAACCAGGAATACAATTTCTAAAGCAAAAGCCTTGCTATGAAATTAGAAGTAGTTGCTCTGGGTCAATCATTACAAATATGTCAAGCTTCTGAACTGTCTCCCAAAATTGGAAAAACCTGAAAGGAAGATGTTGTCCACAGTTTTTGTAGCATAAATCATGAAAAAGTGATCAATAAAAACTTTTATCAACACATTTGACATAAATATTTTAAAGAAAATTACAAAATCAGAAACTGGAGCTACCCTTTTAAGCAAAGTGACCATTCTCAAAAATGTGAAATGAGCAAAAGTAAGATACCACTATGTGCTCAATAATTAATCATAAATTAGTCTGTACAAAAAAAGTGTGAAAGAATACAATGTCCCATCAAGTTAAATCAAAAGATTCTTAAAAAAATTCCAATCACAGTGATGAAAGTATTTGTGCACTACTCATCAACTCCTTCTAAAGCCCCATACACACGGTCGGATTTTCGCATGGATTCTGTCCGATCGGACAATGTTGTTGAAAAATCCGACCGTGTGTATGCACCATCGGACAGTGTACGTCGGATTGTCCGACGGACAAAGTCCTATCTCCTGCTGGATAGATTTTTTGACAACACGGTCCGTTCACACCAAATCCGATCGTGTGTAGCGTTGTCCGGCGGACAAAGTGCTACGCATGCTCAGATCACATTACAAGACCAAAGCTATTGGCTACTAGCCTCTACGTAGTCCCGTCGTAGGCAACAAACGTCACCACGTTCAGAATGATCGGATTTTCCGACAACTTTGTCCGACCGTGTGTACGCAAAACCAACATCGGACAAAGTACGACGGACATGATCCGACGGACCTGGTCCTCGGATAATCCGAGCGTGTGTATGGGGCTTTATAGTGCTCCACCAACCATGTGTGTAAAATGCACACTCACCAACCATCAATATAAAACCAGTGTTCAGATATTACCAGCTCCTGCTTCTCCAACAATAAACTGGGACCGGGAGATCTCATGGTAGTAGAGAGGGTTCGCCAACCCTGATAACTCTCTCTCATAAAGTTTTACAGAAAACACTGATACCCCCACCAATCTTTGGGCACCGCAGCTCTTGAAAAGAGCAGAGAATCCTCTTCATCCAATAAACTTCCCAAAGTGTCAGACTCCTGGTTCCTTCTGCTGGCCCTTACGACACTGGGTATAGTCATAATCTTGAAGTGCACACACAACCACACTTTTCCCTCACTACACACAGAATCAGGCCCGATAGCTACAACCCTGGTAGACAGACAATACCAGAAGCCTCAAAAAACATAGCCACTCTCTTGAGCGTCTGTGGCAGTGATGGCGAACTTTGGCACCCCAGATGTTTTGGAACTACATTTCCCATGATGTTCAACTACGCTGTAGAGTGCAAATGTAGTTCCAAAACATCTGGGGTGCCAAGGTTCGCCATCACTGGTCTGTGGCATAGGACTAAGTCACAGCCAATATAAATCTGCCCTCCAAAAATACCATTCCTGCTTCCACACTGCCAAACAGATCTACTTTATTACTCTCATTAACACCCTTTCATGCAGTCCCGTAAACTCTTTTCTACATGTAACGCTCTACTTCGTACTCCATTACCTCCGCCCACTAACTTACTTACTGCCCAGGAGATTGCTAATCACTTCAGAAATAAGATTGAGACAATTCATCTTGAGATCTCAACTCTACAGATATCTCCCTCACTTTACATTCCTTGTACTCCTGCACATTCAATACTTTCCTCGTTTAACCCAGCTACTATAGAGGAAGTCACTAAACTTTTTTCTAACGCCCACCTAACCTCCTGGCACTTGGACCTGTTCCTTCTCGAATACTACAGTCACCCTTTGGCTCTATTCTACACTCTTTAACGGATATCTTAAACCTCTCCCTCACTACTGGCATCTTCCCCAACCCTCTAAAACATGCGCTAGTCACTCCCATACCAAAAAAGGCCTCACTGGACCCCACCAAACTTAACAATCTAAGACCCATCTCATTACTCCCTTTTTCTCCAAACTCATTGAACGTTTAGTCTACAACCGACTGAGCGACCACTTCATTGAGAATAATCTTCTTGATCCTCTTCAGTCTGGATCTTGCCCACAGCACTCCACAGAAACTGCCCTCCTAAAACTCATTTACGACTTACTAACAGCCTAAACCAATGGTCATTATTCCGTACTCCTACTCTTGGACCTCACCGCTGCCTTTGATACAGTTGACCAAACCCTCCTCCTCAAAAAACTCAATTTGCTTGGACTCCATGGCTGTGCGCTCCGTTGGTTCAAATCCTACCTATCTCACCGCACATTCAGTGTCACTTACAACTTCACTTCCTCCTCTCCAATTCCTCTTACCATTAGGGTCCCCCAAAGTTCTGCCCTTGGACCTCTACTATTCTCGCTCTACACATCCTCTCTGGGTCAGCTGATAGCATCCCATGGCCTCCGCTACCATTTATATGCCGATGACAGACAAATCTATCCCTCTACCCCCCAGCTCACCCCATTAGTCTCCTCACGCATCACTGATTTACTAACAGACATATCGGCCTGGATGTCACACCACTTCCTCAAACTGAATCTATCTAAATCCGAGCTCTTAATGTTTCCTCCTCCATGTGTCTCTTCCCCTGACTTCTCTGTCAAGATCAATGGCACAACTATCAGTGCATCCCCACATGCCAGGGTGCTGGGGGTAACCCTAGACTCGGAACTGGCCCACATCCAATACCTGTCCAAATCATGACGCTTAGCCTCCGCAACATTTCTAGAATACGCCCATTTTAACCAATGACACCAACAAGCGTCAAATTCTGCAACTCCCTCCTTATTGGGTTACCTTACCTTAATTCTGCTGCAAGACTCATTCACCATACCAACCATTCAGTGTCCTCCACCCCTCTCTGCCAATCCTTCCACTGGCTTCCAATCACCCAAAAAATTAAATTCAAAGTACTAACGATAATTTAGAAAGCCATCCATAACTCTACCCCCAGCTGCATCACTAACCTAGTCTCAAAATACCAACCAAGCCGCTCTCTTCGCTCCTCCCAAGACCTCTTGCTCTTTTCACCTCCTCCCACGCTCACCTCCAGGATTTCTCCAGAGCTTCTCCCATCCTTTGGAACTTCCTACCCCAATCTGTCCGACTGTCCCCTAATCTATCCATCTTTAGACTATCCCTGAAAACCCTTCACTTTAAGGAAGCCTATCCTGCTTCTAACTAATACACTGTTTTACTTTCTCCATCAACTCATCCCCCACAACTATTACCTTTTGTATCAATTGACCCTCCCTCTTAGATTGTAAGCTCTAATGAGCAGGGCCCTCTGATTCCTCTTGTACCAAATTGTAATGTAACTGTAATGTTTGCCTTCATTTTGTTAAGCGCTGCACAAACTGTTGGACATATATAAATCCTGTATAATAATATTTAATAATCACAACCTCAGTAAAACTGCCTCCTGGGAATGTGTGATGTGTGATGTGGCAATCCCAGCAGGTAGAATGGGGTACATATGCATTGCAATAGTCATCTAGGTGGAAAAATAGAAAGTGCTGCTGCACTATACTTTAAAAAGCCATCCATAACTCTGCCCCCAGCTTCGAAATCCGCAGAACTCTCGTTAAAGTCTATAGGAAACTAACATGAAAAAACAAAAGTGATCATTTTAAAGGCTTATATGCAAGTTATTGTCATAAAAAGTGTTTGGGCACCCGGGTCCTGCCCTAGGGGACATGTATCAATGCAAAAAAAAGTTTTAAAAACTGAAGTTTTTTCGGGAGCAGTGATTTTAATAATGCTTAAAGTGAAACAATAAAAATTAAATATTCCTTTAACCACTTTCCGACCGGCGCACAACGATATACGTCCTGATTTTGAAGAGGGATATCTCGGTAACGGCAGCAGCTGCTGCCACAACCGAGATATCCATCTCTTCAGGCGCCGGTCGGCATTCCGATAATGGTGGTCACCGCGGCGGATTCGCCGCGAGATCACCGTTATCGGCGGCGGGAGAGGTGCCCCCCCTCCCGCCGCTCTCCCGCGCCTTCTGCCGCTTACCGGAGCCGTCGGCATCGGCGGAAGCGATCGGGTCCTCCTCCGTGCTGGGTATAGCGACGAGTGAGGCTAAGATAGCCGCCACCCGTCTCTATACCATAGCAGGGCGGGAGCGACGTCAAAACATCACTTCCGCCCATACCTCTTAAAGGAACATTTTCCAAATGTCATTTTTTTTTAAATTACATTTTTTTTTTCTTTTGCTTTTAAGTCCAAATATGAGATCTGAGGACTTTTTGACCCCAGATCTCATATTTAAGAGGACCTGTCATGCTTTTTTCTATTACAAGGGATGTTTACATTCCTTGTAATAGGAATAAAAGTGAGCCAATACATTTTTTTTTAAAAAAACAGTGTAAAAATAAATAAAATCAAGAAAAATAAATAAGAAAAACAAAAAAAAATTTTTTTAAAGCGCCCCGTCCCGACGAGCTCGTGCGCAGAAGCGAACGCATACGTGAGTAGCGCCCGCATATGAAAACGGTGGTCAAACCACACATGTGAGGTATCGCCACGATCGGTAGAGTGAGAGCAATAATTATAGCCATAGACCTCCTCTGTAAGGCAAAATATGCAACCTGTAGAATTTTTTAAACGTCGCCTATGGAGATTTTTGAGGGTAAAAGTTTGATGCCATTCCACGAGCAATTTTGAAGCATGACATGTTAGGTATCAATTTACTCGGCGTAACATTATCTTTCACAATGTATAAAAAAAATTGGACTAACTTTACTGTTGTCTTATTTTTTTATTCAAAAAAGTGAATTTTTCCCCAAAAAAGTGCGCTTGTAAGACCGCTGCGCAAATACGGTGTGAAAAAAAGTATTGCAACGACCGCCATTTTATTCTCTAGGGTGTTAGAAAAAAAACAATATATAATGTTTGGGGGTTCTAAATTTTTTTCTAGCAAAAAAAACTGTTTTAAACATGTAGACACCTAAAAACCAAAACGAGGCTGGTCTTAACCGCTTCCCGACCGCCTCCTGTAGATATACGTCAACAGAATGGCACGGGCAGGCAAAAGCACGTACCTGTAAGTCCCCTTTAATTTGCCTGCCCGGTCGGGAGCTCCGTGACCACGGCCGCGGGACCAGCGGACCCGATCGCCGCTGGTATCCCGCGATCGGGTTACGGAGCTGAAGAACGGGGAGAGGTCTATGTAAACAAACCTCTCCCCGCGCTTCCTACACTGACTGTCAGTGATCGGCGGTTCCCTGTCATCGGGAACGCCGATCAATGACGTCAGACGTACAGCCACGCCCCCCTACTGTAAAAAAAAACACAACACGTCACACTGACTCCTCCCCGCCCCCTAGTGGTTAACCCCCTAACTACAACTGTCATTTACATAGGAATCAGTGCTATTTAAATAGCAGTGATTGCTGTATAAATGACAAATGTCCCAAAAATGTGTCAAAAATGTCCGATGTGTCCGCCAAAATGTCGCAGTCACAATAAAAATCGCTGATCGCCGCCATTACTAATAAAAAAAAAATATTAATAAAAAAGCTATAAAACTATCCCCTATTTTGTAAACGCTATAACTTTTGCGCAAACTAATCAATAATCGCTAATTGCGATTTTTTTTACCAAAAATATGTAGAAGATTACGTATCGGCCTAAACTGAGGAAAAAAAATGTTTTTTTATATATTTTTTGGGGATATTTATTATAGCAAAAAGTAAAAAATATTGCATTTTTTTCAAAAATTGTCGCTCTATTTTTGTTTATAGCGCAAAAAATAAAAACCGCAGGGGCGATCAAATACCACCAAAAGAAAGCTCTATTTGTGGGTAAAAAAGGACGCCAATTTTGTTTTGGAGCCACGTCGCATGACCGCGCAATTGTTAGTTAAAGCGACGCAGTGCCGAATTGCAAAAAGGGGCCTGGTCCTTTGGCTGCCAATTGGTCCGGGGCTGAAGTGGTTAAAGTGGTTAAATATCGTGCCGGGGGGGGGGGGGGGGGGGTGTCTATAGTATGTCTGTAAAGTGGCACAGTTTTCCTGTGTTTAGAACAGTACCACAGCAAATTGACATTTCTAAAGGAGAAAGTAATTTAAAACAGATCGTGGCTGGAATGAATTGTCGGGTCTCAGCAATATAAATAAAACTCATTGAAAAAAAACAGCATGGGTTCCCACCCCAGTCTATTACCAGGCCCTTTGGGTCTGGTATGAATATTAAGGGAAACCCTGAACCCAAATGTTTTTAAATATTGTGTGGGGGTCCCCCCAAGATCCATACCGGGCCTTTCAGGTCAGGATATTAAGGGGAACCCTGAGCCTAATGTAAAAAAAATGGCGTAGGGGTCCCCTCCCCAAAATCCATACCAGACCTTAAGGGTCTGTTATGGATTTTAAGGGGAACCCTGCACCAAAATTTAAAAAAAAATGGCGTAGGGGTTCCCCCAAAATCCATACCAGACCCTTATCCGAGCACGCAACCCGGCAAGCAGCAGTAAAAGAGGGGAGATGAGAGAACTCAACGTGGGAAGGGTCCTTTGGAGTAGCCCCCCAAAGCACCTTGTCCCCGTGTTGACGGGGACAAGGGCCTCATCCCCACAACCCTTGTCCGGTGGTTGTCGGGGTCTGTGGGCGGGGGGCTTATCGGAATCTGAAAGCCCCCTTTATCAAGGGGACCCCCAGATTCTGGCCTCCCCCCATGTGAATGGGTATTGGGTACCCTACCATTTCACAAAAAAATGTGTCAAAAATAGTAAAAAAGACATAAGATACTTTGGGACAAGTCCTTTATTAAAAAAAAAATGTCCCGCGTAGTAGATCCATCTCACACCACCCGACGAGC
Source organism: Lithobates sylvaticus (assembly GCA_028564925.1). Classification (NCBI taxonomy): domain Eukaryota; kingdom Metazoa; phylum Chordata; class Amphibia; order Anura; family Ranidae; genus Lithobates; species Lithobates sylvaticus. The sequence goes on along the minus strand of CM053030.1, from coordinate 123,063,526 downwards.
CGAAAAAAGAAAAAAAAAGCCGCAACAGCTCCGCCTCTCAATGACAGCTGTTATATAGCTGAGGGCAGGGCCACCAGGTGACATAAATGGGCTATCCCGCCTTCCTCTAACGTCATGTGGTGTCAAAGGGGGGACGGGGTCACCCATTTACGTCACCGAATGGCGCCGCCCTCAGCTTTATAACAGCTGTCCCTGAGAAGAAGCATCACTCGGCGGGAGCCTCCCATGGAGGCGGAGCTGTTGCGGCTTTTTTTTTCTTTTTACTGTCCGTCGGGCGGCGTGAGATGGATCTACATCGCGGGACATTTTTCTTTTTTTCTTTTTTAATAAAGGACTTGTCCCAAAGTGTCCCAAGTTGTCCCAAAGTGTCCCAAGTTGTCCCAAAGTGTCTTCTGTCTTTTTTACAATTTTTTACACTTTTTTTGTGAAATGGTAAGGGTACAATGTACCCGATACCCATTCACATGGGGGGAGGCCGGGATCTGGGGGTACAATGTTAAAGGGGGCTTCCAGATTCCAATAAGTCCCCCCACCCGCAAACCCCCATAACCACTGGGTAAAGGTTGTTGGGATGAGGCCCTTGTCCCCATCAACATGGGGCCTGGTATGGATTTTGGGGGGACCCCCACGCAATTTGTTTTTTAATTTTTGGTTCCTAGTAATGGACTGGGGGGAACTCATGCCCTTTTTGTTCAATGAGTTTTATCTATAGTGCCAAGACCAGACAGTTCATTACAGCCGCGATCAGTTTTAAATTACTTTTTTTTCCTTTAGAAAGTTAATTTTGCTGTGGTAATGTTCTAAACACAGAAAAACTGCAGGCACGATATTTAAAGTTATATTTTATTTTTATTGTTTCACTTTAAGCATTATTAAAATCACTGTTCCCAAAAAAACGTCAGTTTTTAAAACCTCTTTTTACATTGATACATGTCCCCAAACACTTTTTATGACAATAACTTGCATATAAGTCTTTAAAATTAGCACTTTTGATTTTTCATATCCGGTGACTTTAACGGTGTTCGTGTGTTCATGTCTTCATCCAAATTTTTTGCCTGTTCGCAAGTTCTGGTGCGAACCGAATCAGGGGGTGTTTGGCTCATCCTTACTTACGACATCTTTCATTGCCGTCAAAGAAGAAGAGAGGCTAGAAATAGACAGATTGTAGTATGTCAATGCATGGGAAACTTAACACACAAGAATTTTAATTAATAGCTGGGAAATCCAAATTGTAATCAAATCATGCAATTCACTTATAGTAATGAATAAGGTTTGATGGAAAGGATGATGTGCAAATTCTATGGTATAGTATAGTTATAGCATCTTATAGAACTAAGAGTGTAATGCAAGATCTTCACCTCCCCCCCCTTCTCATGATCTGTCAGATAATTCTTTAGTCCATTATGGAGATTTACAATAAAACCCAGGACCCCCGAAAACTAACGCAACACTGCTCACCAACCACCACGCATCCGCGTGTGGGCGGGGTCTTACAGTGCCCGTGCACATGGAGGTATACTTTGTGTGGAGCGTGCTCATCGATGCCCAGGTCCAGGCGGAGACTGTGGTCATGTGAAAAGTCAAAGTTTCCCAAGAGAGCCTCACTATGTGTAGTAATGAAGTTCAGAGTTAACAGAGTGACAGGAGGTGTGTGCCATGTTGCTACACGCTGTGCTGGTATGTTTTGTATTAGGAGGGACGTGCTAAGCTTGCGCCCAATCCACAAGTCCAGTGCCCTGTGTTATCTCACTCCCAGTAACAGAATGGGGTCCCTCCGAGCACATAGCGTGGACCTCAAGTGTGCTCATTGACTCCTTCTTTCCCATACCTTGTGATCAGGCCTTAGATCTCTGTAATTCTAGTCTGCTCCTGGTTACAATGGGAGATGGGCTGCTAGGGAGGGAGCCAGAACACTGACCCCCTCATTATCGGAGGACCTGTCACCTTAGCCAGGTACCCCGCCTAACAACTGGTTGCTTATCCCTTAAGTTACCCATGGCAAATACCTCCACTTCCTTGTCTTGCCAAGTTAACCTTTTGTCGTTGTGTTACTCATACTCCATAGTGCTTTACAGACCCAGGTTCTTTGGGATACATCAGAACCCAACAATGAGCACCTTTGAATAACTTCAGACCAGGTTTAAAGTGGTTAACACAACTTTACTGTTGGAACTTAACGTAACAGAGGAACAGGAAAAAGTCTTTCTCCTAACTAACCCTAACTGTGGCTGCCCCAGTATACCTGTATAGAAAAAGTTTATAAATGCTAAGTCCAGAGGTGATCAAATGCCACCAAAAGAAAGCTCTATTTGTGGAACAAAATGATAAAAAAAATTTGTTTGGGTACAGTGTAGCATGACCGCGCAATTGTCATTTAAACAGCGACAGCGCTGAAACCTGAAAATTGGCTTGGGCAGGAAGGGGGGAAAGTGTCTGGTATTGAAGTGGTTAAACAGATTTATCTAAGTCTTGGGAGCACACTTATTGAAGATACCATGTCATGCAGTTTTCATCCAGTATACTGTATGTCATAGAATTCCGGTTCTATATCAGTCACGAGCGGGTAGAAACCTTGTTTTTATCAATTATATAAGAGACAATGCCCAAATAACTTTCAGCCAGAAGATTCAACTACAGTTAAGTGTTTTATTTTCCTATGTAATTCATTGATTAAATGTATAACCTTTTGCTTTGTGTCTGACTGTTTTCACACACTGCTTTAAGGCTCAAACGCAGTTATTGAATTACTGTTTGTATAGTTAATGCTTCTATCCAATATGAATGCATTACCCATTGTTCATAAGAAGTAAAGTTGACCACACACATGTAGACTTTTTTGTTCAGCCTGCAAATTAACAGGTTCCTCCATTCACTCCATATAGCATGGATTAACAAATCTTCTCTGTGATTACAGTATTTCGACAGCTGGTCCCACCAGCTGTCAAAATACCCAAACAGGACCTACATCTGCATGGATGCAGCGCTGTCCAGTAGACAAATATCCTCCTGGCTCCTTTGATTTTTTGGTCGCAGGATGTCAAGCAGGAGGGAGGCAACAGGCCCACCTGTTGATCAGATTTTGGCCATTTCATCAGAAACTGGTCGTAATTCGCACATCGTATGAGCAGCTTAATGATATAGTTAGCTGTTTTTATACTGCCAATGAACAAAGCCACTACTAGTATAAATAAAGCTGTGGTAGGTTAGGGCCTTTTACATTTCCCTGTGTATCTGCCAGTGTTGATACTTACTGTAGTTCTGGCAGTAACTGTATCTCCATAAGTAACTGCAACATGAGTGTAAGCTTCCTGCTTGCTAACTATATAATAAACAGCAGTTAACATTTGGGACAATATATAGTTCTTGTATCTTTCGATTTTTCACATATGGTATGCTCTGTGCAGTTTCCCAATTTACCCTTTAATACTGACACCCACTACAGCAACTTTGAACAATAAAAAATATTGCATGAATATTAAAAAAGTATTGCTATTTTAGTTTTACTGTACATATTTATTTATTTTTGACAACCAGTGTGCATTCTATAAGTATTTGAATGTTTACAGTTTAATTCTTTCCCCTAAATGTTTTTACGATGTAATGCCAATTTTTCCAAAAAGTCTAAATAATTGGACAAAGTCACTGCAAATGGTCAAAGGAGCTAACTTCAGCATATTGACTGCAATCCCTTCAGCATATTGAATTACAATGAAGGGGGGAATCAGTAGAGCAGTTTCTTTATACACTCTTGTCTAAATACAGGAGAGGTAGCTGAAATATGTTAGTGGGCGCGGCATCAGCACAGAATTAAAGGACAACGTTTGATACTATTTTGATGGCTATTGTTGGAGGTGACCGTTGTGAACTTGATTTGGCTCTGGCAGATCTCAATCACATTTTAGTACCTAGCTTGCTAGCTGAAGGGAGCACTAACTCATCTGCTACTCCAGCACTGCCCACTTTTTTTTGTAATTCCTTTTTTTGTATAAAGAGTCATAGAACACACAGACATTGGAGATATACAGCATCTCACAAAAGTGAGTACACCCCTCACATTTTTGTAAATATTTTATTATATCTTTTCATGTGACAACACTGAAGAAATGACACTTTGCTACAATGTAAAGTAGTTAGTGTACACCTTGTATAATAGTGTAAATTTGCTGTCCCCTCAAAATAACTCAACACACAGCCATTAATGTCTAAACAGCTGGCAACAAAAGTGAGTACACCCCTAAGTGAAAATGTCCAAATTGGGACCAATTAGCCATTTTCCCTCCCTGGTGTCATGTGACTCATTAGTGTTACAAGGTCTCAGGTGTAAATGGGAAGCAGGTGTGATCAATTTGGTGTTATCGCTCTCACTTTCTCATACTGGTCACTGGAAGTTCAACATGGCACCTCATGGCAAAGAACTCTCTGAGGATCTGAAGATAATTGTGTCTCTACATAAAGATGGCCTAGGCTATAAGAAGATTGCCAAGATCTTGAAACTGAGCTGCAGCACGGTGGCTAAGACCATACACAGGTTTAACAGGACAGGTTCCACTCAGAACAGGTCTCGCCATGGTCGACCAAAGAAGCTGAGTGCACTTGCTCAGCGTCATATCCAGAGGTTGTCTTTGGGAAATAGACGTATGAGTGCTGCCAGCATTGCTGCAGAGGTTGCAGAGGTCAGCCTGTCAGTGCTCAGACCATACGCCACACACTGCATCAAATTTGTCTGTATGGCTGTCATCCCAGAAGGAATCCTCTTCTAAAGATGATGCACAAGAAAGCCCACATACAGTTTGCTGAAGACAAGCAGTCTAATGCCCCGTACACACGATCGGATTTTCCGACAACAAATGTTGCATGTGAGCTTGTTGGCGGAAAGTCCGACCGTGTGTATGCTCCATCGAAAATTTGTTTTCGGACTTTCCGCCAACAAATGTTGGTTAGCAGGTTCTCAAATTTTCCACCAACAAATGTTTGTTGTCGGACTTTTGTACACAAGTCAGTCGGACAAAAGTCCACGCATGCTCGGAATCAAGTACGAGCCGGAGTTATAACTAGCATTCATAATGGAGAAATCACGTACGTCTTGTACGTCACTACATTCGTAATTGTTGGCCAACATTTGTGTGACAGTGTGTATGCAAGACAAGTTGGAGCCAACATCCTTCGAACAAAAATCCACGGTTTTGTTGTCGGAAAGTCTGATCGTGTGTACGGGGCATTAGGACATGGGTTACTGGAACCATGTCCTGTGGTCTGATGAGACCAAGATAAACTTATTTGGTTCAGATGGTGTCAAGCATGTGTGGTGACAACCAGGTGAGGAGTACAAAGAGCATGATCCCCTCCCTTTGATGACTGGGCCGCAGGGCAGTATTCCCACATGATATGGACCCCAAACACACCTCCAAGGCGACCACTGCCTTGCTAAAGAAGCTGGGGGTAAAGGACTGGCCCAGCATGTCTCCAGACCTAAACTCTATTGAGCATCTGTGGGGCATCCTCAAATGGAAGGTGGAGAAGCGCAAATTCTTTAACATCCACTAGCTCCGTGATGTCATCATGGAGGAGTGGAAGAGAACTCCAGTGGCAACCTGTGAAGCTCTGGTGAACTCCATGCCCAAGAGGGTTAAGGCAGTGCTGGAAAATAATGGTGGCCACACAAAATATTGACACTTTGGGCCCAATTTGGACATTTTCACTTAGGGGTGTACTCACTTTTGTTGCCAGCGGTTTAGACATTAATGGCTGTGTGTTGTGTTATTTTGAGGGGACTGTAAATTTACACTGTTATACAAGCTGTACACTCATTACTTTACATTGTAGCAAAGTGTCATTTCTTCAGTGTTGTCACATGAAAAGATATAATAAAATATTTACAAAAATGTGAGGGGTGTACTCACTTTTGTGAGAGACTGTACATCTGAGTACATCATCAATAGAAACTCCAACATATGAACTTCTAGCAAAGATCACTAAGACAACGATCCCAGAGGAAGTATTCAATAGGATAATCCAATGCCACAACTGAAGCATATATAGTACTGCTCACCCATATTGCAGGGAAGCAAACATCAAATGGCATTGAAACAGGAAACTACACACATGGCGGGGTCATGTGTGCCGGCAGGTGGAAGACCTTGAGTGATCAAGAGGGTTCCACTCATCAAGTGATCTGAAATTCTGAGCAATAGGGAGGAAAGAGAAAGAAAGTAGAGCTAAGGGAGGGCGAAAAGGACCAGGGAAGGGACACAAAAGAAAAAGAAACAAGGAGGAGGGCCGAAAAGGAAAAAAAAAGGGAGGGGTGGGGGGGAGGTACCTGGGGTATGGGAACAACGTCGGTGAAAAGAGCGCAGTTGAAAGCCACCCCAAAAGTCCAGAGGAGGGTCAATAAGATGGGCTAGTTTGGAGGAAATTAAGGTCCCTGTTCACATGAGAAAGCCTGTCAGGTGAGTATATCCCTGAGCTTTAAGAAGATGAAACTGCCTACCATGAAGACCTGGAATGAATTCAGGATTACCTGCGATTGGGGAAACATAGGCGAGGGAAGTGGAGAAATTGAAGAGTTTCTAAACATTTCCCGTGCGACCTGCAAAGTACTGCCTAAGGTAGGATGTACGCACAGCTCTCTAGGTATGGGGGAAGATATCCAAGGCTAACTGAAAGCAGTACTAGCTCAAAGAGGAAAATTTGGGACTTTATGTGAAGCATGCAATACACATGGATAGCAAGTACTGTATGTCTGACGAGTAGCTTATAGGTTATAGTATAACCGCTATATAACAAGGTAAACAAAGAATGATTTGTGTATAAAACAAATTAATTTATTCCATTCATGCAATACATAAAAACATCATAACAGTGACACAGTAGATCTGTAAAACAAGGAAGGGTACTCCATCCTACTCATCCTTGTTTTACGGATCTACTGTGTCACTTCCTGCAATTCCTTATTTTCTATTTACATGTAGGCTTATCTTGCACACTCTGTTGCTCTAACTCTTCATCATTGTTTGGAACCATTATTGGTCCATAACTCACATACCTACTTGGTACATTGTACAGTTTTTTGTCCAATTTATATTATACAGTGCCTTGCAAAAGTATTCACCCCCTTGACTTTTTACCAATTTTATTACATTACAGCCTTTAGTTCAATGTTTTTTTAATCTGAATTATATGTGATGGATCAGAGCACAATAGTCTAGGTTGGTGAAGTAAAATTAGAAAAATATATACATAAAACTATTTTTCAGAAATAAAAAAAATTTGAATTGGCATGTGTGTATGTTTTCACACCCTTTGTTATGAAGCCCATAAAAAGCTCTGGTGCAACCAATTACCTTCAGAAGTACAATAATTAGTGAAATGATGCCCACCTGTGTGCAATCTAAGTGTCACATGATCTGTCATTACATATACACACCTTTTTGAAAGGCCCTGGAGGCTGCAACACCTAAGCAAGAGGCACCACTAACCAAACACTGCCATGAAGACCAAGGAACTCTCCAAACAAGTAAGGGACAATGTTTTTGAGAAGTGCAGAGTGCAGAGTTCCACAGCAGAGACTGGAGTATCTGTACATAGGACGACAATAAGCCGTACGCTCCATAGAGTTGGGCTTTATGGCAGAGTTGCAGCAAAAAACAAAAATGGCACGTTTTGAGTTTGCGAAAAGGCATGTGGGAGACTCCCAAAATTTAGGGAGGAAGGTGCTCTGGTCTGCCGAGACAAAAATTTTACTTTTTGGCCATCAAAGAAAACACTATGTCTAGGACAAACCCAACACATCACATCACCCAAAGAACACCATGGGTCAAACTGTGGAAGTTTGGTTACTGAAACTAATATCTGATAACAATTAATTATAGAGTGTAAAATATGGTCCATTTAGCATACTGTATTATACCTTAAAATTGTTTTTTTTTAAGGATAAACTCTACCAATAAACTGAGTTTGTGGTAGATATTTTTTTTGCGTTAAATGAATTGGGTGTAACAGTTATTGGTCTAAGCACGACTGTGTTTAACTTTCTATTGTCTACCTAGAGGGTTACTCTATTGTTCCTTGTGCACTTACTGTACACAAGGTATGTCAGCACTAGTGTTTCTATTGTCAACCTGGAGGTACTCTTCCACTAGTGTTTGTTTTGTGTAATCTCCATCTCTATTGGTCAGCACGTCTCCTCTATCTGTTGTTTATTTGGGTGTAGACGTTATTCTGTGAAGATACTAGTGTTATTGTAATGTTTGTGTCTCCACTCCTGTTCATATTCTAGTGGTAGACTACTGTGTCAGAAGTCTGTTCAGTTGTGTATTGTTGTATCATCACAGTTGTTGTACAGCATGGAGAAATTGATGGCCAGGATTGCTAAAGTTAAAAATAGCTCTGAAATAATAAGAGCAATGGAGGAATCTAAAAGCCCATGGCACCAGGCTCAAGAATTTGTAAATGTAAAGCTTACAGAGAAAAAATACAGCAAACATGAGGGTAAGACTGCACACATGTTTGCTGCTTGCTGGTTGGCTAACAATTACAAACATTTATTGTTGTAAAACACATCTCTCAAGGAGGATCTGGAAATAGCCACAAGTAATATCAATACTCTAAAAGTTTCTATGACAAATTTGAATGCTAGCCGCAAGCAACTAACAATAGACAATCAAAACGAGCAGGGAGAAGTTGATCAGCTGGCACGTGGGCTGAAAGTTGCAGAGAGTAAATGTAAACAATTGTCTACATCTTCCAGCCCAGGGCAGTTTGTGCAATCCCCACATACCATAGATTGTAATGCAACTGGTGTGAGTATTTCTAGATGCAACAGGAAATGATGCCCCTAGTGCCCCTATATCTCATATTCAGGCAGGAAAAGTTGTGAATCAGGTTTTAGCCATTGAATATTCTCAGCCTAAAACCACACCGGTTGTTAAGAGACGCTTTAATACTTTACAAAAGATAAAATGCTACACCTGTGGGTTATTCGGTCACATTGCTCAATTTTGTTTGGCTTCTGGTAAAAAGATATTGAAACAAAATAAATATACAACAAAAAGTCGTTATGTGGAAGTGTACTCACCTCGCTGGGGAACAGGGCCTAGGTGTAATAAACCCGAAAATGCCAAGAATGAGGCTTTACAGTATGAGATTAGGCAAATGAAACAGGAACGGAATGAGTTTGTGAAAGAATTCCAATCCTTTAAAAGACCCTTTACTGAATCCTTGAATTGGAAAAATGGAGGGAGCAACTCGCCCATCGGGAACCAAACTGGTACAGTAAAACCAGGAATGAAATACAAGATATAAGTTATGTTTTAGAGGTCTATGGCATTTTAGTTTCACTAGATCAAAGTGGGAATGTCATTGACCATTTACCAATGTACACGTAAGAATGTTGTATTGTTTGCTTTAAATAGGTTAAAGAAAAAAGGATAGAATAATCATTTTTGCCTACAAGTTATCTTTTTCAGGTTAAGTGAGTTCTTGAAAGTGTATTTACACATAAAGCAGGGGTATGTAGATAGCTGCACACATGCATAAATACACACGCCTAACAGAAGGTAAAATATCATAGACTAGGTACTCTGTTCCATTGTTTGTTTTTTATCTTCTTTTGTATTCTCTCAGTTGCCAGAAATGTCTAGCAATTCATTTGCAATTACAAAAGCGCTCTCTATTCAGAATGTATGGGATTCAATCTTAATTAATGTGTGTGTCTGGGTGATGTAATGGATGTGTATGAACTGTCTATGTGTAAACAAAGATTTTTCCCCTTTTCCTGTACAAATAGATAGATTTCTGTGTATTAGTTTAGACCCATTGTCACGTACCTGGTGGTGCGAGCCCAAATTGCAGAGGGAGGCCTCCCTTGCATCTCCCACTCCTGGTTCCCTGGTAGGGTGACAGGAGACCCAGGAGTGAGGAGGAGCACGGGTGCCTGGCAGGATCAACAGACCGGTGGAGCGACACAGGGTCAACTCAGCGGACAAGGTGAGTAGACTGGTCAGCAAGCAGACTGGACCGCAGAGCAGGCCGGATCAGCACGCACAGCCTGGATCAGCAAAGCAGACTGGACAGCAGAGCAGGCTGGGTCAGCATGGACAGACTGGATCGGCAAGGCAGACTGGACAGCAGAGCAGGCTGGGTCAGCATGGACAGACAGGATCGGCAAGGCAGACTGGACAGCAGAGCAGGCTGGGTCAGCATGGACAGACAGGATCAGCAAGGCAGACTGGACAGCAGAGCAGGCTGGGTCAGCATGGACAGACTGGATCAGCAAGGCAGACTGGACAGCAGAGCATGCTGGGTCAGCATGGACAGACAGGATCAGCAAGGCAGACTGGACAGCAGAGCAGGCTGGGTCAGCATGGACAGACTGGATCGGCACAGGTAAGCTGGATCAGCAAAGCAGACAAGACCTCAGAGCAGACTGGATCAGCACAGGTAAGCTGGATCAGCAAAGCAGACAGGGCCTCAGAGCAGACTGGATCAGCACAGGTAAGCTGGATCAGCAAAGCAGACAGGGCCTCAGAGCAGACTGGATCGGCACAGGTAAGCTGGATCAGCAAAGCAGACAGGACCTCAGAGCAGACTTGATCAGCACAGGTAAGCTGGATCAGCAAAGCAGACAGGACCTCAGAGCAGACTGGATCGGCACAGGTAAGCTGGATCAGCAAAGCAGACAGGACCTCAGAGCAGACTGGATCAGCACAGGTAAACTGGATAAGCAAAGCAGACTGGTTCTCAGAGCAGACTGAATCAGCACAGGTAAGCTGGATCAGCAAAGCAGACAGGACCTCAGAGCAGACTGGATCAGCACAGGTAAACTGGATAAGCAAAGCTGACTGGTTCTCAGAGCAGACTGGATCGTCAGAATAGGCCGGGTCGGGTATCAGGCTGGCAGCAAGGTACAAGTGGGTTAGGCAGAAGGATGGTCACAAACAAGCCAAGGTCGTGTGCAGGCAGACAGATGGATAGTCACAGGCAGGCCGGGTCAACACAGGTCAGAGGTATCAGGATCAGGTTACAGTCACCACAACGCTGTAGAGCAGACAGCGGGGACCGTCTGCCCTGTCCGGATTTAAATAGCCTACCTGGCGCCAACAAGAAACCTGAACCCTGGCCGTCCCGGCCTGCGGACGCCACTGCGCATGCACGCCGACGCGCGTGCACGTGTGCGGCCGCGCACGGGCGCGCGCACAGGTAGACAGGCGCGCCGGCGTGCATGCGCATGCGCAGTGGCATCCGCAGGCCGGGACGGCCAGGGTTCAGGTTTCTGGCAGGATCTTCATGACACCCACTTACTACTTGCCAATACATTTTTGTTATTGTGTTAAAGCTTTCACTCATGGTCAAAGAAATCTAATTTAACCCAAATCACACCTGAGCGATATTCCATTTCAAATATAGTAAATGGGTAACAACCCTGTCGAATGCTTTGACTGAATATATTGAGAGCAGAAAAAGCGGTTTCTTGGAAGTCCTGGTAGCATGCATCAGATTAATGACACGAATGGTATTGTCACGAGGCTCTCGGAGTGGGACGAACCCCCCCTGGTCTTTGTGTATCAAACTCGGGAGATGGGGCAGTAATCTATTGGGCAGAATCTTGCTAATATGCCAAATACACATACAGATTCTATGTGTATTGGGGGGGGGCAGCATGGACCTGAATCCAAGTAACACCAGCTCAGGGGTCCCAGGCTTGCAGCTCAAAAGAGCACTGTTCCCCCAAATGCCAGGGCCCATAATCGCAAGGTAATCGGCTCGCATTCAGTCCCCTCCAACAGCATGTGTCCCGGCCAGGTCTGTCACATTTCTCCCCTTTCGGCAGGAGACTAACACAGGAGGAGACCCCAGACGGGTTGACTCCGAAGTTAGTCCATAGTTCCAGTCCTCTAATGCTGGTACCCACACAGTACCCCAAACAAATTGTTCCAAACAGAGCACGACTCACCCAGCCAACCTCTGCCTCTCTCATAGAAAATCTCTGCCGCTGGGGAGAGGCGTGGACTGGTCCTTCTCCCTGGAGTCTTTTCAGCCACTGGAGAGAAGACAGGGTGACTGGGCTCACTCCATCATGCTGTTGGGGATCTGGGCCGACCGCCCAGCATCCCTGGGGTATACAAGTGGGGACTGAAGTCCCATCCACCGATATTAGCTCAAGCTGCAGTTGTGAAGTGCAGATTGCATTCTCTCCTTGGGTCCCGAGCTGCTGCTCGGGAGTGATTGCCACCTTCTCACCCTGGGCCTCCGGAACTGCCACAGGTGTGGGGCAGAGGTCTTGGACCCTCTGTCCGGTGACCAGCGCTTCAGCTGGGGAAGTTCCTTGTAACGCCACAGATACTGCTGTTGGTGCTGGGCAGAGCACAGTGGAGTTTGGCCCTAATACCAGCTCTTCTGCTGGAGGCTCATCAGGTTCTTCTTCCTCAGCGGAAAAGTCTATCAAATCCCCAGTCTCTGCAACTGGTGTCTCGGGATAGAGATTCACCATCTCCTGTCCATGGAACCCAGAAGATGCTATCAGTGCTGAGCAGAGGTTGGCAGAGCTCTGGCCGGTTGTCAGCACTTCAGCTTCTGGGGTGGCAATTTCCAGATTTTCCACTGCCAATTCCCTGGCATGCTGCTGGACAGGCACATTCCTCCATCCAAGATCATCCCATGCAGAAACAGGATCATCAAGGCCAGTCAGCACTTGCTGCATCCGCCATAAGACCTCCGCGTCCATAGCTGTAGGGGCAGGTTGGCAAAGCACACTGTTACTCTGCCACATTGCCAACTCTTCAGCCAGACCAGAGTTGTCCACTGGTATTTCTTGATAGTCCCAGGCAAAGGGAGCCCAGCCCTGGCACTGAGCAGAGTCTAGCAGCCATCTGTAGGCTCCCATTCCTGATCAGCCAGAAACTCCAAATCTTCAAGTGCCCAGTGCACTTCCGAGATGTTCAGTAGCCCTTTTCTGAAATCCATGATTTCATCCAACCGCCACTCCAAATCACTCCCAAAGTTAGAGTCTCCTGTCAGCTTCACATACAACAGTCCCAGGCCGCCGTAGCTTAAGCCTTCCGTTGGGCTGTCATCTGCTATCCAAGGGCATGCTTGGGATGGCTCTGTAACTCTCATCCAGCTTCATCTCTGCCCAGATCAGCCTGCTTAATTCAGCTGTCTGCTCCTTGTGCGGTTTCTCTCCTAAAAACAGCACCCGCAGTCCATACTGCGACCAGTACCTTTCCTGGTTGGAGGGGAGAACTTTTCCCTGGTGACTGGTCCTCTGTGCTGTAGCTGCATCTCTCGCAACCTCCTCCTGAATTCCTCTTCCATGGCGGCTGGTATCTGTACCTCTCCTCCTCTCCTGCTATCCGGACCTTGGATCCAGGTGGAGGTTTGGATGTCCCAGACTGCAGGAAGTATGATCCCACTGCTTGCCAACAATGTGACGGAACGTCCCTGCACTCCTCTTGAGTGCGTTCGTCGTATATCACTTCCTCTCAGTCTGGATATAGGTATAAGATATTCCAACCGCTCCCAAGCACCAAACGAGACAACACTTGCTTGGTGCCAACATGGACTGAAGATTTATTACAAAGATGACATTTATATACAGTAGAAGAGGAGATCCCCCCTCCTGCTCATATTATTCTAACAATACACTTGTAACAACTTAACAGAAACTAATTAACTAATCCCTTTAAGCAGCCGATGTGACTCATCAGGATTTCACTACAAGTCAGACTTGTGGTCACCGAGCTAAACACAGTTGATTATAAATTATCATAATTACCACCACAAGACATCTATCACAATAGCAGGAGACCACCAGTAACAGACGGAGCGTCTCCTGCATTGTACAGAGGACTGCCGCACTGGGCTGGATTTTTGCCTTCCTTGGGAATCAAAGAAATAAATGCTCTAAGAGCATCTACCGACATAGTCTTCCAGGGAGTTAAGGGCTGCTACCAAGTGTGGCGTGAGTAAAGTACAGAATGTTTTGTAGTAGATGGCCGTCAGACCGCCAGGCCCCCTAAAGGTGAAAAAAAATCCAAACCATCATGGCCCTGTGTGAAAAAGTGATTGCCCCCCCTGTGGTTGTCCACACCTGAGTTCAATTTCTCTAGCGTGAGAGCCTTACATACAGTAGTCAAGGACAACACAAGTAAACACAAAATGCAATTTGTAAATGAAGGTGGTTTATTATTAAAGGTGAAAAAAATCCAAACCATCATGGCCCTGTGATAGGATACTCTAATTGTTCTCGTGTAGAGGAGTAAAGAGAAGTCATGGCAGAAGATGCAATGTAGGTGCGAATGTTTGTGGTAAGACCTAATGAGGTTTCTGGGGAAGGCGTTGGGTCTAGGTTATATAAACCACGGAAAAAGGAGTGAAATTCAGCAACCATAGCATCCAATGTAGACAATTTTTCCCCCGAAGATGAGGTGATATGTGGGATATAAGTCCGGATACGAGGTCCACAGAGCGCCCTCGCAAGGAGGGTGCTGGGTTTGTTTGAAAATTTGTACATAGTACGATGGGCTCAAGCCAATTTCTGTTTTGTGAATAGGAGGGAGTTGAGTTCCTCACAGGTCTTAAGTAGCTTGCAATGTACCGAGTAGGCAATACTGGCTTTGTGGGCGCTTTCAAGGCGATGAAGGTGGGCAATTGGGGTGTCAACCTGCACAGTCCTTTCGTATAAATGTGCTCCTATCTTGATAAAAGTGCCCCTAATTACTGGCTTTTGGCTTCCCAGACCACAAATGAGTTGTCCACAGAATCCTCATTCAGGGGACAATAGCATGACCCGACATGAGTATGTCTCCAATATAGGCCGATTGAACCCGAGGGAGCTCTCTATGATGAATTAGGAGATAGTTTAAGGGATAGGTTTGATGTGCTGAGGAAAAAAGGAGTAGTCCCTGTTGCCGGGATGTGAAAGGTGCCAAGGGTCAATAAGTTGTAGAAGGCGGAGTTCTGCCTTTTAGGTGTTTAAGGCGGCAATATAAAAGATGAGAAGTACCCCTAGAGACATCCAGGACTGGGTCCATGGAAAAGTTTAGATCTCCACCGAGGATCAGGGTCCCCTCCTGAAACGCGAAAAGAGCAGATATCAAGCTTCGTAAGAAGGGGAGATGATCCACATTAGGGAAATATACATTGGCCAGAGTAACCATCAATTCACAGATTTTCCCCTTTACAAAAAGGAAACAGCACATTGGATTCTGCTGTATTGTGGACAATGACTAGGGATGGGAGAACGGTTTGGCCCTAGCATAAGTTCGGGCCGACTTCTGGTTGTTCGGGTGTTCTGCACAACACCGAACAATATGCGTTAAAGGGACATTAACATGAAAAATCAAAAGTGTTCATTTTAAAGGCTTATATGCAAGTTATTGTCATAAAAAGTGTTTGGGGACCCGGGTCCTCTCCAGGAGAGAGAAAGAGATAACCACCGCTCCAGAGGGATCCTTCCGGGCGAATGCCCCAGGAGACATGTATCAATGCAAAAAAAGTTTTAAAAACGGACGTTTGAAACTATAAGAGTGAAATATTCCTTTAAATTTCATACCTGGGGGTGTCTATAGTATGCCTGTAAAGTGGCAATTTTTTCCCGTGTTTAGAACTGTCCCTGCACAAAATGACATTTCTAAAGGAAAAAAAGTCATTTAAAAGTACTTGCGGCTATACAGATAAAAGTCATTGAAAAAACCAGCATGGGATTCCCCCAGTCCATTACCAGACTCTTTTGGTCTGGTATGAATATTAAGGGGAACCCCGAACCAAAATTAAAACAATTAATTGCGTGGGGGTCCCCCCAAAAATCCATACCAGACTCTTATCTAAGCGCGCAACCTGGCAGGCCGCAGGAGAGCAAGAGAGCACCCCCTCCTCAACCGTACCAGGCCACATGCCCTCAACATGGGAAGGGTGCTACCCCAAAGCACCTTGTCCCCATGTTGATGGGGACAAGGGCCTCATCCCCACAACCCTTGCCCGTTGGTTGTGGGGGTCTTGGGAGGGCTTATCAGAATCTGGAAGCCCCCTTTAACAAGGGGACCCCCAGATCCCGGCCTCCCCCCTGTGTGAAATGGTAACGGGGTACAAATGTACCCCTACCATTTCACAAAAAAGTGGCAAAATGGTACAAAAGACAAGACACAACTTGGGACAAGTCCTTTATTAAAAAAAAAATGTCCTACGAAATCCATTTATCTTCTTCTCTCGCTCCACAGACGGGCCGAAAAAAACAAAGCCGCGACCGACCTGCCTCCATGGGGCCCCCTCTGACGCCCTGGGAAGGCCATGGGGAAGTCCCCGTGCTTTAGAGGGGGGCAGGGTCACCATGTGGCCCCGCCCTCAGTTATAAAAGAACTGTCACCTGCGAGGACGCGTCATATGGCGGGTGCCTCCCATGGAGGCGAGTCGTTCGCGGCTTTGTTTGTTTTCTTTTTTTTTCGGTCCGTCGGTGGAGCAAGAGAAGAAGATGAATGGACTTCGTGGGACATTTTTATTTTTTATTTTTTTATTTGTGTCTTGTCTTTTTTACCATTTTGACATTTTTTTGTGAAATGGTAAGGGTACATTTGTACCCCGTTACCATTTCAAACAGGGGGGGGAGACCGGGATCTGGGAGTCCCCTAGTTAAAGGGGGCTTCCAGAATCCGATAAGCCCCCCGCCCGCAGACCCACACAACCACCGGGCAAGGGTTGTGGGGATGAGGCCCCAAAGCACCCTCCCCATGTTGAGGGCATGTGGCCTGGTACAGTTCAGGAGGGGGGGGCGCTCTCTCGTCCCCCCTCTTTTCCTGCACCCTGCCAGGTTGCATGCTCGGATAAGAGTCTGGTATGGAATGGACGTTTTTAAAACTTTTTTTGCATTGATACATGTGCCCTGGGGCAGGACCTGAGTCCCCAAACACTTTTTATGACAATATAAGCCTTTAAAATTAGTACTTTTTATTATTCATGTTCATGTCCCATAGACTTTAATGGTGTTCTGCCTAATTTTTTGCCTGTTCGGTGTGTTCTGGTGCAAACCGAACCGGGGGGTGTTTGGCCCATCCCTAACAATGACCAGGGCACTGTGTTTGCCAGCAAGATGCTCACCCCCTTTGATTTTGGAATTGGTAGGCTGTAGGGAAAGCTCTGTTAGAAAGATAAGGGACGTGGTTGAGCTTGAAATGCTTTTCTTTGAGAAAGCCCACCTGCGACTTGCTTTTTTTCAGCTACGTTGGAGTCTGGAATGCTTTTCAGGAGCACCAAGGCCCCTGACATTGAAAGAGGTGAATTTAATGGTGCCCAATGCCATTCTGGTGCTCAGGTATAGCTACCAAAGGAGGGGAGAATGGAACCCGGGAGGGGGAGGACAGGGTGGGGGGGGGGTAGGGGGAAGGTGTGAATGGGGAGCAGGTGTGTTAAATTTGGTGGTATCACTCTCACTCACTCATACTGGTCCCTGGAAGTTCAACATGGCACCTCATGGCAAAGAACTCTCTGAGGATCTGAAAAAATAACTGTTGCTCTACATAAAGATGGCCTAGGCTATAAGAAGATTGCCAAGACCCTGAAACTGAGCTGCAGCATGGTGGCCAAGACCATACAGCGGTTTAACAAGACAGGCTCCACTCAGAACAGGCCTCGCCATGGTGGACCAAAGAAGTTGAGTGCACATGCTCAGCATCATATCCAGAGGTTGTCTTTTGGAAATAGACGTATGAGTGCTGCCAAAATTGCTGCAGAAGTTGTGGGGGGGGGCAACCTGTCAGTGCTCAGACCATGGGCCACCCACTGCATGAAGTTGGTCTGCAGTTGACCGCCATTCTGCTGCAGCACAGGTTTATTTATTCTGACAGCAACAGGGTTTACTCCCATGATACGTAAAGCCGTGACTCCAGCGCTGTAGGAGGTGATTTCACCACCACAGTTAAAAAAAGAGCATATATGCCAAAGCATTGGGGCAGGGGTGGAGGAGCGATTTGCTCCTAACATTAGGGGCGGATTGCCCTTATGCTTCGGCATTTATTTTTTAGGCACAGATTGCGTTAAAAAAAGTTGTTTTATTGAGTTAATGTTTTATCGTTACCATTGTTTGCTTTCCAGGTACGCCATTCAGCTGCAGCACTGATTTATCCATCTTGACAGCAACAGCGTTTGCTCTCACGATACGTAAATCATTGACTCTAGCGCTGTAGAAGGTGATTTCACCACCACAGTTAAAACAAAAATGGTGCATGTATGCCCATCATTTGAAGTGGGTGGATGAAGTGCAGTATTCTAATGGTGGGCATACCCACCGATCAATCTCTTTTTTTTTCGTTCAGCCCACAGGCTGCATGAAAAAAGAACATTACAATATATGCCCAACAGGGACCAGCAATGTACTGGTATGTTGCTGGATTTTGAGTGGTTATACTAGAATGATGCCTGCAGGTTTAGGTATCATCTTGGTATCATTCTTTTCAGCCAGCGGTCGGCTTTTATGTAAAAGCAATCCTAGCGGCTAATTAGCCTCTAGACTGCTTTTACAAGCAGTGGGAGGGAACACCCCCCCCCCACCATCTTCCATGGTTTTCTCAGGCTCTCCTGTCCCAACAGGGAACCCGAGAATGCAGCCGATATTTCCGCCAGCTGACCATATAGCTGATCGGAGACCAGAATGGCTCCAATCATCTCTATGGACTAAGAAACCGGAAGCTATGAGCATTTCATGACTTGGGTTTCGCCAGATATAAACAGCGCCATTGGGAAATTGGGAAAGCGTTTTATCACACCGATCTTGGTGTGGTCAGATGCTCTGAGGGCAGAGGAGAGATCTAGGGTCTAATAGACCCCAATTTTTTCAAAAAAGATTACCTGTCACTACCTATTGCTAGTATAGGGGATATTTGCATGAGATAACAATAAAAATTATAAAAAAATAAATAAATGAAAGGAACAGTTTAAAAATAAAATAAAAAAGCAAAATGTAATAACTTAAGAAAAAAAAAGGCACCCCTGTCCCCCGTGCTCACGTGCAAAGGCGAACGCAAGCATCAATCTGGTGTCATATGTAAACAGCAATTGCACCATGCATGTGAGGTATCACCATAAAGGTCAGATCGAGGGCAGTAATTTTAGCATTAGACCTCCTCTGTATATATTTTACAGTAGTATGTGGTGGGAGTAGGTAGTAACAGAGGAGATTATACCTTAAACTGGTATATGGTAACCTGTAAAAGATTTAAAGTCTTTTAAAAATGAATGTAGTTTGTCGCCGTTGCACGTTTGTGCGCAATTTCATAAGATCATCTTTTTTATTTCATCGAACATTTGGGCAATATAGTGTGTTTTAGTGCATTAAAATGAAAAAAAGTGTTTGCTGCGCAAATACTGTGTGAAAAAAAAAAACACCCACCATTTTAATCTGTAGGGCCTTTGCTTTAAAAAATATATATAATGTTTGAGGGTTCAAAGCTATTTTCTAGCAAAAAATAATAATATTTTTTCATGTAAACAAAAAGTGTCAGAAAGGGCCTTGTCTTAAAGTGGTTAGAATGTGTGACATATACTTCTAATGTTGTGCATAAAATGCCAGGACAGTGCAACCCCAAACCCCTCCCCGAGCAGCCAAATCTTCTTGGGCTGAAGTGGTTAATATAAGGACATACATTTATTAAATCTTTGTTTGTAGTTATTATATTTTTTTTCAATACTGTAATAGTGCACACATTTAAAAATGTTTTAGAATCACTGTACATAGCACCACATTTTCAGTGTACCTGAGAGAAGCTTGTTGTTTGCTCCATAATCGTTCTCTTGCTTACAAATGGTAAAGATAAAAATGTAGCTAGACTAATAGGATATGTGATACTAATATGTGCTGACAAACAAAAGCCCAAAGTTTCATTAAGGGCCAGAGGGATGTCTGTAACGGAGCTCATATTTATTCTGGTGTGATCTAATGAAAGAACAAAGCTATACAGAAAGCAGTTTGAGGGCGTGTTTTGCTTACACAGTTTATAGATCCCTAGACAGGAGCCCTAAAGAAAGAGATACAAAATTCATTAAAAAAAATAAAAAATTGTAAACAAGCTAAAAGAAGGTATGTAGATTAAAATAATATATTATATATATGCAAAGTATTTATGCATTTATCTTTTATTATAATTTCTGTGGAACTTCATCCTGTTTCTAATGAACTTTTCTTCTGGGGTCATAAAAATCAGGAAGGTGAGGTGGCATAGTTTCTTAATCTGAAACAGACTGAGAACAGGCCTTTTGATTCCTCCTACGATTGCATTTATTTCCCATATTAATCTGGTGACAACATATTTCAAAGCACATTAAAGAGCACATTGAGCTATTTACATCATTCCCGATCTGTGAAGAAGATTACAGTTCAATGTTTCTACCACATTATCACACACCCAAGGGCCAGTTGGTGAGATGCCAGTGAATGTCCTCATGCTTTTTTTTTGTTGTTGTTGGGGAACATACAAATCCCATGCAGCTGTCAGATAAGGTCTATATGCAGTAAATGCTATAAATAAAGCTATTCGTTGCACTGTCTTGGTGTCAAATGTTAAAAATGCAAGAAAAGTGGAGTCACGCTTTAGGTGCCATACATATGAGTAAGTACAATTCTTTTATGTAAGCACTCTAAGATGGGGCAAAGCAGTCTTGAAACTGAAGAACTAACCTAGTCACAGGGGCTAGGTTTCTTCAAGAATCAGAATATTCTCCTGTACTGAGAATATAAAGCTGTATTTAGAGAACTACAGGGCTGCAATTGCTGGCCTTCTCCGGCTTGAATATTTTGTGAGCCACACCTGTAAAAAAAAATTGCAGCCAGACAAGTCAGTGAAGTCAGACCTCCTGGTCTGCACAATTGCTCCAGGTCAATTCCCCAAAAAGTTCTAAAGAAGAAAAGAAAAGTTCTTTAGATCAGCATGGCAGCCAGGTGACTAGAAATTTTAGAGTGGAAAGTCACCCGTAGCAGCCCTATATTTTCTAAAAACATTTTTTTCTGCACCCAACCCTACTTCTCTCAAAGGTACTCATGAGTTATTAAAAATAAAATATGTTCTGCAGCCTCTTTTATAGTAATCTAATTCTGTTGTGTGTATTCAGTCAACTGCATGAGGATCACTCATCTCTCACCATTCAGTCTTCTGTATGCTGAGAGGACCATTCTGTTGACCAGTTAATAGGAAGTGTCCACATCACCTAGGAAGTGACATGGACACACAAAGAAGGATTCTCCTCCTCTCCTCTAGGAAAGAAGAAAGAAGACAGAAGACCCAGTACATCACATGAGCACAGATTTAGGGCATTTAGATGTTTTTAAACCTAGCCAGCTACTAGTTGGGGGTAGGGGGAAGTGCCCAGAGTCCAGCTTTTTTTTAATACCCCCTTTATTTGTTTTTACTTAGTTTAAGTCTGGCACCCTATCAAATGCCTTACTTGAGACTGTACACTTTGTACATTAGTTCAGACAGTTGACAGAAACCGACAGACATCAGGTGATTACCGACAATCTGAAACTCAAGCTAAAGAGTCAAGCAAATATACTGTATTTATCGGCGTATAACACGCACTTTTTGGACCTCAAAATCAGGGGGAAATCGTGGGTGCGTGTTATACACCTATCCCCCGTCGATTGTGAGCTTCTCGGCGGTTTCGGCCGATCTCGGCGGCTTTCGGGCGCTTTCGGAAAAGCCGTAAGCCGCCGAGAACGGCCGAGTGCGGCCAAAACCCGCCGAGAACGGTCGAGTGCAGCCGAAAGTCGACGAAAATACGCAGAGCGCCGCCGAGATACACAGTACATCCGCTCTGTATCTCAGCAGCGCCATTTTTAAACGGCAAACTGACACTGACAAGGCTGCAAATGACTGACAAGGCAGCAAATGACTGACAAGGCAGCAAATGACTGACAAGGCTGCAATGCAAGGCTGCAAATGACTGACAAGGCTGCAATGCAAGGCTGCAAATGACACTGACAAGGCTGCAGATGGACACTGATAATGCTGCATATTTAAATGTAAGTTTTTTTTCCTTAAACTTGCCTCCTAAAAGTTATTTTCCTTAAAATTCCCTCCTAAACTTGCGTGTTATACGCCGATAAATACGGTACATTGATTATAAGAACTAGCCACTGTTATGTATTGTGCTTTCTGGCTCCAAATGCTCATTTGGTTCCAGGTTTGAAGGAAGGGAGCTCTGAGTATCTTATTTTGATGCCGCATGTCTACTGGGTTTTAATAGCTTAAAGCCTCACTTTGTGTACCAGAAAAAAATACTGGTGTAGTGAGGCCTCCTTGCACTGCAAAAGCCAAATGCTTGTTAAAGAGGTGGTCCAGCCTCCATCAGAAAAAAATTTAAGTCAGCAGCAACAAATACTGTACCTGCTGACTTTTAATATTTGGACACTTACCTGTCCAGGGCTCCCGCAATGTCGGCACCCCAGCTGATGTTGGTTGGCTCTGGCATACCTTCTTAAGCCCCATACACACGGTCGGACAATCCGCGGACCAGGTCGGTCGGATCCTGTCCGTCGTACTTTGTCCGATGTTGGTGTTGCGTACACACGGTCGGACTACGTTGTCGGAATATCCGGTCTGCAAGAACGTCGTGACGTAAGTCGTCGTCCACGAGATTAGAAAAGGGAAGTTCAGCACCACGTCAGGCACCCGTTGGGCTCCTTCTGCTGATCCCGTGTTTATCGAGATTTAGTCGAAGTTTGGTGACTTAAGATTCGCGCTTCTCAGTTTTCTGACTCAGATCGTTACTGCTCTTCAGTTTGTGCTTGTCGTGCGTATCTGTTTATTAGTGCGTGTAGTCAGTTCGCATTTGTTGGTCATTGCGGCCTATATCTTGATATAGGACGCTTTGATTTGCACTGCTTATTGTCTGCTCGTTTCTGGTATTCATTTCGTTCTTTCAGGCCTTGCTGTTTATCAGTGCTTTCTGTTTGTCCGTTCTGACCAGCCGACCTTTTGTGACCTTGTGAGCGATGTTTCCCGTGCGTACTCGTCGCCGAGTTCGTGCTGTACGCAGAATTGGTGTCGGGCTTTTAGCTTTGACCCAAGACCCGTCCATGAACAGAGTGACGAGGAGTATGTGGACCAAGAATTGGTTGCTTCAGCGTGACCAATTCTCGCACATGCCTTTGCTTCGTGAGATCCGGGAGAATAATCCTGATGATTTCAGGAACTTTCTCAGGATGACGGACCCCGATTTTCACCGTCTTTTGGCTTTGCTGACCCCCTTTATCAGCCGGCAGGATACCTGCATGAGACAAGCCATTACTCCGGAGCAGAGGCTTGTTGCCACGTTGAGGTACTTGGCGACAGGGAGAAGTCTTCAGGATTTGAAGTTCTCTTCAGGTATCTCTCCCCAGGCCCTGGGAATCATTATTCCAGAGACCTGTTCTGCCATCATCGAGGTCATGCAGGAGGACTATATTAAGGTAACATTTCTCCTTTACTATTCCCTTCTATGTATGCTCTGTTTGCTAATGACTTGTATTTTTGACCTCCTTCCCTAAATACCATGATTGCAATATGCTCTAATATGCTGTGCCCCTTTTCTCCTTGATGCATTTTTCCCTTCACTTACCTCCCCAGCATGCTCTTCTGCCCCAATAGACACCTATGGCCTAGTCACTTAAGCAATGTCTTTTGTCTGCTGCATAGTATTGTTTGCCCCCAAACACCCCCCTAAAATATGCACAAACTGCTCTGTCAGATGGTACCAATCCTTTATCTGCTGGCTTTCCCAAGGTCCATACACACTATATACCTACCTCTTTATAGTGGGCATCTTTAGGGATGAATTCAGCAAAGCATGTAGTGCAAGGGGCTGCCTCCATACTTTCCATTTCCGATGTTTTTGTGTTCTTTCCCTCCTATTAGCTTTCTTGGTAATTTCATAATGTCACAATGTGTTTGCCTTTTATTTTGGGGGGGGGGGTGTTGAAATGTTATTTTATCTTTCCTGGGGGCTGCCAATAGTGTTAAGTACAGAGGGTCTGGCCAAACTAGCACACATTATTGAGCCATTTGCCAATCAATGAAGTGCAGAGGGTTACCTGTCCAACACCCCCCCCCCCCCCAAAACCCTAGTTATTGCCAATGGCCCATCAGAAGTGGTGGGATTGATGGGGGGTGAGTAATCTGTGAAGGGGAGCCTCTACTTTTCTGTGCAAATACTTTCCAGCCTCAAATTTTCAAAAATGCTCTTGTTCCAAGATGTTGATTGTCTAATCTGCTTGCAATGTTTAGGTGCAAAGTGAGTAATTATTTTTTCTTGTTTCACTCCACAGTTCCCTTCCACGCCACAGGAATGGCAGACTGTGGCCTCCCACTTTGCCAGCCATTGGGACTTTCCTAACTGCGGAGGGGCAATTGATGGGAAACACGTCCGCATCGTCCCACCGCCCAACTCGGGGTCCTACTATTATAATTATAAAGGGTTTAATAGTGTAGTGATGTTGGCGGTGGTGTCGGCAACATACGAGTTTATGTATGTGGACGTGGGGATGAACGGCCGGATCTCGGATGGTGGTGCCATTACGCACACGGAGTTCTACTGGCGTCTCCAAAGTGGCAGTCTGTGCTTGCCACCTCCAGAGGAGAATGCAGAAGGACTCCCCTTCGTCTTTGTCGCAGATGAAGCGTTTGCGTTGACTCCCCATGTGATGAGGCCGTTCCCGATGAGGACCCTCACCCCAGACCAGAGGGTCTTCAACTACAGGCTGTCCAGAGCCAGAAGAGTGGTGGAGAACACTTTTGGCATCCTGGCCAGCCGCTTCCGCCTGTTCTTGACGGCATTTAACTTGGCGGAATACAAACTGAACCACATAGTTCTTGCCTGTTGCATATTGCACAACTTCCTCAAAAGACATAACAGGAACTATGTGGTGCCCGTTGGCCCAGATGTGGAGGGCCCTCCAAATGCGGACCTCACAGCCCTTCAAGTGGCACGTCCAGGCTTGCCCCCTCTAAATGCCCGCGCGGTCCGCGAGCAATATATGGAGTACTTTGTGGGTAGGGGGGCCATTGCTCTGCCTGACGATGTGTGAGAGGCATTTTTTAATAAATCTGATATTTCAACCAACCTATGATTTCTTGTCATTTCACTATTCTTTTTAGCTTATTTTACCTTGAATTTTTTTCCCTTTGCCTTCGACAGTGGGAATGCACTTTCTGGGCAAAAGGAGGTAACAGTATCTTCTTCCCAAAAAGATTAGTCTCATGTTGTGTGTTTGCTACCTAATCTTTGGTCTAGAGAAGGTTTGTAGTGCATAACTGACACCCAAAATACTCCTTTTCATCACCAGGTCAGACATGTGTGTATTCTCAAAAATGCTGTGCTCCGTGTTTTCGTACAAAGCACTGTGGGTGTCATTTACATAAGTCCAATCCACTATGCTCTACAAGTGCAGTGAAAAAGTGCCCTGGAAAAGAAACTTGCAGTGCAAAGTGGACTTGCCTTTAGTAAATAACACCAATTGCCCCCCATATCCTTTACATTTGACATACATAATGCATTGTGTTTTTGAAATAAGGAAGCCACACATTTTGAAAAATAAAAAAGTTTACTTGTAAAACATTCACAAGTGCGTTTACAATCTTCACGCCCAAACTGACAACATCTTTGTTATTTACAACATTGTTTACAAACATTGCGCAATTGGTAAAACCAGGCATGGAGCAAAACAGAACCTAGGAACTTGGAAAGTTCAACTTTGTAAAGTGAAGACAAGATCAGACATGACTATATGTTCAAAGTGTGTTTGATCTTGCCTTCATCACATGGGGGGGTCACCCCTGGAAAGTGGAAATTTAGAACATGCACACAATTTGGGTCTGAAAATGGTCATTAGATGGTAAAACACATGCCTAGAAGCTTCAAAAGTGCAATTTTCCATCATGGGGATGAATGGACGTTTTTTGGGGGTGCAACCCCTTCACCACAACCACTTTCGTAGTTGGTAAAGTGTTTGCACCCCCAAAAAAACGTTGCCATTCATCCACCATGATGGGAGCTAGCACATGTGGACACAATGTGTGCATGTTCCAAATTTCACACAGTTTTTAAGTTGCAAATGTGTTCAGAAGCTGGCACAAATGTGTGTTAATTACTTGGTGCGTTTTCATATTTTTCCTAAAACATCAATGATGTTCTTCAATTTTTGTTGAACATCATTGATGTTTTGCTTTATGTAATCTAGATCTCTATTGCAGACCATTATCTCCCCGATGAGTACGTGGGCACTCTCTGTGGTAAAGTGCGATTTTTCTTCCACAACATCCACGTCACCTAAAAACCACAAACAAACAAAAATGGGGTGTTGGAAATGAGGCAGCCATACATTGATTAGCTTACCAGTAGCTGTGTTCTCCCACACTCACCTGTTGTGGTGACAATTTCTCCAAGTTCGATGATCTCTCCTTCCTCCTCCTCCTCCTCTGCTTCTGCTCTTTCCCCTTTTTTGGGAGGTGTTGGTTTGGGGGTTTCCTCAGACGGCCCAAGTTTTCGCTCCCCTATGAGAATGTACAAAAGGAAGATTTAGCAACACAATCTATTGAGGGCAGAAATAGGAAATGACAAACATTGCTTGAAAGTGACGGACACTATTTTTGTTTGGCCAGTTACAAATGCCAACTACATGAATGTAGTCACTTTGTAAAGGTGCTAAACTGACTAGCTTTTTGGTAGAAGTTTGTGTGATGGAGACACCCCTCTAGTATCCACTGGAGCACATGTGTGGAAAAGCCTAATAAAAAGGGGGTTTGGGTGTCCCAGCACTAGTGCTCTAGAGTCCAGATGGGTAAACAGCTACTGGGTGACCTCTCCTTTACATGGAATAAATTGGTTTTACATTCTTGATGACATTTCTAGTGAGAACAAACTTCCTTTCCCCAAAAAAAAACACCAAACATCGTATTATAAGTGGCCGAACGATCGAGGTTGCGTACGATCGAATGGACACACACGACCATGACAGTGGCAGAAAGATCGAGGCTGAGTACGATCGAATGCACAGACGAACCTGAAAGTGGCCATTTTGGAATGTACAACTTTGTAAAAATCAAACCACATGGAGCAGTATGCAAGCAAGAACTAAAACACAAAACCCAACTACTTACTTTTTTGAAGAATTCGCTTGATCTTTCTGTACTGATCGGCCTCCCTCAGTTTCAGGTCTGACCAGCGTTTCCTCAGTTGCTCCTTGGATCGTTGTACCCCAAACTGATTGTACAGCCTTCTCACAACTTTAGACATGATCTTGGCCTTGCGGACATTGGGGTTGAGGTAAGGCCCATACTTCCCATCATAGTCGCTCCTCTTTAATATGTCCACCATCTCCAACATTTCTCCAAATGACATATTGGAGGCCTTGAATTTCAGGCTCCGGGATCGGGACGTTTCTGCCTCTGGACTTTCCTCGTCCTCCTCCTCGTTGGTGGGATATTTGGGGCGCACCTGCTGTGTCCACGCCATGTGCTCTCCCCACTGCGCCATAAAGAGAAGGGGTGGGGAATAGACGAGAAAGATCGTCAGGGGCGGGCGGAGTTTGACGCATGCGCACTGTATATAAAACGTCACACGCCTGTGTCGTAGCCACGATCTGGGAGACGAGGGGAGAGAAAACTCACGCACGAGACGATCGCTACAAACGAAGGTACAATTGGACGTTGGTACATAACTAGCCTAGACTGATTCGAACTTGAGGCCTCTTTATGGAGAAGATTAGGAGAGTTTAGCCTGACATAATTTATAGTGTTTTGTGTGGTGTTGTGTCTTGCAGAGATTATGAAGGGATTCAACGACATGAGTTTTCTCCCCCTCTTCATTGCCAAATACAGGGAATTTCCCATTTTATGGCAGGGTAAACACCCCCATTATAGCAACAAACCAAAGAGGCACGCAGCCCTGGAGGAACTTGTGATACTGTTGATGATATAAGAAAGAAAATTGGCAGCCTGAGGAGTGCGTATATCAGGGAGCGCAAGAAGGTCCGGAAGTCGGAAGAAACTGCAACTGCAGCAGATGAGGTCTATGTCCCCAAGCTCTGGTACTATCAGAGTCTCCATTTTCTCAAAGACCAGGCTGATGTCACGGAGCCACTCTCGACTCCTCCTTCCACGCTTCCTTGCGCGCAGGACACCCCTGATGAGGCTTCCGAGGAGCAACCTGGGCCTTCCAGTCTGGAAGAGGTGGAGGAGCCCAGCTTGTTCCAGGTATAGTAGTTTTGTTCCCATTTATGTGAATAATGAATGATGATCACTTAATTCAGGATCCCCAATTGCTTAGTTCCTAACGTGTTTGACATATCAACTGACAGTAGTGTTGGAGACATTTGGGGCCAGAATCTAAACTGCAGGGCTGAGAATTGTATGGTTTTCTATTTGTAAACATTTTGCAACAGTCACTAGATGAGAATTGTGTGTGTTTGATGAACAAATAACTGAAACTATGTCCCTTTTTCATACACAGGAAGACCTCAGCCAGGAGGTGGCTGTGGAAGGTGGCAGTCAGGAGGAGGCAGGGGTTAGTGGCAGCCACAAGGTGGGTAGTGGCAGCCAAGAGGGGGCTAGGCCTCGGAGCCTGACTGACACCCAAACCCCTCCCCTCCGCCTTCCGTACAAAAGGGCGAGAAGGGGGGGTTATGCGGCAGAGTCAGCACTCAGGATGATAAGAGAGGCTTCAGACTCCCTACATGCCACACCCGCCGACGAGGAGACCTTTGGCTCCGTGGTTGTCACAAAGATGATGGGTATGGAGGTGAGGCAACGCAACATGTGTGAGGGGCTCATCCTCCATGTCCTAAATAAGGGTAGGGCTGGGGAGATGACCCCAGTCACACATGTTTGCCATAGTTACCATGCTCCGCCTCCTCCTCCTCCTCCTCCTCCTTCTGCCACCCCACCAGCACGACAGCCACAGCGTGCAAGGAAGCGTGGAAGGAAGACCTGAGAGTGACGACCTGGAATGAGTCTGGTCTGAGAGAAGATGGAGCCTCTTGTAGTACCAGAGCCTGGGGACCTAGATGGCATCTGCTGCAGTTCCGGATGCTTTCGACTTCAGGACCAGATTGCACTCCCCTTAATATACGTACTCCTCAGGCCCCCAATTTTCTACGCTTAAAAAATGATGGTTGCCGTGGGGGGCCAAGGCTTTGCAAATTCCCCAAGTTTCACCATGGCTGCGTTCCTCTTTGGTTTGTTGCTGAGACCTAAATAAAGGTTTTTTTGATTTGAAATAATCATTGACTATTGTGTTTTACTTTTCTACAATGACAGTTTTTCTTGGAGTAGGCAGGTACATTTCACTAATCCTAAAGTAGAATTAACAAGGGGCACCAACAACCAACAAACTCCTAGTAAATTTAAGCAAGAAATACAAATGTTAATAATGTGGTTTTGCTAAGTTGAGACACACAACCCCCCTCCAAAAAAAAAAAAATATTTCTCCTTCAAATATGTATTCCCAAAAAAATAAAAAAAAAAGACAAATCATGGTAAAAATATAACAAAGATTCTTTTACGATCTGAGTAAAAATAAACATGTAGTGTATAAATGCTGAAAAGTAATAAAGAACTAAGTTTGTGAGAAGTGCGGGTGAATAGGAGCAGCTAAAACATGTCATTCTTGTTGCATTGTACAGAAAAAGAGAATGCGCTGCATTAAAGACATTTTAACATTGCAGCGTGACGAATGTGCTGTGTCGATTAGGAAAGGTAGTTTTACCTGACCGAGCGCTTCCGTCACAGAATTTCTTCTGAGCATGCGTAGCACTTTGTCCGTCGGACAACCGTACACACGATCGGATTTGGTGTGATCGGACCGTGTTGACGGCAAATCTTTCCAGCAGGAGATAAGACTTTGTCCGTCGGACAAACCGACGTACACTGTCCGATGGTGCATACACACGGTCTGATTTTTCAACAACATTGTTCGATCGGACAGAATCCATGAAAAAGTCCGACCGTGTGTATGGGGCTTTAGGGAAACTGGCCTTGGGGCTTCACGCACGGTTCCCTAATGCGCATGCTTGCTGTGTTTTGTGAATGGCCCGGCAGAGGGAGAAGGTCAAAAACAGGTACACGCTCCCCCCCAAAAGGTGTCAAATGTGCCACCAGAGGGGTGAAAGAGTCAGATAAGCGGAGCTTCCACTTTTTGGTGGAGCTCCACTTTAACTCTAGGGGTAGAGGAATAAGCTGTAATACTTCGTTCTTGCTGTGTGACTGTTCCACAATGCCTTTTCTGTTTGGGGCTTTGACACATGCTGAGGTCATAACATACATTGCAGGATCAATAGTCCTGCATCGTGTATAAAAGATGGTGAGAACCTGCCTACAACTTAAAATGTCAAAAGAGGAAAGCATAAGTGGTCTGGGGAGCAAGGAATAAAGTAAATAATACAGCTTATTCCTCTACCTCTAGAGTTATTCAGCATTTAATCATTGCAGTATGGGGGAGGCGGGTGGGGGCCACCGCAAGGGTAATCTTTTTATTTTTTTTATTCCGGAGTTTAGCTTTAAAAAAAATACAAATTAATGTGTGACTACTTTAGTTACAGAAGCCTGATTTGCAATTTTATTATTTAGGATATATTAAAATGCAGTAACAACTTAACAAATGTCACTGTTCAGTGTATATGCTGTACTATTTAAAATATCTGTCAAACACTGTTCTTTGCAGTTTCTCATATTTTACTGCTGACAGATTCCAAAGTTTTTTTTTTTTGTTCATTTTAAATTACAATAAAACCAGTATGTGCATGTTTGGACATTTTCAAAAAACGCATAAAGAATGTCAAGACAACGCCATCTGCTGACTATATTTATTACTGCTCTATATACAGTTAGGAGATGAAACATAAGAATATACATAATTTTTGTAAACAGGCAGTATGAAAAGCAAAGCAAAGAAAAGCAACATTTAAACAGTAATAAATGGTTTATAAGAAAATCTGAATATTTTGTGTGCTTTTTGTGTATGGCTTGACAAGAAAACTAGTTATCTGCATCACGGACCAGTCTGATATAAAGTCAACTTGTAACATAAAGCAAATCTGTGCATGTTTTGTACGTTGTTACCTACTGCTAAGTTAAAGTGGAAACAAAATTACAGAATAAATTGCTTACACTTATAAAAACTGCTAGCAGGTTGAGTTTCTTTTCCTTCCTGCTAAAAATGTTTTTTTAAATTGTACATTGTTTGCAGCACATGTGTAGTGTTTAATCCTGGCCTTTTCCTGCCATCTGCAAAATGCTGAGATTAAGAGACAGGAGCACACTAGGTATGTGCAGCACGCGTTGATAGCAGTGCTACTTCTACAATGTAATATCTAGTTGGTAAAGACATCTGAAGCACACAAAATGAATTCATATTATTTGTGACTATTGAGAAATATATTTAAAGGAAAGTTTTTGTGCCTGGAGTTCAGCATTAACCACTTGCGGATGGGCAGTCCCATCCCCATACTGGAATGTGGCTGCCTTTTTTCCGGGTTTAGGGTGCACGCATGCGCGCCCCCTGCCAACACTCCCTTTACACAGCGGGAGTTTGTCAGCAAGTCCCCGCCATGAATTATTGGCTGGGACCTCCTGACAAACTGCGGCTGTGTACAATCACAGCCCAGAGCCCTGTGTTGACAATCAACACAGGGCTCTGTACAGAAGGAACATTCTCTCTGTTTCTTATCCCTGCAAAGTAAAGAGATATTTAGTAAAAAGCAGCACACATTACACAAATTATCATTAGTACAGTGACAGTGTATAGTATTATCACTGATCACTGTATTACTGTCATTGGTGATGTCAGTGGCAGTTAGTCAGTTAGTGTCAGATTGCCTGCCGAACTATCACAGTCCCACTATAAGTTGCTGATCACTGCCATCAGTAGTATAAATAAAATAAAAAATTCCAGTATATATGCCATAGTTTGTAGATGTTATACAGTAACTGTCATGCAAACCAATCAATACACACTTAATGGGATTTGTATTTAGCAAAGACATATAGCAGAATACATTTTGGCCTAAATTTATGAAGAAATTTGATTTTTTTTTTTGGATATGTTTTAACCACTTCAGCCCTGAAGGTTTTACCCCCTTAATGACCAGGCCATTTTTTTGCGATATGGTACTGTGTTACTGTAGCTAACAATTGCGTGGTCATGCGACGTTGTACCCAAATAAAATCAATGTCCTTTTTTTTCCCCACAAATAGAGCTTTCTTTTGGTGGTATTCGGTCACCTCTGCGGTTTTTATTTTTTGCGCTATAAACAAAAGAAACGTCAATTTTGAAAAAAAACAATATTTTTTATTTTCTGCTATAAAACATACCCAATAAAAAATATATAATTTCGACTGGGGGAGGAGATGACGTGAGGACGCCGTCTAGCATAGTGGGATGAGCCTCTGTGTGTTGGCCGAAGCAGGAGCGCAGCAGTGGGAAGCTGATACCTCCGGAGAGTGAGAGGCTCCGGAACGGCTGCTAAAATCTCCTGTGTCAGCTCCAGACCCCATGCCCCGCCCCTCCCTAAGTGCGCGGAGATCGAGGGCTCATAGCGCACTGAGGAGCCGCTTGGGGCGAGACCGGTGGTAGTGTGAACGGTAGTCGGCGGCTTTCGTTCCCCCCAAGCACCCACCCGCCCCAGTCCGTCCGTCCTAGCATCCGACCAGCTGTCTGCCCTTCCACCCACGCAAAGCGACCCTGCACCTGGTTAGCATATATACATGCAGCTGCAACGGAAAGAAGAGATACTGCTCTTTTCTATTTACTTTCACCACACGGAGGATCTTCAGCTGATCAGTATATAAGGGAGAGGATACTGAGAGGAAGGACAGAAATACGAGGTACTATGTATTATAACCATTTATGTTAACGCATCTGCGGAAAAAACCTATGGTCTGAGTATAACTGGCAAAGGATAAGGCGGGTAAGAACTTTTACTTGAATCAACTCAGAAAAGTGGATTGTACCTGATAGGGAGACCTATCTCACATGGGACATAGTAGTTTTGTATGTATGTAAGTCACAAGCTGGAAAATCCAGAATGTACTCAATTGGATGGAGGTTTATAGTCCATAGCCTTATACACATACTCGTGAATCTATTTTTAACCACCGGTCTAGTATACGTGATGGAAATAGGGGCATAGGTACTTGCCCCCCCTCTGTTTTGTCTCCAAAAAAAAAGGAGACATTTTTGAATTCCCCTATTTTGTCCTATTTTTTTTTTTTGCTTGGGGCCCTCTCCCCCCTTCCTTTTTTTTCTCTCTGTGAACCCTTTTCTTCTTGGCCAACCTCTGGAATAAGGGCAAAATACCTAAAGGTTTGAGGCCGAGATCAATCTGATATATTGTGGCCCTGAGAGACATTCAATGCGGCCAGCTAACTGAGGGGGAAGCCTTGAGAGGAAAACAGGAGACTGAAACTCATATTTGCTCATACACCACAGGAAACTTATCGGGGGGGGGCAGGGGGTGAGGGACACTAACAGATATAACCAAAACTTTGCTGAATCCCAGATTAGACGAGAGGAATTAAAACTCTCCAGTACATTACGAGCGCCATGATGACTGCTATAAACTACATGACATACAATGTCAAAGGGTTAAACTCGCCGAGTAAGAGGCACAAGATCTTAAAAGAGCTTAAACAATATGAGGCAGGGGTGGTTTTCCTGCAGGAACTCACATCTCACAAGAATCAAATATCAAGTTGTACTCTAAGGACTTCCCAAATTGTTACTATGGTGACACAATCACAAAGAGAGGCAGGGGTGTAGCAATTGGGTTCGCCAAAAAAATACGGTTTAAACTAGAAGAGTAACAGACCCTGAAGGAAGATACCTTTTTTTAAAGGGAAAATTAGGGGAAATGGAATGTACCCTGGCAAATATATACTCCCCCAACAACAACCCTACAAAATATTTAATAGGAATTTTGGGAAAGTTGATGGACTTTAAAAAAGGATATTTGATTATGATGGGAGATGTGAATTTCTGTATGGACCCGGCAAAGGATAGTACGTCCCGTGTACAGGGGACAAGTAACGAACAACTGAGACGGGTCAAACAAAAACTGCACACATGCCAAATGGCGGATGTGTGGAGAACCCAGCGCCCGAAGGATAGAGATTATACGTTCTTCTCCCCAGTACACGGGATGTACTCTAGGATCGACTAGATTTTTGTGGAGCATAGAGTACTTGAAAGAGTCTTAGAAACCCGGATAGAAATAACCTCATTATCAGACCATGCCCCTGTAAGGATGAGACTACAAACACTTGACGATCAAAGGAAGCCCCTTCCGTGGCGTTTAAATGAAGAGATAATTCGAGAAGTAGAAGGAGCCGAAAGCGTAGGGAAGGAACTAGAACAATACTTTTCGTCAAACGATACCGAGGGAATCACCGGGCAAACCCTATGGGAGGCCCACGAGGCCTACATAAGGGGGATCCTGATAGTAGCTGGAGCATGGAAAAAAAAGGAGAGATCTAAAAAAATTAAAACAACCATAGAGGAAATATTCAGTATAGAACAGCAACATAAAAAATATCAGAATCAAGATAGAACGCTGTATCAAAAATTAATAATAAAAAGAACTAAAAGCTTTAATGGAACACGAGACCAAAAGAGCACTTAACCAACTAGCCAGGGAAAGGTATTACGGAGGGAACAAGTCTACCAAATTTCTAGCAAAAAAGTTACAAAAGAAAAAATCAATCAATTTTATAGAGAAAATCCAGGCCGGTAAAAGGGACATAGCATACACAACAAAGGAAATAGCGCAAATATTTAAGAACTATTACGAGAAGCTATACTCAGTGGAACAGAATGAGGGAGGGAAGGAGGAAGGGAAAGATAGGAAAATCAATGACTTTTTGAAGAAAGCTGGCCTATATAAGATCACGGACACCGAAAGGGAATCCCTAGAAAGACCTATAACCGAAAAGGAAATAAATAAGGCCCTAGCAGATTCAGCACTAGGAAAAAGCCCGGGTCCAGACGGGTTCACAATCTATTACTACAAAAAGTTTAAAGAAATTCTAATTCCTAGGCTGTGCAGATACTTGAATGGCCTAGGAACGGAATTTGAAATGAGCAAAGAGGCTTTAGCCGCTTCAATAACTGTCATCCGGAAGGAGGGGAAAGATGGGACATGCTGTTCTAGTTACAGGCCGATCTCACTGCTCAACGCTGACACTAAACTATACGCCAAGATTTTGGCCGGTAGGATGAAAACTCTGATGAACAAATTGGTGCACTGGGATCAAGCGGGATTTATACCAGGCAGGGAGGGAAGGGATAACAGGGGGGGGGACCCTGCTACTACTGTCACAGGTGAAAGAGAGGAGGAGCTCGAGCCTACTCCTGTCGACAGATGCCCAGAAGGCCTTCGACAGGGTAGACTGGAGCTTCATGTTTAGGGCACTAGAGGTAATGGGGATCGGACCAAAAATTGTCCAGCGAATGAGGACATTATATCGCCACCCGACAGCTACCATAAAGATAAACGGCACGGAGTCCCCTCCTTTCGAGATGAAAAATGGCAATAGACAAGGGTGCCCACTTTCTCCCCTTCTGTTTGTGCTGTCCCTGGAGCCATTGCTCTCCACGATCAGGAATGACCCTGAGATAAAAGGATTTGAAGTAGGAAAGGAAGAACACAAATTATCAGCTTTCGCAGATGATGTACTGTTCTATATTAGTAACCAGTCTCTTCAATGCCCAGGCTAATGAAGGTGATAATACAGTATGGCGAACTGTCAAATTTCAAAATTAACCAAGCAAAATCGGAGGTCCTAACCATCAACATAGGCTACCCTAAAAAAACTTAAGCTACAAAAGGAATTTAAATTCCCCTGGCGAAAAGAACTAAAATACCTAGGTATAAAATTGGCAACTTCATTGAAAAAAATATATAAATTAAATTATATCCCATTGTTAGATGAAATTAAAACTGAAGGTAAAAGACTAATAAATAGACCACTCACCTGGCTGGGACGTATCCACTCACTCAAGATGTTCATCTTGCCCAAAATTCTTTATACGTTTCAGATGATGCCTATAGCTTTACCAAATTTCTATCTTCTAAAGCTCAAGTCACTATTAATGGGTTATGTATGGAATAACAAAAGGCCAAGAGTTTCATACTTAACCTTGAAACAGGAAAAAAATAGGGGGGTCTAGCAGTCCCCGACATCCAAAAATACTATAAGGCTATAGTACTGTCGAGAATAGTCGAATGGGTGAGGGAAAATAAAAAGGAAAAAAGTTGGGTCAACTTAGAAAACACGTTTAGCAATGCACAATTAAGTACGATTATTTGGAACCCCCCAAAACACAGGATAATGGGCCCGAATACAAACGATTTGACACGTAATGTTTTTAGGATTTGGGACAGGGTCTATAAGCACTTAAATGGACACTATAATTCTCACACTAATTGCATTAAAAGAAAATGAATTCGGAATTGGATTAAAAGAGAGAGGGCACAGGTGAAAGATATCATAAAAGATGGGAAGATATTACTGCGGGAGTTAAAGCTAAAGGAGGGATTAGAGGGGATAGATACATGGCGATATCTCCAGTTGGTCCATTTCGCCGGGAGCCTACCCCAACCTTTGAGATCAGGAGAGGAACTATCGCCACTGGAGCGTCTCTGTCTGACAAATAGCCCCAAAGGAATTATATCAAAGTGGTATAGGCTCTTGATGGGGGGGAGGGACTGGAGATCCCGCCATACATTCAGAAATGGGAAAGGGAATTGGGAACTCAATTCGACACAAGCACTATGGGAAAAATATTTAAATTGACACATAGGTCGGCATCCGACAGTAACTCGGCTGAAATAAACTATAAAATTTTAACAAGATGGTACGTTACACGGGATAAGATCAGTAAATACCAACAGGGTAAATCAGGGAACTGCTGGCGGGGTTGTAAAGAGGTGGGCACAATGACGCATCTTTGGTGGAGCTGCCCAAAGATCAAAGCATTCTGGAAAAAGATCCTACATCATGTAAAAGAAATAACAAATATAGTAGTGCCAGAGGAACCGTGGATAGTGTTATTCCATGGTACAAAAGGAGAAGTTAAAAAATATCAGGATACATTAGTCCCACATCTCCTTAACGCGGCAAAAAAAACGATTCCCAAGAAATGGCAGGAAGTGGAATGCCCGACAATATGGGAGTGGATTGATGCAGTCGAGGTAACCTACAGTATGGAAAGTTTATGGGACACCAATAAAGTCATAGGAAATGTAAAAATAGATAAATGTAATGAGTGGAGAAAATTAAAAAAAACATGGAGCTATGCAGAACAACTAAGAGCCTAGGATCTAGCTGGGAAACGGTAAAGGAGAAAAGGATACTTTAAAATAGGGAGGCAGAGGGGGGAGGGAAGGGGGCACAGGGCGACATAGTAGAGATTGGAGGGATGTTTTATGAAAATCTATTAAACTTTCTTTTTTTCGTTTAACCCCCTTTTTCTGTACTTAAAGCGGAGCTCCGTCCTGGGGAAAACATTTTTTTTTTTAAAAGTCAGCAGCTACAAATACTGCAGCTGCTGACTTTTAAAAATCGGACACTTACCTGTCCCGGGGTCCAGCGATGCGGGGGAACGAGGCCCCCCCTCGTTCCACGAGCCGCTCGCGGCGCCGGCATTACTAATGTGGGAACCCGGCTGTGGCTTCACAGCCGGGCACCCACTGCGCATGCGTGAGCGGCGCCGTGCGCCGTGATTTGACGCTCAGTCATCTGGGACACGTGACAGGTCCCAGATGACTGTGCGGCGCCGAGGGGGAAGTGACGTTTAGCCCGGGCAATGAAGGTGGCAGACTACGAGGGACCCCATAGCAACAGGCATTTGGAGGTGAGTAAAAAAAATTTTTTTTTCCAATTATTTTTTTTTTTTTTTTTTTATGATTTTTAAGCCCCTTTTTTTTTTTTGACCGCAACCCCACTTTAATATGGAAATTCAACCAGAAAGTGATAAGAGTAAATAATTTACGACACGATGATGTGAACACGGAAAGGGACAGAAATGAACGGAAAGTTGATATGTCTCTTGGGAAAATTCGCTGAAGTGGCAAAAAAAAAATATATATATATATATATAATTTCTTCATCAATTTAGGCCAATATGTATTCTGCTATATATTTTTGGTAAAAAAAAAAAAAACAACAAGCGCATATTGATTTGTTTACGCAAAAGTTATAGCGTCTACAAAATAGGGGATAGATTTATGGCATTTTTATTATTTATATATTTTCTTACTAGTAATGGCAGAGATCAGTGATTTTTAGTGGGACTGCGACATTGCAGCTAACAGATCCGACACCTAATTGACATTTTTTACACTTATTTGGGAACCATTGACATTATTACAGTGATCAGTGCTAAAAATATGCACTGACATTGTACTAATGACACTGGTAGGTAAAGGTTTAAAATCAGGGGCGATCAAGGGGTTCCCTCAGTGTGTTTACTAACTGTATGGGGGATGGGATGCCTGAAAAAGACAGAGCTCCGTCTTCCTGCATAGCAGAAAGACAGGATCTCAGTATAATCCCCTGTCGGAACGGAGATCTGCCTTGTTTACTTCAGCAGATCCCCGTTCTGTCGCTGTGCAAACCGATCGCAGGCGGCCATTGAATCCGGCGGACCCGTTGATTGGCTCCCCTGCGTGCGCACCCACAGAAGCTAGTGCACGAACTGACATACCGGTACAGTGATTTGCATAGCCGAGCCACCTTGCCACAGTTTAACTGTGGCGGCTGGTCAGCAAGTGGTTAAAGCAGAAAGTAAATAATATTGTTTTTTTTTTGCTTGTTTTGTTTTTTTTATTGTTTTTTCATTTATATAATAAAAAATAAAAAACCCAGTGGTGATCAAATACCACCAAAATAAAGCTCTATTTGAGTGAAAAACAATTATATAAATTTTGTTTGGTACAGCGTTGCATGACTGCACAATTACCAGTTAAAGTAGCACAGTGCAAAATAGCAAAAAATGGCCTGGTCATGAAGAGAGTAAAAACTCCTGGAGCTTAGGCTGTTACAAAGTCATCCCAACTAAGCTACTCACTGAGTGAGCAACTATAGTAGTGTAGCTTCCTATAGCATAAATGGCTTTTGCAAAATGTTGTGTACTTCCTGGGGGGAATTTTTTTATTTTTTTTTAAATATGTAAATACTGACAATATTTTGCTTTGGAGTCCCTGCAACAACAAACCCACCACTCTGTTATCATCATTTAGTACTCCTCTGGAATGTGTTTGATGTTCAGCTCTGAAAGCACTGGGTAATAGAGCTATAGCTGTGTAATTGGGATGGCACACTGTGCCCACTGCGCAGATGTGAGATTACAATGCACACTGTACACTGTGCTTAATTTCAAGGCCTAGATATAAAACAGGCAGCATTATAAAAGTTAAAAGATAGCGGTATGGATCCAGAGCAGGCAATGTTATTTGTTATATGAGTTACAGAAACATCTGTACATTTCACGTGGAAAAGAATCCTGTGTAGGGATAAGCATGGGTATGGTCCGAATACAGGTCTGGACTGAACCCAGAGGTAAGCTGTTACTTCACATTAGTGCCCAATTTGCCACAGCCAGGACATTCCTTGCTCCACTGTCCCAAAGTAACATAGGAGCAGGGATTCCTGTGCATCCCCCTGCAGTGTGACCCCGAATTGCACAAAACATTTGAAAACCGCACCACAACAAATCTCATGGTATCTCAGTACCATGCTTTCTAGTGCCTGCAGGGGCACTGCGTTTGCAATCAGGGTGCATCTAATGTGTTACCACCCACAGCAAATCCCAAAGGCAGTGCATTTTGAATGAGGTGCGGGAAATGCGCACGGAACATGCCTTTCCTGCACTGCATTCTGGTTTAAATTGGCTTTCAGTCCAAACCTAAGTTTAGCCAAACGTCTACTTATTCCTAATCCTGTGAGTAGTCAGAATTTATTGGATGATTTCAGTTTTTAATACCCAGGGAAAAATACAGGTTTGCTTTAACCACTTTCATTCTCACTCCTGTACACCCCCTATAGACCAGAGCAATTTTTACATGTCTGTGAAAGTGGATGCAAACCCACATTTTTTATTTTTTTTGTCTGGCACAATATAGAGTATGGGATTTCAGATCAGCTGTGCCCAGTCTTGCCACAAAGAGTTAATCCAGCTCTGAGCAATCCTCATATATTTTTTCAGTGAAATAAAACGGACAAACTGTGAAAACTTTGTCCGTTCTTCCCCCTTGCTGTGATTGACAGGTGATTTACATATCTCGTGCACTAGCCTAAGACATGCATTATTTGTTAATTCCCACCCCCACTCCTTTCTTCAGCAGCTCTGCAAGGATTGGATGTTTCTGCATCTCAGCATGATTTGGCATGCTGAAGTCACGTGGGGACTTTTCTGGGTTTTGACTGGATGTTAGTGATCATAGCAGAAGTTCAGTGTAAGAAATACACAGGAGAAAATGCATGTTGATAAGGGGAGTGTAGAGGTGGGCGGGGAGTCTACTGACATCACGACTCTACCCACTGAGCCCTGGAAAACAGACCCACCCACAAAATCTGCAGTTTTTCAGGTCTCATAGCAGACAGAGGGGAGACATTTGACAGATAAGTATACATGCAGGAGGCATGTATATCCTTCTAGATAACCAATATTGCAGTAGTTTAGAAAGGATAAGAGTGGGTTTACATACACTTTAAGGGCCTGTTTTCTTGGAAAATAACTTTGTCAGAACTTAAAGCAGAATTCCAGGTATGAATATATATATATATTTTTTTCAAATATAATATTTATTAAAACCCAGGGTCGAAAACAGGTCATTCCATTCATGTCATAAAGCCAGTATTGGCATCAGATAAAAAACTGACAGGTACATCAAACAGCAATGTAATGTAAACATTATTTAGATTCTAAAACAAACATCCATGAAAAGTGGCCCAAAGAAGATATAAAGAAGGAATCGATCAATTTCTATTGCCAGCTGTCCGATAGAAACAGCAGAAAGTGGACTTTGGGGCAGGACCTGAAGTCGCCCGTAACCATTTTCTATTTTCAACAATTAAAGGAAATTAAAAGAAGAGAGGAAGAGGCAAAGGGAGAGAAAAGAAGAATGAAGGAAGAGTGTGAAAGGGGGAAAGGAATGAGGGAGAAATATCAGGAGGAGAGGGGGTCTAAGTGGTGTTGGCTCAGGACAACCAAGATGGTAGGTTAATTGAGTGCATGTGTGGTGTCACCTTCCGAGAAGGGCCATACCCTCTGCAGAAAGAACAAACTGATTCCAAAGTCCCCAGGTTTTAGAATATTCTTTCTGTCGGTGTTGCGCAGCAAGTACTAGGTCCTCCATTCTACCAACATCTTTCACTTTATGAAGCCAATCAGCCATCGTTGGTGGTAGTTGTTTCTTCCAATGGAGTGGGATACAGGACTTTGCAGCGTTCAAGAGATGTTGTACAATGGATTTTTTATAGAGTTTGGCTGAGAAAAAGATATGTAAAAGACATAGAGTGTGACCATAAAATGCCCGCCCCTAAGGTACACTCCTCCGCGCTATCTGGATCTGTACTTCTTAACCACTTGCCGACCGCCCCATGTATATATACGTCGGCAGAATGGCACGTACAGGCAGAACCACGTACCTGTACGTGCCATTCTTACGGCGGGTGGGGTGTCCGATCGGAACCCCCTCCGCCGGCAGGGACGGTCGGCATCGCTTCAGGAGCGATCCGGGACGAGGGGACGGCCAGTGGTTTCTGGCCACCCCCTCGCGATCGCTCCTGGCGAATGAAAAGCTTCCCCTTCCTGTCTATTGTATAGACAGGAAGGCGGAAGTGATGTCACGCTCGGTGCGCCGGTCTATGTGACCGGAACGCCGAGGAGTGAAGATGTACAGGTTAGTGCACAAACAGTACACTGACACCAGTACACATAGGCACACAATCCACCCCCCTGTCACCCCCAGATCACCCCCCAGATCACCCCCTCCCCCCCCCCCAGTCACAGTGTCACTAATTGCAGTGATCATTTATTTACTGATCACTGCATTTAGTGTCAGTGTGACTGTAATAACTGTCAGGGCAGTTAGTTTTAGGTCCTAGGTAGCCCCCTACCCCCCCCTAATAAAGGTTTAACCCCCCTGATTGCCCCTAGTTAACCCCTTCACCCCCTTTTGCCAGTGTCACTAAGCGATCGTTTTTCTGATCGCTGCATTAGTGTCGCTAGGTAACCATTTTTTTTTTATTTTAACCGCCATGTTTTATATAGGTTCATAAATAGGTTTATAGGTCAGGTACCCCCATATTACAACCTAAATAAAGGTTTTAACCCCCTGATTGCCCCTAGAGTTAACCCTTTCACCAGTGATCACCGTATAACTGTCACTGGTGACGCTGGTTAGCCAGTTAGTTATTTCGTTATTTAGGTTCCCCGTCAGGTTTTTTATATAGCGTCAGGTACCCCCATATATTACCTAATAAAGGTTTAACCCCCTGATTGCCCCTAGTTAACCCTTTCACCCCCTTTTGCCAGTGTCACTAAGCGATCGTTTTTCTGATCGCTGCATTAGTGTCGCTAGGTAACCAGTTTTTTTTTAGGTTAACCGCCATGTTTATATAGGTTCATAAATAGGTTTATAGGTCAGGTACCCCCATATTACAACCTAAATAAAGGTTTTAACCCCCTGATTGCCCCTAGAGTTAACCCTTTCACCAGTGATCACCGTATAAATGTCACTGGTG
The DNA here is from genome assembly GCA_028564925.1 of Lithobates sylvaticus. Classification (NCBI taxonomy): domain Eukaryota; kingdom Metazoa; phylum Chordata; class Amphibia; order Anura; family Ranidae; genus Lithobates; species Lithobates sylvaticus. The sequence continues at coordinate 123,020,771 of CM053030.1, read as the reverse complement.
ACGCTGGTTAACCAGTTAGTTATTTCGTTATTTAGGTTCCCCGTCAGGTTTTTATATAGCGTCAGGTACCCCCATATATTACCTAATAAAGGTTTAACCCCCTGATTGCCCCTAGTTAACCCTTTCACCCCCTTTTGCCAGTGTCACTAAGCGATTGTTTTTCTGATCGCTGCATTAGTGTCACTGGTGCCGCTAGGTAGCCAGTTTTTTTTTGTATTACTGTTACGGGTGACGCTGGTTAGTTAGCTTGTTTTTTATACTGTCAGGGCACCCGCCATTTATTACCCAATAACGGTTTAACCCCCTGATCGCCCGGCGGGTGATATCAATTAGGTTTTAGGGTCAAATAAGGTCTGCGTCGCCCCAGGTTAGTGCCAGTACCGCAAACACCCACGCGCAAAGCATACACCTCCCTTAGTGGTATAGTATCTGAACAGATCAATATCTGATCTGATCAGATCTATACTAGCGTCCCAGCAGTTTAGGGTTCCAAAAAAACGCATTGTTAGCGGGATCAGCCCAGATACCTGCTAGCACCTGCGTTTTCCCCCTCTGCCCAGCCCACCCAAGTGCAGTATCGATCGATCACTGTCACTTACAAAACACTAAGCACACATAACTGCAGCGTTCGCAGAGTCAGGCCTGATCCCTGCGATCGCTAACATTTTTTTTGTGGTAGCGTTTTGATTCAGTCGCTAACAGTCAGGAGCTTTTTTACCTGTGAATCTCAAAAAAAATAAAAAAAACAAAAATAGTTGTCGTTTTATTGTTCTCTCTCTCTCTCTATTCTCGCTCTTTTTTTACTCCATTCTATTCTGCAATGTTTTATTATGTTTTATCATGCTTGCTTTTCAGGTATGTAATTTTGTTTACTGTGTTTTAGTGTTAAGCATTTTTTTGTTTTCAGGTGCGCCATTCAGTTGCAGCGCGGATTTATTTATCTTGACAGCAACAGCGTTTGCTCCCACGATACATAAAGCCGCGACTCCAATGCTGTAGGAGGTGATTTCACCACCACAGTTAAAAAAAAGAGCATATGTGCCGAAGCATGGGGGCAGCAGGGGGGGAGGAGAGATTGGCTCCTAATGCCACGTACATACGGTCGAAATTCCGACCGTGTGTACACGGCATAACTTTTGCGGGAGGATGCCCCCATGCATCGGCATATATAAATGGTGCATGTATGCCCATCATTAGAAGTGGGTGGATGAAGGGAGGTATTCTAATGGTGGGCATACCCACCAATCAATCTCTTTTTTTTTCGTTCAGCCAAGAGGCTGCATGAAAAAAAAAAGATTACAATATATGTCCAGTATGTTGCTGGACTTTGAATGGTTATACCAGAATGATGCCTGCAGGTTTAGGTATCATCTTGGTATCATTCTTTTCAGCCAGTGATCGGCTTTAATGTAAAAGCAATTCTAGCGGGTAATTAGCCTCTAGACTGCTTTTACAAGCAGTGGGAGGGAATGTCCCCCCTCCCGGATATAAACCGCGCCATTGGGAAATTGGGAAAGCATTTTATCACACCAATCTTGGTGTGGTCAGATGCTTTGAGGGCAGAGGAAAGATCTAGGGTCTAATAGACCCCAATTTTTTCAAAAAAAGAGTACCTGTCACTGCCTATTGCTATCATAGGGGATATTTACATTCCCTGAGATAACAATAAAAATCATAACAAAGAAAAAAAATGGAAGGAACAGTTTAAAAATAAAATAAAAAAGCTAAATAAATAAAAAAAAAACTAAAAAAAAAAAAAAAAAAAGCACCCCTGCCCCCCCTTCTCTTGCGCAAAGGCGTACACAAGCGTTGGTCTGGCGTCACATGTAAACAGCAATTGCACCATGCATGCGAGGTATCACCGCGAAGGTCAGATCGAGGGCAGTAATTTTAGCAGTAGACCTCCTCCGTGAATCTAATGTGGTATCATGTAAAGGCTTTTAAAGGCTTTTAAAAATGTATGTAGTTTGTCGCCACTGCGTGTTTGTGCGCAATTTTAAAGCATGTCGTGTTTGGTATCCATGTACTCGGCCTAAGAACATATTTTTTATTTCATCAAAAATTTGAGCAATATAGTGTGTTTTAGTGCATTAAAATAAAAAAAAGTGTATTTTTTCCACAAAAAATGCGTTTGAAAAATCGCTGCGCAAATACTGTGTGGAAAAAAAAAAATGCAACACCCACCATTTTAATCTGTAGGGCCTTTGCTTTAACAATATATATAGTGTTTGGGCGTTCAACGTAATTTTCTTGCAAAAAAAAAATATGTTTTCATGTAAACAAAAAGTGTCAGAAAGGGCTTTGTCTTCAAGTGGTTAGAAGAGTGGGTGACGTGTGACATAGGCTTCTAAATGTTGTGCATAAAATGCCAGGACAGTTCAAACCCCCCCCCCCCAAATGACCCCATTTTGGAAAGTAGACACCCCAAGCTATTTGCTGAGAGCAATGTTGAGCCCATTAAATATTTTTTTTTTTTGTCCCAAGAGATTGAATAATGAAAAAAAAAATATATATATATTTTTTTTTACAAAAAGTTGTCACTAAATGATATATTGCTCAAACATGTCATGGGCATATGTGGAAATACACCCCAAAATACATTATGTTGCTTCTCCTGAGTACGGGGATACCACATGTGTGGGACTTTTTGGGAGCCTAGCTGCGTACGGAACCCCAAAAACCAAGCACCGCCTTCAGGCTTTCTAAGGGAGTAATTTTTTTATTTCACTTCTCACTGCCAATCACAGTTTCGGAGGCCATGGAATGCCCAGATGGCATAAAACCCCCCAAAATGACCCCATTTTGGAAAGTAGACACCCCAAGCTATTTGCTGAGAGGTATTCACAATACTCACAGTATTTTGCAGATGTCGCTTTTTGTCACAAAGTTTTGAAAATTGAAAAAAGAAAAACATTTTTTTTTTCTTTACTTTCTTCATTTTCAAAAACAAATGAGAGCTGTAAAATACTCACCATGCCTCTCAACAAATAGCTTGGGGTGTCTACTTTCCAAAATGGGGTCATTTGGGGGGGTTTTGTGCTATTTTGGCATTTTATGGCCTTCGAAACTGTGATAGGTAGTGAGGAGTGAAATCAAAAATTTGCACCCTTAGAAATCCTGAAGGCGGTGCTTGGGTTTCGGGGCCCCGTACGCGGCTAGACTCCCAAAAAGTCCCACACATGTGGTATCCCCATACTCAGGAGAAGCAGCAAAATGTATTTTGGGGTGCAATTCCACATATAACTATGGCATGTGTGAGCAATATATCATTTAGTGACAACTTTTTGAAGAAAAAAAAAATTCTTTTTTATTTTTGTCTTTATTCAATCACTTGGGACTAAAAAAAAAAATATTCAATGGGCTCAACATGCCTCTCAGCAAATAGCTTGGGGTGTCTACTTTCCAAAATGGGGTCATTTGGGGGGGTTTTGTACTTCTCTGCCATTTTAGCACCTCAAGAAATGAAATAGGCAGTCATAAATTAAAAGCGGTGTAAATTCCAGAAAATGTACTCTAGTTTGTAGACGCTATAACTTTTGCGCAAACCAATAAATATACGCTTATTGGCATTTTTTTTACTAAAGACATGTGGCTGAATACATTTTGGCCCAAATGTTTGACTAAAATTGAGTTTACTAGATTTTTCTTATAACAAAAAGTAGAAAATCTCATTTTTTTTCAAAATTTTCGCTCTTTTTCCGTTTATATCGCAAAAAATAAAAATCACAGAGGCAATCAAATACCATCAAAAGAAAGCTCTATTTGTAGGAAGAAAAGGACGCAAATTTCGTTTCGTTACAAAATTGCATGACCGCGCAATTACCAGTTAAAGTAGTGCAGTGCGAAATTGAAAAAAGACCTCTGGTCCTTAAGCTGACAATTGGTCGGGGCTGAAGTGGTTAAAATGGATAACAATCAATAAATAAGTATATCAATATAAAATGTAAATAAATATATAAATATATTGCACCACTCCTGGTGATAGCAGCTGCTTGAGATCTACAAATATGAAAATACGGCAATCCTATAAAAATAGTCCTGTTAAAACCAAGTCTTTTATATTATTGCAGCAGCGCTTGTGTCCTTATTGTCACCAAGGACCATACGGTGAATAAAACACGAACCAAAAAAATGTTGAATCTGATGGATAGCCCCCACGCCGTAGTCCCTTTTGTGAAAAAGAAGCAGCTTCCACCGAACATTTCCACCAGGTAATCACCATGTGCGGTATGGATTCCCCTATGGGGATGCACTCACCAGACCAAAGATCAATAAAAGCATTTAAATAAGTCAATCCTGTGCCAGCGTTCCTCCACAATCTATCTCCTTTGTAGCAGAATAGCAGGATAGCATACCAATTTCCCTCATAGAAAAAAAGGGGTGCAATAGTGTAATACTGTTTTTCAAACACCACGACTTTATTTAGGCATAAAACATCCCCCCCTTAGTAAAAACTGCATACCATCAATTATAAAACATAAAGCATTAAGTTGTGACTGTGCCTGATACTGTGCTGTCTCCCCCGGAACCGGTATTTCCTCCTGCTGTATAGAACAGCACTCGATTTCCTGTCTGTTCCCCTTGGAGCGCACGCTGAGGCGCACAAACGTCACTTCCGGTTTGTAGGTCACGGCCCTAACGTTTCGTCACTTCCAGACTTCTTCTGAGGGCGTGACCTACCGACCGGAAACCAGCCCTTATATACGCCCAGATCCCGGATCTCCCAATCCCGGGACCGATTTTTTGATTGATGCGCAATGTGCGCAATCAGAGCATGCCGCCCCGCTGCGCCCTCTACATTTAATGATGCTGGTTGGAATATTAGATTTAATTGTCAGCATAACATGATATACGGCCACTATCTAAACCTGCACATTATCAGGCAGACAGCTTTACAATTGAGAAAAAGATATGTAGCAAGAAAAAGGCCAGATCACCAGGAATCTTGTATTCCGTGAATTTTTGGGTAATGTCCCTGACTTGTGCCCAAAAGTGGGTAATTTAGGGCACGACCAAAATATGTGGAGCAGCGTTCTCCTGTCCCCCTGGCATCTACAACAACAATCAGTAGTGGCGGGATAGTATCAATGTAAGAGGTGCCATCTTAAGAGTTTATAATTAGTCAAACTGATGATTTTGAATCATCATGAGAATGTATCATGTCTGACCAGGTGTAAATGTACGTTGCAGTTCCTTTTCCCATTTGTCCCGGAATGGTAAATGTGGTTGTGTAGCTGGGCAGTTATAGGAAGTATGTTTTGGATAGCACTTGTGTTAGGGTGCCCTCTTCGGAACAATATTCCTCAAACGCCGTAAGAGGATGTCCAAATCCTTGTGGCTCAGGTAGGGTACTAAGGAAGTGACGCAATTGGAGTGCTGTCCAAAAGGGCAGTTTAAAGGGGCCTGTGTCATCTCTCAACTCCTCTATGGATGGCCATAGTCCACACTTTAGAAGATGGGACACCTGAATCTTACCCAAGCGTTGTAGGGTCTGAAACGTATGGGGGTTAAGACCAGGAGGGAACTGCGGGTTTCCCATAATAGGGAGCAGCGGGGAGTTTGGGGATGAAAGAGAGTTCTGTTCACTAGCTTGAGAGCTTATGCGGAGTGTCATGCCCACCAAAGGGTGTGATTTCAATGATGGCGGTAGACGGTTGTAGCGCCATAAAGCTCCTTTTAGCAGAATGTCAGTTTGGGCCTGCTCCATCTGTGCCCATAATTTAGAGTGGCGGTGACGACACCAGTCAATGATTCTACCAAGGTGAATTGCCTGGTAATATTTTCGAATATCAGGAAGGGCTAGTCCCCCATGTTGTTTGGGTAAGGACAACAAGTGTCAAGGAGGCGTGTTTTTTTATGTAAAAAAATAAACTTAAGAGTGGAGTGAGGCCCTCGACACATGTAAACTGGTCTCTCCTCGGCTTTCCGACTGTCTTACCCAGATTTTTACAATACACAAATCATCTTACATCTCTCAGGATAGCCAGGTACAAGCCCAACCAGCCTACTAGCTGCCCAATGTGTAATCAAGCTATGGGCTCATTTTACCACCTTCTCTGGCAGTTCCCCAAAATACAGGCGTACTGGACACAGGTGGTACGATTCTTGCACGACACCATGGGCTCCCCAATAACAGTGCAGCCTAAGGCCTGCCTATTGGGAATTCTTCCAGAACCAGAACTGAACAAATTTACCAAAATATTCTTGCATGAGACCCTTTTCTCGGCTAGGAAGGTTATAGCCAGGGCATGGATGAGACCCAACCCACCAGAGTTCTCACATTGGATAGTGGAAGTGAACAACACACTTCCATACAAGAAGCTTATCTACTCCCATAGGGGGTGTCCCTCCAAATATGATAAAATATGGGAGAGGTGGCTAAAGGCTCCCAAAACTATAGCAGGAAGCCAATATGCTGTAACATGACGATGTCTCCATGCACAACTATATAGCACTTACCAAGGTTAAATTTGTTTGTTTTGGTCAGTAGCCATAATGTCTTCGTTTACTGTTTTCATGACTATGTTCCTATGCAAGCATGTAACCCACACGTTTTTAGCAACGTAACTTATGCTCTCGTCTACATGTATGATTTCTCTTGTTTAATAAAACCTTTTTTGATGAAAAAATGAATAAATAAACTTAATAAAAAGAGAGTGGACCTGTTTAAAGTAAGCAATAGGTATCCTGATTGGTAAGTCTTGGAATAGATAGAACATTTTTGGCAGGATACACATTTTTAGTAGGTTACATTTACCAAACCAAGAGTGGAGGCCCTTGTGCCAGGACTCCAACAATATATGGGATTTTGTCAGCAGAGGGGGGAAGTTAAAGTGGTTGTTAAGCCACTCTAACCTGTATACACCATCAGCACTGCCTCTCATTGCAATGTCCCCCTCTGTGTGTGATTTAAAAAAATAAATGCTGCAAATACCTCATTTCACTGCCGAGATTGTGATCACGTGACTGGCCAGCTTTTTCCTTTCCTCCTCTGAGAGATGCAGCAGGCAGGGATGAGATTCCTCTGCTGATGTCAGTCTGGAGGGGAGGAGGAGAGGAGGAGAGAGCTGACTGGTCATGTGATCGCAATCTCGGCTCCTAAATGAGGTATTTACAGCATTTATATTTATAAATCATTTACAGAGGGGGACACTGCAATAGGAGGCAGTGCTGATGGTGTATACATGTTAGTGTTATGAGAGCAGCAGGAGGGGGAAGGGGCAGCACACACACAGACAGAGAGGGGAGGGGGTAGGAGGACACAGGAGCAGAGAGGAGAGCAGATAGCAGGCTGCTGACAGAGGCACGTAAACTGACCACAGTGTCAGGGCTCAGCAGCCATGATACACCGTGGTCAGTTTACAGAGGGGTGGGGAGAAACTGGCAGGATTAGCCAGGTTTTTTAGGTGTTACAGGGGGCCAAATGACACAGGACAAGCACTGTGTCATATAACATGCTTTAAAGGAGCAGGATCCATTTTTTTGGGGGGTTAACAAACTCTCTAAGCTCAAATGTCCGGGACTGATTTGCAGCAATATAAATACCTAAATATTTTAGAGCCTTGTCCGTCCATTTGAAGCTGAAACTGGACTGTAACGCTGGTAAAAGGGCAGGAAGTATCCTGAGCCCCATTGCTTTCGATTTATTAAAAATACATTTTAAATTGGAGAGATATCCATAGAGTTCGAATTCTCTGAGATTTGGGAGCGATATGGTAGGGTTCATCAGGGAAAAGAAGAAAATCGTCCGCATATGCCGCGGTTTTGTACTGGGTACTCCCAATAGATAAACTATGAATATTCGGGTTCAAACGGATTCTGCTAAGAAATGGTTCCAAGGACAGAGCGAATAACATAGGGGACAACGGGCATCCCTGTCTCGTTCCCTTTGCAATGGCGAAAGGGTCAGATAGAACTCCGTTGGCCTTAACTTAGGCTGTGGGGTTGGAGTAGATTGTAGAAATCCAGTTAATGATAGTGTCTCCTAGGCCAACCAAGGACTGAGAACATGTATTGCCAGTTTACGCAGTCAAATGTCTTCTCCGCGTCCGTGCTGAGAAAGACACAAGGCGTGTGAGTAGAGTTGGCAACATGGAGCAGGTTGAGAACTTTAGTTGTGCTGTCTCTTGCCTCCCTAGTGGAAACAAAGACTACCTGGTCCAGGTGGACCCATTCCTGTAAATGACTGGCCAAAACGGGTCGCAAGGGTTTTAGTGAACAGCTTAAGGTCAACATTCAGAAGGGTCCTTGCCTTCCTTAGGGATAACGGAAATATGCGCCTTCAAGGTGTCTCTAGGGAGGACCGTGTCAGCACCTTGGTCATTGAACAAGTCCACCATATAAGGGCTAATGATCGGGAGCAATAGAGGGGGCTTTTGGGACTTTGAATGAGACGCATGGTAACATGCATCTCCATCCCTATTCAAGTAAATATAGAAGGGATCGGGAGCAGGGTCCGATATTATTGAAGGGGAAGCCGTCTGGGCCGGGGCTTATCCTGTTTTAGTCAACCCAACAGCTAATTCTAGCGCCTCCAACCCTACCGGTGCATCTAGTTCTTCACAAAGCTCGGGCGATAGTGTAGGTATCTGGAACGACCGAATATACTCGTCTATTAGAGTTTGGCAACTCGATATAAGAGGTAGGTTGTTGAGGGAAACATAGAAGTCTCGAAAAAAAACTGTGAAATCTGCATGGGCAAGGTGTTTTTTTAAACACTGGAAGACATAATATGGGGTATATAAGTTTGCAGCTTATGTTCCCTGATTGACCTAGCCAAAGGCTTCCCAAACTTGTCTCCATATTCATAGCTGATTTTGCGGCATTTCTGCAATGCTGCCTTGGCTTTGTAACAAAGTAGATCGTTAATTTGGCCGTGGAGAGAGGTAAGTTCAAGGCAGGGGAAGGGGCATGTTTATGTTGGGATTCAGCAATATGAAGTTTGGTAAAGAGCAGAGTTAATTGTTTCCCTCTTTCTCTTTTGATTCGAGAGCCGTGTTTAATTAAAATGCCTAGAATGACGGACTTATGGGCTTCCCACACTATGCCTGGGTCACTATCCGGTGTACGATTTATCTGAAAATATAATGTTAGTTCCTTAGAGATCTCTGTAAATATCTCCAGTACCTGTAAGAGGCTTTCATTCAGCCTACAAAAGTGTGTCACCAGAGAGGGGATGTTCGATAGAGCGTAGGTTAGTTAGATAGGAGCATGGTCAGAACACGTTATGGAACCAATGAAGGTTTCGCATACAGTTGATTATGGGGATCAGGAAAAAATCAATTCTTGAGTAAACTTTGTGGGGAGAAGAGTAGAACATGTAGTCTCTTTCTCCCGAGTGTTGAAGCCGCCATACATCAATCGATTTGGCAGTATGTATGGATTATGTGATTCATTTATGGGAGCCAATGGGGACAGAGGAAGAGCCCGAAGAGGTGTCTACCGAAGGGGTCAGGGTGATATTGAAGTCTCCACCCAGCCAGGTATGAATATTTTATACATAGTTACATTGGTCCAACTTGGACCAATGTAACTATACATATACCATGCCTGGCCAATGCCCCTGGAAGCTGGAAGACAGTAGAGAAAAAGTAGACACCACTACTCCAGTGATTTCCACTTGCTTCTGGGTCCTGTGCCAAATGGCTGCCCTGCTGCAATCTGAACACAGAAGTTTGACTGCTTACCAAATGTGCTATTCAGAAAATGCTCTTCATTTTCTGAATAAATAAAAAGCTTACTCTGAGTGGACGAGGTGGAGAGGATGAGGTCACCACCCCACCTCGTCCAATCAGATAATGCTTTTAATTTATTAAGAAAATGCAAAGCATTCTCTGGAAGGTTCTGGTGTAGAGCGGTCAACCTCCTGTGTTGCAGAATGCAGCAGGGCAGCTGCTTGGCGTGGGATCTGGAAGCAAGTGGAGATTACTGGAGTGATGGTGTCTACTTTATTTCCAGCTTCCAGGGGCATCGGCCAGGTATGGCATATGCATAGTTGCATTGGTCCAAGCTGGACCAATGTAACTATGTATAAAATGTCCATACCTTGAATTTCTCTTTAAGATAACAATATAATATGTTATATAAAATGTTGTATTAATATGGTAAAATAAATATATTGTTTTTTAAGGACAAGCTTTCTTTTGGTGATATTGTCCTCCAGAAATTATTTCGTTTTTTATTAAATCCATACGCAAACTAAAAACTAACAAAACATAATTATTTCCACTATATCTTTGTTAGTTAAGAAATATTGTTACTGTACATAAAAAGTATAACTTTTAATCTATATTTTGCAAATTAAATAAAGCCTTTTCTTTTGCAATTTTGTGATTTTTTTAAAAAAATGCAATAAATAAAAATAAAATTAATACAAACAAAAAAAAACATTTAGGCCTCATGCACGCTGGATGTTTTTACAGCCTCTATTTTTGGCTTCAGGCTTTTTTTTTCTTCAGCCAATAAACTCCCCAGCAAGTTATTCTATGTGTCAATGCACACATAGGCTGTTGTCAGCTGTTTTTGGCAGGAGCGTTTTCTGGCTAGAAAAAAAACCCAGAACTAGTGTGTTTTGAGAGCAGTTTTTCAGCTGTAAGAACGCTCTGACTCTGATAAAAGCTTAAAAACAATGAAAAAAAAAAAAAAAATTTGAAAAACTTGGCTATTCTTCATTTATCAGCATTTTTGAGCCCCCTCTCGTGCAGTCCCCATCAACTTTTCTCTACCTTTAACCCTCTACTTTGTCCTTCACTACCTCCACCCACTAGCTCACTCACTGCCCAGAAATTTGCAAATCACTTCAAAAATAAGATTGATACAATTTGTGATGAGATCTCCCCAGTACATATTATCTCCTCTATCTTTCATTCCATGCCCACCTGCACACTTAATAATTCCATCGTTTAACCTAGCTACTATACAGGAAGTCACAAAAATTCTAATGCCCAATTGCCCACCTAACCACCTGCCCCCTGGACCCCATTCCCTCGCAAATACTACAGTCACCCTCTAACTCTCTTGCACTCTTTAAAGTGGTGGGACACCCTGAAAACAAAAACTTAAAAAAATGTTAGTAACCATTTAAAATGAAAAAAAAAAAAATAATTTATTTTTTTTACTTACCAGAAATGGCTGTTGCTAGGCACATCGTCCTAATCTGCCTCCTCCAGCTCCGCGGTGATCTCCTCTTCTTCCGTCTTCTGTTGAATGGGGCGCGGTGTGTTATGGGAACTATGTCCCACAACACATCGCGTTCCCCATTCACAAATTAGAGTCGCGCATGCGCAGTAGGCCGCGCGCCGACTCGCGCATGCGCAGTCGGCCGTGCGCCGACTCGCGCATGCGCAGTAGGAAACGTGAAGCCGTTTCCCTTACTGAGGATGGCGGCGCTGGAACCGGATCGCCGAGAGACAGCTCGTCCTCCACGGCCGACATCGCGGGCGCCCTGGGAGGGTAAGTGCACTTCTTAAAAGTCAGCAGCTACTTTTTTTTTAGCTGCTTTTAAAAAAAAAATTTGTAAGGTGAAACACCCCTTTAATTTACATTTTAAAATCTCTCTAAAACATTCACTGGTCACCCCCATACTGAAAAGGGCCTCGCTGGACCCCACCAATCTTGACAGAATCTTAATCTTAAGACCCATCTCCTTACTCCCTTTTGCCTCCAAACTCCTTGAATGCCTAGTTTAGCCTGAGCTGCCACCTCATTGAGAATAACCTTTGTGATCCCCTTCAGTCTGGATTATGCCTGCAACACTACATGGAAACCGCTCTCCTAAAATTCACAAATGACTTATTAGCAGCTAAATCTAATGGCCACTATTCTATACTCTGGGGCCTTTCTGCTGCCTTTGATACAGATGACCACCCCCTCCTCTTCAAAAAAAAACTCCCTTGGTCTCAGTGATTGTACTCTTCATTGGTTCTCATGATACTTATCTCACTGCAACTTCAGTGACAACTCTACCTCCTCCTCTCCTATTCCCTTTTCTGTCGGGGTCCTCCAAGGTTCTGTCCTTGGACCTCTCTTATTCTCAATCTACTCCTCCTCTCTGGGTCTGGGTCTGATGATAGCTTCCCATGGCTTCCAATACCATTTCTATGCTGATGACACCCAAATCTATCTTTCTATCTTGCTGCCAGACTCATTCACCTTACTAATCATGCAGTGTCTGCTACCCCCTCTGCAAGTCTCTCCATTGGCTTCCGCTCACCCCCCGTTATGCCCCATCACTGCCCCATTATGCCACGGGCGGTGACGTCATAAGGGGTGGGTCTTCCATGTGACCCTGCCCCATGCCAATATAAGTAGTGGCACACCCAGCATTGGAGCGGGAGAGAGCGTTGAGTCAACATCGGAAGAAGAACAGAAGGAGAAGACAGCAGAGAAGACCCGGTAAAAGAGCGAGAAGACAGTGGACAAGACCCGGCAGAGGCAGAAGACAGCAGACAGAGGGAGAAGAACCGGAGAAGGCTAGAAGACGTCAGTGGAGAGCGGAGAAGAACCGGAGAGGGGAGAAGAACCAGTAGAGGCAGAAGACGTCAGCGGAGGAGGGAGAAGAAATCGGAAGAGACACCAGAGTTGTCTTAATAAATTACTTTAAAAACCTGTGAACTGTGTTTTATTTTTGACAATTTTTTTAGGTGAATAGGTAGGGGTACAACTTATAGATTCCGATAAGCCCTCCCGCCAGCAAACCCCGACAATCAACGGCCGGGGTTGTCGGAAGAGGCCTTTGTCCTCATCAACATGGGGACAAGGTGCTTTGGGGGGGTGCAAGGCCCCCCTGCCCCAAAGCACCCCCCCATGTTGAGAGCATGCAGCCTGGTATGGTTCATCTCCACCCCCTTTCATGACCTGCCAGGCTTCGTGCTCGGATAAGGGTCTGGTATGGATTTTGGTGGGACCCCATGTTGTTTTTTCGATGTGGGGGTTCCTCTTAAAATCCATGCCAGACCAAAGGGCCTGGGGGAACCTATGCCATTTTTTTTTTTTTGGTGTGGAGTTCCCCTTATGCCCCGTACACACGATCGGACTTTCCGGACAAGCGGACTTGCACACACACGAGCACACACGTACGGACCTAGTCCGCCGCACAATCCACTGGACTTTCGGCGGAGGTCCGATGGACTTTTCAAATGAACGGACTTGCCCACACACTGAGTAAAGTCCATTCATTTTGAACGTGACTCGAGGTACGACGTGACTAGAGAAGAAAGTCAATCTCCTCGCTTTCATTGGCGAGATTGACACCTTGTGAGCCCCATTGCCTGGTATGGAAAAACAATGGCGTGGGGGTACATGGTACCCCTACCTATTCACCTAGGGAAAAAAAAGTCAATAAAAAAGTAGTTTATTAGGCAGCTCTGGGGGTCTTCTTCCGACTTCTCTGCACTTCCTGGCCTCTTCTCCCGCTCTTTGGTTCTTCTGCCAGGCTCCTCCGCTATTTTCTTCCAGCTCTTTTACTAGTGTTGGCCCGGTCTTCTGGTTCGTAGTTGCCGTCGCCGCCGTCTTCTTCTTCTTCTTTCCTCTTCTCTTCTTCTGACGTTGACACAACGCTCTCTCCTGCTGTAATGTGGTGGACACGCTGCATATCGACTTATATAGGCATAAGCATGCCCCGGGACTGTGACACCATAAGGGGTGGGGTCACTGGGTGACATGCTTATGCCTATATAAGTCGATACGCAGCGTGCCCCCAGCTGCCTAATAAACTACTTTAAAAACATGTCTAGTGTGTTTTTTTATTGACTTTTTTCCCTAGGTGAATGGGGAAAAATGTACCCCATACTCATTCACATAGGGTGGGGGGCCAGGATCTGGGGGCCCCCTTATTAAAGGGGGCTCCCAGATTCCGATAAGCCCCCCGCCCGCAGACCCCGACAACCAACGGCCAGGGTCGTCGGGAAGAGGCCCTTGTCCTCATCAAAATGGGGACAAGGTGCTTTGGGGTGGGGGGGCCGCAGGGCGCCCCCCTCCCCCAAAGCACCCACCCCCCATGTTGAGGGCATGTGGCCTGTTACGGCTCAGGAGGGGGGCACTCGCTCGTCCCCACCCCCTTTCCTGACCAGCCGTGCTGCTTGCTCGAATAAGGGTCTGGTATGGACTTTGGGGGGAAACCCCCACGCCGTTTCTTCTGCATAAGTGTTTACTCTCTAAATCCATACCATGCGACTTGGCTCGCAAGGTGTCAATCTCGCCGATGAAAGCGGCGAGATTGACTTCCTTCTGTAGTCCCGTTGTACCTCAAGTCACGTTCAAAATGAATGGACTTTACTCCGTGTGTGGGCAAGTCCGTTCATTTGGAAAGTCCGTCGGACCTGCATACAGACGAGCGGACTTCCCGACAGGAACTGGGTCCGGCGGACTTTCAGTGGGAAGATTTAAAACATGTTTTAAATCTAGGTCCGGCGGAGCTCACACATGATCGTAATGTCCACCGGACTATGGTCCGGTGGACAGAGAATCAGACTCATCAATGATGACAGCTCTGAGGTAAAACAATTATTTCAAGTTTTAGCTGTAAAATATATAGGACTTAAATGTAAGGAAATGGCCAACTCCCCTTGCAAGCAACAATATGGCCTTTTAAGGTCTTTGCAATGACAATCAGTTTGTAATGACATTTCTTTGGTACGAAGTCAGCTAAAATAACCAGATTATTGGAGTCTTTCTTTCTTAGATATTGTGAGACAACTTTAATAAGGAAATATGAAATTTTCCCACCACTCCACCTCCTGGTTTACAACTATCATACAGTAAGACCTCCAACTGTACATAAAGACAACATAGCAGCATTGGAAGGAGAACGCCAGATTATTGTAAACAAAAGAATAATGAATGTGTTCTACATCCCCCCCCCCCCCTCTTCCCCAGTTAAATTTTTTTTAAATGAGAGAATGGGGAATCTAAAGTGTTGATACCTACTTTTCCTGTCTGATTTACTTGTACAGATAACATCAATAGCCTATGTTATGGCTAAAAAATTTAAATTATCTAAAATTCAAAAGTAACTATGCGTTGAACTAACAAAAGAACACCAAAAACTTTCCTTTACAATAGTTTAGAAGCATAGAAGTTTGTCAATGTCCTCCGTATCTGGTGATGGACAGCAGATAAGATGTTCAATGATCAGATCGCAGCTGCAGCACAGCAATTGCAACACTGTAGAACTCAATTGCAGTTCACAAGTCATGGATGTGCAGGTACTTAACCACCATGGCCCCATGGAACTTTGGCTTATTTGTACAGACAGTTTAGGTACTTGAGCATCATAGCAGATAGAACAGTTCAGGTATTTTACCACCATAGCAGGTGGAACTTGTAAAAACAGTTCAGCTCCTGATAACTGAAAAAAGACAATACAGGAAGATGTACAACAACATTTTTAGTGTAAATGTTTGAGTTTCATATACCCTTCAAAGCATTAAAAATAGGTAAACTATCCCAGATGTGAAAACAATATTATTATTAATCAAACACTAGTTTTTCTATTGTTGCTTCAAATTCAATGTAATCAAAGAAAAAGTCTTAAATACTTACCATGCAGCATCAAGATCTGTTTACAATTGGCTCTAACAAAAACTTTCATTACATTCACATATTACATAAAAAAATAACAACAATAAAATGATGCAAATTATCTACGGAGACTGTGGATTTTTGTCTTTAATTCCTGGACCTCAAACCATATGAGACAGGTGGATTAATGCTGTTTAGTACTATCTAAATATAATTGCACAAAACACAAAACATATGGCCATTATTCTGTTGACTCATGAGTGCACTCTCTATTACCCATATTTAATGAGCTCATATCAATTAACCACTTCAGCCCCGGAAGATTTGGCTGCTTGATGACCAGGCCATTTTTTGCGATACAGCACTGAGTCATTTTAACTGACAATTGTGCGGTCATGCGACACTTTACCCAAACCAAATTGACGTCCTTTTTTTCCCACAAATAGAGCTTTCTTTTTGGTGGTATTTGATCATCTCTGCGGTTTTTATTTTTTGTCCTATAAACAAAAAAAGAGCAACAATTTTGAAATAAAAAAACACAATGTTTTGTACTTTTTGCTATAATAAATATCCCCAATTTTTTTTTAAAAAATGTTTTTTTTCTCAGTTTAGGCCGATATGTATTCTTCTACATGTTTTTGGTAATAAAAATCGCAATAAGCGTATATTGATTGGTTTGTGCAAAAGTTATAGTGTCTACAAAATAGGGGATATATTTATGGCATTTTTATTATTATTTTTTTACTAGTAATGGCAGCGATCTGCGATTTTTAATCGAGACTGCGACATTATGGCGGACACATCGGACACTTTTGACACATTTTTGGGACGATTGACAATTATACAGCGATCAATGCTATAAAAATGCACTGATTACTGTATAAATGTCACTGGCAAAGAAGGGGTTAATACTAGGGGCGATCAAGGGGTTAACTGTGTTCCCTAGTGTGTGTTCTAATGGTAGGGGGAGGGGACTGACTATAGGAGATGACAGATTGTGGTTCCTAGCTATTAGGAACTCACAATCTGCATCTCCTTTCCTCACAGAACAGGGATTGCGTGTGGCCGGGGGTCATCGCGAATGCCGGTCACGAGCATCGGCAGCCCCGCAGTGCGGCAGCGTGCGCGCCTATCATTCTTAAAGGAGCCAACGTACAGCTTAGATGGTTCGCAGGACCGCACCGACCTGCCACAGTATAATGATGCCAACTGGTTGGCAAGTGGTTAACTAATTATCCCCACGAGGATTTTCATTAACCACTTTCAGACTGGACCATTTTTCTGGCTTAAGACCAGAGCACTTTTTGCGATTCGGCACTGCGTCGCTTTAACTGACAATTGCGCGGTCGTGCAACGTGGCTCGCAAAAAAAAATTGACGTCCTTTTTTTCCCACAAATAGAGCTTTCTTTTGGTGGTATTTGATCACCCCTGCGGTTTTTATTTTTTTCACTATGAACAAAAAAAGAGCGACAATTTTGAAAAAAAAACATTATTTTTAACTTTTTGCTATAATAAATATCCCCCAAAAATATATAAAAAAAAAATGTTCTTCCTCAGTTTAGGCCGATACGTATTCTTCTACATGGTAAAAATAAGCGATTATTGATTGGTTTGCGCAAAAGTTATAGTGTTTACAAAATAGGGGATCGTTTTATAGCATTTTTATTAATCATTTTTTTTTAATAGTAATGGCGGTGATCAGCGATTTTTATTGTGACTGCGACATTATGGCGGACACATCGGACATTTTTGACACATTTTTGGAACCATTGTCATTTATACAGCAATCAGTGCTATACAAATGCACTGATTCCTGTGTAAATGACACTGGCAGTGAAGGGGTTAACCAGGAAGTGGCAGTGTGGGGGTTAAGTGTGTCCTAGGGGCGTGTTGGGAACCTAAACCCCCTTCCTAATCAGAACAATTTTCAGCTTTCAGTGCTCTCACATTTTGAATGACAATTACTCAGCCATGCAACACTGTACCAAAATGATTTTTTTTTGTCATTTTGCCACACAAATAGAGCTTTCTTTTAGTGGTATTCAATTGGGTTTTACATTTTTTGCGCTATAAATAATAAAAGACCAAAAAATTTGGTCAAAAAATGCATTTTTCTTAGTCTCTGTTATACAGTTTTGCAAATTAGTAATTTTTCTTCATAAATTTTGGCCAACATTTATACTGCTACATATCTTTGGTAAAAAAAATAACCCAAATCAGTGTATATTATTTGGTCTTTGTGAAAGTTATAAAGTCTACAAGCTATGATGCCAATCATTGAAAATTGATCACACCTGAAGTACTGACGACCTATTGGAATTGTGTCTCTTTTCTATTAATAAACTTTGTATCTATGCCGCTGTGAGTTCCATATTGAAGTCCCTTTACAAACCTGCTTGGCTTGTTTTCTTTTCTTTGCATATTATATTTGGCTTTGGGAACCCCAACCTACTAAGTTGAGTCAGTAAAATACATACCATCTAAACTTTCAGTGTTGATATTTTTCCTATTTTATCATGTCATTTTGTATTTAGTAAGAGGCATTGTGAGTTTTTTGAAGTTTTTTTCCCACAAGTCTTTGCAAAATAAAGATAATTTTTTTTCTTTTTACAAAATTGTCATATTAACAGGTTATTTCTACAACCCAAAATACACTCTACTACTCCTCCCAAGTATGGCAATACCACATATGTGAGACTTTTACATAGCCTGGCCACATACAGAGGCCCAACATGCAAGGAGCACCATCAGGTGTTCTAGGGACACAGTGGATCCTCATTTGGAGATTGTTTTCCATATGGAATGTTGCTGTTATTGTGACACCAGGTAGGGAGACTTTTTTGCAGTTGGCTTTTTGATGTTATCTGCCATGATTGAAGATTTAACATTGTGACCATATCAGCATTTGAAAGCTGCTCATTACCATTGCAGTTGTTTGTGGCTTTTCTGTGGAGATTTCTCCCAGTGCAGAATGGTAGAACTTTGATCAATTTAGCTTGGAATCGCTAAATTTCGGATGTGCTTTGTGGGACAGCTTTTCTGGGGCTGATATCAGACCTACATGATTGAGACAGACATTTGACTCATTCTGCAGTGCCCTGGTGGGTCACATGCATTGCCTCTTTTGAGGTTTTCCCAGAACTACTACTTACTGAATCAACTCTATTGCACCGACTTCTCTGTCAATGAAAATCCCTGAAGAAGCTACCATGCGAAACGCATTGGGCTGTGTCTCTTTCATCATACTTTGGTCCTGAGTGTTCATCATAGTTCATGATTACACATTTTTGTGACTATTGAGGAAATTGCTCACCTTGTTGTAGGGGCTGTTTACGGGTGTATACAGAGTTTGCTGTTTCATTTTTTTGTTATAAATATCTTAAACGATATAAGACATTTTTATGTATTCAATAAAATTGAGTTATTTTAATACATCACTGTGTCATATATTATTCCATTAGTAGGTTTCAGCATATAAAAGTCCCATTACTCTATTTCTTTTTGTTCTAGGGACATAAATTACACATTTCATTTCTTGACTACCTCTTACACTTGTGAAGGCCCTGGAGCACCAAGACAATGGAACCCCCCAAAAAATGACCCAATTTTGGAAAGTAAACACCCCAATGTATATTCCATGAGGCATAATGAGTCTTATGAGTATGTCATTTTTTTCCACAAGTTTTGGAAAATGTGGAAAGAAAATGAAGACGCGTTTGTCCATTTATAAGGTATTTCTAAAACATAGCGTGTACATAGCAAAAATTAACCAAACAAAATATATTCTGCTACTCCTCCTGAGTATGGCAATACCACATGTGTGAGAGTTTTCCACAGCCTGGTCACACACCGAGGCCCAACATGCAGGGAGCACAATCAAATGTTCTAGAAGCATAAATTTCAAATCTAATTTGACTACCTATTACACTTTTGTGATGCACTGATTGGCACTGTAGTGGCATGGATGTGGCACGATGAGCACTGATGTGGCATGGATGAGCACTGATGTGGAATGGATGTGGCAAGGATGAGTACTGATGTGGCATGAATGTGGCATGTATGAGCACTGATGTGGCATGGATGTGGCATGGATGAGTACTGATGTGGCATGTATGAGCACTGATGTGGCATGGATGTGGCATGAATAAAAACTGACATGGCATGGATGAGCACTGATGTGGCATGGATGTGGCATGGATGAAAACTGACATGGCATGGATGAGCACTGATGTGGCACGGATGAGCACTAATGTGTCATAGATGTGGCACAAATGAGCACTGATGTGGCATTAATGTGGCATGAATGATCACTGATGTGGCATGTATGAGCACTGATGTGGCATGGATGAGGCACGGATGCGTACTGATGTGGCATGGATGAGAACTGATGTGGCATGGATGAGCATGAATGAGGCATTGGTGGGCATGGATGAGGCATGAATGAGCCATGGATGAGCATAAAGGAGCCATGAATGATGCATTAATGAGCCAAGGATGGGCATGAATGAGGCATGGATAGGCATGGATGAGCCATGGATGGGCATGTATGAGCATGGATGGGAATATATGAGGCACAGATGAGGCATGAATGGGCACAGATCAGCGCTGTGGGCACTTCAGATCCAGCCCACAAGCGCTGCTTCACTGGCCCCCTCCTCTCCTCTCACACTGTACCGATCGGTGCGAGGAGAGGGGAGGAGCTGAACCGGATATGTTCCAGTTTGACGACAAGTGAATACTCCGTCATTGGACAAAGCGATCACGTGGTAAAGGGCCGCTGTCATTGGCCCTTTACCCCGATCCGTAACCTGCTGGGTCCAGAAGACCCGACGGTCACGGACATTCCCCGGTGCATGCCCCAGGGGGTGCGTGATTCTGGGAGGACGTCATTGTACGCCCTCCCAGAATTAGCCAACCGCACTGTAGCCGTCATTCAGCTATGGCCTGGTCAGCAAGTGGTTAAGTAAAATTAGCCTTAGCTTGGTCTTCACTCAAATTACTGCCTTTAAAGGGGTATGACATGGTTTTGTCTGTGGGTGGTGCCTTTTTTCTTATCCACGTCCAGTAGGCTGGAATGGAGAGCTAAACATTTAAATATAATAATATGACTGCTTTTCAGGAATTTAAAGGGTGTCAACCTCAATCAGCCATTTTCTTTTCTTTGTTTCAAATGATCCTAAAGTTACAGTGCCTTGAAAAAGTATTCATACCCTTTGACATTTTCCAAATTTTGTCATGTTTCAAACAAAAACGTAAATGTATTTTATTGGAATTTTATGTAATAGACAACACAAAGTGGCACATAATTGTGAAGTGGAAGGAAAATTATAAATGTTTTTCAAATTTCTTTACTAATAAATATGTGAAAAGTCTGGTGTGCATTTGTATTAAGCCCCCCCTGAGTCAATACTTTGTAGAACCACCTTTTGCTGCAATTACAGCTACAAATCTATGTGGGGATGTCTCTCTGTACATAGCAAAAATTAACCAAACAAAATATATTCTGCTACTCCTCCTGAGTATGCCAATACCACATGTGTGAGAGTTTTCCACAGCCTGGTCACACACCGAGGCCCAACATGCAGGGAGCACAATCAAATGTTCTAGAAGCATAAATTTCAAATCTAATTTGACTACCTATTACACTTTTGTGATGCACTGATTGGCACTGTAGTGGCATGGATGTGGCACGATGAGCACTGATGTGGCATGGATGAGCACTGATGTGGAATGGATGTGGCAAGGATGAGTACTGATGTGGCATGAATGTGGCATGTATGAGCACTGATGTGGCATGGATGTGGCATGGATGAGTACTGATGTGGCATGTATGAGCACTGATGTGGCATGGATGTGGCATGAATAAAAACTGACATGGCATGGATGAGCACTGATGTGGCATGGATGTGGCATGGATGAAAACTGACATGGCATGGATGAGCACTGATGTGGCACGGATGAGCACTAATGTGTCATAGATGTGGCACAAATGAGCACTGATGTGGCATTTATGTGGCATGAATGATCACTGATGTGGCATGTATGAGCACTGATGTGGCATGGATGAGGCACGGATGCGTACTGATGTGGCATGGATGAGAACTGATGTGGCATGGATGAGCATGAATGAGGCATTGGTGGGCATGGATGAGGCATGAATGAGCCATGGATGAGCATAAAGGAGCCATGAATGATGCATTAATGAGCCAAGGATGGGCATGAATGAGGCATGGATAGGCATGGATGAGCCATGGATGGGCATGTATGAGCATGGATGGGAATATATGAGGCACAGATGAGGCATGAATGGGCACAGATCAGCGCTGTGGGCACTTCAGATCCAGCCCACAAGCGCTGCTTCACTGGCCCCCTCCTCTCCTCACACACTGTACCGATCGATGCGAGGAGAGGGGAGGAGCTGAACCGGATATGTTCCAGTTTGCCGACAAGTGACTACTCCGTCATTGGACAAAGCGATCACGTGGTAAAGGGCCGCTGTCATTGGCCCTTTACCCCGATCCGTAACCTGCTGGGTCCAGAAGACCCGACGGTCACGGACATTCCCCGGTGCATGCCCCAGGGGGTGCGTGATTCTGGGAGGACGTCATTGTATGCCCTCCCATAATTAGCCAACCGCACTGTAGCCGTCATTCAGCTATGGCCTGGTCAGCAAGTGGTTAAGTAAAATTAGCCTTAGCTTGGTCTTCACTCAAATTACTGCCTTTAAAGGGGTATGACATGGTTTTGTCTGTGGGTGGTGCCTTTTTTCTTATCCACGTCCAGTAGGCTGGAATGGAGAGCTAAACATTTAAATATAATAATATGACTGCTTTTCAGGAATTTAAAGGGTGTCAACCTCAATCAGCCATTTTCTTTTCTTTGTTTCAAATGATCCTAAAGTTACAGTGCCTTGAAAAAGTATTCATACCCTTTGACATTTTCCAAATTTTGTCATGTTTCAAACAAAAACGTAGATGTATTTTATTGGAATTTTATGTAATAGACAACACAAAGTGGCACATAATTGTGAAGTGGAAGGAAAATTATAAATGTTTTTCAAATTTCTTTACTAATAAATATGTGAAAAGTCTGGTGTGCATTTGTATTAAGCCCCCCCTGAGTCAATACTTTGTAGAACCACCTTTTGCTGCAATTACAGCTACAAATCTATGTGGGGATGTCTCTACCAGATTTGCACATCTAGAGAGTGACATTTTTGCCCATTCTTCTTTGAAAAATAACTCAAGCTCTGTCAGATTGGATAGAGAGCGTAATTTTCAAGTCTTGCCACAGATTCTCAATTGGATTTAGGTCTGGACTTTGACTGGACTATTCTAACACATGAATATGCTTTGATCTAAACCATTCCATTGTAGCTCTGGCTGTATGTTTAGGGTCATTGTCTTGCTGGAAGGTGAACTTATGCCCCAGTCTCAAGTCTTTTGTAGAGTCACACGGTCGGATTTTCCGAGGGGAAATGTTCGATGTGAGCTTGTTTTCGGAAAGTCCGACCGTGTGTATGCTCCATCGAACATTTACTGTCGGATTTTCTGCCAACAAGTGTTTCTTAGCAGGTTCTCAAATTTTCCGCCAACAAAACTTTGTTGTCGCAAAGTCTGATCGGAATCAAGTACGAGCCATAAGCGCTCGGTCTTGTAAAACTAGCGTTGGTAATGGAGATAGCACATTCGTCACTCGGCAAATCTTGAAATCTCTCAATGCAGCGCATTCTCTTCTTCTTTATAATACTAGAATAATTAATTTTTGCGTTGCTGCTGATAGTTCTGACAAACAGATTTTTTATTATTTCTCGTGATCTCATGAATAATCTTTTTTTTTCTTGTGATCTCCACAATAATATATATTTTTTTCTATTGATCTCCATATTTTTTTTATTTTTGTTTTTTCTTGTGATCTCCAGAATTTTTTTTTTGTTTTTTTTCTAGTGATCTCCAGAATATGTGTTTTCTTTTTGTGTGTCACGTTACCACAACACCATTATTATCCTATATTTTTTAACCTCAAAGAGATAAATTATGTTGGTGTCCCTTGTTAATTTGACATTGTATTTTTGGAAATATACCTGCCTACTCACAAACAAATTGTCTTTTTTGAAGTAAAACACATAGCCAAGTAAGACATTTAATAGGGGTCCTAACAAAATAAAGAGGCAAAGCTGGAGAAACAGTTGGAATTGGTAAAGCCTTTGTACCCCATGGCAGACATCAATAATTTGACTGTCAAAATTGGTAACCTGAGGAGTCCATTTAATAGGGAGCACAATACAGTCCAGGACTCCGAGAGATCAGGAGCAGCAGCAGATGACATATATGTCCAGAGGCTGTGGTCTTACAACAGCCTGCCTCTTTTGCCAGACCACACCAAACCCAGGCCATCACTCTCAACACTTCACGCTTCCTTCCATGCTGCTGTGGTGGGTTAGGTGGCTGTGTTTTTGGTGGTGTTGCTGGAGGTGGTGGTGGTGTTGCTGGAGGTGGTGTAGGAGTAGTATGATCCAACTCACACAGGTGGCTTTTAGGGCCTGAAGAATGATCTGCTCACAGATGAGGCGTTGGCCCTCCTCAATGTGTTCCAGTTTACTCGCTGTCAGACAGCCAAATGACTCTGAGCCACCAGGGGTTGTTGTTAGTACCGCAGTAGCCTGGCAAATTAAAGCAGTTGCTGACTCCTCCAAGTTCCTCACCTTCCTGGTCCTTTTGGTTGGAAGGTGGAGGGGAGGAACCTGGGATTCGGTCAGGCTGCTTGCCACCGCCTCCTCCTGGCTAAGACTTTCCTGTGTATGAAAATGGTACATAGTTTTAGTTTTTTGTTCATCGATCACACACAATTTTGAGCTCATGACTGTTGCAAATTGAATGTTAACAAATAGAAAAGACTATCATTCTGACTCCAGCATTTTTCATTCTCGTCCCAATCATTTTTGGTCACTACTGTCTACTGATATGTAAACCACTTTTTAAAATCAGAAATTAGTGATCAATAACGTCTACAGTGGATACTCGGTTTGCAAGTAACACGGTTAACGAGCGTTTCGCAAAGCGAGCACTGTATTTCTAGAAATCCTAACTAGGTTTGCGAGTGTTGTCTCGCAAAACGAGCAGGATTCAGGCCAAAAGCGATGTGCAGTACCGCATTTGGCCTGAGGTGGGGGGCACCGGAGCCGAACAGTGCCGATCGTCAGAGTTCGGAAATGCACGGAAAGGCCCGAGGACAGTTCGGCTGACCTTGGCAAACCTCGGAAAGGCTTTTTCGAGGCTTTCCAGCTTTCCCACGTCTCTGGCCACATGCGGTATTACATCCCATTGAAGTCAATGCGGAACAAATTATTTTAGTTTCCATTGACTTCAATGGGAAAACTCGCTTTCATATGCAAGTACTTTGGATTACGAGCGTACTCCTGGAATGGATTATGCTTGTAATCCGAGGTTCCACTGTAGTTAACATCATTCAATTTTTGACAAGAAATATGCTCAACAATGCTACACCTGGCTCAAGCTGGGCTCCTCCACATCTGCCTGGGTGGAAGGCCTAGGTTGGACTTCAGGAGCCTCATCTGATGTTGAAGGAAGTGTGGAAGGAAGTCTGGAAGGAAGTGTAGATAGTGATGGCCTGGGTTCACTCTGGTCTGACAAAAAACGCAGTCTGTAGTAGTACCACAGCCTGGGTACATATACGTCATCTGCTGCTCCTGATCTCATGCAATCCTGGACCTTTTTGCACTCCCTATTATATGTGCTCCTCAGGCTACCAATGTTGGCCTTCAAACAGTTGATGTCTGCCGTGGGATACACCAGCTTCACCAATTCCATCAGTTTCTCCAGTGCTGCCTTCCTCTTTAGCTTGTTGGAGTAGTCTCTGCATGTCACTTGCCAGAGACATGGCAGCTCCCTGTACATGTCCAGGAATCTGGGCAGGGTCAGTAAATTTATCAACCATTTTCTCTGCAAGACACAACACAAGACAAAACCTAATGTCAGGCTAAACTCTCCTGATCTTGTCCCAATATAGGCCAGTAACCACTGATGCCCCAAGTTAAAATTGTACCTTCATTTGCACAATCGGCGCTTACGATCTTCCGTCCTCCACTCACAGATCGTACATACGTCGCCTGCGTGTTATACTTTATATACACTGCGCATGCGTGAAAAACTCTGCCCCTGTCCTTCTTTCTAGTGTATTCCCCACCTCTTCTGTTTCGGGGCAGTGGCGGAGACACAGCAGGTGCATGCAGAGAGCCGCAACGAGGAGTAAAGACAGAAACAAGGCAGTTCCAGATCCAGGACGAGATATAAGGCCTCAAATATGTCCTTTGTAGAGATGGTGGACATCTTGAAAAGGGCAGACTATGATGGGAAGTATGGAGCGTACACAAACCCAAATGTGAGAAAGGCCAAGATCATGACTAAAGTTGTGAGAAGTCTGCACAAAATTTTTTGGGTACGACAATCCAAGGAGCGATTGAGGAAACGCTGGTCAGACCTGAAATTGAGGGAGCACAATCAGTATAGAATAATCAGGAAAGTGCTTTTAACCACTTCCCGACCGCCCCCTGTATATTTACGTCGGCAGAATGGCACGTACAGGCAGAATCACGTACCTGTACGTGACATTCTTCCGGCGGTTGGGGGGTCCGATCGGACCCCCCTCCGCCGGCGGGGACGGTCGGGATCGCTTCAGAAGCGATGCGGGACGAGGTAACGGCCAGTCGTTTCTGGCCACCCCCTCCCGATCGCTCTGGCCAATAGGATTCGTCCGCTTCCTTCCCCTTCCTGTGTAATTGTAAACACAGGCAAGGGGAAGTGATGTCACGCTCCTCGTGTCGGTCTTTCTGACCGGGACGCCGAGCGGAGAAGACATCAAGTAAGTGCACAAACACTACACTGACACCAGGTACACATAGGCACACATTTCACCCCCCTGTCACCCCCTGATCACCCCCCAGATCACCCCCTGCCCCCCCTGTCACAGTGTCACTGATTGCAGTGATCATTTATTTTACTGATCACTGCATTTAGTGTCAGTGTGACTGCAATAACTGTCAGGGCAGTTAGTTTTAGGCCCCTTTAGGTCCAAGGTAGCCCCCGGCCCCCCCCCCCCCAATAAAGGTTTAACCCCTTGATTGCCCCCTAGGTAACCCTTTCACCCCCTTTTGCCAGTGTCACTAAGCGATCGTTTATTTTGATCGCTCTATTAGTGTCACTGCTGTCGCTAGGTAGCCAGTTTTTTTTTTAGGTAACCGCCAGGTTTATATAGGATTATAAATAGGTTTATAGGTCAGGTACCCCCATATTACAACCTAAATAAAGGTTTTAACCCCTTGATTGCCCCTAGAGTTAACTCTTTCACCAGTGATCACAGTATAAGTGTCACTGGTGACGCTGGTTAGCCAGTTAGTTATTTAGTTATTTAGGTTCCCCGTCAGGTTTTTATATATCGTCAGGTACCCCCATATATTACCTAATAAAGGTTTTAACCCCCTGATTGCCCCTAGTTAACCCTTTCACCAGTGATCACCGTATAACTGTTACGGGTGACGCTGGTTAGTTAGCTTGTTTTTTTATACTGTCAGGGCACCCGCCATTTATTACCCAACTATCGGTTTAACCCCCTGATCGCCCGGCGGGTGATATCAATTAGGTGTTAGGGTCAAATAAGGTCTGCGTCGCCCCAGGTTAGTGCCAGTACCGCAAACACCCACGCGCAAAGCATACACCTCCCTTAGTGGTATAGTATCTGAACAGATCAATATCTGATCTGATCAGATCTATACTAGCGTCCCAGCAGTTTAGGGTTCCAAAAAAACGCATTGTTAGCGGGATCAGCCCAGATACCTGCTAGCACCTGCGTTTTCCCCCTCCGCCCAGCCCAGCCCAGCCCACCCAAGTGCAGTATCGATCGATCACTGTCACTTCCAAAACACTAAGCACACATAACTGCAGCGTTCGCAGAGTCAGGCCTGATCCCTGCGATCGCTAACAGTTTTTTTGGTAGCGTTTTGATTCATTCGCCAGCAGCCTAGGAGCTTTTTTTTTCCTGTGAATCTCACTAGTGTACTACTAAATTTAGAGCCCAAAATGGCAAATCGCAAGTACACTAGTGAACAGGCCTACTTGTTTCTGAGTATGTCAGATAGTGAAGAGGAGGTCACTCATCTGTCAGAATCAGGCTCAGAATACGATCCAGTAGACGACAGCGGCTCCATGACAGATAGCTCTGGCGACGAAGGTGTGGTCCCTGCTAAGGTCAGGCGTACCCGATCCCGATCTTCTGATGTTGTTGAGGTGCAGGAACCGCAGGTCTCTCGTATGGAGCAGAGAAGTACTAGCGCCGCTATTCCTTCTGGTGAACTGGCAAGCACCAGCGGCCTAGTACACCCTGGACGTAGTCAAACCAGCACTGCAGTAACACTTGGTGACGTGGCGAGTCCCATAAGTGCAGTTCAAGCTGGCGAGGTGGCAAGCACAAGTAGTGTCCCGCTGCCACCAAGAAGAAGACAAAGGCAGGCCCGTCGATCACATAGTGTCCTTCCTGCAGAATTCGCCAATCCTGATTGGGTGCCCACCACTTCTGCAGAACCCGTACTTCCCCCATTCACTGGCCAACCCGGTATTCAGGTGGAAACAGCTGATTTTAAGCCATCCGATTTTTATTCGCTGTTTTTCACGGAAGATCTCTATAGATCTATTGTGGACCAAAGTAATATATACGCTGGTCAACACATCGCCGCTAATCCCCAAGTGCCTTCCCTTGCCAGAGATTGGAAACCAATTACGGTTTCCGAATTTAAGACCTTTCTGGGCCTTTCCCTCAACATGGGCATACACAAATTCCCGACGCTGAGGTCTTATTGGTCCACCTCACCGCACCACCATATGCCCGTGTTCTCTGCCTCCATGTCCAGGGCACGATACGAACAGATCTTGCGGTTCATGCACTTCAGTGACAATGAACTTTGTCGTCCTCGTGGAGACCCTGAATTTGATCGGCTCTACAAAATTCGGCCCCTCATAAACCACTTCAACCAATGTTTTGCAGCCTTGTTTACGCCCAATCAAGTTGTCTGCGTTGACGAGTCCCTGATTAAGTTTTCTGGCCGCTTGTCTTTCAAACAGTTCCTTCCCAGCAAGCGTGCCAGATACGGGGTCAAGCTCTACAAGCTCTGTGACAGGGCAACAGGCTATACGTGGAGCTTTTCGGTTTATGAGGGAAAAGATAGTCACGTAGAGCCGGAGAACTGTCCAGATTACATAGGGAGCGCTGGCAAGATAGTGTGGAACTTGGTGTCACCCTTATTCGGAAAGGGGTACCACTTGTACGTGGACAATTATTACACGAGCGTGCCACTGTTTAGTCACTTGTTTGATCATCAGATTGGAGCATGTGGCACCGTGCGACCTAATCGCCGGGGCTTTCCCCAGCGGCTTGTAGATTCCCGTCTTAGGCTGGGGGAGAGAGCCTGCTTGAAGTGTAATAACTTGCTCGCTGTGAAGTGGAGGGATAATAGGAATGTTTTCGTTCTTACCTCCCTTCATGCAGACACGACAGTCCAAATTCGTACGGCGGCTGGTGTTGTGACGAAACCCCTCTGTATCCACGAATACAACCTTAATATGGGGGGGGTGGACCTCAACGACCAGTTGTTGGCGCCGTACCTAGTTGTCCGTAAGGCTAGACGCTGGTACAAAAAAGTGTCTATTTATTTATTCCAATTGGCTTTGCTGAATGCTCATGTGCTATACGGAGCTTCAGGCGGGACGTTACCCTTCCTTGAATTCCAGGGAGCGGTTGTCATGGAACTCCTGTATCCAGGCGATTCCACACCTCACCATCCCCTACCAAATGCAGTAAGCCGGCTGCATGAGAGGCATTATCCTCATGTCCTCCAGAGTACCCCTACCCAACGAGCCCCCCAAAGAAGATGTCGTGTCTGTAGCAAGCGCGGATTTAGGCGTGACACCCGTTATTATTGTCCACGCTGTCCTGACAATCCTGGTCTCTGCGTTGGTGAATGCTTTGAACGCTACCACGAACTAGTGAGGTATTAGCGTAGGGTACAGCATTTCACAGGCTAGGATACACTTTCACAGGGTCTCAAGAATGCCATCGCATTTTGAGACCCGACCGTTGCAGTTCAAATTATAGTTACAGGGTCTCAAGAATGCCATCGCATTTTGAGACCCGACCGTTACAGTTAAAATTATAGTTATAGTTTAAAAAAAAAGTGTAAAAAAAAAAAAAAAAAAATAAAAAGTACAAAAAAAAAAAAAAAAAACCCCAAAAAAAATATAAAATAAAAAACCAAAAATAGTTGTTGTTTTATTGTTCTCTCTCTATTGTTGCTCTTTTTTACTCTATTCTATTCTGCAATGTTTTATTATGTTTTATCATGCTTGCTTTTCAGGTATGTTTTATTGTTAACCATTTTTTTGTTTTCAGGTGCGCCATTCAGTTGCAGCGCGGATTTATTTATCTTGACAGCAACAGCGTTTGCTCCCACGATACATAAAGCCGCGACTCCAACACTGTAGGAGGTGATTTCACCACCACAGTTAAAAAAAAGAGCATATATGCCGAAGCATGGGGGCAGCAGAGGGCGGAGGAGCGATTTTGCTCCTAATGCCACGTACATACGGTCGAAAAAAGTCCGACCATGTGTACGTGGCATAACTTTTTTGCGGGAGGATGCCCCCATGCTTCGGCATATATATATTTTAGGCACCGGTTGCGTTAACAAAATGTTTTATTTTTTACTATGTTTTTTTTTTGGTATTTGCTTTGCAGGTATGGTATGGTAAGGTCTTACTGTTATACTCTAATGTTACTTTGTTTTAATGTTAACCATTATTTGCTTAGCAGGTACGCCATTCAGTTGCAGCGTGGATTTATTTATCTTGACAGCAACAGCGTTTGCTCCCACGATACATAAAGCCGCGACTCCAACGCTGTAGGAGGTGATTTCACCACCACAGTTAAAAAAAAGAGCATATATGCCGAAGCATGGGGGCAGCAGAGGGCGGAGGAGCGATTTTGCTCCTAATGCCACGTACATACGGTCGAAAAAAGTCCGACCATGTGTACGTGGCATAACTTTTTTGCGGGAGGATGCCCCCATGCTTCGGCATATATATATTTTAGGCACCGGTTGCGTTAACAAAATGTTTTATTTTTTACTATGTTTTTTTTTTTGGTATTTGCTTTGCAGGTATGGTATGGTAAGGTCTTACTGTTATACTGTAATGTTACTTTGTTTTAATGTTAACCATTATTTGCTTAGCAGGTACGCCATTCAGTTGCAGCGTGGATTTATTTATCTTGACAGCAACAGCGTTTGCTCCCACGATACATAAAGCCGCGACTCCAATGCTGTAGGAGGTGATTTCACCACCACAGTTAAAAAAAAGAGCATATATGCCGAAGCATGGGGGCAGCAGAGGGCGGAGGAGCGATTTTGCTCCTAATGCCACGTACATACGGTCGAAAAAAGTTCGACCATGTATACGTGGCATAACTTTTTTTGCGGGAGGATGCCCCCATGCTTCGGCATATATAAATGGTGCATGTATGCCCATCATTAGAAGTGGGTGGATGAAGGGAGGTATTCTAATGGTGGGCATACCCACCGCGCCATTGGGAAATTGGGAAAGCATTTTATCACACCGATCTTGGTGTGGTCAGATGCTTTGAGGGCACAGGAAAGATCTAGGGTCTAATAGACCCCAATTTTTTCAAAAAAAGAGTACCTGTCACTGCCTATTGCTATCATAGGGGATATTTACATTCCCTGCGATAACAATAAAAATGACAACTAAGAAAAAAAAAAAAATGGAAGGAACATTTTAAAAATAAAATAAAAAAGCTAAATAAAAAGAAAAAATAAAAAAAAAAAAAAAAAAGCACCCCTGCCCCCCCTTCTTTTGCGCAAAGGCGAACACAAGCGTTGGTCTGGCGTCATATGTAAACAGCAATTGCACCATGCATGTGAGGTATCACCGCGAAGGTCAGATCGAGGGCAGTAATTTTAGCAGTAGACCTCCTCCGTGAATCTAATGTGGTAACCTGTAAAGGCTTTTAAAGGCTTTTAAAAATGTATGTAGTTTGTCGCCACTGCGTGTTTGTGCGCAATTTTAAAGCATGTCGTGTTTGGTATCCATGTACTCGGCCTAAGATCATATTTTTTATTTCATCAAAAATTTGAGCAATATAGTGTGTTTTAGTGCATTAAAATAAAAAAAAGTGTATTTTTTCCACAAAAAATGCGTTTGAAAAATCGCTGCGCAAATACTGTGTGGAAAAAAAAAATGCAACACCCACCATTTTAATCTGTAGGGCCTTTGCTTTAACAATATATATAGTGTTTGGGGGTTCAACGTAATTTTCTTGCAAAAAAAAAAATATGTTTTCATGTAAACAAAAAGTGTCAGAAAGGGCTTTATCTTCAAGTGGTTAGAAGAGTGGGTGACGTGTGACATAGGCTTTTAAATGTTGTGCATAAAATGCCAGGACAGTTCAAACCCCCCCCAAATGACCCCATTTTGGAAAGTAGACACCCCAAGCTATTTGCTGAGAGCAATGTTGAGCCCATTAAATATTTTTTTTTTTGGTCCCAAGAGATTGAATAATGAAAAAAAAAAAAAATAATATTTTTTTTTTACAAAAACTTGTCACTAAATGATATATTGCTCAAACATGCCATGGGCATATGTGGAGATACACCCCAAAATACATTCTGTTGCTTCTCCTGAGTACGGGGATACCACATGTGTGGGACTTTTTGGGAGCCTAGCCGCGTACGGGACCCCAAAATCCAAGCACCGCTTTCAGGCTTTCTAAGGGTGTAATTTTTTTATTTCACTCCTCACTGCCAATCACAGTTTCGGAGGCCATGGAATGCCCAGATGGCACAAACCACCCCCAAATGACCCCATTTTGGAAAGTAGACACCCCAAGCTATTTGCTGAGAGGTATGGTGAGTATTTTGCAGATCTCGCTTTTTGTCACAATGTTTTGAAAATTGAAAAAAAAAAAAAAAAAATTTTTTTTTCTTTACTTTCTTCATTTTCAAAAACACATGAGAGCTGTAAAATACTCACCATGCCTCTCAACAAATAGCTTGGGGTGTCTACTTTCCAAAATGGGGTCATTTGGGGGGGTTTTGTGCTATTTTGGCATTTTATGGCCTTCGAAACTGTGATAGGTAGTGAGGAGTGAAATCAAAAATTTGCACCCTTAGAAATCCTGAAGGCGGTGCTTGGGTTTCGGGGCCCCGTACGCGGCTAGGCTCCCAAAAAGTCCCACACATGTGGTATCCCCATACTCAGGAGAAGCAGCAAAATGTATTTTGGGGTGCAATTCCACATATAACCATGGCATGTGTGAGCAATATATCATTTAGTGACAACTTTTTGAATAAATTTTTTTTTATTTTTTTTTTTTGTCTTTATTCAATCACTTGGGACTAAAAAAAAAAATATTCAACGGGCTCAACATGCCTCTCAGCAAATAGCTTGGGGTGTCTACTTTCCAAAATGGGGTCATTTGGGGGGGTTTTGTGCCATCTTGGCATTTTATGGCCTTCAAAACTGTGATAGGTAGTGATAGGTAGTGAGGAGTGAAATCAAAAATTTATGCCCTTAGAAATCCTGAAGGCGGTGCTTGGTTTTCGGGGTCCCGTATGCGGATAGGCTCCCAAAAAGTCCCACACATGTGGTATCCCCGTACTCAGGAGAAGCAGCAGAATGTATTTTGGGGTGTAATTCCACATATGCCCATGGCATGTGTGGGCAATATATCATTTAGTGACAACTTTGGGCAAAAAAAAAAAAAAAAGTTTGTAATATTCCCGCAACTTGTGGCAAAATATAAAATATTCCATGTACTCAACATGCCTCTCAGCAAATAGCTTGGGGTGTCTACTTTCCAAAATGGGGTCATTTGGGGGGGTTTTGTGCAATTTTGGCATTTTATGGCCTTCGAAACTGTGATAGGTAGTGAGGAGTGAAATCAAAAATTTACACCCTTAGAAATGCTGAAGGTGGTGCTTGGGTTTCGGGGCCCCGTACGCGGCTAGGCTCCCAAAAAGTCCCACACATGTGGTATCCCCGTACTCAGGAGAAGTGGCAAAATGTATTTTGGGGTGCAATTCCACATATAACCATGGCATGTGTGAGCAATATATCATTTAGTGACAACTTTTTGAATACATTTTTTTTTTTTTTTTTTTTTTTGTCTTTATTCAATCACTTGGGACTAAAAAAAAAAAATATTCA
Source organism: Lithobates sylvaticus (assembly GCA_028564925.1). NCBI lineage: Eukaryota > Metazoa > Chordata > Amphibia > Anura > Ranidae > Lithobates > Lithobates sylvaticus. Next base: position 122,986,964 of record CM053030.1, on the reverse strand, counting down.
ATGGGCTCAACATGCCTCTCAGCAAATAGCTTGGGGTGTCTACTTTCCAAAATGGGGTCATTTGGGGGGGTTTTGTGCCATCTTGGCATTTTATGGCCTTCAAAACTGTGATAGGTAGTGATAGGTAGTGAGGAGTGAAATCAAAAATTTATGCCCTTAGAAATCCTGAAGGCGGTGCTTGGTTTTCGGGTCCCGTATGCGGATAGGCTCCCAAAAAGTCCCACACATGTGGTATCCTCGTACTCAGGAGAAGCAGCAGAATGTATTTTGGGGTGTAATTCCACATATGCCCATGGCATGTGTGGGCAATATATCATTTAGTGACAACTTTGGGCAAAAAAAAAAAAGTTTGTAATATTCCCGCAACTTGTGGCAAAATATAAAATATTCCATGTACTCAACATGCCTCTCAGCAAATAGCTTGGGGTGTCTACTTTCCAAAATGGGGTCATTTGGGGGGGTTTTGTGCTATTTTGGCATTTTATGGCCTTCAAAACTGTGATAGGTAGTGAGGAGTGAAATCAAAAATTTGCACCCTTAGAAACCCTGAAGGCGTTGATTGGGTTTCGGGGCCCCGTGCGCGGCTAGGCTCCCAAAAAGTCCCACACATGTGGTATCCCCATACTCGGGAGAAGCAGCAAAATGTATTTTGGGGTGCATCTCCACATATAACCATGGCATGTGTGAGCAATATATCATTTAGTGACAACTTTATGAAAAAAAATTTTTTTTTTTTTTTTTTTTGTCTTTATTCAATCCCTTGGGACTAAAAAAAAAAATATTCAATGGGCTCAACATGCCTCTCAGCAAATAGCTTGGGGTGTCTACTTTCCAAAATGGGGTCATTTGGGGGGGTTTTGTACTTCCCTGCCATTTTAGCACCTCAAGAAATGAGATAGGTAGTCATAAATTAAAAGCCGTGTAAATTCCAGAAAATGTACTCTAGTTTGTAGACGCTATAACTTTTGCGCAAACCAATAAATATACGCTTATTGGCATTTTTTTTACTAAAGACATGTGGCTGAATACATTTTGGCCCAAATGTTTGACTAAAATTGAGTTTATTAGATTTTTTTTTATAACAAAAAGTAGAAAATCTCTTTTTTTTTCAAAATTTTCGCTCCTTTTCCGTTTATATCGCAAAAAATAAAAATCACAGAGGCAATCAAATACCATCAAAAGAAAGCTCTATTTGTGGGAAGAAAAGGACGCAAATTTCGTTTGGTTACAAAATTGCATGACCGCGCAATTACCAGTTAAAGTAGTGCAGTGCGAAATTGAAAAAAGACCTCTGGTCCTTAAGCTGACAATTGGTCCGGGGCTAAAGTGGTTAAAAAGTATTTGTTGTGTGTTCCTATTATTATTATTATTACATTAGTGCTGCTCCATGTGCTTTTCTTTACTGTTGTACAGTTTAAAATGGCAAGTTTGAGGTTCGTGGGCACAGTAATCGTTTGTAGTAAACATCGTTCGTTCGACCACTAATACAACGTTTTCGGCAGATGCAGGTTAACTACATTTGTTCATGCCTATTTGTATGAAAAGAAGTTTAGTACCTTGTTGTCTAGATGTGTTTTGTAACTATAATGAAATGCAAAACTAGATTCAGTGTAAGGAGAGGACACTCAGCAGCTGTTTACACATCTGGACGCAGGAGCACTAGTGTGGGACACCAGAACAACCTTTTTAGGGTGTTCCACGCTGGTGCTCCAGTGGATACTAGGGGTCTCTCCATGTGTAAAACTTGCACAAAACAGGTAAGTATTCCAGCTTTTTAAAGGGAAAAAATCATGTCTGCAGCTTGGAACTCTGACAAAACAGACAATTGGACGACACTTCCAAGCAATGTTTCATATTCCTATTTCTCGCCTCAAATATCTGTCTGCCAAGTATACCTTTTTTGTATTCACATAGGGGAAAAAAGAATCAGAACATATGAGGACACCAGGAACCCCACACCTCACGAAGAAGGGGAACTTAGCACACAACATGAGGATGTTGATTCTGAGGTTCAGGAAATGGGCGAAATGGTGACCACAACAGGTCAGTGTCTGAGACCACAGCTTCAGGTAATAGATGTATGCCTGCATATTTATAATACATGGTGTGTTTTTTTATTTTTATTTTTTTAGGTGATGTGGATGTTGTGGAAGAAGAAACTCACTTCAACAGTGCAAGTGCACAAATCCTCATCAGCGAAATAATGGTGCAATCGTGAATTAGAGAAGGTCAAGGAAAACATCAATGATGTTAAAAAATGACTCACCAACATCATTGTTTTAGCCAAAATCTAAAAAAAAAAAAAAAATTTCAATGTTGTCGTTATTTTTTATGTTTTTATATAAATTTTAAAGTAATTGGAAAGCCAAATTTTGAAGATGCACACAGTGTGCCAACATGTGCTATCAGCCGTCATGGGATATCAATGTATGCGTTTTGTGGGTGCAACCCCTTCCTCGCAACTAAAGTAAGTGAGAGGAAGGGGTTGCACCCCCGAAACACTTCCATTGATCCCCATGAAGGGAGCTAGCACATGTTGACACACTGTGTGTTTTGCGGCTTTAGAAAAATAGGTGTAAGGAAAAGACACACATTTTAGGCATGGGATGAGGAGGGAAATCGACATTTGGAGTCCCAATTTGTGTGCATCTTCAAAATGTGGCTTTTACAGGGATGACATCACCCTATCTGATGAAGGCAAAATCAACATTGTTTTAACATACTAATGTCTCATATTGCCTTCACTTATCAAAGTTTATCAAACTTTGTAAGTTTCTGAGTTGTGGATGTGTATGTTATGGTTTTAAACGTGCCTGTTTGGCCACAAAAAATGCTATATACTGTCACACACACCAAAGATGTTGATTTGTTAAAAAAAACTTTTGTAACGCACATGTGAATGTGCTTGGAGTAAAATATTTTTTTACTCAACAATGTGTGGCTTCTTCTTTCAATGCTCAATACCAGTATTTGGAGTAAGTTGGTGTAGTTACAGTGGCAATGGGGGTTATTTACTAAAGGCAAATCCACTTTGCACTACAAGTCCACTTTCAGTGCAGGTTCAGTGCACTTTCAAGTGCATGTGAAGTGCAGTTTTAGTGCACTTTCAAGTGCACTTGCAGTGCAAGGTGGATTTGCCTTTAGTAAATAACCCCCACAGTGCTCTAAAATTTGCCCCAATAAGGCCATTTTACGGACTCCAAGCAATTAATTCATGGAGTTGAAAAGGATGATTATTTTTATCCTTAATGCATTACATACATTAACAACAAAAACATTGTGTGTGTTTAGCAGACCCATAGCACAACATAATAGTTAGCTGAAGAAGAGATTGTCACCTCATGTATCAAATAAGTTATGTTTGCACTATTGAAGAAAATGGCCTAAAAAAAGGCCACTGGAGAACCTAGGACACAGATAAAAGAAACACAAGCAGTAAATCAAATGAAATATGAATACAGTTTTTAACAAGAAAATGTATTTTCAAGAGGTTTTAAACATTATCTGGCATCAATGCCCCCCTAGAGATGTACTCTAGATAGCTTTGCCGTACTTCACAGGTGCTTTGGGCGGGCAAGCCAAGATGGCCAGGTTCAAGTGCCGTCATGTTTTGGTACGGTGAGCCGGCCTCAGTCGCAACTGAGGCCAGATAGTTGGCTGCATTTTTTTTTTTAAAAATTAGCAAAATGCAGCAGCAAAGAATAATGTGGTTTAGTTTATATTCCGCCATATTTATTGCAGTTAGGAATAGGCAGAACCGGCTGGCCATTATGCCATAGGCATTTTCAACCACTCTTCTGGCTCTGGCCAGCCGGTAGTTAAAAACCCTCTGGTCTGGGGTGAGGGTACTCATAGGGAATGGCCGCATAAGATGGTACCCCAGCGCAAATGCTTCATCTGCTACAAACACGAATGGGAGGCCCGCCACGTTGTCTTCTGGAGGTGGCAAGCCCAAGCTGCCATTCTGGAGCCGTCTGTAGAATTCCGTCTGGGCGATGACTCCACCATCCGACATCCGGCCATTCTTCCCCACGTCCACATAGAGGAATTCGCAAAAATACTTTTGCACATAACATTGCAAGCAGATTAGACACAAACATTCTTGGCCAACATGAGTATAACATTTATTGAAATTATTATTTAAAGTCAAACGTATAAGGTCCACTTATCAGATTCCTCGCCCCCCTCTGATGGCCCATTGTAAAAATTGTAGGGTGGGGGGAGATGTTTTGGACAGGTAACCCTCTCCACTTTATTGTGAGCTGAATGCATAAATAATGTGTGTAACTTTGGCCAGCCCCTAATTACTTACACTATTGGCAGCCCACTGAACAGGTAAGAAGTGTCATAATCCATAAAAATATGAATACACACTGTCCAAATTGAAGCACACTTTTAGATTCTGCTATTACCTATGAAGATAATAGGAGAACTAAACTTTAAACAGTACCATTTGAAAGTACCGGTATTCAATCAGGCCCTTGCACTACATGCTTTGGTGAATTCATCCATAAATCTGACCACAAAAGAGGTAGGTATAGTGTATATGTATTTGTCAAAGTCAGCAAGTAGAGTATTGGTATCGGTTGACTTAGCGTTTGGGGGGAGGGAGGGTTCAACATGAGTTTGAGCCCCCCCAAAAAAAGCCTATTGCACTCTGCCTGTATTTAAGGAAAACAATAACATTTGGACACATTTTAGGGGGTGTTTAGGGTAAACACTACAATGCAGCTGACAAAATACATTGTTAAGTGACTAGGCTAGATGTGTAAGGGACCAGGATAGCATGCTTGGGAGGCTAGTGAAGGCAAAAATGCATGAAGGACATAAAAGGAGCAGTAAAAGCTTACAGCATGCATGAGGACAAAAAGGACATTCACAGCATATTACAATCATGGTAATTATGGAATGATGAAATAAATACAATATATTAGCAAACATTAAATACATAGAATGTGATGCTAAAGGATAAAACTTACCTTAATATAGTCCTTCTGCAGGACCTGAATTATGGTAGAACAGGTCTCTGGAATAATGAATCCCAGAGCCTGGGGGGGAGATCCCAGTGGTGAACTTAATATCCTGGAGACTTCTCCCCGTTGTCAAGTACCGCAAGGTAGCGACGAGCCTTTGCTCGGGAGTGATGGCTTGCCGCATGCAGGTGTCCTGCTTCGTAATATAAGGGTTAAGCAAAGCCAACAGACGGTGAAAAACGGGGTCCATCATCCGGAGATAATTCCTGAAATTGTCAGGATTATTCTCATGGATCTCCCGCAGCAAAGGCATTTGAGAGAATTGGTCACGCTGGAGCAACTAATTCTTGGTCCATGAACTCCTCCTCCCCTGTTCATGGACTGGACTTGGGTCAAAGCAAGAACTCCAACACCAAGCCCAACAACGGCATGAGGTCTCCGACAAGAATGTAACTGCAACATATCTAGAAAACGGAAGGCTGGTCAGAACAAACAGAACGCACTGAATATCAGAATGGACCTTGTCACGTACCTGAAGGGAGACTGAAATGACGATGTCGGCCTCTCTTGTATCTCCAGGCCAGGTCCCGCTGAGGATGGAACAGAAGGAGCTGAGGGTCAGGAGGATTACGAGTGCCTGTAGATGAAGACCAGGAAACCTGCTGCAGGAAGTCGCAGCTGGTCGCAGGACTGTATTCGCAGACACTGGGAGGGAACGGCTAAGCCAGACAGGACACAGGAGCAAGGTCACAAGCATAGCCGGGTTTGTTAACAGACAGGCAGCGGGGTACCAGGACATCATGCAGAGGCAAGGTCAGATGGGAAGCCGGGATCAGGAGCCAGGGATCAGGTATAACACAGTCCAGAAGCAAGGTCAAATGGAGAGCCGGGATCAGTAGCCAGAGATCAGATATAACAGAATCCAGAAGCAGGGTCAACAGGAGCCAAGGTCAGCAACGGGTTATCAGACAGGGAATTCACAAGGTTCAGGATATCAGGAGCACAGCCGAAAGACCAGTCAGCACTGATCAGTGGTAAAGGCACCCTTAACTAGGCCGTCTGGCACCAATTTGTGTGCACGCTGGTCGCTGTGCACGCGGATGCGCACAATCGCACACAGGCTTTTGCAGTCACCTATGTGTGTGCGCGAATGCGCGCACCAGGCGATTACTACTGGTTTCCTTACAGACCTGAGACAAGCTGTAAATCAGAAACGAGCGGACAAGAATGCACTGAAAAACAGAACGAACTATAAATAAAATGCACTGAAAGACAGGAATGAACTGACAACACGCACTGAAGAACAGATACGAACCCACAAGCACAAACTGACAAGCAAAAACAAACTGAAAAGCACAAGGCTGAAAAGCGCAAATCGTCTCTCACCAAACTTCTACTAACACGAGATAAACACGAGATTAGCAGAAGGAGCCCAAAGGGTGGCGCAATGGCTATTGAACTTCCTTTTTAAAGTCCCGTCGTACGTGTTGTACGTCACTGCGTTCTCACGTTCGGAATTTTTGGCCAACATTTGTGTGACCGTGTGTATGCAAGACAAGTTTGAGCCAACGTCCTTCGAACAAAAATCCACGGTTTTGTTGTCGGAAAATCTGTGTGTACAGGGCATAACAGGTTTTCTTCTAAGATTGCCTTCTAAGATTGCCTTGTATTTGTTCAGAAAATGCAAAGTACTCTCTGAATGCTGCCCATGCCGAGCAGCCAACCTTCTGTGTTCACAATGCAGGAGAGTTGCCGATCAGTGCAGGACCTGGAAGCAAGTGGGGATCAGGGATCACTGAGTAGCGATATCTACTTTAGTGAACGTGAAAGAAATTTGTTTGAAATCTTTTCACATTTATTAAAAATAAAAAATGAAAAAATCTCATGTACATAAGTACTCACAGCCTTTGCCATGACACTGAAAATTGAGCTTAGGTGCATCCTGTTTCCACTGATCACCCTTGAGATGTTTCTACAACTTTATTGTAGTCCACCTGTCGTAAAATCAGTTAATTGGACATGATTTAGAAAGGCACACACCTGTCTATATAAGGTCCCACAGTTAACAGTGCATGTCAGAGCACAAACCAAGCCATAAAGTCCAAGGAATTGTCTGTATACCTCCGAGACAGGATTGTTTTGAGGCACAGATCTGGGCAAGGGTACAGAAACATTTATGCAGCAATGAGCACAGTGGCCTCCATTATCCATAAATGGAATGACCAGGACTATTCCTAGAGCGGGCAGTCCGGCCAAAGTGAGCGATCAGGGGAGAAGGGTCTTAGTCAGGGTGATGACCAAGAACCCGGTGGTCATTCTGACAGAGCTTCAGCATTTCTCTGTGGGGACAGGAGAGCCTTCCAGAAGAACAACCATCTCTGCAGCACTCCAACAATAGGGCCTGTATGGTGGCCAGACGGAGGCCCCTCCGCAGTAGAAAGGCACATGACACCCCCCTGGAGTTTGCAAAAAGGCACCTGAAGGACTCTGAGACCATGAGAACCAAAAATCTCTGGTCTGATGAAACAAAAATTTAACTCTTTGGCCTGAACGCAAACGTTGTGTCAGGAAGAAACCAGGCACCAGGCATTACCTGGCCAATACCATCCCTACAGTGAAGCATGGTGGTGGCAGCATCATGCTGTGGGGATGTTTTTCAGTGGCAGGAACTGGGAGACTAGTCAGGATCAAGGGAAAGATGAATGCAGCAATGTGCATTCTGTGTGTTCCTGATATCTGGAATCTGTTCCTGTGCTTTACCCGGCTTGCCTCCGACCATCCCTGCCATCTGCCTGCACCTGACTTTGGCCTGCTTGCCTTTGACGATCCCTGCCATCTGCCTGCATCTGACTCCGGCCTGTCTGACTTCTCTTCTGTAGGGATGAGCCCGGTGTACGATTCGAACCCATGTTCGAATCGAACATCGGCCGTTCGTCCGTTTGCTGAGTCCCTAACTCTGCGGGCCGTTCGCATCAAATTCATGTGATACGAACGGCCCACGATGCACTGTGCCAGTCGCAGTGCATTGCTGGCTGATGATTGGCCAAGCATGCACCGTGACTCCGCATGCTTGGCCAATCATAGCGCCAGCAGCGAGGAGAGCAATATTTGGCCACAGGCAGGATGCCTGTGGCCAAATATAGCTCAGGGGGTTTAGTACACGCCCCACACTGTATAAGGCCGACCGGCACGGCCGCCTTGTGTAGTGTGTTCCGGTGTGCAGGGAAAGAGCATTGATAGGCAGGGACAGTGTGTTCTTAGCAGGCATTTTCGTGTGGGGAAAGTGCAGGGAAAAAGCATTGATAGGCAGGGACAGTGTGTTCTTATCAGGCATTTGCGTGTGGGGAAAGTGCAGGGAAAGAGCATTGATAGGCAGGGACAGTGTGTTCTTGAATCTTTATTACCAGGCATTTGCAGGACTTAGTGTGTGTTCTGTGCCTCCAGCGCAGTATACACCTGTATCTACCCTTTAGTTGTGTTGTTCAGTGGCATTGTTCTCTTTAAATACAGCCATCTGCAGGATTTATAGTGTGTGCTGTGCCTCCAGCACAGTATACACCTGTATCTACCCTTTAGTGATGTTGTTCTCCATCGATACAGCCATCTGCAGGAGTTAGTGTGTGCTGTGTGAGTCCAGCACAGCACAGTATAAACCTGCACCTGTATCTACCCTTAGTGCTGTTGTTCTCCATCGATACAACCATCTGCAGGAGTAAAGCCCCATACACACGGTCGGACAATCCGCGGACCAGGTCGGTCGGATCCTGTCCGTCGTACTTTGTCCGATGTTGGTGTTGCGTACACACGGTCGGACTACGTTGTCGGAATATCCGGTCTGGAAGAACGTCGTGACGTAAGTCGTCGTCCACGAGATTAGAAAAGGGAAGTTCAGCACCACGTCAGGCACCCGTTGGGCTCCTTCTGCTGATCCCGTGTTTATCGAGATTTAGTCGAAGTTTGGTGACTTAAGATTCGCGCTTCTCAGTTTTCTGACTCAGATCGTTACTGCTCTTCAGTTTGTGCTTGTCGTGCGTATCTGTTTATTAGTGCGTGTAGTCAGTTCGCATTTGTTGGTCATTGCGGCCTATATCTTGATATAGGACGCTTTGATTTGCACTGCTTATTGTCTGCTCGTTTCTGGTATTCATTTCGTTCTTTCAGGCCTTACAGTTTATCGGTGCTTTCTGTTTGTCCGTTCTGACCAGCCGACCTTTTGTGACCTTGTGAGCGATGTTTCCCGTGCGTACTCGTCGCCGAGTTCGTGCTGTACGCGGAATTGGTGTCGGGCTTCTAGCTTTGAGCCAAGACCCGTCCATGAACAGAGTGACGAGGAGTATGTGGACCAAGAATTGGTTGCTTCAGCGTGACCAATTCTGGCACATGCCTTTGCTTCGTGAGATCCAGGAGAATAATCCTGATGATTTCAGGAACTTTCTCAGGATGACGGACCCCGATTTTCACCGTCTTTTGGCTTTGCTGACCCCCTTTATCAGCCGGCAGGATACCTGCATGAGACAAGCCATTACTCCGGAGCAGAGGCTTGTTGCCACGTTGAGGTACTTGGCGACAGGGAGAAGTCTTCAGGATTTGAAGTTCTCTTCAGGTATCTCTCCCCAGGCCCTGGGACTCATTATTCCAGAGACCTGTTCTGCCATCATCGAGGTCCTGCAGGAGGACTATATTAAGGTAACATTTCTCCTTTACTATTCCCTTCTATGTATGTTCTTTTTGCTATTGTCTTCTATTTTTGACCTCCTTCCCTAATTACCATGATTGCAATATGCTCTAATATGCTGTGCCCCTTTTCTCCTTCATGCATTTTTCCCTTCACTTACCTCACCAGCATGCTCTTCTGCCCCAATAGACACCTATGGCCTAGTCACCTAAGCAATGTATTTTGTCTGCTGCATACTATTTTTTGCCCCCAAACACCCCCTAAAATATGCACAAATGTTTGCTGTGTGGTTTACTTCATGTAGAGCCCCTTTTTTTTTTTGTTTTTGGTGGGGGGGGGGCAAACTCATTAGGAACCCCCTCCCCCAACTGCTCTGTCAGATGGTACCAATCCTCTATCTGCTGGCTTTCCCAAGGTCAATACACACTATATACCTACCTCTTTTTAGTGGGCATCTTTAGGGATGAATTCTGCAAAGCATGTAGTGCAAGGGGCTGCCTCCATACTTTCCATTTCCTATTTTTTTGTGTTCTTTCCCTCCTATTAGCTTGCTTGGTAATTTCAGAATGTCACAATGTGCTTTCCTTTTTTTGGGGGGGGGGGGGGGTTGAAATGTTAGTTTAGCTTTCCTGGGGGCTGCCAATAGTGTTAAGTACAGAGGGTCTGGCCAAACTAGCACACATTATTGAGCCATTTGCCAATCAATGAAGTGCAGAGGGTTACCTGTCCAACACCCCCCCCCCCCCCCCAAAACCCTAGTTATTGTCAAAGGCCCATCAGAAGTGGGGGGATTGATGGGGGGTGAGTAATCTGTGAAGGGGAGCCTCTACTTTTCTGTGCAAATACTTTCCAGCCTCCAATTTTATACAATGCTCTTGTTCCAAGATGTTGATTGTCTAATCTGCTTGCAATGTTTATGTGCAAAGTGACTAATTTTTTTTTTCTTGTTTCACTCCACAGTTCCCTTCATCGCCACAGGAATGGCAGACTGTGGCCTCCCACTTTGCCAGCCGTTGGGACTTTCCTAACTGCGGAGGGGCAATTGATGGGAAACACGTCCGCATCGTCCCACCGCCCAACTCGGGGTCCCACTATTATAATTATAAAGGGTTTAATAGTGTAGTGATGTTGGCGGTGGTGTCGGCAACATATGAATTTATGTATGTGGACGTGGGGATGAACGGCCGGATCTCGGATGGTGGTGCCATTACGCACACGGAGTTCTACTGGCGTCTCCAAAGTGGCAGTTTGTGCTTGCCACCTCCAGAGGAGAATGCTGAAGGACTCCCCTTCGTCTTTGTCGCAGATGAAGCGTTTGCGTTGACTCCCCATGTGATGAGGCCGTTCCCGATGAGGACCCTCACCCCAGAACAGAGGGTCTTCAACTACAGGCTGTCCAGAGCCAGAAGAGTGGTGGAGAACACTTTTGGCATCCTGGCCAGCCGCTTCTGCCTGTTCTTGACGGCAATTAACTTGGCGGAATACAAACTGAACCACATAGTTCTTGCGTGTTGCATATTGCACAACTTCCTCAAAAGACATAACAGGAACTATGTGGTGCCCGTTGGCCCAGATGTGGAGGGCCCTCCAAATGCGGACCTCACAGCCCTTCAAGTGGCACGTCCAGGCTTGCCCCCTCTAAATGCCCGCGCGGTCCGCGAGCAATATATGGAGTACTTTGTGGGTAGGGGGGCCATTGCTCTGCCTGACGATGTGTGAGAGGCATTTTTTAATAAATCTGATATTTCAACCAACCTATGATTTCTTGTCATTTCATTATTCTTTTTTGCTTATTTTACCTTGAAATTTTTTCCCTTTGCCTTCGACAGTGGGAATGCACTTTCTGGGCAAAAGGAGGTAACAGTCTCTTCTTCCCAAAAAGATTAGTCTCATGTTGTGTGTTTGATACCTAATCTTTGGTCTAGATAAGGTTTGTACTGCCTAACTGACACCCAAAATACTCCTTTTCATCACCAGGTCAGACATGTGTGTATTCTCCAAAATGCTGTGCTCCGTGTTTTCGTACAAAGCACTGTGGGTGTCATTTACATAAGTCAAATCCACTATGCTCTACAAGTGCAGTGAAAAAGTGCCCTGGAAAAGAAACTTGCAGTGCAAAGTGGACTTGCCTTTAGTAAATAACACCAATTGGCCACCATATCCTTTCCATTTGACATACATAATGCATTGTGTTTTTGAAATAAGGAAGCCACACATTTAGAAAAATAAAAAAGTTTACTTTGAAAACATTCACAAGTGCGTTTACAATCTTCACGCCCAAACTGACAACATCTTGGTTATTTACAGCATTGTTTAGAAACATTCCGCAATTGGTAAAACCAGGCATGGAGCAAAACAGAACCTAGGAACTTGGAAAGTTCAACTTTGTAAAGTGAAGACAAGATCAGACATGACTATATGTTCAAAGTGTGTTTGATCTTGCCTTCATCACATGGGGGGGTCACCCCTGGAAAGTGGAAATTTAGAACATGCACACAATTTGGGTCTGAAAATGGTCATTAGATGGTAAAACACATGCCTAGAAGCTTCAAAAGTGCCATTTTCCATCATGGGGATGAATGGACGTTTTTTGGGGGTGCAACCCCTTCACCACAACCACTTTCGTAGTTCGTAAAGTGGTTGCACCCCCAAAAAAACGAGGGCATTCATCCACCATGATGGGAGCTAGCACATGTGGACAAAATGTGTGCATGTTCCAAATTTCACACAGTTCTTAAGTTACAAATGTGTGTTAATTACTTGGTGCGTTTTCATATTTTTCCTAAAACATCAATGATGTTCTTCAATTTTTGTTGAACATCATTGATGTTTTGCTTTATGTAATCGAGATCTCTATTGCAGACCATTATCTCCCCGATGAGTACGTGGGCACTCTCTGTGGTAAAGTGCGATTTTTCTTCCACAACATCCACGTCACCTAAAAACCACAAACAAAAAAAAATCGGGTGTTGGAAATGAGGCAGGCATACATTGATTAGCTTACCAGTAGCTTAGCTGTGTTCTCCCACACTCACCTGTTGTGGTGACAATTTCTCCAAGTTCGATGATCTCTCCTTCCTCCTCCTCCTCCTCTGCTTCTGCTGTTTCACCTTTTTTGGGAGGTGTTGGTTTTGGGGTTTCCTCAGACGGGCCAAGTTTTCGCTCCCCTATGAGAATGTACAAAAGGAAGATTTAGCAACACAATCTATTGAGGGCAGAAATAGGAAATGACAAACATTGCTTGAAAGTGACGGACACAATTTTTGTTTGGCCAGTTACAAATGCCAACTACATGAATGTAGTCACTTTGTAAAGGTGCTAAACTGACTAGCTTTTTGGTAGAAGTTTGTGTGATGGAGACCCCCCTCTAGTATCCACTGGAGCACATGTGTGGAAAAGCCTAATAAAAAGGTGGTTTGGGTGTCCCAGCACTAGTGCTCTAGAGTCCAGATGGGGAACCAGCTACTGGGTGACCTCTCCTTTACATTGAATAAATTGGCTTTACATTCTTGATGACATTTCTAGTGAGAACAAACTTCCTTTCCACAAATAAAACACCAAACATCGTATTATAAGTGGCCGATCGTTGCGTACGATCGAATGGACACACACACGACCATGACAGTGGCAGAAAGATCGAGGCTGAGTACGATCGAATGCACAGACGAACATGAAAGTGGCCATTTTGGAATGTACAACTTTGTAAAAATCAAACCACATGGAGCAGTATGCAAGCAAGAAATAAAACACAAAACACAACTACTTACTTTTTTGAAGAATTCGCTTGATCTTTCTGTACTGATCGGCCTCCCTCAGTTTCAGGTCTGACCAGCGTTTCCTCAGTTGCTCCTTGGATCGTTGTTCCCCAAAATTATTGTACAGCCTCCTCACAACTTTAGACATGATCTTGGCCTTGCGGACATTGGGGTTGAGGTAAGGCCCATACTTCCCATCATAGTCGCTCCTCTTTAATATGTCCACCATCTCCAACATTTCTCCAAATGACATATTGGAGGCCTTGAATTTCAGGCTCCGGGATCGGGACGTTTCTGCCTCCGGACTTTCCTCGTCCTCCTCGTTGGTGGGATATTTGTGGCGCACCTGCTGTGTCCCCGCCATGTGCTCTCCCCACTGCGCCGTAAAGAGAAGGGGTGGGGAATAGACGAGAAAGATCGTCAGGGGCGGGCGGAGTTTGACGCATGCGCACTGTATATAAAACGTCACACGCCTGTGTCGTAGCCACGATCTGGGAGACGAGGGGAGAGAAAGCTCACGCACGAGACGATCGCTAGAAACGAAGGTACAATTTGACGTTGGTACATAACTAGCCTAGACTGATTCGAACTTGAGGCTTCTTTATGGAGAAGATTAGGAGAGTTTAGGCTGACATTATTTATATTGTTCTGTGTGGTGTTGTGTCTTGCAGAGGTGATGGAGGCCTTCTACGACGTGAGTTTTCTCCCCCCTCTTCATTGATAAATACAGGGAATTTCCCCTTTTATGGCTACCAAAGCACCGTGACTACAGCAACAGACCAAAGAGGTACGCAGCCATGCTGAAACTTGTGGCATTTGTAAAGCCAACCCTGCCCATGGCAACCGTGGCAAACTTAAAAGTGAAGATTAACAACATGAAGAGTACCTATTTCCGGGAGCGCAATAAGGTCCGGAAGTCCCTAGCATCTGGAGCTGCAGCAGATGATGTCTATGTCCCCACGCTCTGGTACTATGAGAGGCTCCACTTTCTCAAAGACCAGGCTACTGTCAGGAAGTCACTCTCGACTCTTCCTTGCACACGTCCTTCCACGCACGCCACCCCTGATGAGGCTTCCGAGGACCAACCTGGGCCTTCCAGTCTGGAATATGTGCAGGTGCCCAGCTTGTTCCAGGTATAGTAGTTTTGTAACCATTTTGGGGAATAAGGAATGATGTTCAGTTAATTCAGGATCCCCAATTGCTTAGTTCCTAACGTGATTGACATATCAACAGACAGTGGTGTTGGAGACATTTTTGGGAAGACTCTAAACTGCAGGGCTGAGAATTGTATGGTTTTCTATTTGTAAACATTTTGCAACAGTCACTAGATGAGAATTGTGTGTGTTTGATGAACAAATAACTGAAACTATGTCCCTTTTTCAGACACAGGAAGACCTCAGCCAGGAGGTGGCTGTGGAAGGTGGCAGTCAGGAGGAGGCAGGGGTTAGTGGCAGCCAACAGGGGGGTAGGCGTAGGAGCCTGACTGTCTCCCAAGTCCCTCCCCTCCGCCTTCCCTACAGAAGGGCGAAAAGCATGGGGGAGGTGGGAGAGTCAGCGCTCCAGCTGATACGAGATGCCTCAGCCTCCCTATATGCCACACCCACCTACGAGGAGGCCTTTGCCTCCTTGGTTGGCAGTAAAATGACGGGTATGGAGGCGGGGCAACGCAGCATGTGTGAGGATGTCATCCTCAAAATACTAAATGAGGGGATGGCTGGGGAGATGACTCCCCTCACACATGTTTGCGAGAGTGACCTTGCTCCGCCTCCTCCTCCTCCTTCTGCCACCCCACCAGCACCAGCACCACGGCGTGGAAGGAAGCGTACAAGGAAGACAAGAGAGTGATGACCTTGATTCAGTCTGGTCTGAGAGAAGATGGAGCCTCTCGTAGGACCAGAGCCTGGGGACCTAGATGGCATCTGCTGCAGTTCCGGATGTTTTGGACTTCAGGACCAGATTGCGCTCCCTTATTATTTAGATAGGTACTCTTCATGCCCCCAATTTTTTAAGCCAGAAAAATGATGGTTGCCATGGGTGTCCAAGGCTTTGCAAATTCCCCAAGTTTCACCATGGCTGCGTTCCTCTTTGGTTTGTTGCTGAGACCTAAATAAAGGTTTTTTTGATTTGAACTAATCATTGACTATTGTGTTTTACTTTTCTACAATGACAGTTTTTCTTGGAGTAGGCAGGTACATTTCACTAATCCTAAAGTAGAATTAACAAGGGGCACCAACAACCAACAAACTACTAGTAAATTTAAGCAAGAAATACAAATGTTAATAATGTGGTTTTGCTAAGTTGAGACACACAACCCCCCTCCAAAAAAAAAAAAAAAAATCTCCTTCAAATATGTATTCCCAAAAAAAAAAAAAAAAAATACAAATGATGCTAAAAATATAACAAAGATTCTTTTACGATCTGAGTAAAAAATAAACATGTAGTGTATAAATGCTGAAAAGTAATAAAGAACTAAGTTTGTGAGAAGTGCGGGTGAATAGGAGCAGCTAAAACATGTCATTCTTGTTGCATTGTAAAGAAAAAGAGAATGCGCTGCATTAAAGACATTTTAACATTGCAGCGTGACGAATGTGCTGTGTCGATTAGGAATGGTAGTTTTACCTGACCGAGCGCTTCCGTCACAGAATTTCTTCTTAGCATGTGTAGCACTTTGTCCGTCGGACAACCGTACACACGATCGAATTTGGTGTTCGGACCGTGTTGACGGCAAATCTTTCCAGCAGGAGATAAGACTTTGTCCGTCGGACAAACCGACGTACACTGTCCGATGGTGCATACACACGGTCTGATTTTTCAACAACATTGTCCGATCGGACAGAATCCATGAAAAAGTCCGACCGTGTGTATGGGGCTTTAGTGTGTGCTGTGTGAGTCCAGCACAGTATAAACCTGCACCTGTATCTACCCTTTAGTGCTGTTGTTCTCCATCGATACAGCCATCTGCAGGAGTTAGTGTGTGCTGTGTGAGTCCAGCACAGCACAGTATAAACCTGCACCTGTATCTACCCTTTAGTGCTATTGTTCTCCATCGATACAGCCATCTGCAGGAGTTAGCGTGTGCTGTGTGAGTCCAGCACAGCACAGTGTAAACCTGCACCTGTATCTACCCTTTAGTGCTGTTGTTCTCTATCGATACAGCCATCTGCAGGAGTTAGTGTGTGCTGTGTGAGTCCAGCACAGCACAGTATAAACCTGCACCTGTATCTACCCTTTAGTGCTGTTGTTCTCCATCGATACAGCCATCTGCAGGAGTTAGTGTGTCCTGTGTGAGTCCAGCACAGCACAGTATAAACCTGCACCTGTATCTACCCTTTAGTGCTGTTGTTCTCCATCGATACAGCCATCTGCAGGAGTTAGTGTGTCCTGTGTGAGTCCAGCACAGCACAGTATAAACCTGCACCTGTATCTACCCTTTAGTGCTGTTGTTCTCCATCGATACAGCCATCTGCAGGAGTTAGTGTGTCCTGTGTGAGTCCAGCACAGCACAGTATAAACCTGCACCTGTATCTACCCTTTAGTGCTGTTGTTCTCCATCGATACAGCCATCTGCAGGAGTTAGTGTGTCCTGTGTGAGTCCAGCACAGCACAGTATAAACCTGCACCTGTATCTACCCTTTAGTGCTGTTGTTCTCCATCGATACAGCCATCTGCAGGAGTTAGTGTGTCCTGTGTGAGTCCAGCACAGCACAGTATAAACCTGCACCTGTATCTACCCTTTAGTGCTGTTGTTCTCCATCGATACAGCCATCTGCAGGAGTTAGTGTGTCCTGTGTGAGTCCAGCACAGCACAGTATAAACCTGCACCTGTATCTACCCTTTAGTGCTGTTGTTCTCCATCGATACAGCCATCTGCAGGAGTTAGTGTGTGTGTGTTGTGTGAGTCCAGCACAGCACAGTATACACCTGCACCTGTATCTGCACTTATTTGCTGGTGTCATCTAATCCAGCGTTCTGCAGGAGTTAGTGTGTGTGTTGTGTGACTCCAGCACAATATACACTACCCATTACAATGTCTGGAAGGCCAACAAGGAGAGGCAGACAGTCACAAGCCAAGAAAAGAGGGCAAGCAGGCTCTGTGTCTAGAGACAACAGTGCTGGTCGTGGACGTGGTGCATCGTCATCAGCACGTGGCCATGGGACACGCTTGTCCTTATTTTCGGCAGCTGGACATGTTGAGCCGCATCATGCGGAATGCTTGGTAGAGTGGATGACCAAGCCCTCCTCATCCTCTCTCACCCAGGCTCAGGGTACTGGCAAAGCAGCTGCCAAAGCGTACTCTTCCCTCGTCTCAATGTCATCAGTCACCCCTTCCCTAGACCCACCATGTCCTCCTGAGGAGTCCCCCGAACTGTTTGACCACAGTGTTGGGTACATGCTCCAGGAGGATGCCCAGCGTTTTGAAGGCTCTGATGATGATACCCAGCTAGAGGAAGGCAGTAGCGTGAGCAAAGAGAGAAGGGATGCTCAAGGACAGCAATCTGGCAGTCATGTTCCAACAGCTGCAGCTTACTGCCAGGTTTGCTCCAGTGGTGAAGAGGGAGGGGATGATGAGGTCACTGACTCCACGTGGGTGCCTGATCGGAGAGGGGAGGAGGAGGAGGAGGAGGCAGCACATCTCCAAGGAGGCAGGATGCCCTCCGGGGGCCACCTTGAGGGCAGCACACCAACTGAATCACACTGCAGAGCTCCGTCTGTGCAGGGCGCTGCCTCTGCGCGTTATTACAAAAGTTCTTTGGTGTGGGCCTTTTTTGAGACGAGTGCATCAGATCGCACCGCTGCTATTTGCAACATATGTCTCAAGCGTATCTTGTGTGGCCAAAACATCAGCCGCTTGGGCACCACAAGCATGACCAGACATATGTTGACCTGCCATGCAGCTTGTTGGCAAGCATACCTTAAAGACCCACACCAAAGAACAAAGCGGACCTCTCCTTGCTCCTCATCAGCTGGGATCTCCAACCCCACTATAGCTTCAGTCCTCTCTAAATGCTGCACTGAGAGGAATGAAGGTGTATAATTAGGTGTGTCACAGCCAAGTACTTGCGGGCACTCTGCTAGCAGTACACCAACGTCTGATTGTAGCAGGCAAATTTTCCTGCCCCAGCTGCTGGACCATCGAAAGAAGTTCACTCCCAGCCATCCACATGCCCAGCGGTTGAATGCTAGCTTGGCTAAATTGCTAGCACTTCAACTGCTGCCTTTTCAGTTGGTAGACTCTACCCCCTTCCGTGAGTTTGTGCAATGTGCGGTTCCTCAGTGGCAGGTTCCCAAACGCCACTTTTTCTCACGGAAGGCGATTCCGGCTCTCTACCGGCATGTGGAAGGCAATGTCTGGGCCTCGCTGGACAGGGCGGTCAGCGGTAAGGTGCATATTACCGCTGACTCATGGTCCAGCAGGCATGGACAGGGACGTTACCTATCTTTCACGGCCCATTGGGTCACTCTTTTGGCAGCTGGGAAGGATGCAGGACAAGGTGCAGTAGTGTTGGAGGTTGTTCCACCACCATGCCTCCAAAATGCTACTACTGGTTGTGACACACCTCTCTCCTCCACCCATTCCTCTTCTTCTTCCATGGACTCTTTGAGTGCTCTGTCCTCGGAACCATCGGTGCTCCGTAAGCGTTCAAGGGGCTATGCAAGTGCGCAGGCAAAAAGATGCCATGCCATGCTTGTGCTGGTGTGTTTGGGGGACAGGAGCCACACTGGGGCAGAGGTTCTGTCAGCTCTGCAGGGGCAGGTCAAGAGGTGGTTGACGCCATGCCAGCTTAAGCCAGGAATGGTGGTTTGTGACAATGGCACCAACCTCCTCTCTGCCCTGCGACAGGGACAACTGACCCATGTGCCCTGTATGGCTCATGTCCTTAACCTGGTGGTGCAGCGGTTCTTGGGCAGGTACCCAGGCTTACAGGATGTCCTGAGGCATGCCAGGAAAGTCTGTGTGCATTTCCGACGATCATATAATGCCAGTGCTCGGCTGGCTGAACTGCAAAAGGAGTTGAACCTGCCCAAGAACCGCCTTATATGTGACATGCCCACCAGGTGGAACTCAACGTTGGCCATGCTGCACCGACTGCACACACAGCAGAGGACCATCAATGAGTACATGTGCGACTACGGCACCAGGACAGGGTCAGGGGAGCTCGGATTTTTTTCACCACGCCAGTGGAGCATGATCAGGGATGCATGCACCATCCTGTCACCATTTGAGGAGGCCACGAGGATCGTGAGCAGTGACAGTGCATGCATCAGTGACACTGTACCTCTTGTCCACCTGTTGGACCATACACTGCGTGGAATAATGGACAGGGCACTTGAGGAAGAACAGGGGCAGGAAGAGGAGAACTTCCTTGCCTCTTAAGGCCCCCTTTATCCAGACAGTGTTCCTTCTTTCCCACCCATCACACAGGAAGAGGAAGAGGAGGAGATGGATTGTGTCAGCATGGAGGTGGAGCCTGGCACTCAGCATCAGTAGCAGCAGTCTTTTAGGGATGATTTACAATCCCAAGAAACCAGTGGACTTGTACATGCCTGGGAGGAGGTGGCTGCGGATCATGTCATCCTTAGTGACCCAGAAGACTCCGGACCGAATGCCTCAGCTAACCTACGTTGCATGGCCTCCCTGATCCTGCAAAGCCTGCGGAAGGATCCTCGTATTCTTCGGATGAAGGAGAGGGACCATTACTGGCTGGCCACTCTCCTTGTTTCACGGTACAAGGGTAAGGTTGCGGACGAGAGGATGAGGACATGTCCGGGAGGCCTTGCAGAAAGGTCTGTGCAACGCTTTCCCAGAGACTGGGAGGTTACAAACTCCTGGTCCTGGACAACGAGTTGCTGAGGCTTCGGTCAGTAGCAGAAGAAGCGGTGGAGAAGGTGGCCGTCTGACCGATGCATTCAGACAATTTTTTAGTCCACAGTCCCAAGGTATGATTGGTTCCAGCAACCATCGCCAGCGTCTGGTATACATGGTGCAGGAATACCTAGGGGCAAGGTCAGACTTGGACACCTTTCCCACTGAATATCCTCTGGCTTACTAGGTCTTGAGGATGGATCACTGGCCAGAGCTTGCACAGTATGCAATTGAGCTACTGGCCTGTCCTGCATCCAGCATTCTTTCGGAATGCACATTCAGTGCTGCCACCGATCACATGGTGCGCCTGTCCACCGTCTCGGTTGATCGACTGACCTTCATAAAGATGAATCAGTCTTGGATCACCACCAGCTACCAGGCACCTGAAGCTGATGAATAATTTATTTTGAAATGTCACATCCCTTCAAGACTGCCTATGCTGATGCTGAGTGACTGTTCTGTTATGTTGACTGTTTATCCTTTTCCTCCTCAATGATCCTGATGATAGCTTGGAAGAACATTTTTGTTTCTGGGTGCCACCACCAGTGGCTAAGGCCCAATTTTTCAGCCCGTTTAACAGGGGCGTATAATTAGAATTTTTTATGCAATGCTTTGCAACAGGTCTCATTGCTGTGCTCCAAGTACAGTATCTGTGAAAAAAAAATTGGCTTAAAAATCATAAAAAAAATGAAAAAAAAATA
Source organism: Lithobates sylvaticus (assembly GCA_028564925.1). Lineage (NCBI taxonomy): Eukaryota > Metazoa > Chordata > Amphibia > Anura > Ranidae > Lithobates > Lithobates sylvaticus. Next base: position 122,965,995 of record CM053030.1, on the reverse strand, counting down.
ATTGGAAAAAAAAAATTTGTTTTACTCACCTCTAAATGCCTGTTGCTAGGGGGTCCCTCGTAGTCTGCCACCTTCAGTGCCCGGGCACTGACATCACGTCCCCTCGGCGCCGCACAGTCATCTGGGACCTGTCACGTGTCCCAGATGACTGAGCGTCGAATCATGGCGCACTGCGCCGCTCGCGCATGCGCAGTGGGTGCTCGGCTGTGAAGCCACAGCCAGCAGGTGCCCACATTAAGAATGCCGGCGCCGCGAGCGGAGCGGGGAAGGAGGGGGGCCTCGTTCCCCCGCATCGCTGGACCCTGGGACAGGTAAGTGTCCGACTATTAAAAGTCAGCAGCTGCAGTATTTGTAGCTGCTGACTTTAAAAAAAAAAAAAATTTGTGGGCCCTCCTCTTTAAGAACAAACCTACAGTCCCTGTCTTGTTTGCAACGCCTGTATACTGCTGTTCAGAGTATATAGGGTTTTAGGTATAGGGTTTTATTTTGGGTGCGGGGTTCCCCTTAATATCCATACAAGACCCAAAGGGGCTGGTAATGGTAATGGGCTGGGGTGGGGGGGGGGGGGGGTGATGGGGTAGCCATGCCATTTTTATCAAAGATTTTCATCCATATTGCCAGGACAAGACAGGACATTAAAGCCGCAAGCAGTTTTAAATGGCTTTTTTTCCTTTACAAATGTAATTTTGTGCAGGGACAGTTCTAAACACGGGAAACACATGCCACTTCACAGGCATACTTTAGACACCCCCCAGGTACGATATTTAAAGGAATATTTCACTTTTTTTTTTCACTTTATGCATCATTAAAATGACTGCTCCAGAAAAAAATTCAGTTTTTAAAACTTCTTTTTGCATTGATACATGTTCCCTGGGGCAGGACCCGGGTCCCCAAACCTTTTTTAGGACAATAACATGCATATTGGCCATTATAATTAGCACTTTAGATTTTGAACGTTCGCGTCCATTGTAACTAATAGGGTTCTAACGTTCGCGCAAACGTTCGGTCCGTTCGCAGGTTCTGGTGCGAACCGAACCCGGGGGTGTTCGGCTCATTCCTACTCTTCTGCCTGCTCCTTTGGTCCTTCTGCTGCCTGTCTGATAACCGAACCGGCTTGCCTGACCTTTCTGAGTTCCTGAGGGAATCGTCCTGCAGTCTGCTGCACCTGTCTGCTGATCCAGCCTGTTCCAGGTTCCAGTCTGTGGTCCAGCTCCAAGTCAGCTGTTCCAGTTCCAGCCTGCTGCACCTGTCCGCTGATCCAGCCTGCTCCAGGTTCCAGTCTGCTGTCCAGCTCCAAGTTAGCTGTTCCAGTTCCAGCCTGCTGCACCTGTCCACTGATCCAGCCTGTTCCAGGTCCAGTCCACTGCTCCAGTTCCAGTCTGCTGTCCTCCTGTGCCCGAGTTCCCTGAATTCTGGACTTACCTCTTGCTGTTGATCCTGCCAGGCGCTCGTGCCACTCCTTACTCCTGCGCCTCCTGTTTACTCTACTAGGGGCCTCGAGTCGGAGGTGCAAGGAAGGCCTTCCCCTGCAGTTCAAGCTCATCTACTAGGTACATGACAGTATTATTGTTTACTGTTGTTGATTGCTTTGCAGGTTAGTCAATCAGCTGAAGCACTGACCTGTGTATGCTGAAAGCAGCAAGGTGCTGCTCTCAGAATACATACTTCATTTCCTGCAGCGCTGCAGGGGGAGATTTCTCCATCTCCAGTTAAAAAAAAAAAGAAAACGTATGTCCAGCATTAGGACTGTAGAGTGGTAAGCAGGCAGTAGCTCCTGTGCTTTGGCATATACTTTTTTTCTGACAGAGATTTCTTTATTCACATTGATCAATGAGAATAGAGGAATCTGTTAGGTCCTTTTTTCATTCAGCTCACAGGCTGACTGAAAAAATGAACATTATATGTTTGCCCAACATGAGTGTGGCAGAAACTCCTATGCCAGGACAGTTCAAACACCCCCCAAATTAACTCTTTTTGGAAAGTAGACACCCCAAGGTATTTGCTGAGAGGCATGGCAAGTCCATTTAAGATTTTAATCATAATCTTTAAAAATGTGATAATTCCCCCTGACTACCCACCTCAAAGTGGAACTTTACTCAGAAAATTAAGTTCTGCTAGATCACTTTAGGCTGACCCCTTTTGCAGGTATAGCTAAGTAAAACATTAATAATAACCGTTTATATTGTTTAAAATCCAGTAATACACTCTGACCCTGCTCTGCACATGCTCAGGTGTTATTTTTCAGCCCTGTAATTAAAAAGGCCAATCTGCTGACAGCCCAGATATTTTCTGTTTCTCATGCAGCTCTGGGCCTCAGCAAAATGGCAGCCTCTGGCAAGAAGAAACAAGAGCAATGCAGGAGGCAATTTACAGCACACACTGATTTTGGTAGCATAATTATTTATGTGGAATGAATGATTCTTGCTAAAGAAAATTATTTTTTATCAAGTTGTTATGAGTAAAGTTCCGCTTTACGGTATACCTAAAGTCAAACCTTTTTTTCGTTTTGGAGAGAATGTAGAATTATTAGAACACCTGTCAGTTTTTATTGCAGTCTGTGCCCCCGTTAAGGAGATTTGCCTTCTCTATTTGTCCTGTTTACCATTATCATTGAAAGTGAAAGTAAAAGAAAATCCCAAATTTTGGGTTGTCCCCAGAAAAGTAATAGAGGTGAAATCTTCTAATAGGGACACTAGTTCTGATGAACTGGGGGTCCACAAGGAATTACCTTAATTTGCAGGGATTTCCTCTGATTTCCTGTTTGGATACGGGGGAGGATGTGAAGGGAAATCTTCACAATGGGACACAGATGGCAAAAAAAAATCTGACAGGGGTTATAACCCTCCCTTACTCTATCCAAAACTTAAAAAAAAAAAAAGTTTTGCCTCTACCTAAAAGTGGAACTTCTGCTCATCTGTCTCCTCCCTCCCTCCAGTGCCACATTTGGCACCTTTCAGGGGGAAGCGGGGAACGGGTACCTGTTTTTGACAGCTGCCCTTCCCCACTTTTAGAAATGGCACCACGGTGCCGTCCGTCGGAAGTTCGGCCCCTCTCCTCAGCCGATGAGCCAATTAGAAAGCGTAGCGTGCATGTGCAGTGGGAAACCAGGAATGGCAGCGGCAGCACCCGACAGCCGATCAGAAAATCGGCTGGGGTGCCTACATCGCGGGAACCCTGGACAGGTAAGTGTCCATATATTAAAAGTCAGCAGCTACAGTATTGTTAATTTTTTCGTAGGGAGGCGGAACAACTCTTTAGGTCAAGTTCACACACTGTGCGGAGTGGCTGCAAGAAGGGGTTCTGTGTGTTCACCGCATCAGGTCTGAATTTTTGCCTAAATTCAGACATGAAACTGAGCCAAAGACACACAGGACCATTCTGCTGTGTTCTCTGTGGCCACCCCGGAGATGTGTGAACACGCTCTCCTGTCATGCAAATTAAATTTGCATAAGTGTGAACCCAGCCTTAAAGGGTTTTTTAAAGGTTCAGGGTTTTAAAAAATAAATAAAAAATGTCAGTGCAGTTGGTTTTGCACAGAGTGGCCCGATCCTCCTCTTCTGCGGTCCCTCAGCGGCGCTCCTGGCTCCTCGAGTGCCCTGTTGGAGAAGTGCTCTCCTACGTGGACACCCGGGCTCTCGTGTCCTGGTTCTGCGTCTATTCACACAGAAAGCAGGACTCGGACCCAGCCCCGCGTCATTGGATTTGATAGAATGCATTGAGGTGAAAAAACCTTGAAGGTTTACAAGCCCTTTAACTTACAACAGCGATCAGACAAAGCGATACACAAAAATTCTACTCCATGTTGTGTTTGAAGGGCAGAACCGCCAACTGCGATTCATTCCAGGGAATGGGCAGCACTGAAACTGAGGATAATGCACACAATGGTGGTGCAGGCTTTTCTGACTGTGAGGGGCCGATGTACCCCCACCTCACTCACCATGTAATGCACACAGTTGTGAGGCTTTTCAGTGTTAAGAGACAGTGAGGAGATGATATATCACCTCCCAGCTCCTTGTCACCCACCCCCTGAAAAAAGATCCACTGCATATTGCTGTTCAGAGGGACGCAAGGGTAGTTTCAAATGTGAGTGAACCCTAAAAAATGTGAAGAAAACACTATTTAACTACTAGAACCCAGTCTATAGAATAGTCATCCAGTTAGCACCTAAATAAGAAAGCCACAGACTACTTTCTGCTAGGGTCACAGGTTGGGCACCACCAGCTTTCTGGCTTCTTCTCATACACACAACCCACACCACATACCACCCAACCTCCTCCCCATCCACTAACTGCGCACTTCCACTTCTGTCAACACCGGCTTCTACCCTCCTAACCAATCACAAACAACATCCCCAACCAGGAAGTCAGCCAGCAACCAATCCGCCCTCACATTTCTTTCTCCTTTCACTTTCCAATAGGAACGAGATGTATGCAGCTGGCGCTGGGAACTTCTAGCCAATGACGAATCTCCTTTCATTTCTGAGCAGCCCAGCAGTTGTGCAGTGTGTGCGGAGTGTATGGAGTGAGTGCGCTGTGCATGTGTGTGTGTATATCGGAGTGTAATCATCGGCTGTGTATAGACAAGCGGGGGGGAAGAGCAGGGTGCCTGCCGGGCACAGCCAGCCCATGGCTTTCTGGAAGAGACCCGATTCCCTGCAGTATTCCAGTAAGGAGAGGTGAGTGACTTCCTGCTGGTGATCATCACATCCCTGGAGTTATGGGGGAGATCTGAGGGATACAATGTATTCTGTTCTTCTATATGCTGAATGAATTGTCACACATCAGGAGCCCTGAGGATGATGATGATGTGCATCATCCTGACCTCTGTCATCTCCTGGATGGGAGTTGCTCATGTTAAAATTGATCTGGACAGAGATGTCACTTTTATTTGAATATCTGATGGTGACATTAGTCATGCCCTTTAACACCTGTGTTTTTCTATGTGCATTTTGTTACGTTCTCTTGCGTTTTCCATTTTTTCTTCTTCATCTCCGTTAAGGTCATATGTCTTTTTGGTGCATTTTGCTGCGTTTCAGAAAAAAAATGCAACATGTCCTACTTTTGGGTAAATAAAACAGTCCCGCTGCTCACAGGTGAGCCGGTGTTCTATCAGATCAGCGAACGGAAGTGACGTTGCGTCAGCTGCGCATGCGCTCCACGAATTCGCTAGTCTGACAGAACAGCAGCACCGGACATCTTACTACACACAGCTATGGCTTGAATTTCTGAGTAATTTTAGCAATAAAGTGAGCATATATAAATACATAAGGATGAGCTCAGGCGTGTTCGTAAACCGCACGTGCAGAGCCCGCCAGGAAGTCAGCCCGCACAGCGCAGAGACGTTTTCCAGTCTCTGCAGCTGCGCATTGGGACAATGTCTCACTGCTTGTGATAAGTGCTCCGCAGTGCTGACTTCCTTTATAGATAAATATAGTATATTGACATCTGTGATGTTGTTTCGATGTTACATTTTGAAAGCCTAAAGGTTTAGCGCAGAGTAGTGTGGGGTGGACCAACATGGCCTCCGCCACATTCCTACTACTGGCATCCAGCTTCTTTCATAATAGAAAATCAAAGCCACATCACAGATGTCAATATACTATATTTCTTTATATACACTCACTTTATTGCTAAAATTAGACCTCTTTCACACTGAGGCAGTTTTCAGGCGTTTTAGCGCTAGAAATATCGCTTGTAAAGCACCTGAAAACTGCCTCCCATTTATTGCAGTGTGTGCTTTCACACTGCGGCAGTGCGCTTGCGGGATGTTAGAAAAAGTCCTGCAAGCAGCATCTTTGGGTCGGTTTGGGAGCGCTGTGTTTAGCGCTCCCAAAACGCCTCTGCCCATTGCAACGAATGGGCAGCGCTTCTGAAGCAGCGCAACACGGGAGTTTTTAACCCCTTTTTTGGGGTTAAAAGTGCCCCCCCCCCCCGCTAGTGCCCGAAAAGCGGCACAAAAGTGCTGCTTAAACAGCTTTAAAGTGCCGCTAAAACGAGTGGCGCTTTACCACGAATGCAGGGTGGCCCCAGTGTGAAAGAGGTCTTACGCTGAAATCTAAGAAGTAGCTGGGTGTAGTAAGATGTCCGCTGCCGCCTTTTGACTGTGTTCTTTCAGCTTAGCAAACCTGGTAGCAGTGGAACCATGTGCAGCTGACGGAACGTCACTTCCGTTCGATGATCTGATAGAACATCGGCAAGGCTGTAGTCCAAGTCACGCCCTGTCACTGCTGCAGAGATCAAGGTAAACGAAGAAATTGTGTAGCTGCACTCCCACAAACAATGCAATTTTTCTTGATTTTTTTTTTAAATAAACCAAGCATACCAAGATGAGCATGCAGGCAGGGGAGGACCAGGTAGGCGCGTTTCAAGCGATTAACGTGCTTTAGCAAAACCACGTGCATAAGCGCATTTATTGTGCGAAACGCGTCTACCTGTTCCTCCCATTGCCTGCATGCTCATCTTGTTATGATTTTCTTGATTTTTTTTTTTTTTTTTTTTTTAAATCAAATTGCATTGTTTGTGAGAGTGCAGATTTCTTTGTTTACCTTGTCCTGCTTCTGTTAACTGCACTGGAGCGCCCTTCCCTGGTGTGAACTAGGGCCTTTGGAATTTTGTTAACCACTGTCCATGTAATAGGCAATAAATAATATATTAATAATGTAATATTAAAATAAACAGAACCACATAATGTATTTAGTGTTAGATCAATATATTAGCTTTAGAAGTGTTTCTAAAGGCATTCTATGTACAGGGGGTCCCCGACTTACAAACATCCGACTTACAAACGACTCCTACTTACAAACGGAGGGAGACAACAGGAAGTGAGAGGAAATCCACCCCTAGAAAGGAAAATTCACTCCTGTAAGAGTTATTATGGGTAAAAGGTGTCTCCACTGATGCTTTATCACCAGTCCATGCTTCCCTAACAACCCAAAATTTTCAAAATCCAATTGTCATTTGGACAGAAGGTGAGGTGAAATCTTCTGAACAGGGGCACAGACAGCAAAACAAATGTTGCAGGGGTGATAACCCTTCTCTGTTATCTAAAAAACTCAAAAATAGATTTTTTGGCTGGAGCTACACTTACAAAATGTACCTGTTCCGACTTACAAACAGATTCAACTTAAGAACAACCCTACAGTCCCTATCTTGTTTGTAACCCGGGGACCCCCTGTATTAAGATAAAAAAATAAAAAATAAAAACTTCTGTGTGCAGCAGCCCCCTTAATACTTAGCTTAGCCCCCTCTCGATCCAGTGATATTGCAGGAGACATTGGCTGAGACAGCAGCGGGTGCCATTAGCTCCGTCAGTGAGCCAATAAGAGAGAGGGGTTGGGCCGAGCTGCGGCTCTGTGTCTGAATGGACATTGCAAGCTGCTTGCTGTGGCGGCAGGAGGGAGGGGCCCGGAGCGACAGCAGGGGACCTGAAAATAGGAGAATCAGGGCTGCTCTGTGCAAAACCACTGCGCAGAGCAAGTAAGTAGAACACAGCTTTATTTTTTTGTTTAAAAACAACAAAGACTTTAACGACTTGCCGACCAGCTGCCGTCATTATACTGCGGCAGGTCGGCACGATCCCGTGAACCGGCGTAGCTATACGTCGGCTCGCGGGATCAGGAAAGCAGGCGCACACGCACCCGCTGCACAGCAGGGGTGCCGATGCTCGTAGCCGACGGTCACGATGACTGCCGGCCACGAGCGAGCATGAGGGACAGAACACAGAAGTGTGTGTGTGTGTGTAAATCCGTATTTGATGTGTCCGCCATAATGTCGCAGTCATGATAAAAATCGCAGATCTTCACCATTACTAGTAAAAAAAAATAATAATAATAAAAGATGCTATCCCCTATTTTGTAGACGCTATAACTTTTGCGCAAACCAATCAATATACACTTATTGCGATTTTATTTTTTTTATTTTTTTTGTTTAATTACCAAAAATATGTAGAAGAATACATATCGGCCTAAACTGAGAACATTTTTTATTATAGCAAAAAAGTACAAAATATTGTGTTTTTTTTTTTTTTTTCAAAATTGTTTTGTTTATAGCGCAAAAAATAAAAACCGCAGAAAACAGCGATAGTAAATTAGAATCACTTGCAGAATTGAATGATAGTGAATCGTGGGGAAATTTATTTTATTATTATTTGTTATAATTATTTATTATATTATAATTTATGATTTTGTGTTTTTAAACTTTATGAATGAATGATTTGTATAGCTCTGCAAATGCGAACTGAATCGCCTCAAGGCGCTTGTCTGCTCTTGTTGTCCTGCTATATTAGAAGAGGTGGGTCTTGAGTTTTTTCCTGAAGGCCTGATGGTTTTCTTCCAAGCGGATGTTGTTTGGTAGAGCGTTCCATAGCCGAGGTCCCTGTACTGCGAATCTTCGTTCTCCCTTCGATTTGTAGCGCGCTTTGGGGTTTATCATACCTGGGATGTCTACTAGACTCTTGTTTGGACAGATTTAAGTGTTATTACTAAGAATTACAGGCCTACAATATAAAACGCCAAATTTCTATGCAAAACAATTGTACCGCTTTGAGATTCAAAAATCGGACATAATCATACCGCCAGGGAGGCTGCACATGCTTGCTTGTATTATGTATACAAATATAATACAGTCAACATCTAAAAATGCTACTGTAATTAAAAGTACAGAAAGAGTAGTCGATGCTTGGAGCAGACTTCCAGAAGAGGTAGAGAGTCTGTCAACTATAACCAAATATAGATCTTTACTATAGTTTGTATGCATGCCTTCCAAACAGAAAAATACATGAACTACAGCTGGCTAAATACATTTACGAGAAATTTGTTGGTCCCGATAATATTCGACTGCTTTTTTTTTTTTTTTTTCGTGGTTCTGGTCGAGCAAATTAGATTCGGCTTTAGAGTTTATATGAACTCTAACTACACATATTTGCTCCCTTTTTAGGTCTGTTAAATATAGAGTTGAAAGCATTTTATCTGAAAGAGTTGATAGCACCACTGTTATGGTGAAGAGGGGGAGGTGTTTTGTATATCTGACTGCCTTAGGGGATCATGTAGGACGCAGTGTTAAGTAGCCATAACACATTTCTAAGGCTGCTTTCACACTGGGGCGGTTTGCAGGCGCTATTGCGCTAAAAATAGCGCCTGCAAACCGACCCGAAACAGCTGTTGCTGTGTCTCCAGTGTGAAAGCCCTGAGGGCTTTCACACTGGAGCGGTGCGCTAGCAGGACGGTAAAAAAAAGTCCTGCTAGCTGCATCTTTGGAGCGGTGAAGGAGCGGTGTGTTCACCGCTCCTACCCATTGAAATCAATGGGAGACCGCGGGGATACCGCCCGCAAAGCGCCGCTGCAGAGGCGCTTTGCGGAGGTTTTTAACCCTTTTTCGGCCGCTAGCGGGGGGTTAAAACCACCCCGCTAGCGGCCGCATACCGCGGGTAAAACGATGGTAAAGCAGCGCTAAATATAGCGCTGCTTTACCGTCGCCGCCCCGCACCGCCCCCCAGTGTGAAAGCAGCCTTAGGGTGACAAATCTACTCAGTACAGTTGTCACCCTAGAGAGGTGTGTTAATGGCAGGATTATTTGGCTAAAATTAAAGAAAAAAATTAATAAATGAAAAAGGCTTGTTCACATGAGCGGCAGCCCTTGCCGCCTCTCCTAAAAGCAATCCACAGTGGATCACTTTTCAGAGGTATTTGAAAGGCAATGAGGAGATGATATATCATCTAAATGCCCAGTTTAACCTTGTAAATGCCACACCATGGTTTGGGTGCAGCTTCATACCTGCATGTATTGCATTCGGTGGCAACGCCCACCAAATGCAATATGGTGTTTAATTTTAAAAGCTCAGCATAGCTGCCAGGACAGGTGTGTGTGTGTGTGTGTGTGTGTGTGTGTGTGTGTGTGTGTGTGTGTGTGTGTGTGTGTGTGTGTGTGTGTGTGTGTGTGTGTGTGTGTGTGTGTGTGTGTGTGTTTAGTTGGGCTTCCAGGAGGGGTAAAGCTGCTGCTCAACTGCCTGGTTTTACATCTCCTGGCTGCATGTGTGAATGAACCCTTATGTGGCCACCACAGGTAAGGTGTTTCCAGCCTGGGGAAACAAAATTTAAAGTAATCAGCTACAAATACTGTAGCTGCTGACTTTTTTAATATATGGACACTTACCTGTCCAAGGAGCCCGCAATGTCGGCCTCCCCCTAGCCGATCCTCGTATCGGCTGTAGGGTGCTGCCGCTGCTCCTAACTCCACTATGGGAAACCATCAGGGAAGCCTTTCGGCTTCAGACGGTTCCCTACTGTGCATGCGCAGAGCATGATACGCTTTCTAATTGACCCGGTGGCGAAGGAAGGAGGAGGGGGGATTTTTTTTTTTCATTATTCAATCTCTTGGGACAAAAAAAAAAATATTTAATGGGCTCAACATTGCTCTCATCAAATAGCTTGGGGTGTCTACTTTCCAAAATGGGGTCATTTGGGGGGGGGTTTGAACTGTCCTGGCATTTTATGCACAACATTTAGAAGCCTATGTCACACGTCACCCACTCTTCTAACCACTTGTAGACAAAGCCCTTTCTGACACTTTTTGTTTACATGAAAACATATTTTTTTTTTGCAAGAAAATTACGTTGAACCCCCAAACACTATATATAATGTTAAAGCAAAGGCCCTACAGATTAAAATGGTGGGTGTTGCATTTTTTTTTTCCACACAGTATTTGCGCAGCGATTTTTCAAACGCATTTTTTGTGGAAAAAATACACTTTTTTTTTTATTTTAATGCACTAAAACACACTATATTGCTCAAATTTTTGATGAAATAAAAAATATGATCTTAGGCCGAGTACATGGATACCAAACACGACATGCTTTAAAATTGCGCACAAACACGCAGTGGCGACAAACTACATACATTTTTAAAAGCCTTTAAAAGCCTTTACATGATACCACATTAGATTCACAGAGGAGGTCTACTGCTAAAATTACTGCCCTCGATCTGACCTTCGCGGTGATACCTCACATGCATGGTGCAATTGCTGTTTACATATGACGCCAGACCAACGCTTGTGTACGCCTTTGCGCAAGAGAAGGGGGGGCAGGGGTGCTTTTTTTTTGTTTTTGTTTTTTTTTTTATTTATTTAGCTATTTTATTTTATTTTTAAACTGTTCCTTCCATTTTTTTTCTTTGTTATGATTTTTATTGTTATCTCAGGGAATGTAAATATCCCCTATGATAGCAATAGGCAGTGACAGGTACTCTTTTTTTTTGAAAAAAATTGGGGTCTATTAGACCCTAGATCTTTCCTCTGCCCTCAAAGCATCTGACCACACCAAGATTGGTGTGATAAAATGCTTTCCCAATTTCCCAATGGCGCGGGACATTCCCTCCCACTGCTTGTAAAAGCAGTCTAGAGGCTAATTACCCGCTAGAATTGCTTTTACATGAAAGCCGATCACTGGCTGAAAAGAATGATACCAAGATGATACCTAAACCTGCAGGCATCATTCTGGTATAACCATTCAAAGTCCAGCAACATACTGGACATATATTGTAATCTTTTTTTTTTTTCATGCAGCCTCTTGGCTGAACGAAAAAAAGAGATTGATTGGTGGGTATGCCCACCATTAGAATACCTCCCTTCATCCACCCACTTCTAATGATGGGCATACATGCACCATTTATATATGCCGATGCATGGGGGCATCCTCCCGCAAAAGTTATGCCGTGTACACACGGTCGGAATTTCGACCGTATGTACGTGGCATTAGGAGCCAATCGCTCCTCCCCCCCCCTGCTGCCCCCATGCTTCGGCATATATGCTCTTTTTTTTAACTGTGGTGGTGAAATCACCTCCTACAGTGTTGGAGTCGCGTCTTTATGTATCGTGGGAGCAAACGCTGTTGCTGTCAAGATAAATAAATCCGCGTTGCAACTGAATGGCGCACCTGAAAACAAAAAAATGCTTAACACTAAAACACAGTAAACAAAATTACATACCTGAAAAGCAAGCATGATAAAACATGATAAAACATAATAAAACATTGCAGAATAGAATGGAGTAAAAAAAGAGCAACAATAGAGAGAGAATAGAGTGAGAGAGAGAACAATAAAACGACAACTATTTTATTTTTTTTTATTTTTTTTTGAGATTCACAGGTAAAAAAGCTGAAGCGACTGAATCAAAACGCTACCACAAAAAAAACTGTTAGCGATCGCAGGGATCAGGCCTGACTCTGCGAACGCTGCAGTTATGTGTGCTTAGTGTTTTGTAAGTGACAGTGATCGATCGATACTGCACTTGGGTGGGCTGGGCTGGGCGGAGGGGGAAAACGCAGGTGCTAGCAGGTATCTGGGCTGATCCCGCTAACAATGCGGTTTTTTTTGGAACCCTAAACTGCTGGGACGCTAGTATAGATCTGATCAGATCAGATATTGATCTGTTCAGATACTGTGCCACTAAGGGAGGTGTATGCTTTGTGCGTGGGTGTTTGCGGTACTGGCACTAACCTGGGGCGACGCAGACCTTATTTGACCCTAAAACCTAATTGATATCACCCGCCGGGCGATCAGGGGGTTAAACCGTTATTGGGTAATAAATGGCGGGTGCCCTGACAGTATAAAAAACAAGCTAACTAACCAGCGTCACCCGTAACAGTAATACAAAAAAAAACTGGTTACCTAGCGACACTAATGCAGCGATCAGAAAAACGATCGCTTAGTGACACTGGCAAAAGGGGGTGAAAGGGTTAACTAGGGGCAATCAGGGGGTTAAACCTTTATTAGGTAATATATGGGGGTACCTGACGCTATATAAAAACCTGACGGGGAACCTAAATAACGAAATAACTAACTGGCTAACCAGCGTCACCAGTGACAGTTATACAGTGATCACTGGTGAAAGGGTTAACTCTAGGGGCAATCAGGGGGTTAAAACCTTTATTTAGGTTGTAATATGGGGGTACCTGACCTATAAACCTATTTATGAACCTATATAAACATGGCGGTTACCTAAAAAAAAAAATGGTTACCTAGCGACACTAATGCAGCGATCAGAAAAACGATCGCTTAGTGACACTGGCAATAGGGGGTGAAAGGGTTAACTAGGGGCAATCAGGGGGTTAAAACCTTTATTAGGTAATATATGGGGGTACCTGACGCTATATAAAAACCTGACGGGGAACCTAAATAACGAAATAACTAACTGGCTAACCAGCGTCACCAGTGACAGTTATACAGTGATCACTGGTGAAAGGGTTAACTCTAGGGGCAATCAAGGGGTTAAAACCTTTATTTAGGTTGTAATATGGGGGTACCTGACCTATAAACCTATTTATGAACCTATATAAACATGGCGGTTACCTAAAAAAAAAAAATGGTTACCTAGCGACACTAATGCAGCGATCAGAAAAACGATCGCTTAGTGACACTGGCAAAAGGGGGTGAAAGGGTTAACTAGGGGCAATCAGGGGGTTAAAACCTTTATTAGGTAATATATGGGGGTACCTGACGCTATATAAAAACCTGACGGGGAACCTAAATAACGAAATAACTAACTGGCTAACCAGCGTCACCAGTGACAGTTATACAGTGATCACTGGTGAAAGGGTTAACTCTAGGGGCAATCAAGGGGTTAAAACCTTTATTTAGGTTGTAATATGGGGGTACCTGACCTATAAAACTATTTATGAACCTATATAAACATGGCGGTTACCTAAAAAAAAAAAATGGTTACCTAGCGACAGCAGTGACACTAATACAGCGATCAGAAAAACGATCGCTTAGTGACACTGGCAAAAGGGGGTGAAAGGGTTACCTGGGGGGCAATCAAGGGGTTAAACCTTTATTAGGGGGGTAGGGGGCTACCTTGGACCTAAAACTAACTGCCCTGACAGTTATTACAGTCACACTGACACTAAATGCAGTGATCAGTAAAAAAATGATCACTGCAATTAGTGACACTGTGACTGGGGGGGGAGGGGGTGATCTGGGGGGTGATCAGGGGGTGACAGGGGGGTGGAATATGTGCCTAACTGTACTGGTGTCAGTGTACTGTTGTGCACTAACCTTTACATGTTCGCCGCTCGGCGTCTCCGGTCACATAGACCGGCGCACCGAGCGTGACATCACTTCCGCCTTCCTGTCTATACAATAGACAGGAAGGGGAAGCTTTTCATTGGCCAGGAGCGATCGCGAGGGGGTGGCCAGAAACCACTGTTCGCTCCTGACACGATCCCGACCGTCCCCGCCGGCGGAGGGGGGTCCGATCGGACCCCCCAACCGCCTGAAGAATGGCACGTACAGGTACGTGATTCTGCCTGTACGTGCCATTCTGCCGACGTATATCTACATGGGGCGGTCGGGAAGTGGCTAAAGAGGAAGAAGTAAAACTTCTTGAATCAGCTCCTTTGGTGTTTAGTAAAATATAAGCGCTCATGTGTTTAGTAAAATATGTAACTCTTCCCTTAGAAGACACAGTATCTTTTAAAGATCCGTTGGAAAGGAGAATTGATTCAGATTTGAAGAGGATTTATCTGACTTCTGGGATGGCATGCAAACCAATACTGGCGTTAGCAGCGGTATCAAAGGCTATTGAATCCTGGGCTGATAATATTGAAGAGTTCTTACGAGGAATCTCTATGGAAACAGCTAAAGATTCTCCTATCCAGGAGATTAGAATGGCTTCCGCCTTTCTTGGGGAGGCATCTATTGATGTCATCCGCCTGTTGCGGCAGTTTTGGTACGCCGTGCTTTATGGCTCCCCCTTTGAGGGGTCATCTTTATTTGGTAATAAACTTGATAGTGCCATATCCCGGGCCACGGGTGGGAAATCTAGTTTCCTCCCTCAAGACAGACGTCTTCAGAACCAGAAACGTCCATTTCCAAGAAGGCAGAATTATGACCGCTCTAGGGAAGCGCGCAGCTATAGTTTTCTAGATCATGGAAGTCCAGACAGTCTTCCTTCAAAAAGACCTCAAAAGGTGGTTCCTCTGGCAACCAGGATTCCGGTAAATCTTTTTGAAATTAGGCCCGCTCAAACATGTCAGGTGGGGGCTTGCCTTCTCCACTTCCAGCATGTTTGGGTGGCCTCAATTTGAGATTATTGGACCGTCAAGATGGTGTCCTCCGGTCACAAATGGGTTTTTATCAACACCCCAAGACTGAGGTTTGTCACCACAACTCTTCCAGGCTCAAAGGAGAAAAAACAGGTCTTATTGACCTACGTGAACTGTTTACTGGATCAAGGCACAGCCATACTCGTTCCAGAAGACGAACGTGGTGAAGGCATGTATTCTCCTCTGTTCATGATACAGAAGAAAAACTGCACATGGAGGCTGGTGATAGATTTGACCCATCTCAATTCCTTTATTCGCAAGGAAAAATTCAAAATGGAATCCCAGCTTACGATTCAGCAGTCAGTGCATCTGGGAGACTGGTTGATATCAATCGATTTGATGGATGCATACTTCCACATGCCAGTGGCAAAGGACTTTCAGCAGTTCCTCCACTTTGCAGTAGGAGAACAACACCTACAGTTTACATGTCTCCCCTTCGGGTTAACAACGTCACCTCGGGTCTTCTCCAAAGTCCTTTTAGCAGTAGTAGCTCTTCTCCGAGTCAAAGGTGTTCATCTACACCACTATCTGGACGATTTCCTCCTGCTATCCCAGAACAGAGATCAGATCTTGGAGCACAAGAGTTTAGTCATCTCCACCCTGCAAGAATTTGTGTGGCTCCTGAATCTAGAGAAGAGCCATCTAGATCCAACACAATCCCTTGTGTTTCTAGGGGCTCTGTTCAATACAATAGAAGGCACTATCTCCCTTCCAGAAGAGAAGATCGGAGTGATCCGAGACAGGATTCACACAGCTCTTGCGTCATTTCCCCTTTCGGCTCTCCAATGCCTGAAAGTGATTGGCACAATGACAGCCACCATTCCTATGGTGAAGTTGGCCCAATGGCACACTCGTCCCTTCCAGAAGGGGTTTCTACAACAGTGGGATTCAACCAGCCAGACCCAGCGCATACTCCTCACTCCAGCCATGAGGACATCTCTCCTCTGGTGGCTTCAAGGGAAGAATTTGCGCAACCACCATTCAATCATTCCCATTTCTTGGGTCACGGTAACATCAGACGCCAGCAACCAAGGATGGGGCACTCATTGCCTTTCAGATGTGGCTCAGGGCAGGTGGACATTCCCATCGCAGAGGGTTGTCTCCAACATTCTGGAGTTAAGGGCAGCCTTCCAGGCGCTCCTATCATTTCACCATCTAGTGGCAGATTCTTCCGTAATGCTAAGGTTGTAAAATACAACCGCGGTGGCTTATATAAGGAAGCAAGGTGGAACTCGCAGCTGGTCCCTATTACAGGAAGTGGAGCCAATAATGAACTGGGCTCAGAAGAATGTGTCCAACATCTCCGCAGTTTACATTCCTGGAATTCAGAATGTTCAGGCGGACTTCCTATCGCGTGTCAAAATGGACAACAACGAGTTCTAGCTCAGAGCAAAATGTAGTAATGCATTAAAGTGTTTGTTCACCAATGCAAGAAGTCTGCCAAGCAAAATAGGTGAGTTGGAAGCTCTGGTGCATGAAGAGAGCTATGATGTAATTGGTATTGCTGAAACTTGGCTTCAATCTTCACATGACTGGGCTATTAATATTCCTGGCTATGCACTCTTTCGGAGAGACAGAGTAAATAGGAAAGGTGGAGGGGTCTGTCTCTATGTGAGAAGTGATCTCAAAGCAAGCGTGAAAGAGGACCTGGTTGATGAAGAGTGTGATGAGTATGAAGCATTATGGGTGGAACTGCATATAGATGTGCGTAGTTCTAAGTTAATCATTGGGGTTTGTTATAGACCACCCAATGTTCACGAGGAGGTGGAGACTCAGCTCCTTGCACAGATGGAAAGGGCTGTAAGGGCTGGGACGGTGATAATAATGGGGGATTTTAACTACCCAGAAATTGACTGGAGTAATGGCACTGCTGGGACAGTAGGGCAAAAATTTATAAACCTATTACAGGACAATTTTATGGTCCAGTTTATTGAGGCCCCAACTAGGAATGATGCTCTGCTGGATCTGGTAATCTCAAACCATGCAGAGCTTATTACTAATGTTCAGATAAAGGAACACCTGGGTAACAGTGATCATAACATGATTTCATTTGATGTTAGCTGTAAGCAAGAAATACATACAGGAAAGATAAAAACGCTCAACTTCAAGAGAGCAAATTTTCCAAGGATGAGGGCTGCTCTCCAGGACTTGGACTGGGAGGGAATATTGGCATCAATGAGCACAGAACAGAAATGGGAATTCTTCAAAAAGACTGTCTGGGACCTCACTGCAAAGTATATTCCCATGGGCAATAAGTTTAAAAGGCTTAAAATAAAACCTATGTGGCTCACGGTCAAAGTTAAAAAAGCTATGAACAATAAGAAAAGAGCTTTTAAAAAATATAAAAGTGAAGGAACACTAGTGTTGTTTAAATGTTACAAAGAATTTAACAGAATATGTAAAAAGGAAATCAAGGATGCAAAAATTCAAAACGAACGACAGATTGCAAAAGATAGTAAGACAAACCCAAAAAAATTCTTCAAATATATTAATAGTAAAAATAGTAAAAAGGTCAGGTCTGAGCATGTAGGCCCTTTACAAAACAATCTAGAGTGGGTGACAGGGGACAAAGAGAAGGCTAATTTATTAAATACTCAGCTCTGTGTATACAAAGGAGCATGGGGGAGCTCATGTCCATAATGGGGGTGGTATTTACACAGCCCTGAATGATCCACAATGGCTCAAAAGTGATATGGTCCAGAAATATTTAGACAGAATAAAGGTGGATAAAGCACCTGGACCAGATGGCATCCACCCACGGATCTTAAAAGAATTGAGCTCTGCAATTTCAAAGCCATATCGGGGAACTGGAGAAAGTGCAGAGAAGGGCAACCAAACTGATAAGAGGCATGGAGGAGCTCAGCTATGAGGAAAGATTAGAGGAACTGAATTTATTCACTCTTGAGAAGAGGAGAATAAGGGGGGATATGATCAACATGTACAAATATATAAGGGGTCCATATAGTGAACTTGGTGTTGAGTTATTCACTTTGCGGTCAACACAGAGGACAAGGGGGCACTCCTTACGTCTAGAGGAAAAGAGATTTCATCTCCAAATACGGAAAGGTTTTTCACAGTAAGAGCTGTGAAAATATGGAATAGACTCCCTCCAGAGGTGGTTCTGGCTAACTCAGTAGATTGCTTTAAGAAAGGCCTGGATACTTTCCTAAATGTACATAATATAACTGGGTACTGACATTTATAGGTAAAGTTGATCCAGGGAAAATCCGATTGCCTCTAAGGGGATCAGGAAGGGATTTTTTTTCCCCTGCTGTAGCAGATTGGAGCATGCTCTTTTGGGGGTTTGTTTTGCCTTCCTCTGGATCAACTGTGGGTATAGAATAGGGTTTATTGGATTGTACAATATATTTTATTTTTATTTATTATTTCTTTTTTTTATGGTTGAACTGGATGGACTTGTGTCTTTTTTCGGCCTAGCTAACTATGTAACTATGTAACTATGAGTGGTCCCTCCACAGAGAATTATTCGATTGGCTTCTGTCCCTGGGAGTGTCTCCAGAGGTAGATCTGTTTGCTTCTCCTTGCAATCATAAGATGCCCAGATATTACTTGAGGTTTAGGCACCCTCAGGCATACGGGACAGATGCTCTCATGGATTGTTGGAAGTTTCGGAGGGCCTACGCCTTCCCTCCAGTTCCTGTGATCCTGCAATTCCTTCGGAGGCTCAGATCAGAGAAGTCGGAGATCATTGCGGTGATTCCATTCTGGCCCAACATGCCTTGGTTCCCTCTGTTTTTGCTCCTTAGCTACCAAGATCCAGTTCCCCTGCCTCTCAAGCCAGATCTACTATCCCAAGGCACAATGTTACACCTGTGCCCATCCTGTCTACACCTCAGGGTGTGGTTCTTGAGAGGGGAAGGTTAGAAGCCCTTGGTTGTCCGGAAGAAGCTATTCCAACCCTTCTTAGTGCCAGACGGAAGAGCACAAATAGAGTATATGAGCGCATATGGTCCAGATTTACAGTCCACATGTCTTCCAGGTCAAATTCTTGTAACTCTCCAGCAGTCCAAGATATATTTAGTTTTCTCCAATCAGGACTTGATCTATCTCTGGCAGTCAGCTCATTAAGAGTACAAGTATCAGCCATTTCGGCCTTCACGGGAGTTTTGTGGGCAAATCATGCTCTAATACGACAATTCTTTAAGGGAGCCATCAGGCTTAGGCCTCAAAGAAGACCTAGGTTCCCCAAATGGGACCTTCCTTTAGTGCTGGCTTTCTTTCTAATCTCGGAAGAGATCCTGATGAACCTTTGTCCTTAAGAGACCTCACTCTCAAGACCACTTTCTTGGTGGCTATACCTTCAGCCAAAAGAGTGTCAGAGATTAGGAGTCTAGGTTCGGAGGAACCTTTTCTATTTAATGAAAATCAGGAAATCGTACTACCTATGTTTAAAACAACAGACAATCAAGAGGTTCATCCATTGGATGTAGGTCACACATTGAAGCAATATATGGAAGCGGCGGCTCCTTTCAGACAAACAGAATTTATTTTTGTTCTTCTCCATGGTAAAAACAAGGGGATGCGAGCTTCAATTAGATCAATATCATCTTGGATCGTTCAAACCATTCAAAGGGCATACAAAGCAAAGGGCTTGGCTCCTTCTGAGGCAGTGGCGGCTCATTCGACCCGGAGTAGGTCTTCAATTAATACATTTTTTTCCCATTATTGTGTTGAACCAGCTGCCCTGTCTTCCATTAATTTTGGTTTACAAGTATTGTCGGTTGACAATGTGAAATAAATTTGGGTTCTCTTTGCTCAACATTTTGCCCACCCGGGTGTGTTTGGCGAGTTATTTCCCACATGTGTGCTGCCACGGAGCCTGTCAGGAAAATGGAAAATTTATATCAAATACTTACCGTAATTTTCCTTTCCTGATAGGCTCCATGGCAGCAGGAGTTCCCTCCCAAATGTCTGGAGCAGGCTAGTTACGGAACAGGGATAGCAGCCTGGAGCAAAGATTTATGGGAGAGGGGTCCTATTGAGTAGTTATGGAGGCGGGGCTAACCCACACGTATGCTGCCATTGTGCCTATCAGGAAAGGAAAATTATGGTAAGTATTTGATATAAATTTTCCATTTTCTTGGTTCAAGAAAGGAGTCTGGGACTTTAAACGTAACTACCAAAATACCTTTTAACCACCTTATAACCTTTGAAAACTCAACTTTTTACTGTGCCTAAAAAAAATATCTCTAAGGCCCCTTTCACACTGGGGCGGGGAGCCGCGGTGACGGTAAAGCAGCGCTATATTTAGCGCTGCTTTACCGTCGTTTTAACCGCGGTATTCGGCCGCTCGCGGTGCGGTTTTACCCCCGCGAGCGGCCGAAAAAGGGTTAAACACCCCCGCAGAGCGCCGCCGTAGCGGCGCTTTGCGGAGGTATTGCTGCGGTTTTACCGCGGTTTCCCATTCAAATCAATGGGAAGGAGCGGTATAGGAGCGGTGAATACACCGCTCCGATACCGCTCCAAAGATGCTGCTAGCAGGACTTTTTTTTGCCGTCCTGCTAGCGCACCGCTTCAGTGTGAAAGCCCGCCGGCTTTCACACTGGAGTTAAAGGGGCCGGATTTTTTCATGCAGTGAACAGGCGCTATTTTTTGCGCTGTACCGCATGAAAAACGCCCCGGTGTGAAAGGGGCCTAAAGGTGATAAAAAATTAGGCAAGAGTCATTGATCCGCAAGATGTTGTCACATAACTAGTCTGGAGGCCAAAGTAAAGAGAGGGCTCCCCTTGCGGCTGAGTGCACAACACCCCTGAAGATGGTGATGGGGGATACTTACCCCAAAGAAGCATGGGTTGCCAGCTTTACTGAGGACCTGTGGATCTGTAGTGGCGAGACCTCTTCACATTAGAACCAGGTGGTGAAGGCAGATGATTCTGGAAAGCACACTGGAACATGCAGGAAGATCACAGCAAGCAGTTCACAGTAGGCAGGGTTCGAAAAGGAGATATGGTCAGGAGCAAGAGCCGAGGTCAAAACACAGTAGTCAAGCAGAGAGGTGAACAAGAACGTAGTCAGGGGCAGGCCAAAGTCATACACAAAGCAGGTTAGTGGAGTAAGCAGAGGTCAGAGCCAGGAGAGAAGTAAGGGATAAGTCCAAAAGCAAGCCTGGTCAGTAACAGGAAATCTAGAAGTACTGGGAACACCGTAACACAGGTAACAGGGAGCTGAAGACCAATCAGCAAAGTCTGAGAGCATCTGTCATCCTTATAAAGACCCGAAGGTGCCATGAACTATCACACACGGCTAAATGCCATTACATTCTCATGCATTCCTGAGCAAGTGAGCCCGGCCATGCTGGATATGGGCAAATGTGCCAGGTCTCTGTGCCTTCCTTCTCCGGCTTATCCCCTGACAGATGTACACTATCAAACTCGAGGGATTGACCTTCTCTGAGCTATCTTTATAGCCACTGGCCAAGGGAATGCTATGATAGAAAAACACAAAACCTGAATAAGGGTCTAGTATAGCTTTTGAGGGAGACCCCACATAATTTTTTCTTAAAGGGACAGTGTCCGGGTGCTATTCAGAATAAACATAAGCATGTGCTGAAAAGGAGACCGAGGAATAAAAATGTGCATGTGCTGAGGAAAAGACCTGGTATAGTTGCCAATACTTTACATGGTTGTGCACAAACGTGCGTGTGAACACCAACGTTCGCACTAGGGCACGTTCACACACACCTGTTGCCAGAACTGGTGCCAAACGCCCTATATAATGTCAGTGGCTGCACTTAGACTTTTCTGGAAGATCTTCAGCTACCAGTACTCCTTGCTCCTGTGTTTCCTGTATTCTTTGGATTACATGTTATCACCTCCGGACTTCTCTGCTACCCGATCCCTGGTTTTGACCTCAACTTGCTCTAAGGACTCTGCTTTTCTTGCTCTATCATGCATGACCCTGGCATGCTCTTGACTACCCTTTTGCCTACTCCCTGGCTAGCCTTCCTGTGTATGACTTTGGCTCCCATCCTGACTATGCCTCTTAAGTCCAGTCCTGCCAGAATGTTCCTGCTTCTTCCTTCGGGTGCCACATTGCCTGTTGTCACTGCCCTGGTTCCGCTACACACCTGGCGCTATAGAGATCCTGCCATCTATCCTGACAGACCAGCTGACAGCTATCCAGGTCTGTTGTGCTGCAAGCAGCTTCCAGCAGATCTACCTAAATGGCACCTGTGCCTTCTTGAGCCTAGCACTCCCTGCTTATACCTTCAGGGGTGCTTGTCACTTAGTTGGAAGGGAAGCCCTCTTGTCAAATCAGCCTCAGACCAGGTATGTGACAGAAAGTACATATTTGGTGCAAAAAATATAATGAAAGATCCCTTGCCACTTGACTGGCCATTAAATGTGTTAAGTGTTTGTTTTTTAACTTACTACGCTATAGGAATCTTTCCAGTTATACTTTTATGAAGTGTAGCCCTGCATGCCCTTGCTGGTATTCCCTGCCAATGTGTTTTAATTATGGAATGTGGAGCTCATGGTGATCCATCTTAACCACTAGTCGGCCAGCCGCTGCAGTTATACTGCAGCAGGTTGGCACGGCTGCGCAAATCACCATAGCTGTACGTTGCTCATTTTAGATGTCACAGCACGTGCCCACCGTGTGTCCCTAGGGCCGATGCATGTGCCCAGCGGGCATGATGACTGCCGGGCACCCCCGGAATCACTCATGAGAGCGAGAACCGGGATCTGTAAACACACAAATCCCGGTTCTCTCAGGGGAGAGGAGACAGATCATGTGTTCATACTAAGTATCGGTCTCCTCTCCTGGTCAGTCCCATCCCCTCTACAGTTAGAACACATCTAGGAACACTATTAACCCCTTGATTGCCCCCTAGTGTTAACCCCTTCCCTGCCAGTGATATTTATACAGTAATCAATGGCTATTTCTAGCTCTGATCACTGTATAAATGTCAATGGTCCCAAAATAATGTCAAAAGTGTCTAATCTGTCTGCCAAAATGTCACAGTCCTGATAAAAATTGCAGATCGATGCCAGTACTAGTAAAAAAAAAATTATAATAATAAAAATGACATAAATCAATCCCCTATTTTGCAGACGGTATAACTTTTGCGCAAACCAATCAATATACGCTTATTGCAATTTATTTTACTAAAAATATGTAGAAGAATACATATTGGCCTAAACTGAGGAAAACATTTTATTTTTTTAATTTTGGGGATATTTATGATAGCAAAAAGTACAAAATATTGTGTTTTTTTCAAAATTGTCGTTCTTTTTTTGTTTATAGCGCAACAAATAGAAACCGCAGAGGTCATCATATACCACCATAAGAAAGCTCTATTTGTGGGGGAAGAAAGGACATAAATTTTGTTTGGGTACAATGTCGAACGACCGTTCAATTGTCAGTTAAAACAACACAGTGTCGTATCGCAAAAAATGGCCTGTCAGGAAAGGGGTAAATCCTTCTGGGGCTGAAGTGGTTAAAGGAACAGTTCTCTTTGTCTCTGCTTGTATGCTGTGAACTTATCATTGGATATCCAAGCATAATTTGGTTCAAGGTGGAGAGATTGGAAGTCTATAAGGCACCTTTAGACCACTCAATAATTTGGGGTTCAACTTATCTGGTAAGCTGCTTGGCCTTATCATTGTGGTGCTGAGTGATCATTTTCACACTAAAGCTGGTGATGGAGATTCTCCTTTACAAGCTGAAGTTTGGATGGTGTTTTATGGACATTATTGTTATGAATATAATTTTATGTATACTTTGTGATCAAACTGATTTCTGCTGGCTGCTGAGTTATTCAAATTCCAAGCGCAGATTTTATTTATTATTATTTTTTTTTAATATAATTTCTTCTTGCTCCACTTCCTCCAGATTTGGGGTGCTAGAGGGAAAGGATTGAGCTTATCTTCTTGTGTGCCATTGCTGACTTATTCTCCTTAGAAGAAGTGGAGGACTGGAGCACAACTGTGCATCTCCTCTAAAACCTGACCAGCTGCAGTCTTTGTCTGTGACCAGCTGTGGCTAGGAAAAAAACCGATTTGACATGTAAGTTACCAACTAGGTTGGATGTCGGAGAGAAAAAAGAGGAGTGATAAGAAGTAACAGAGGCTTGAGAATGTAGGATCTTGGAAGCAGATCGAATAAAACTGTTGGACAGTGCTGAAACTGTCTCTGCAGCTGGTCATGGAGGCACTCCCTTATCTGCCACTATATATATATATATATATATATATATATATATATATATATATATATTCAGTCAGGTGCTGCATAGTGGCAGTGTGGAAGCACTTCCAGTATGGGCCTGGTAATGGTTACACCATAGTGGATCATGTGAGCAGGCGCATTGAGATATTTATACTTATAATTTTTATTGGATGTGTGCTTATGTTTTATTTCAATTAAAGAACTTTGTCAAGGTGTCTGGGTGTTTATTTATATTTAACTGTTTGAGAATATTTACAAAGGTGACACTACCATGCATGAGTTTGGCTACTTTTCTATCTTTCTATTAGTCAGCACTCTGTTGCATTCAGGTCTGTTAAACATTTTTACAGACGGAAAAAAAATATTGTTTGCAGTTAACAGATGTTAACTTTCTAATTGCCTAGCTACCAATCTTCCTTTTAAAAAGAAACCAGTCAGTATATAAGATAATTTTCAAAAAGTGGACCACCGCTACCTAGCTTTTATTTTTGGAAGCAAGAGGCACAGTCCAAACCAGCCTCATGATATGGAAGTTCCTATGCTGAGCTATGTTGTATTGGTGACAGCCATCTAGAACTTCATAAATGTGGCAGTACGTCCAGTTAGGTGTCCATGTAGCACAGCCCTGACAGATTTATGACAGAAGTTACTGTGAAATTACTCTAGCAATCACAATCCCTTTATTTCAAAGATTGAGTTACCATGTATCTTAGTGAAATGCCTAAAAATCATTTCAGGTCAACCAAAAAGGAATATCACAGGAGCCAATGTAACATCCTTTCACAGTTAACTGTGGAAGTTGTGTATTAAAAGGGTGTGCAAAGTGAAATGAGCTAGTTGCTAATATTGCCCGTAGGCTCCCTGCAGCTTATCTTTTCTTTATAACTGACTTACCATGCCAATTTCTGCCCTGTGTCTCTCTGTAAAGGTGGCCATCTTAGTAGAGTATAAGGCTATGATTCCTTTTGTCAGAGCAGCCACCCTGGTGAATATTTAAACAGTATCAGGAGAGATACAGAAAGCATAGAGCCACCAAATTAATGATGGATAAGCAAGAAGATTCTTATACTACAGATCCTCAGTAGGGATGAGCCGAACACCCCCCTGTTCGATTCGCACCAGTTCGTGTGAACTTTAGAACCCTATTAAAGTCTATGGGACTCGAACGTTCAGAATCAAAAGTGCTAATTTTAAAGGCTTATATGCAAGTTATTGTCATAAAAAGTGTTTGGGGACCTGGGTCCTGCCCCAGGGGACATGTATCAATGCAAAAAAAACTTCTCCCGTAATACAGAAAACAGTCATTGAAAGTCATTGATAAAAAAAAAAAATATGCATGAAGTTCCCCCCAAATTCAATTACCAGGCCCTTCAGGTCTGGTATGGATATTAAGGGGAACCCTGGGTCAAATAAAAAAAAATGAGGTGGGGTTCCCCCTAAATATCCATACCAGACCCTTCGGGTCTAATATGGATTTTAAGGGGAACTCCACGCCAAGTTTAAAAAAAAAATGGTGTGGAGTTCCACCCAAAAATCCATACCAGGCCCTTTATCCCACGCAACCTGGCAGGCCGCTGGAAAAGAGGGGGGATGAGAGAGCGACCCCCCCTCCTGAACCGTACCAGACCACATGCCCTCAACATTGGGAGGATGCTTTGGGGGTCTGTGACCCCTCAAAGCACCATGTCCCCATGTTGATGGGGACAAGGGCCTCATCCCCACAACCCTTGCCCGGTGGTTGTGGGGGTCTTCGGGCGGGGGGCTTATCAGAATCTGGAAGCCCCCTTTAACAAGGGGACCCCCAGATCCCGCCCCCCCTGTTTGAAATGGTAAGGGGGTACAAAAGTACCCCTACCATTTCACAAAGAAAGTCTAAAAAATTGTTAAAAAACACACAGACACCGTTGGGAAAATAAAAATAAAAAAAAAAAAAAAGATTCCAGCGGTGGTAATCCACTCATGCTATCCAGCGATGGGTGATCTCTTCTCCCGGGTCCAGCGATGGCTGATCTCTTCCGATGACGTGCAGCGCATCCTGTCTCCATGGAGACACTGCGGGAATCCCGTCTTAGCTGAAGGGGACCGGGCCACCCGTCACCTGACTCCGCCCCCTCTGACGCAACGCAAGGGGGTAGCCGGGCTTCCCCAGTGAAGTACGGGGTGACCCCGCCCCCCTCTGATGTAACGGAAACCTGCATTACATCAGAGGGGGGCGGGGTCACCTGTACATCACTGGGGAAGCCCAGCTTTTCCCTTGCGTCAGAGGAGGGCGGGGTCACCCATGCATCACTGGGGAAGCCTGGGTTTCCCCAGGGTTTCTCCATGGAGACACTGCGGGAATCCCAGGTCTTAGCTGAGGAAGACCGGGCCACCCGTCACCTGACCCAGCCCCCCTCTGATGCAAGGGAAGAGCTGGGCTTCCCCAGTAATGTACGGGGGACCCCACCCCCCTCTGATGTAACGCAGGTTTCCGTTACATCAGAGGGGGGCGGGGTCACCCGTACGTCACTGGGGAAGCCTGGCTTCCCCCTTGCGTTGCGTCAGAGGGGGGCGGGGTCAGGTGACAGGTGGCACGGTCCTCCTCAGCTAAGACGGGAATCCCGCAGTGTCTCCTTGGAGACAGGATACGCTGCGCTGGATGTCATTGGAAGAGATCAGCCATCGCTGGACCCCGGAGAAGAGATCACCCATCGCTGGATAGCAAGAGTGGATTAACACCGCTGGAATCTTTTTTTTATTTTTTTTATTTTTAATAAAGGACTTTTCTCAATGGTGTCTGTGTGTTTTTTTTATCAATTTTTTACACTTTCTTTGTGAAATGGTAGGGGAACTTTTGTACCCCCTTACCATTTCAAACAGGGGGGGCAGGATCTGGGGGTCCCCTTGTTAAAGGGGGCTTCCAGATTCTGATAAGCCCCCCGCCTGCAGACCCCCACAACCACCGGGCAAGAGTTGTGGGGATGAGGCCCTTGTCCCCATCAACATGGTGCTTCGAGGGGTCACAGACCACCAAAGCATCCTCCCAATGTTGAGGGCATGTGGCCTGATACGGTTCAGGAGGGGGGGTGCTCTCTCTTCCCCCCTCTTTTCCTGCGGCCTGCCTGGTTGCGTGCTTGGATAAAGGGTCTGGTATGGATTTTTAGGTGGAACTTTTTTTTTTTTTAATTTAGCGTGGAGTTCCCCCATATATATATATTTTTTATCAATGACTTTCAATGACTGTTCTCTGTATTACGGAAGCCGACAATTCATTATAGCTGCGAGTGATTTTAAATAGCTTTTTTTCCTGCAAAAATGACACTTTGTGCAGGGACAGTTCTAAGCATGTGAAACATGCGCCCCTTTACAGGCATACTATACACACCCCCCAGGTACGAAATTTAACCACTTCCCTACCCGCCCATGTACATATGACGCCCACAAGGTGGATCTCCCATCCTGGGTGGGCGTCATATGACGTCCTCTCATTCCCGGCCGCCTGGGGGGCGCTCGGGACCCGGTGCGAGTGCCCGTTAAAACAACGGGACCGTGCAGGACCGTGGAGCTGTGTGTGTAAACACACAGCTCCACGTCCTGTCAGCGGAGAGGAGACCGATCATGTGATCCCAGTACGGAGGATCACTGATCGGTCTCCTCCCCTTGTGAGTCCCCTCCCCCCACAGTTAGAATCACTCCTATAGGGAACACATTAACCCCTGCAGCGCCCCCTAGTGTTAACCCCTTCCCTGCCAGTCACATTTACACAGTAATCAATGCAATTTTATAGCAACGATCGCTGTGTAAATGTGAATGGTCCCAAAAATGTGTCAAAAGTCTCTGAAGTGTCCGCCGCAATGTCGCAGTCATGAAAAAAAAAATCGCAGTTCGCCGCCATTACTAGTAAAAAAAAAAAAATGCAATAAATCTATCCCCTATTTTGTAGACGCTATAACTTTTGCGCAAACCGATCAATATACGCTTATTGCGATTTTTTTTACCAAAAATATGTAGAAGAATACGTATCGGCCTAAACTGAGTAAAAAAATCGTTTTTTTTTTTAAAAATGGGATATTTATTATAGCAAAAAGTAAAAAATATTGTGTTTTTTTTCAAAATTGTCGCTCTTCTTTTGTTTTTATAGCGCAAAAAATAAAAACCGCAGGGGCAATCAAATACCACCAAAAGAAATCTCTATTTGTGGGAAAAAAAGTACGCCAATTTTGTTTGGGTGTAACGTCGCACCACCGTGCAATTTTTAGTTAAAGCAACGCAGTGCCGAATCGCAAAAAGTGCTCTGGTAAGGAAGGGTGTAAAATGGCCCGGTGCTGAAGTGGTTAAAGGAATATTACACTTTTATTGTTTCACTTTAAGCATTATTAAAATGCTCCCGAAAAAAAGTTAGTTTTTTTTGCATTGATACATGTCCCCTGGGGCAGGACCCAGGTCCTCAAACCATTTTAATGACAATAACTTGCATATAGGCTTTTAAAATTAGCACTTTAGATTTCTCCCATAGACTTTTACAGGGTGTTCGCGGCTTTTCGAATTTGCCGCGAACACCCCAAATTGTTCGCTGTTGGGTGACCAGGCGAACAGGCATTGTTCGAGTCGAACATGAGTTCGACTCGAACATGAGTTCGACTCGAACTCGAAGCTCATCCCTAATCCTCAATTACAGCTTCCCCTCCAACAAGCGGTACAGTAGGGGCATCAGAAAATCTCACATGAAATCTCCTGAGACTAGCAATTGGAGGCAGCAGTGCCTTAGGCAATATACCACTGCAAAACACAGCAATGTTTCTGGGGGAATGCAATGCAAATGATACATTTTTCAGGATACTTGTAAAGCCCCATACACACGCGCGGATTATGCGAGGACCAGGTCCGTCGGATCATGTCCGTCGTACTTTGTCCGATGTTGGTTTTGCGTACACACGGTCGGACAACGTTGTCGGAATTTCCGGTCTGCAAGAACGTCGTGACGTAAGTCGTCTTCCACGAGACTAGAAAAGGGAAGTTCAGCACCACGTCCTGCACCCGTTGGGCTCCTTCTGCTGATCCCGTGTTTATCGCGAGTTAGTCGAAGTTTGGGGACTTACGATTTGCGCTTCTCAGTTTTGTGACTCAGATCGTTACTGCTCTTCAGTTTGTGCTTGTCGTGCGTATCTGTTTATTAGTGCGTGTAGTCAGTTCGCATTTGTTGGTCATTGCGGCCTATATCTTGATATAGGACGCTTTGATTTTCACTGATTATTGTCTGCTCGTTTCTGGTATTCATTTCGTTCTTTCAGGCCTTGCTGTTTATCGGTGCTTTCTGTTTGTCCGTTCTGACCAGCCGACCGTTTGTGAGCGATGTTTCCCGTACGTACTCGTCGCCGAGTTCGTGCTGTACGCGGAATTGGTGTCGGGCTTTTAGCTTTGAGCCAAGACCCGTCCATGAACAGAGTGACGAGGAGTATGTGGACCAAGAAGTGGTTGCTTCAGCGTGATCAGTTCTCGCACATGCCTTTGCTTCGTGAGATCTGGGAGAATAATCCTGATGATTTTAGGAACTTTCTCCGGATGACGGACCCCGTTTTTCACCGTCTTTTGGCTTTGCTGACCCTTTTTATCAGCCGGCAGGATACCTGCATGAGACAAGCCATCACTCCGGAGCAGAGGCTTGTTGCTACGTTGAGGTACTTGGCGACAGGGAGAAGCCTTCAGGATTTGAAGTTCTCCTCAGGTATCTCTCCCCAGGCCCTGGGAATCATTATTCCAGAGACCTGTTCTGCCATCATCCTGGTCCTGCAGGAGGACTATATTAAGGTAACATTTCTACTTTACTATTCCCTTCTATGTATGCTCTGTTTGCTAATGTCTTCTATTTTTGACCTCCTTCCCTAATTACCATGATTGCAATATGCTCTAATATGCTGTGCCCCTTTTCTCCTTCATGCATTTTTCCCTTCACTTACCTCCCCAGCATGCTCTTCTGGCCCAATAGACACCTATGGCCTAGTCACTTAAGCAATGTATTTTGTCTGCTGCATAGTATTGTTTTCCCCCAAACACCCCCTAAAATATGCACAAATGTTTGCTGTGTGTTTTACTTCATGTAGAGCCCCTTTTTTTCCCCTTTTTGTTGGTGGGGAGGGGGGGTGCCAAACTCATTAGGAACCCCCTCCCCCAACTGCTCTGTCAGATGGTATCAATCCTCTATCTGCTGGCTTTCCCAAGGTCAATACACACTATATACCTACCTCTTTATAGTGGGCATCTTTAGGGATGAATTCAGCAAAGCATGTAGTGCAAGGGGCTGGCTCCCTACTTTCCATTTCCTCTTTTTTTGTGTTCTTTCCCTCCTATTAGCTTGCTAGGTAATTTCAGAATGTCCAAATGTGCGTTCCTTTTTTTGGGGTGGGGGGGTTGGGTGGGGATTTGGAATGTTATTTTATCTTTCCTGTGGGCTGCCAATAGTGTTAAGTAAGGAGGGTCTTGCCAAACTAGCACACATTATTGAGCCATTTGGCAATCAATGAAGTGCAGAGGGTTACCTGTCCAAACCCCCCCCCCAAACCCCTAGTTATTGTCAATGGCCCATCAGAAGTGGGGGGATTGATGGGGGGTGAGTAATCTGCTAGGGGGACCCTCTACTTTGCGTTGCAAATACTTTCCAGCTTAAAATGTAAAAGTCTGATCTTGTTCCAAGATGTTTAGTGTCTAATCTGCTTGCAATGTTTATGTGCAAAGTGACTAATTTTTTTTTCTTGTTTCACTCCACAGTTCCCTTCCACGCCACAGGAATTGCAGACTGTGGCCTCCCACTTTGCCAGCTGTTGGGACTTTCCTAACTGCGGAGGTGCAATTGATGGGAAACACGTCCGCATCGTCCCACCCCCAACTCGGGGTCCTACTATTATAATTACAAGGGGTTTAATAGTGTAGTGATGTTGGCGGTGGTGTGGCGACATACGAGTTTTTGTATGTGGACGTGGGGATGAACGGCCGGATCTCGGATGGTGGTGCCATTGCGCACACGGAGTTCTACTGGCGTCTCCAAAGTGGCAGTCTGTGCTTGCCACCTCCAGAGGAGAATGCTGAAGGACTCCCCTTCGTCTTTGTCGCAGATGAAGCGTTTGCGTTGACTCCCCATCTGATGAGGCCCTTCCTGATGAGGACCCTCACCCCAGACCAGAGGGTCTTCAATTACAGGCTGTCGAGAGCCCGCAGAGTGGTGGAGAACACCTTCGGGATCCTGGCCAGCCGCTTCCGCCTGTTTTTGACGGCTATTAACTTGCCGGAATACAAACTGAACCACATAGTTCTTGCCTGTTGCATATTGCACAACTTTTTGAAAAGACACAACACCAACTATGTGGTGACCGTTGGCCCAGATGTGGAGGGCCCTTCCAATGCCGACCTCACAGCCCTTCAAGCGGCACGTCCAGACTTGCCCCCTCTAAATGCCCGCGAGGCCCGCGAGCAATATATGGAGTACTTTGTGGGTAGGGGGGCCATTGCTCTGCCTGACGATGTGTGAGAGGCATTTTTAAATAAATATATTTTTTTACCAAACCTATGATTTCTTGTCATTTCCATATTCTAGCTTATTTGAGATATACATTTTTGCCCTTTAGGTTCAACAGTGGGAATGCACTTTCTGGGCAAAAGGAGGTAACAGTCTCTTCTTCCCAAAAAGATTCTTCTCATGTTGTGTGTTTGATACCTAATCTTTTGTCTAGAGAAGGTTTGTAGTGCATAACTGACACCCAAAATACTCCTTTTCATCACCATGACAGAAATGTGTGTATTCACAAAAATGGTGTGCTACGTGTTTTCGTACAAATCACTGTGGGTGTCATTTACATAAGTCAAATCCACTATGCTCTACAAGTGCAGTGCAAAAGTGCCCTGGAAAAGAAACTTGCAGTGCAAACTGGACTTGCCTTTAGTAAATAACACCCATTGCCCCCCAAAATCCTTTACATTTGACATACATAATGCTTTTGTGTTTTTAAATAAGGAAGCCACACATTTAGAAAATTAAAAAAGTTTACTTGCAACACATTCACAAGTGCGTTTACAAACTTCTTGGCAAAACTGACAAGATCTTGGTTCTTTACAACATTGTTTACAAACATTCCGCATTTGTTAAAACCAGGCATGGAGCAAAACAGAACATAGGAACTAGGAAAGATCAACTTTCTAAAGTGAAGACAAGATCAGACATGACTATATGTTCAAAGTGTGTTTGATCTTGCCTTCATCACATGGGGGGTCACCCCTGGAAACTGGAAATTTAGAACATGCACACAATTTGGGTCCGAAAATGGACATTAGATGGTAAAACACATGCCTAGAATGTTCAAAAGTGCCATTTTCCATCATGGGGATGAATGGACGTTTTTTGGGGGTGCAACCCCTTCACCACAACCACTTTAGTAGTTCGTAAAGTGGTTGCACCCCCAAAAAAACGTTGTCATTCATCCACCATGATGGGAGCTAGCACATGTGGACACAATGTGTGCATGTTCCAAATTTCACACAGTTCTTAAGTTGCAAATGTGTTCAGAAACAGCCACAAATGTGTGTTAATTACTTGGTGCGTTTTCAGATTTTTCCTAAAACATCAATGATGTTCTTCAATTTTTGTTGAACATCATTGATGTTTTGCTTTATGTCATCTAGATCTCGATTGCAGACCATTATCTCCCCGATGAGTACGTGGGCACTCTCTGTGGTAAAGTGCGATTCTTCTTCCACAACATCCACGTCACCTAAAAACAACCAAAAAAAAAATGTGTCTTGGAAATGAGGCAGGCATACATTGATTAGCTTACCAGTAGCTGTGTTCTCCCACACTCACCTGTTGTGGTGACAAGTTCTCCAATTTCTATGATCTCTCCTTCCTCCTCCTCCTCCTCTGCTTCTGGTCTTTTCCCTTCTTTGGGAGGTGTTGGTTTTGTGGTTTCCTCAGACGTCCCGAGTTTTCGCTCCCCTATGAGAATGTACAAAAGGAAGATTTAGCAACACAATCTATTGAGGGCAGAAATAGGAAATGACAAACATTGCTTGAAAGTGAGGGACAATATTTTTGGTTGGCCAGTTACAAATAACAACAACATGAATGTAGTCACTTTGTAAAGGTGCTAAACTTACTAGCTTTTTGGTAGAAGTTTGTCTGATCGAGACCACCCTCTAGTATCCACTGGAGCACATGTGTGGAAAAGCATAATAAAAATGGGGTTTGGGTGTCCCAGCACTAGTGCTCTAGAGTCCAGATGGGTAAACAGCTACTGGGTGACCTCTCCTTTACATTGAATAAATTGGCTTTACATTCTTGATGACATCTCTAGTGAGAACAAACTTCCTTTCACAAAAAAATTCCCCAAACCTCGTATTATAAGTGGCCGAACGATCGAGGTTGAGTACGATCGAATGGACACACACACGACCATGACAGTGGCAGAAAGATCGAGGTTGAGTACGATCGAATGGACACACACACGACCATGACAGTGGCAGAAAGATCAAGGTTGAGTACGATCGAATGCACAGACGAACATGAAAGTGGCCATTTTCTAATGTACAACTTTGTCAAAATACAAACACATGGAGCAGTATGCAAGCCAAAAATCAAACACAAAACACAACTACTTACTTTTTTGAAGAACTCGCTTGATCTTTCTGTACTGATCGGGCTCCCTCAGTTTCAGGTCTGACCAGCGTTTCCTCAGTTGCTCCTTGGATCGTTGTACCCCAAAATGATTGTACAGCCTCCTCACAACTTTAGACATGATCTTGGCCTTGCGGACATTGGGGTTGAGGTAAGGCCCATACTTCCCATCATAGTCGCTCCTCTTTAATATGCCCACCATCTCCAACATTTCTCCAAATGACATATTGGAGGCCTTGAATTTCAGGCTCCGGGATCGGGACGTTTCTGCCTCCGGCCTTTCCTCGTCCTCCTCCTCGTTGCTGCAATATTTCGGGCGCACCTGTTGTGTCCCCGCCATGTGCTCTCCCCACTGCGCCGTAAAGAGAAGGGGTGGGGAGTAGACAAGAAAGATCGTCAGGGGCGGGCGGAGTTTGACGCATGCGCACTGTATATAAAACGTCACACGCCTGTGTCGTAGCCACGATCTGTGAGACGAGGGGAGAGAAAGCTCACGCACGAGACGATCGCTATAACGAAGGTACAATTTGACGTTGGTACATAACTAGCCTAGACTGATTAGACCTTGAGGCTTCTTTATGGAGAGGATTAGGAGAGTTTAGCCTGACATTATTTATAGTGTTTTGTGTGGTGTTGTGTCTTGCAGAGATTATGCACGGATTCAACGACGTGAGTTTTCTCCCCCTGTTCATTGATAAATACAGGGAAATTCCCCTTTTATGGCAGGGCAAACACCCCTATTACGGCCACAAACCAAAGCCATGCTGAAACTTTTGGAATTTGTAAAGCCAACGTTCCCCACGGCAACTGTTCGTAAGTTAAGACAGAAAATTGGCAGCCTGAGGAGTGCGTATATCAGGGAGCGCAAGAAGGTCCTGAAGTCCCAAGAATCTGGAGCTGCAGCAGATGAGGTCTATGTCCCCAAGCTCTGGTACTATGACAGGCTCCATTTTCTCAAAGACCAGACTGATGTCACGGAGTCACTCTCGCCTCCTCCTTCCACGCTTCTTTGCGCGCAGGCCACCCCTGATGAGGCTTCCGAGGAGCAACCTGGGCCTTCCAGTCTGGAAAATGTGGAGGAGCCCAGCTTGTGGCAGGTATAGTAGTTTGGGAACCAATTTTGTGAAAAATAAATGATGTTCAGTTAATTCAGGATCCCCAATTGCTTAGTTCCTAACGTGTTTGACATATCAACTGACAGTAGTGTTGTAGACATTTGGGGCCAGAATCTAAACTGCAGGGCTGAGAATTGTATGGTTTTCTATTTGTAAACATTTTGCAACGGTCACTAGATGAAAATTGTGTGTGTTTGATGAACAAATAACTGAAACTATGTCCCTTTTTCATACACAGGAAGACCTCAGCCAGGAGGTGGCTGTGGAATGTGGCAGTCAGGAGGAGGAAGGGGTTAGTGGCAGCCAAGAGGTGGGTAGTGGCAGCCAAGAGGGGGGTAGGCCTAGGAGCCTGACTGACTCCCAAGTCCCTCCCCTCCGCCTTCCCTACAAAAGGGCAAGAAGGGGGGGTGAGGCGGGAGAGTCAGCGCTCCGGATGATCAGAGAGGCTTCAGCCTCCCTACATGCCACACCCACCGACGAGGAGACCTTTGGCTCCGTGGTTGTCACGAAAATGATGGCTATGGAGGTGGGGCAACGCAGCATGTGTGAGGATGTCATCCTCAAAGTCCTAAATAAGGGGATGGCTGGGGGGATGACCCCACTCACACATGTTTGCGATAGTGACCTTGCTCCGCCTCCTCCTCCTCCTCCTTCTGCCACCCCACCAGCACCACAGCCACAGCGTGCAAGGAAGCGTGGAAGGAAGACCTGAGAGTGACGACCTGGATTCAGTCTGGTCTGAGAGAAGATGGAGCCTCTCGTAGGACCAGAGCCTGGGGACCTAGATGGCATCTGCTGCAGTTCCGGATGTTTTGGACTTCAGGACCAGATAGCACTCCCCTTAAGATACGTACTCCTCAGGCCCCCAATTTTAGACGCTTCAAAAATGATGTTTGCCGTGGGGGTCCGAGGCTTTGCAAATTCCCCAAGTTTCTCCATCGCTGCGTTCCTCTTTGGTTTGTTGCTGAGACCTAAATAAAGGTATTTTTGATTTGAAAGAATCATTGCCTATGTGTTTTACTTTTCTACAATGACAGTTTATTTGTGAGTAGGCAGGTACATTTCACGAATCATAAAGTCCAATTAACAAGGGGCACCAACAACAAACAAACTCCTAGTAAATTTAAGCAACAAACAGAAATGTTAATAATGTTGTTTTGCTAAGTTGAGACACACAACCCCCCTCAAAAAAATAAATAAATTATCCTTAAAATATGTATTCCAAACAAAATACAAAAATGACAAATCATCCAAAAAATATAACAAAGATTCTTTTACGATCTGAGGAAAAATAAACATCTAGTCTATAAATCCTGAAAACTAATAAAGAACTAAGTTTGGGAGAAGTGCGGGTGAATAGGAGCAGCTAAAACATGTCATTCTTCTTGCATTGTAAAGAAAAAGAGAAGGCGCTGCATTAAAGACATTTTAACATTGCAGCGTGACGAATGTGCTGTGTCGATTAGGAAAGGTAGTTTTACCTGACCGAGCGCTTCCGTCACAGAATTTCTTCTGAGCATGCGTAGCACTTTGTCCGTCGGACTACGCTACACACGATCGGATTTGGTGTGATCGGACTTTGTTGTCAAAAAATCTATCCAGCAGGAGATAGAACTTTGTCCGTCGGGCAATCCGATGGAAACTGTCCGATGGTGCCTACACACGGTCGGAATTTACGACAACATTGTCCGATAGGACAGAATCCATCGGAAAATCCGACCGTGTGTATGGGGCTTAAGTCAACATTTCTAGCTAAAGTCCTTAGACAGTATATAAAGTCAATCCACTAATGTAGACCCAAAGCTTGACAACATTTTGGGGTGGAATAACTTCATAGGTTTATTCTTAATTCTAATTCTTAGCATTGTATATTTTTTTATAGTTTTACTGTTAGGCGGTAACATTTAATTGACTAACTTAACTATCATCTTAAAATATCTTAACTAGCATCTTAAAAAAAAAACATTTTGCAGTGCAGTAGTTTAATTTATTGACCTACTGAGTCATGCTTAGTTAGTTTATTGTACTTTTCTCTTTCAAATTACATTCACAAACAAAATGAGAAAACATGGAAGGAAAAATAAATCCTGCATAGATAAAGCTTTACAATATGCCTATGTGTATAACAGATAACATTATTATTATTATTACCAGTTGAGCTTTTATTACTTCAACAATATTTCAGAAGTCCAATAAGTTTTTTCTTTATTTTCTTATAACAAATAGCATCTAATATAATCATGCAGTAGTTGTTTGCGGTATGGAAATGCATAATAAAAGATATTGTGTAATAACAATAGAGATAGCAAAATCAATTCAATGAGTACAATACATGTATTTTTAGAATAATCCCAAGACACTGCACAAATGATAAATTATTTGCAGGTGTACATACAGCATAAATATGCAAGGAAAGGATTATAATGTTGATGGTTTAACTATAATTAGATTTTGAACAGTAATAATTCAATGGTATAATCAGATTTATATAATACTTATTGTTAAAGCAAATATAGTAATTTCCCACAATTTATTTAGTAAATCTGTTTACCATTTAGTAAACCTTAAATGTAAGGCCTTTTAAAAGAGCCATTGTGACAAACTAGTTTGATGTAATGTTATAAGCGCATCACATAATTTATCCATATTCCATTAACTAGAAAAATAACAAAATTGAGTGTTATTGTAGTTGCCAATGACATAAAATCAATTATGTATGCTATTCTAGCTGACATGAAGGAAAGTTTTATAACAGCACTTATTATAGGTGCATAGAAATTACAAGATCCCAAATTTCAGACAAAGGCATTTCTAATGTTCAGTCTCTATCCAGCTAATATCATATACATCCATATTTCATATAAGATAATATCTGCATGTGATCAAAGAAAAGGGATTCATGTGCTAGCAAAGAACATGCTGATAGCAAGAGAGAGCAGAGATGAGCTCTTCCGTCAGCTGCTTTCTCTTTGTTGTTCTGTACAGACTGTTGGGGGGGGGGGGGGGGGGCAACACCTATAAGTATTAACTTCATCAAAGAAAATTAGGTCTTCTGTCTGCCTGACAGGCCAATGCTGTGTAAAGGGGCTGTATGAATCCTACAACTACCAAACTATGACCTATATATGTATGTCATCAGTTAATTGCCTGGAGTTCAGCTTTTATGTTATTATATTTCACACTCAATTGCAGTGACTACAGAAGGATTGAAAAAAATACTACACAAGATATAAACATGAACAAAATGGCACCCTCTATATTTAGTTTCTACTAGTGATTAACAATTGGCTGCTGCCATAAATTTTTTGGTCCTACCAAAAATATTAAATGTTATTATGTGTTGAGGCGCTAGCTCTAATACAAATGTGTACATGCAGATAAACTTAATCAACACGTGTACAAATAAACAAATCAGTGCAACCAATAATAATTTGTAAAAATAATAAAAATGTACAATAGAAAGTCCTGAGAATAATAAAAAAAGTCCTGAGAATAGTAAAAAATTCATGCAAAACAAAAATTTTCTATTCACAGACTGATACAGAAAAATCTCACAGGACTCACTTTAGAGATATTTCCTGAATGCTATAATATAAGAGGTATGCCAGACACTAGGCTCTAACATAAAAATAGATTCATTTTAACAATCTAATCAGCAATCCTGAGTGCCATAAAAAGGTAAACAAAAAATAGACAAACAAAAAAATGTAAAAATGTATATTGTTTACTACCAAGGTATGGCCCCTTAAAGTTCAAAATATATGTAATTGTACATGGCAAATATAATTATCATTGCCTAGAACATAAGCCATAATGATTAGTTATGGCTGTGGTCTGATGCTGTTGACATAATTAGTCCTTCCAAGCCAAACACCATAATGACATTTACATCATTATTCACTGTATGTATGTTCTAATGTTCTAGAAAGGATGCATTACATTTAATGTTTATTGATAGGAATTTCTTAATTCAGTTTATGCATTTACACTACATTATGCCTAAAACAGAGTGCTCATTTGTTTTATTGATGACTTTCTGTTTCTCAGATTGTTGCATATTTTCAAGGAATGCAATTTTTCTTAGCCACTGAGCACTTAGACAAACAGCAGCTCATCTATAGTTTATATCAGTGAACATGATTTGCATGTAATACTAGACCAAATTGTTTATTAGCTCTAATATAATAGGGTATACCATTAAGAGCACTCAGTAGTCTTTTTTACAGCAACAATGACTTACATATGCTATACATAAACCCACTTAAGCAATGATCTTGGAAATACGCTTAGCTATGGACAAGATTTGCAATTTTTCACTGGTATTTGTATTGCATAAATACTCTTATAGCTACATAAATATTATTTTCTTTCTATTATGTCCCTAGACACTATAAAGATGTTGCAATTTTGCCACTAAGACACATCATTTTGTGTCACCCAGTGATTATGTATCCCTCTTCAAGAATCCCTTGTCTCCAACCAATCCCTACTATAGTCTAAAGTGTAATAATCATGACAATACAATATAATGCAGAAAAATATCATTGTAGGCATGGATTAAAGATGTACATATAAAAAAAGAGCACAATAATTTGTTCATAAACTGTATATATGGATGCCAGGTCAAGCAGTAGCATTACGTTGATCAGAAATTATGGGTAAATTGGCTGTAAACCTCAAACATAAAATCTAAACAAAGTACATATTTCTATAGTTTTCATGTGCATCTCTCCAAAACACTAAGTGCCATTTCTCTCTTCTGCCTTGTTCCTCTGTTATCAGCTTGAGACACATTTGACACGTTTTCCTGACCAACAGAAAAAGGGTGACAGGGGAGGAATCTTCCCAGCACACCGCCTCTCATTGACAGCCTCAGCTCTGTTTCTGTGTGCTGTGTGACTGAGGGGGGGGAGTCCCTTCCCTCCAATTAGCTTTCAGAGTTCTTGTACAGCGTGTAACTAAAGCCCCATACCCCCTGCTTTGTGAATCTTTAAAAAAAACCTTTCATCCCTGGCTAGTCACTTCACTGGGCATAAGTAAGGGTTTACAACCACTTTAATATTAGTACAATATCATAGCAGTCATTTAATTATATTGTATAACTATTATTTGTATCAAACTTTACATTCAGAATCCTTCATATAAAACAATTAGAGTTCCGTAGATTGGTTCTGTAGGCTTCCTGTCACAAAAATATGGTTCCTTTAAAATGACTGTAAATGCATTTGTTAAAAATAACAAATAGGCTTATACTTACCTGGTCTGTGCAATTCCCTGAACTTCCCCTTCCCAAGCTCCCAACCTGTGCTCCTGGCTCCTCCTGAGTGTCCCCATAGAAAGCCTTTTTCTTTGATAGCACTCATGCCGGTTCCCTCCTGAGCTGTGCTGTCTGCCTCTATAGACACAGACAGCCGGACTTGGCCTTACCCCCCACTCCCTCCTCACTGGCCAATGGCTCCCACTGTCTCAGCAAAGCCTGTGAGACCAGCAAATGAGGACAGAGAAAAGCTACAGAGGGGCACAGCACTTGATCAGTTGAGTAAAAGAGGGGGCGAAGGTGCAATACTGATCTCTAAACATTTTTTACCTTAATGCAAGGAATGCATTGAAGTAAAATATTATTAGGCTTTATAACCACTTTAGGTTAGAAATATGCTTTCAAAAGGTGTCCCCCTACATGATGAAATTAGCACCAATTAATTGTTGACCACAAGGTATGGTATGAGGTGGTAACTTCACTGATTTATTTTGCCTTGCTAATCTCCCACTTTAAAGGGACCAAAACCTATACCATTACATTTCTTCCACCACGCCTGGCAGAAGGCATCAAGCTACCTCCAGCAGCCATTGATTTGCTTTATGCCTAATATATGTGCTTCTCCTTTAAGGGATTTGGATCGATTTAAACATCCATCCATCCCCAGGCAGAATTGTCCAGTTTTTTTTTTTGGCCCCATCACCAGTCTTGGTAGAACCCATGGAGCTGAGTAGAGATGGCCTTGCGGTTCGCAGCGAACTTT
This sequence comes from Lithobates sylvaticus, assembly GCA_028564925.1. Taxonomy (NCBI): domain Eukaryota; kingdom Metazoa; phylum Chordata; class Amphibia; order Anura; family Ranidae; genus Lithobates; species Lithobates sylvaticus. The sequence goes on along the minus strand of CM053030.1, from coordinate 122,924,938 downwards.
GCTCGTTTGCGATTCGCCAAACCGGCAGACTTATGGCGCTGTTTGCGGTGGCCATATTCTTTTACATTGTGAAGAACTTTGACCCATGACACATCCATCATGGGGTACAGGACAGCCAATTGAGACATTTTAGCACATGGACATACCCCCTACCTTATAAATAGACCTGATCTGGCTGCCATTTTACATTCTGTCTTTTGTCAGTGTAGGGATAGGACGCTGTGTGAAGCAGGCACAGTCTGTACTCACTAGCTTATATAGAATGGTGCAGCGCTAAACGCACAAGAATAAAAAACAATCAAATAATGTCCATAAGCGATCCAATGGTGTCTACAATTGTGATGACAGAAGTATACACATGCAGGTCACAACGTGAAAAAATCTCCACCACAGAAACAATGGCCGCTCACCTCACTGAGTGGACCCTTTGATCATGAAGGGTCACAAAAGCCTTCCCACCAGGGGTTAAGTGATAGCAATCCACAGGAGAAGTAAGTCAAACTTAGCAAATATGCAGGATGGATATCAGTCAGTCCTCACGAAAAGTTCAATCCCATACCGCCATCAATCATGTAAATATAAAATTGGACAACCATAGTGCTCTCTGCTTATGAAGCAATTTATTGAATAAAAAAGGTAATAAGACTCAGGATTGGTTGTCAATTAATCTTAATGAGACAATAGAATGCCAGCTGTTCAATCTCCCAATCTAAATATCAGGTGCAATTATAAATGTCTAGAGCATTTGTTTAGTGGCTCCTTACCTTACGCACAGAAGCTAATAATATCCCTTTTGCTGTGTGGCTTCCATTCTGATCACATGGTACCGCGTCGAGCGAGATCACGTGACCTGCACGTCACGATATGTCTCGCTCATATGACGCACAGTCGGCTTGGAACAGGGGGAAGCCGCAAGCAGAGAGAGTTGCCATGGTGACGGCCTATAGAGAAACCAATGACGCGCTTGCCCCAGACGCCCCTAAGCCTATCAGAGAACACCAGGAAGTGTCCCCCAGCGCAATGATTTAGACAAAAACCAGACAGAAAAAATGCATAAAAAACTATCGAAACCACCACCAACTCCTCATTTGATAATGGATATAATGCCCCAACCCTTATAAAGGTTATATATACACATATAACCATGGGTAACATATCTATTGGTCAGATAAAAATATATCAATAAAAACAGCTGGCAATCAAAATGAAGGAAAAACATATAAATATATGTGAATCCCAAACGAGAAGATATACTGCAACAGCATAACTGGGCAGCATTAGACACCATTTGCAACCCTCTGTGCCGATGTACAACAAATAAATAATTTAATAACATACATCAACCATAAAAATAGTAATAAGACAATGCAAACTTCTCTGAAAATTATCTGTAAAAATATACATTATAAATATTCTCAACATAATGATTATGGACCCCAGCATAATTATTATCCAACTATAGGTACAAACAAAAGGGGAAAGAATAAGAGGGGGAGAGGTAGAGGGGGCAGCTACCCCCCGTCCATACCTGGTGGAGCAAGTTATTCCATCTCCCACACTATCAAAATAATTGGAGAGATAATAAACAATATGATGCGAGAGGGGGTCAAGTAAATAGAGGAGGGTCTTTTATTCCTCAGAATAGACCCATCTCTACTTATAATAATTTTGAACCATTGGCCGAACAGGCATCTTATGATGCAGGGATTTTTTTAGGGCAACACAGGGGACAGGGGTCAGGCCCCCCTGTCTACCAACCCACCCAAGGGGAATGGTGGAGACAACCCCCGCTGTTCACACCCCGGGAGGTGTGCCAATAAGGAAAAGAAAAGAAAGAGAGGATGTAGAGGGGGTAGGCGGTTACAAAAGACCCAAACCCCAGTAGGAACTGGAATTTATAATCTAAGTGGGGTGCCACTTGACAAGAATGAAATTGGGGTTCTTGACAGGGGCTTAAATTTGCCCCTGTTAAGAACCTCAATAATAACCTACAAAAATATATGAGAACTCTTAACATGAAAAAATATTTTCTATCAAACCCCATTAGAAGTACGGTATCTGCAGTAGGTGACCATTCCTCGTTGAGGAATAAATCTATCTTTAACCAGGTGACGGTTGAAAATAAATTCATGGAAGTGTTTAAAAACATGGTAACTAAAGACCTGGATGAATTGAAAATAAAGAAAATCGATGACCCTTTGTCTATCAAACGTGGCATGGAATCTCTGGCTGAACGAAAAGAGATCGTGATACGACCTGCGGACAAGGGGGGAGGATTAGTGGTTCTTAGCAAAGAATATTATCAAATGGAGATGAGCCGCCTTTTGAATGATGAAGTGACCTATAGGGTCTTGAATAAAGACCCTATGTTATCATTCAAGGACGAATTACATCATATCATTGAAGATGGTAAAGATCAGGGGATTTTAACTAAGAAGGAGGCTTCTGATTTGAATCCTTTATTTTGTAGGACCCCTATTATTTATTTCAGTCCAAAAATTCACAAAGATAGTGTCAACCCCCCTGGTAGGCCCATTGTAAATGGGATTGATTCAATTTCCACTAGATTAGGACAGTATATCGATTGATTTTTGCAACCCTTGGTGCTTAAAACTCCTGCTTTTTTAAAGGATGCGAAGCACATTATACAAATTTTAGAGCAATTATCGTGTTCCCCTTCCAGTATTATGGTCACAGGTGATGTTAGTTCACTATACACTAGCATAGGACATAAGGACGCTCTGCAGGCAGTAGAATTGGCATTGTCACATTCCTCCCTCTCGGGTAGACATCAAGAGTTCCTATTGACCAGTTTAGAGTTCTGTCTCAACAAAAACTATTTCTGGTACAATAAAGAATTCTATCTACAAATGAAAGGTGTGGCGATGGGGGCCCGTTTTGCTCCCGGTGTGGCCAACCTTTTTATGGCCCACTGGGAGGAAGAGGCTATTTTTAACCATCGTCCACCTGAGCTTATTTGTTACCGTAGGTTTATAGATGATCTAATTATGATCTGGGAGGGGAAAAGATCCAGTTTGGAAGTATTTTTAGATTCATTGAATGTTAATGACAAAAATATTTCATTAACTTGGAACATCGAACTAGACAAAATTGTATTCCTTGACCTCGAAATAAACAGAGACGTAGGTAGTTTCAGATTGTGCAATTACTTCAAACCAACCGATAGAAATGCCTATATACCCCTGGGGAGTTGTCACCATAGGTCATGGTTGTGGAACATCCCCAGGGGGCAGTTCATTAGGTTGCAGCGTAATTGCACTTCAAGTAATGATTTCATTACACAATCGGATATTCTGGTCTCTAGGTTTGAGCAGAAGGGGTATGACAAATTTGGTCTAATAGATGAAGTCAACAAGGTTAGCATGATGGAGAGATCTATTCTGACTTCTGATCATGTCCGTGACAATGACAGAGAAAGTCAAAACTTTAAGATGATCTTGGACTACAATGCCCAACATAAGAAGTTCGAAAAGATCATCTTAAATAATTGGTCGATCCTCAAGCAAGATAAGGTATTGGGCCCTGTTTTACCTCCTCGTCCTCAGTTTATCTATAAAAGAGCTCCGACTCTCAGGGATCGATTAGCCCCGAGTATCCTTAATCCCCCAATTCTTACTGAAAATAGATTATTCAACTTCCTGGGGGGCTTTTAGGCATGTGGGAGATGTGTCCCCTGCAAACACTCAAAGGGTAACATCAAGAAGCGAAAATCTTTTTTAGCATCTGCCACTAATAAGGAGTATAAGATTGAGCAATTGATTACATGCGACAACGTTGGGGTGGTCTACATGTTGGAGTGTGGGTGCGGTTTGCAATACATCGGGAGAACCTCGAGACCACTGCACGTCCGCCTAGGCGAACATATTAATAATATTAAAAGAGGTCTCACCACTCATAGCGTTTCTCGACATTTCAAGCTGGTTCATCGTCAAAACCCTAGGAGCCTGAAATTTTGGGGCATAGAAAGGGCAATTTTGTCCGACAATTGAGCCGTCGTGAATCATACTGGATTTATGAAACAAAAGTTTTAATTCCCGGCGGACTCAATGTCGATTTTGATTTGAATTGTTTTATTACTGACCAATAAATTTATTTTTATTTTATTTGTTTTATATATTTTTATTTTATTTGTTTTCTATCGAATTATGTCATTTTTTTATTTATTATTTTTCTTATACATATTTATAATGTATATTTTTACAGATAATTTTCAGAGAAGTTTGCATTGTCTTATTACTATTTTTATGGTTGATGTATGTTATTAAATGATTTATTTGTTGTACATGGGCACAGAGGGTTGCGAGTGGTGTCTAATGCTGCCCAGTTATGCTGTTGCAGTATATCTTCTTGTTTGGGATTCACATATATTTATATGTTTTTCCTTCATTTTGATTGCCAGCTGTTTTTATTGATATATTTTTATCTGACCAATAGATATGTTACCCATGGTTATATGTGTATATATAACCTTTATAAGGGTTGGGGCATTATATCCATTATTAATTGAGGAGTTGGTGGTGGTTTCGATAGTTTTTATGCATTTTTTCTGTCTGGTTTTTGTCTAAATCATTGCGCTGGGGGACACTTCCTGGTGTTCTCTGATAGGCTGAGGGGCGTCTGGGGCAAGCTTGTCATTGGTTTAGGCGGCGCGGCTTCTCTATAGGCCGTCACCATGGCAAATCTCTCTGCTTGCGGCTTCCCCCTGTTCCAAGCCGACTGTGCGTCATATGAGCGAGACATATCGTGACGTGCAGGTCACGTGATCTCGCTCGACGCGGTACCATGTGATCAGAATGGAAGCCACACAGCAAAAGGGATATTATTAGCTTCTGTGCGTAAGGTAAGGAGCCACTAAACAAATGCTCCAGACATTTATAATTGCACCTGATATTTAGATTGGGAGATTGAACAGCTGGCATTCTATTGTCTCATTAAGATTAATTGACAACCAATCCTGCTCCACCAATAGGACGTCAGTTAAATCAATTACATTTCAATGTAAGTCGGGTGTTTTAGTCATGGCCGTACCGCTGATGAAGTCCTGCTTAATGACATAATGCATACGGACGAAAGTGACACCACCCGCAGCCCTTTCTGTGCATTTCTTTACATGCTGTATCCACCAAGCACCGGCATATAGGTGCTTTCTTTGTGAGTTTTATTACCTTTTTTATTCAATAAATTGCTTCATAAGCAGAGAGCACTATGGTTGTTCAATTTTATATTTACATGATTGATGGCGGTATGGGATTGAACTTTTCGTGATGACTGACTGATATCCATCCTGCATATTTGCTAAGTGTGACTTACTTCTCCTGTGGATTGCTATCACTTAACCCCTGGTGGGAAGGCTTTTGTGACCCTTCGTGATCAAAGGGTCCACTCAGTGAGGTGACATTGTTTCTGTGGTGGAGGTTTTTTCACGTTGTCACCTGCATGTGTATACTTCTGTCATCACAATTGAAGACACCATTGGATCGCTTATGGACATTATTTGATTGTTTTTTATTCTTGTGCGTTTAGCGCTGCACCATTCTATATATGTTTTATTGAGGGATTTTTGAAGGTTGACCCTTGGTGTTCAGCAGCTTTAAAAGTTTACTATTTTCTATACCAATGCGCTGATTTATTTATTTTATTATAATTTGTACTCACTAGCTATTAGGTCCACAAAAGGACTGGTATAGGTGTATAGGAGAGGGAGAGATGTGTAGGGAGAGAGTTTGCTGTTTGGAGCAGGGACAGTCTGTACTCACTAGCTACTATTAGGTCCACAAAAGTCATTTTTAAGGACTGGTATAGGTGTACAGTATATAGGGGTGTAATTCACTTATAATATACTTTCAAATATAGAAAGTATATTATAGTTCACTGCAGTGCTGAGCGATTCTGCAGCTGTCTGGAGCAGGGACGGTCTGTAATTCACTAGCTAGCTACTATTAGGTCCACAAAAGTCCTTTTAAGGACTGGTATAGGTGTGCAGTATATAGGGGTGTAATACACGAATAAAATACTTTCAAATATAGAAAGCATAGTATAGTGAGTGCATTCCTACTGTGCAGCATTGTGACTGCTGAGCGGTTTCGTAGCTCTTTTGTCAGTGTAGGTAGAGGTTGCTGTGTGTCGCAGGGAACAGATTGTAGCGACACAAATCGCTAACGAATATAGGTCCACAAAAGTCCTTTTAAGGACTGGTATAGGTGTACTATTTGGTGTGCAGTATATAGGGGTGTAAACACGTATAAAATACTTTCAAATATAGAAAGCATAGTATAGTGAGTGCATTCCCACTGTGCAGCATTGTGACTGCTGAGCGTCTCTGCAGCGATACTACAAAGAGTGACAAACGCAATTAGAAAAAAGTATTATAACTGGTGTAATAGACCAGTGGCCCCCCAAAACGATAGATTGAAGAGGGGTGTTATATACCGTCTTCCACATATACTGCACTTATCTAGAGACTTTTGTCACAGGGTCATTTAAATAATGACAGGCAGAGGAAGAGGCAGGCTCTTCCGCAGGGGTTGTAGGGGTAGGGCAGGAGCACCAGGCTTGAGCCAAAGTGGGAAGTTGGAGAAGGTGCGTTTGATTACGTCAAAGGACGCACCAGACTTGGTTGAGTGGCTCACTCAGCCTTACTCTTCTGCACCCTCCTCATCCTCTCTATCTGCACCCTCTTCATTCTCTGCTGTGTGCACCCCCAAATACATTACCACCAACACCACCATATACCCTCCGCTTGTGTCACAGGAATTATTTTCCGATCCATCATCACAAGACATTTCCGATGCGCAGCCATTCTTGGCATTGGATCAGGAAGAGGAGGTAGCAACAACCGCCACTCAGCAGTCTGACGACAGTACCCAGATCACAAAATGTGATCTTGATCTGCTTACCAGAACCCAGTAGTATGTGAGCGATGTTAGCATATAATGCCAGAGGTTGATGCGATTTCACACATGAACGAAATCCAGAACCCAGTTGTATATGAGCGATAGTGCTGGAGGTAGATGCGATTTCCCACATAAACGAAATCCCTCAGCGGATAGGGCAGGATTCACAGGATCAGATGGATAAAAGTATACAGTGACATATCCTGAGTCCCAAGTCCCGGCGAGTCTCCTTCACCTCAGTTTATTCCATTATCGGTACTCACTGCAGGGTTGATATGTCACTGTATACTTTTATCCATCTGATCCTGTGAATCCTGCCCTATCCGCTGAGGGATTTAGTTTATGTGGGAAATCGCATCTACCTCCAGCACTATCGCTCATATACAACTGGGTTCTGGATTTCGTTCATGTGTGAAATCGCATCAACCTCTGGCATTATATGCTAACATCGCTCACATACTACTGGGTTTTGGTAAGCAGATCAAGATCAAATTTTTGGATTGTTCACCAGTTTTTTCTGTCTCTTCACACGGAACTATTTGCTTTATTTGCCGTCACTTTGTTTGATTGAACATTTATAGATGGACTATCACATGTTGGGTTAATATTCCAATTTTTTCACACTTTAAGCGCCACACTATGGATTTTATGTTTTATTAGTTTGCCTATCAACAAACTGTGTTGGCTGCTATTTTTCTCTTTTTTCACCTTTGGAATAGCGCAGATATTTCGGTTGCACCGTTTTTTCTAGTACCCAGATCACCCCAAGGAGGTTGGTCCCCGCTGTTGCTGCCTATTCCGAGATCTCTAATTATAGTGGTGGGGAAGGTGACGTCGTTGATGACGTGTCTAGGGACGTCACGAAAATTTGTGGCCATTGGAACACCACAATGGAAGGTCCCAGGAAGAGAGTATTTCTCACAGAAGGGCATCCCAGAGCTATATGGCCATGTTCAGTGGCAAGTGAATGTATCTCTGGCACACAGTGTCGGCGCCAAGATACATCTGACCACAGACACGTGGTCTAGCAAACACGGGCAGACGCATGCAGACTTCTGCGGCCATTTGATGAGATCACCAAACTGGTCAGTCGCAGCCATGGCGCCATCAGTGACATCGTACCTTACGCCTTCTTTATGGAGTGTGCATTGCATTGTGTCATTGATCAAGCCAGGGAGGAGCAGGAGCAGGAAGATGAGGAAGTCGCAATGCTGGATGAATTCCCAGGGGGGGCTACTCTATCTGAGACAAGTCAACAACAGGAGTCTGAAGAGGAGTCAGAGGAGGATGGTGTCAGGGCGGAAGAGGAGGAGCAAGAAGAGCATGCTTTAAACCTTTCTGGGATCCCTGTTGTTGTCCATGGATGGGGGGAGGAGAACGAGGAGGACGACATTATCCTGGATGATTCGGGGTACTTTGTCGCAGTAAGTGGGCTTAGCACTATATAACCATATAGTGTGACCAAACCCCCATATTTTTTGAATATGTTCAGGTGTTTTTAACTAGCCCTGCAGGAAACGTCATTCTTGAATGTGTGCGCTGTAATATGTTCGCTATTGCTTGTTGGTCTTATGGCAGCACCATCTTGAATTTAAACGCATTGGTGAGTGCTTCCCAAATATGTTTTTGTATGTTGTAATGAACCCTGGCCAGGTTTTTTTGGGTTAGAGCACCCCTCCCCCTCTTCATTACCTCTTATTTAGTGACCACCAGTGTATAGGAGGAATCCTTTCAGTTCTCCCACATAGAGGAGTTTGGCTCCCATGGTTGAGACGCAGGATCTTCCATTCTATTACTAGGGTAGGACCAACTAATTCGGGGTACTTTGTCGCAGTAAGTGGGTTTAGCACTATATAACCATATAGTGTGACCAAACCCCCGTATTTTTTGAATATGTTCAGGTGTTTTAACTAGCCCTGCAGGAAACGTCATTCTTGAATGTGTGCGCTGTAATATGTTCGCTATTGCTTGTTGGTCTTATGGCAGCACCATCTTGAATTTAAACGCATTGGTGAGTGCTTCCCAAATATGTTTTTGTATGTTGTAATGAACCCTGACCAGGTTTTTTTGGGTTAGAGCACCCCTCCCCCTCTTCATTACCTCTTATTTAGTGACCACCAGTGTATAGGAGGAATCCTTTCAGTTCTCCCACATAGAGGAGTTTGGCTCCCATGGTTGAGACGCAGGATCATTAATTCTATTACTAGGGTAGGACCCACTAATTCGGGGTACTTTGTCGCAGTAAGTGGGCTTAGCACTATATAACCATATAGTGTAACCAAACCCCCGTATTTTTTGAATATGTTCAGGTGTTTTTAACTAGCCCTGCAGGAAACGTCATTCTTGAATATGCGCGCTGTAATATGTTCGCTAAATCCACACAGGGGACATCTGCACTGACAATCAGGGCACTGATTATCATCAATCTGTACCTACCAGTGCTGCCTATCAATGCCCATCAGTGTCACATATCAGTGCCCATCAGGGCCACCTATCAGTGCCCATCAGTGCCACATATCATTTCAGCCACATCAGTGCCTCCTCATCAGTGCCGCCTCATCAGTGACCATCTGCGCCACCTATCAGTGCCCATCAGTGCAGCCTATCAATGTCCATCAGTGCAGCATATCCTGTGCACATCAGTGAAGGAAAAAAATTACTTATGTACAAGATTTTATAACAGAGACTGAGAAAACATAATTTTTTCCCACAATTTCTGATCTTTTTTTCATTTAATTATGATTAAATACCACCAAAAGAAAGCTCTATCTGTCTCAAAAACATTATTAAGATTTCACTTGGATACAGTGTTGCATGACCGCGCAATTGTCATTTAAAGTGCGAAAGCACTGAAAGCCAAAAATTGGCCTGGGCAGGAAGGGAGTCAATGTGCCCTGTAGGCGAGTGGTTAAAACATAAATTAACAATATTAAGTAGTAAGAGATAATGTGAACATTATTTATGTCCTGTCTTTTTACAGTGTAATTGAGCCATGAATAAAAAAAGATCAATGAATACATGTTAGAAATTATTAAATACAGAAGATGTTTTAGGTTAGTGTTTCTTTAAGCCATACATTGTTACACTTGTGGTCTCAATAACAGAAAACCTGACCTATTTTGCCTCCTACATTCAATTACTCTGAATGAATACCTATTCATCGTCTTCTAAAACTATTTGTAGTTATAGGACAATTGCCAACAACGCACTTTCTCTACCATTAAGAAACATAATTCAAGTCTTGTTTGCAGGAAAATTGCTTAAGAAAACATTTTGCTAAAACAGATTTTGATTCCTTTCAAACTTTTAGGGTTAATTCTTATTTTTATCTGCAATTAATGTTAAACAGCAGCCATCAATCATGTTAATACAAGTTATATTCAAACTCACATGGGGAGAATCAAAAAGACAAATAACTGGGTTATATAAAGTTGAGCACAAGGTCAGTCCAAATAATCCACAGGAAACATCTACAAGTAGTTAAATATGCTTGTAATTTGTCAGAATGTCTTGTAAGCAGTGAACTGTTTGCAATTTATACTTTGGTTATAATTAAGTGTAAAAAAGTGCTTGATTCAGTTGGACAAGGTTTGAGTGATCTAATTGAGAAATAATCATCTAAGGTATTATTAAGCTACTTAGGACAGAGAATATATAGGATAAAACTATAATATTCCTTTCTTCCTTGGTAATGTCAATTGTATAGTATGTAATTCAAACAATAAACTTTTCATTTGGTCCAGGGATGCTATAGTTTAAAAATAAAAATAAAATTGAAATTGACAGAGCTTACGCTATTGCTTTATTACAAGGCTAAATCAATTTTAAAAAGTTTGGGGTTTACACTGGCAGGGTAACTACCTAGTGGTTTATAATATTCCTCAGGGACTCCAGCCAAAAGACCACCTATATTCTCTGCACCACCTGCAAGTCACTACTAGGTTGTAGGTCTTCATCAACAGGAGAGAGACTTCTTTACTTTATTTTATAATGGCAGTGGAAGGAAGAAATGGATGTCCGGTGGGAAGAGATGCTTATTGAGTTAGTATAGCTAAAGACAATGTTTTTTTTAAAGCTGGGGAAATAGATTGAGTGACTCTAAAATATCACGCACCCCATCCCTGCTATCAAAAGTGAATGGGAATAGAAGTATGGGATTATAGCGCTGCTTGAATAATGAACTGTACATACATTTTATAAATCTTTATTAATACAAAAAAAAAGAGAAATAAAATCGATTAACAGAGCATACACAGTTAGCTTTTTACTGGTCGCTGGTGTCCCACAGGGGCATGGATGGTCAAAAGTAGATGTTATATCCCAACATGCTTCGCCAGCACAGGTTTCCTCAGGGGATTATTTAGGACCACCAGTAATGACACAGCTCTAGCAATAATAAAATACAAAAGAGTTTTCATCAGTAATCAAATATGATATAGGAATAGTGAAACAGGACTACATATATCATTTTTTACACATATAACATTGGTCATGGTTTCGAGAGTAAATACCCACCTCCACCAATCCTAGTCAAAGGGCGCAAGACAGGAGGACCCCACCAGCCTAACCAAAAAAGCACCACTATAATCCTATCCTTCCGTTCTCAATCTTTTTTTATAGTTTTGGAGTAGAGATGGGTCAGAAAACCTTTAGGCTTTTATTGCTACCTCTGCCCCTGTTAGGAAGATTTCTATCTCCAGAACAGTAATAGAGGGAGACATTTTCCAATAGGGAAACTAGTTCTGGTGACCTTGAAAGCCCCAATATTTCCCTTAATTTGCAAGGATTTCCTCTCAATTCCTGTTTTGGCTGTAGGACACAAAGTGAAGTTAAATCTCCCCAATGGGACACCGATGGCAAAAAAGATTGACAGGGGTTATAACCCTTCCTTATTAAGACTTTTCTAACATTTGAACATAACTCTATTCTTGCAAAACCATGCCCAGTTCTGCCTGTCCCAAAAAATCTAAAAAGTCGAACAAAAACAAAAATGATTGTATGTTAGGAACCTACTTAAATTAAACATAATACATATAATCTATAGAAGCAAGTACCAATCTGCTAAAGGGCTATAAGAGTTGTATGGCATTAAACAGATAAACTATTCTTAAAACATGTTATGGTATATTTTGCAACAAATCAGTGTGAGGAATGTGAGACTAACTGCATTCAGTTATATTTCACTTAACAAGCCTTCGGCCTTCAACTATTTTATCAAAATCAGGAAGTGATCAAAACTGTTGGTGTTAAGTTGTTTTAATCTATTTGCTGGTTTTCACAGTCAAAATGTGTCAAATCAAATCCTTTGATTTAAGATATTTCCTTTTGTTTTGCAAAACCAGTTTAAAATGCAAATAATGAACTTTAAATATTTAACTAATGCAAAGAATTTTGTACATGATACGACCTCTAGGTGCCTCTGTTGCTAAACTAAACATATGGATAACCACATTAGCTGCATGCTTAATTAAACATTAAACAAGAAGTGAAATAGTTCAAAAACTAAAAAAGAATATTATTTTATACACATAAATACATTTAATTTTAAATTCTCTAAATTAATTAAATCAAGCAACAGTATTAATAATGGCTGGAGATGAGAATATCAATTTGCAAGCAAGCTGATACACTAGAAATGGATGCTTGCAAATAGAGATGTACTATCCTGTGAAAAAATGCTCCATCAGTAATTTTTTCTTTGCAATTTATTATACCAAAAGTTGTTATCTGTTTCAGATGAAAATCTAACATAATAATGTAATTATAGGTGAAAAGTGTATTTTGGTAAGCAGTCATTGCTACTATATTTTTTATGTATTTCGGTGATTGGTAATGAACAAACGTGATGGATAAATAAAAAGAAAAAGGTTTATTTTATTTCTTGTAGTAGCAGAAAAGTCATGGTAGCACTATTTGGTGAGTACATGGTACCTATATATCCATGCCATACAATTTTGTTCAGTTATTTTTTGTTTTGAAGCATCAGTAATAAGTAGAGTAATACATTGCCTTACCTAAATTGGTAAAACTGGACAATATTTTTCATAGTACCTTAACTTTAAATACATAGGGATAATAAACCCCAATCTCTATTCAGCTTAGATAGTACAAGCAATATAGATATTCAATGCAACATAAAGGAAAACAAATATTGCTCTGGCAGAAGAAATAAGCAATTTACAGGTAAAAATAACTATTTGTGTACTATTAGTACAAAGCAATAAAGAAAATATTACTTTAAACTGTCAATATAAAAACAGTACATAAGTAAAGAAAACAAATATATTCACTCAAGCAGACTAGATCATGTGAGTTATAAAAGTTAATAACTAATACATGGGGAATATAATATATGTATTTTAAAAAAGCACACAGATAATGAACTGATGAAATCATCTTCTGCTTACTTTTAGATAACAAAGAATAAAAAATGTTGTGATACACTGAGATTTTTCAGCACACACAGGCTGGCCAGGAAACATTCCCCAGAAACCCTAATTTTATCCCTAAATTAAAATATTCTTCACTTCCAACCTATACTGCAAGTATATGAGTGTTTGGATTTGGAGAAGGGGGTATTAATAAAATACAATAATGGATTTGACACATGTAATGTTTTGGAGAGTTTGAATCACCAGGCAGCCAGGTTGGCAAAAGCAAACAATCATCGTTTGCCAAATGCTAATGTGAATTAGCTGGACTTCAGCGTAGAATAAATAAAAACAGTCCACACTTTTGGTGCACAAAATAAGCTTTTGGCTCACTGCCATCAACTTGTCTCACTGCAGGGTTTTTTTTCAAAGTCAATTCCTGCTTCCGAGGTCCAGAAAAAAAGGGTCACAAGAGTTCAGCAGCATCTTGGCAACAACAGTACACAGCTCCTTTAATAAGTATGTCCAGCTTCAGATAACACTTCATGGGCACCTTTTGACTGCTTCCTACCCTCTTCAGCCCTCTCTTGCAGGTGGATTACCCTAATAGGACTGAAGTACTTGTAATCAGGGTTGGAGGCTCTTTCTCCCCCAAAAATTTCCTGAGGTTCAAAATTCTCTGTACTTTTGAGGACATAGCAATCCTGGGAAACCTACAAGTCAGTTTTTCACTTTTCCTGGATCCAGAACCCCTATTTCTGCATTGGTGAGAATACCTAAGTACTTCCAAATTGTCTCTTTTTCATTTCCCTTCGAAGGGCCCAAACCCAAATATGTTTTTTTAGGACGCATTCCTGGTATCCTGTTTTCACATGAGAATAATGTTTAAGGTAATTATAGATTAAATGACAGACTAAAGAATAAATATTGCAAGGAATTCCAAGCTCCTCCCCTTTCTGTGGTGTAGTGGCGTTAAGGTTTGCACTGATTTGGTGCTGTATAACTAAGGAACAATAACCTGTGACTAATGCTCTCCAATAGGAAGGTGTGCCTGTTTCCATTACTATTCAATAATGACTGCTGCAAAGGACAAGCAAACAGAAGACAATCTTGATCAAAGAAAAATGGGAGAAATGGCTTAAGCACGACATTGCATAATGCTGGAAAACTTTCTGGATTCGGATTGGTAAAAGTTTGTAAAATTCATTTTCAGAGAATCTCCAGAGTTGGTGAGTTGTCGCCTCCCACTAAGTTCCTTGTGTCTGGATAAAGCAAAAGCGATGCTGACTAATCGTTGATATTTGTTCTATGAATATGGAAACCAATGCAGCAGTTCCCTTGCCATCATTCTGTGATGCCCAGTGGCCGAACTCCTCCATTCCTTCTATCCATACAGTGGGGGGCTCTAGAACCTCACCCCACCTCAGGAAATGGCGGAAACATTTAGAGATCAATATGCCAAATGCTATCATCTTAATGCAGATACCTCTCCTACTCATACTCATAGACCACACTACAGGCATACCTTAATAAATCTGGCTTTCCTACCTTGGACGAAAAAAGCATCTGAGAGCTTAAGGAACCAGTCAATGCATCTGACTTCTTCCTCACCCTTAAATCCACCAAAACTGGTAAAGCCCCAGACCCGCATGAGTTCACACTTCCTTAATATAGGACATTCTCAGATATTTTCTCCTCACAATTTGTAGAAGCGTTCAACTCCTTACGCCATAGTTAGCACATTAATTCAGCAGCTCTCATGTCACATATCCCAGTCCTTCTGTAGGAGGGGAAAGATGGCCAATATTGCACCGGTTACTGACCTATCTCCCACCTTAATATTGACCTGAAGCTTTTTGCCAAGATACTTGCAAACCGGTTGCTGCCTCATCTTCAGAAAATAATTTATGCAATCCAAGGAGGCCAGGATGGTAATACCTTTGCCCTTAATGTGGTCCAGTCGGTCCTTTGTGGTCTGTCCATACTTTCCTACTTTCCATGAATGCTGAAAAGGCCTTCAACAGGGTCGACTGGAGCTCTATTTGGCAAGCAATTAAATTAGGGCCCCATATGCAGCAAAAATGAATGAATGAATGAATGATTTGTATAGCGCTGCAACTGCGAACTGAATCGCCTCAAGGCGCTTGACTGCTCATGTTGGGATGCCATGTATTAGAAGAGGTGGGTCTTGAGTTTTTTCCTGAAGGCCTGATGGTTTTCTTCCATGCGGATGTTGTTTGGTAGAGCATTCCATAGCAAAAAATACATTTCCTCTACTTTACCCTGACAGCTTGTGTTAGGATTAATGGAATTCCTTCTGAGTCATTCCCCATTTGCAACGAGACACGCCAGGGCTGCCCTCTTTCCCCTTTCATATTTATTCAAATCTTGGAGCCCTTCCTAAGCCACATACAGGTCAATCTCAATATCACTGGCATCACTGTTGGATCTCACATCAATAATGTGTCAGTGTACGTGGACGATCTGCTGTTCTTTCTTGGTAATCCAATGGTAACTTTGCCGAACCTCATTTCTGAATTTAAGAAATACCAATCTGCTAACAGCTCTAATTGGAATTTGCTTTCAAATGGGCAATGTCCTGTTTCCTGTCCTATTTTCAGTTCTGGTGAACTTTGCTTGCTGACTCTCATTGTTGCGGACAGAGCTGCAGTCTTGGTCTACTAAGAACCTCTTGTGGCTGCTGGTCCAATAAACCTGCAAGAATGAAACACTATGTTCTTTGTAGGCTCAAAGATGCTGGGGGATTGCCTTTCTGGATAATAGCTTATACTTTGTTGCATCCAACCTAACAAAAGCACTAGTCTGGTCTTAGCACAAAGCTTTGAAAGAATAGATTTCACTGGAACAAGCGGTTGTTCTGGTGGCGTTGGAACAGTTTCTCTGGCTGTCCAAATTGCCCACACCAGACCTGCTTAACCACCCTACTATTGGAGTGACCTGGAAGGTGTGTTACAAAGCTTTTGACTCCTTTGGCATAGCCCCTTTGCCCTCTCCTTTACTTTCCCCTGAGTACTCAGGGTCCACAATTTCTTCAGATTAAACTAGCTCAAATCTGGTGTGCTTGACACTTCTCTTGTTCTTTACCCATACCCTATTTAGAACATGAACTGGGGATCACTTTAACACTGGAAGCAAGCACTAAACTCTTTGGATAATTTCTGAACAGGGGGATAACTAAAATGTTCACTAACCGCATATCCCTAAAACACCAGAATTTTTTCTCCTGCATCACAAGTCAATTCTAATTTCAGCTTCCTTACCACCATTGTGGATAATGAATCAGAAGGGCTGAGGATATCAAGATGATGCAAAGTATCACAAGCTTCATTAGAAACATACACACCACATTCAGAAATACATGGTTTTACTGGATGGAGTTTGTGTGCACAGATAACTTTAAATGACTACTGGCTGAGTATTAGGGGAACATGCTGAGACCAAAGGGGGGGTAGAGCCAAACTATACTTGGGCGTGCTTCAGGGGTGGTACCCATCCCTCCTCTTTCTCGCCTTCCTTTACCCCCTCCCTCCCCCTTTCTCCCCCATTCTTTCTTCCCTGTTTCTCTCCCTCATTTTAGGTCGTTAGTACCCCTTCCTTATCGTTGCCTCTTAGCGTAAAAGAGGTTTCATACTGTGTACTGTGCAATAAAACTTTTCAGCTTCCTTTATTTCTTTCCTGTCTTGTTCCACAAGCTGGCAGTGGGAGTTGTGTCTAATAATACAACTCCTCAGTACAAAATAATTACAATAACACATGTTTGCTGTGTGCACTTGGAGCTAGAAAAATCTCAACAATGCAGAATCTTCACCACATAGTCACACAGATTTTTATACTTACTCATTTTCATTGTGAGACATTAGTACATGAGCAGTGCTACTCATATTCTTTTTCACTTATAGTTGCACAATGATTTCTATTATTTCTCATCCTCAGGTCACCAGCAGGATATTTCAGCAGTACTTGTCAAAGTCTAATGCCCTGTACACACTAGCAGAATTTCTGTCAGAAAAATCTTGAATGGTTTTTCCAACGGAATACCGCTCAAGCTTGGCTGGCATACACACGGTCACACAAAAGTTCTCTGAACTTTCGATCGTCAAGAACAAGGTGACGTACAACACTACGTCGAGCCGAGAAACCTGCTCTCAATCTTTTGCTGGCAGAAATTCCACCAGCAAATGTCCGATGGAGCACACACATGGTTGGAATTTCTGACGAAGTGCTCACATCTGACTTTTGCTGGCGGAAATTCCGCTTGTGTGTATGGGGCATAAAGCATTCTAAACCTCACAAGGCCCTGGGCTCCAATGGGATTTCTCTTGTATACTTGTATACTATAAAAACGTTGCTCTCATCCTAGCCTTCCCTTTTGTAAAAGGTTTAAATGATATCCTTGAGGGAGCTCAGCTCCCAGCTGATACTCCAGGCTACTCTTACCGTGGTGCCAAAAGAAGGAAAGGATCTTGCACAATGTGCTAAAGTCAGATCTATCTCTCTACTAACCGTAGATCTCAAACTATTTACAAACATATTGGCCACTTGACTCCTCCCTTTTTTATACATATAATTATCCACTGGGCCAAGTGAATTTTGTTCCACAAAGAGAGGCAAGTGTCATGAACTAGGTACTCACCGAGGCCAAGATGCCGAGAGCGGTTGCCCTTGCGACTCGGCGCCCACTGCCCTGAAAGTGACACAGGGACGGTTGGCACCAAGAGGCACAAGCCACCGGTGGGATGGTGACCAGGCGTGGGCTCCTGATGTTGTAGAGAAGGGTAGACTGGAGCAGGTAGTACGTCCACGAATTCCTAGTTGAGAACACAGCAAACAGACTGGGGATCAAACACAGGCAGGTTAGGTGAATGCAGGCCGGGGGTCAAACACTGGTAGATTAGGTACAAGGTATCCTTGAGCAGGAGAGTCCAAGGCAGGCTGGGGATCAAACACTGACAGGTTTAGAAGAGAGTCCAGGGTACAGGCCAAAGGTCCAGGGCAGGAGAAGGTAACAAATCCGAGTAGGCAAGCCAAAGGTCAAGGTCAGGAGAAGGCAGAGTAGTCAGGACGATCCGGGTTTGGCAACAGGTAAGACAATCTTCAAGGGTCAAGTACAGGATACAAACAGGAAGCAGCTGTCAGACGAACCAGCGTCTGTCTGGGCACAGAGGCCCTCCTTTTATAGGGCCGTTGAGGTCACATGAGGTGATGCCGCGCTACTGCGCATGCGCGCGCGCCGCTTGGCGGGAACACGAGTGCGCACGCGCCGCCGCATCTTCTCCCTGTCACTGGCTATGAGCCGGGAAGCTGAACCCGTGCGCCTGCGCACTAGCGTGCGCAGCGGACGGAAACCCTGACAGTGCCCCCCCCTGAGGGGCGGCCTCCGGACGCCCAGGCTCTCCATCAATTCAGGGTGTTCTTGTCGGAAGATCTTGATTAATCTTGGGGCATGGAAGTTTCTGGATGGTTCCCAAGAATTATCCTCTGGTGGATAGCCCTTCCATTTTACTAAAAATTGAAGCTGACGACCCACCTTCCTGCAGCCAAGTAACGACTCTACCTCGTATTCTTCCACTCCATCAATTGTTATAGGTGGAGGAGGAACTTCTTCTCTGTTTGGAAAAGGACTGGGGACCAAGGGTCTCAGTAGGGAGGCATGAAATACTGGGTGTATTCTGTAGGAACTGGGTAAGGCAAGTTCAAAAGCTACAGGGTTTACCATCTTCTTTATTTCGAATGGTCCAATGAACTTGGGACCCAACTTCCTTGCAGGACACGCGATCTTAAGATGGGTAGTTGCCAGCCATACCTTCTCTCCAATCTTGAAATGAGGATTCTCCTTCCTCCCCTTGTTGTGATACTTTTTATATCCTTCCTGGGCGTGTTGCATGGCGTCTTGAAGTCTTTTGAAGTTGGCTTGAATGTAACTTATCCGTTCTTGTACAGCGGGCACCCGTGATTCAGAAACAACATTAGGGAGAAAAGATGGATGAAACCCAAAGTTAGCCCAAAACGGAGTCTGATTTGTGGTCGAATGGGAAGAGTTATTATATGCAAATTCTGCAAAAGATAATAGAGAGGACCAGTCGTCTTGTGCGGAAGAACAGAAACATCGTAAGTATTGTTCAAGAGTTTGATTAGTGCGTTCAGTTTGTCCATTACTTTGTGTGTATGGGGCATAAAGCATTCTAAACCTCACAAGGCCCTGGGCTCCAATGGGATTTCTCTTGTATACTTGTATACTATAAAAACGTTGCTCTCATCCTAGCCTTCCCTTTTGTAAAAGGTTTAAATGATATCCTTGAGGGAGCTCAGCTCCCAGCTGATACTCCAGGCTACTCTTACCGTGGTGCCAAAAGAAGGAAAGGATCTTGCACAATGTGCTAAAGTCAGATCTATCTCTCTACTAACCGTAGATCTCAAACTATTTACAAACATATTGGCCACTTGACTCCTCCCTTTTTTATACATATTTTTTATACATATAATTATCCACTGGACCAAGTGAATTTTGTTCCACAAAGAGAGGCAAGTGTCATGAACTAGGTACTCACCGAGGCCAAGATGCCGAGAGCGGTTGCCCTTGCGACTCGGCGCCCACTGCCCTGAAAGTGACACAGGGACGGTTGGCACCAAGAGGCACAAGCCACCGGTGGGATGGTGACCAGGCGTGGGCTCCTGATGTTGTAGAGAAGGGTAGACTGGAGCAGGGTAGTACGTCCACGAATTCCTAGTTGAGAACACAGCAAACAGACTGGGGATCAAACACAGGCAGGTTAGGTGAATGCAGGCCGGGGGTCAAACACTGGTAGATTAGGTACAAGGTATCCTTGAGCAGGAGAGTCCAAGGCAGGCTGGGGATCAAACACTGACAGGTTTAGAAGAGAGTCCAGGGTACAGGCCAAAGGTCCAGGGCAGGAGAAGGTAACAAATCCGAGTAGGCAAGCCAAAGGTCAAGGTCAGGAGAAGGCAGAGTAGTCAGGACGATCCGGGTTTGGCAACAGGTAAGACAATCTTCAAGGGTCAAGTACAGGATACAAACAGGAAGCAGCTGTCAGACGAACCAGCGTCTGTCTGGGCACAGAGGCCCTCCTTTTATAGGGCCGTTGAGGTCACATGAGGTGATGCCGCGCTACTGCGCATGCGCGCGCGCCGCTTGGCGGGAACACGAGTGCGCACGCGCCGCCGCATCTTCTCCCTGTCACTGGCTATGAGCCGGGAAGCTGAACCCGTGCGCCTGCGCACTAGCGTGCGCAGCGGACGGAAACCCTGACAGCAAGGGACAATACAACATGGACCTTAAATGTCATTCATCGTAAAACAATCCTGACGCTTCTTTTAGCCACAGTTACTGAAAAAGCCTTTTGACCAGATGGACTAGTCCTTTATCAAGGACAAAAATTGCTAACATGGATAGACGTAATATATTTTCCAGCCCTTCGGAGAATATCAAAATCATCAACATGTTATCAGATCCATTCAATCTTTAGAACAGAACCAGACAGGACTGCCTGCTGTCCCCCTCATGTTTATATTGACCCTTGAGCCATTGTTAGAACAAATTATAAATAATTCCAACATTAGTAGAATTGCAACTAATCTTGGAGAACATAAATTGGCAGGATATGTGGGCAACCTGCTATTGTTCATAATCCAACTGCTAATCTCCTTGACAAACCTTTTCACCAAATCTCATAGTTACAGTGTTCTTTAAAATTTCAAAATTAAACCTCCAGAAGTCGAATACTTTGAACATCAATGTAAATTGGTCTACTATGCTAAACTTTAAAGCGCACTTTCTGTTTCAATGAGCTCAAGCACACATAAAATACTTTATTTATCTCATTCCCTCTGTGGGGGACATTTTCTCAGCTAACTTTCCCAATTCCTAACTAAGATTCAACAAGACTTAACTAAGTGGTTGTCCAGCCTTCTCTCATGGTTTGGGCAGAATAGTGTACTTAAAATGAATGTACTTCCACAATTCCTATATCTTTTCCAGACTTTACCAGTTTGAATTCCAAATTTTTTTCTCAATCAGATTTAAAGTGAATTTGGGAAGTCCTTTTGGGCCTATAAATCTTAGCCAGTCCCTGATAACTCAACCCAAGGACAGAGGAGACTTTGGTCTCCCAGTGATGGTTAACTATCATACGGTCATGCATATAAACTAAAAACTGGATCGATGCAACATTAGCTCTAGAAAAAGCTGGGTGCAATTAGAACAGATATTCTCAGAACCACTGGGGGGCCATCCCTAGCTACCCCCAGATACTCTGCTCTACCAATATCTTATTATCAGTCCGACCTTTAATATGTTTACGAATAACAGAAGGTTAATTTGATCTGCACAGATATTCTCTGTCATATGTGGATAAGTAAAAGTAGCTATACTCTTTCACACAAAAAAGTGAAAAGTAAATAAAGTCACTTTTACAGTTTTTTACAAGTCTTTTATTAAGAAAAAAAAAGTCTCATCATTTAAATTCATTGTCAATCATTGAAGTCAGTGAAATAAATATGTATATACAGTACTTATATATTTTCAGCCTGCAATCCATTCAAATGATCCCCTGTGTCAGCCAGCAGAGGCTGCATGGGAGAGAGCACTAGACGATGGCTGGGAAAGCCTGGAGCGGTTATATCATCTATAGACTCCTATGTCCTAACCATTGTGGCACTCCCTCCTCTACCCTGGTTTCACCGCTGGCTGGCACATGGGAGCCAGAGCATGTGACCAGACCAGAGGGTGCTGAAAATAGGTAAGTATTCACATCTTGCACAGGTTAGTCAGCATAGGTAGGAGGAGGCGGAGTGAACATATTTAAGACTATGTACTGTAGATTTGGGCTGAAATTTTACTTTTGCCTGTAAAGGGAATTATGAATGCAAATATTTTTCTGGAGGTAAGGTATAAATTTCAAAAAACATTTTGGAAAAGAAAATTGATGAATGGCATTATTTTGTGAAAGTTATGATATGATATGATATCTATTATAGTTTATCTGCTGTTACTGATTAAAATTTTCGTGTTCGATTAATCGATTTTTTTTTAAAATCGATTAATCGACTAATTTTCATTAATTATAATGCACATACAGATCCAACTACTTTTAGCTGATCTCCTTGCATTGCAACTCTGCATTAGTCAGTGATAAATGTGGTATACACTATATACAATCACACGACACTAGTTTGTTTCCACAATCCATGACTTAACTTCATAGTTCACACAAATACATTTTAAATTCAAACTGTAGAACTGACGTAAGTCATTTTTTTTCCACAGTAGCGTGACAATGCCTCCGCCTCCGGTCTAACTAATCACTCTCACCTTATGGCATGGACCCCTGTGCAAACGTGGTCATGCAAGCGGGTATCAAAAGGGTTAACCTGGACCATAAACTTCTCTCACATCTCCTTAGATCTCAGCAAGGACGCCAGGTCATGGGTAGAAAGAAATGATCTAAGTGCTCACCGCTTAAGTATAAGATTTAATTTTTGTGTTCAAACACAAACTACTCACATAAAGATGATAAAAACACAGCATGTAAAGCCGACAATCGTGTTAGTTCCGTAGGGCAGCAGTGGGTGACGTCATGCCTAGCTACTCCACCATATGCGTTACGTTCAATCAGAACTTCAACATCACCGGACTCCTCCCCCTTCCCTTTTCTTAGCAGACGGAAGCACTTGGGGAAGGGGGGAGGAGTCCGGTAACATTGATGTCCATGACGTCATCAGATCGCCGACGGAACTCCCTGCAGACCCGGGAGAGTACTGATCAAAAGAATTTTGATCGATCAAAAGAATGAACGATTAATCAAGGAATTAATCTTTAATTTCCACAGCCCTAGTTTGGTCAATTCTGGGAGGGCACAGAGAATTGTCACTGAAATGTAAAAATGTAATTATCTATCATGTTCTGGACATGACTGAAGAAAATATGGGTATGTGGTGGATTGGGTTTGTGGACCAATATGACTGCAGTTCATTTTTGTAGTGATTCCCACATTTAGAGTCAGGTCAAGGAAGGTTTTGAATTCTAAAACAGAGACCTCTCCACTGCTCTCATCAGTCATACTAAAAAAAAAATTAAGTTTCCTCACTTAGTGTACTTTTTTTGCACATTTCTGGCAGAGGCTGTATTAGTAGCTGATGAGTCTTGTACTGGTGTTGGCTGGCAATCGGGACACTGGTTGTAGCTGACTCTGGTACTGGATTTTACTGGTAATGGTGCTGGTTGGCAATGACCAGAATACTGGTTCTGGTTGACACTGGTACAAGATTTATCTATTACTGGTACTGGCAAGTCGCGACCAGGACTAGACTGGTGATGGCTGCTGATTAGGACACTGGCTCCAGCTAATACTGGTACTAAATTTCACTGGTCCTGGTGCTGGCCGGTGGTGGTCAGGACACTGGATCTAAAACTGGTACCTGATGGCACTGTACTGGTGCTAGCTTGCTATCAGGACACAGCCTTATAGGCTTATCTACTTAGAAGATAATTCTGGAGTTTACTACTGCTTTAAAGTGAAACATTAAAAATGCCCAATTCCTTTAAAGTGGCTGTAAATCTGTACATATACCCAGTGAAGGGACTAGCCTCAGGTGATACAAAGAGATCAAATAAATCCTCCTACACAACTTGTATTTGTTTATTTGGAGCACTCTATTATCTACAGTTATGTGAAACACACAGGTCAAAGGATTTTTACCAGCAGGGGACAGGGATCTGACATCGCAAACACTGCAGAGCTGTGAAAACTGAGCCCTGTTTGGAGGAAAGGGACAAACCCCCCCTCCACACAGCATATAGGAAACAATGTACAGCTGAGGCTGCCAATCACAGGCTATGTGCTAGAGCTCCCTCCCCTGTCCTCCTCTATTTCTTAGAGTCAGGAAAACCAGTCAGCAGTTACTCATGCAGATAGTAGAGGAAGGAGAAAGCATAGAGAAATCACCCTATCACCCTCAGTGCTTTAGATAGAGGCATGTATACATGATAGAAGGACATAATCTGTGAATGTTCCATGTCAGAGGCTTACAACCACTTTAAATAACATGCCTGGGGGTGTCTTAATCCTTCCTGGGAAGGTGCACATTTCTGATGTATAGAATGTTCTGCATTGGCACAGACATTTACAAAAAAAAGTAGTGTTTAAAATCTCCAGCAAATGACATGCCATTAACAACTCGTGAAAGAGAAACAGTACACAGGCCCCTACTTTTGTTGTAGCACATCTTACATCAAGAATAAAATAAAATTGGGTATACCCCCCCCCCCCCCTTTTAACATGTATACCAAACTCTTTGAGTCTGGTATGGATATCAAAAGAGGTGTCTCATGCAAAATAAAAAATAACTAAGAAAAAAAAAAAAACATGCATGGGGTCCCCCAGGAAATCCAGATTTTAGGCGGAGCTCCATGCACAAAAAAAAGTGTGAGGTCTCCCCTAATAACCCATACCAGATGCTTAATCTGAGCATGCAATCTGGATGACCAAGAAAGGGGGGACAAGCCTGCACTACCCCTCCCGAACCATATCAGGCCACATGCCCTCAACATGGGGGGGTACCATGGCAAAGCACCTGCCCCTATGTTATTGAGGAAATGGCTTCTTCCCCGCAACCCATGTCAGTGGTTGTGGGGGTCTGCGGGAGGTGGGCATATTGTAATCTGGAAGCCCTCTTTAATAGTTAAAATACCATCCTCCCCTTCTTGAAGAAAAATTGTAATCTACCAAAAAAGACACTCAACTGTTTGACAAGTCCTTTATTACAAAAAAAATCCCATAAAAAGTATCCCTCATTGTAAATCCATCATCAATCACGATTATCACTGACTTGCCAAGAAAAAAAAACCTGATAACTAAGTGTACACAACTGATCCTGATGATAATCATAACCGAATGCTAACTCCCCAAGCTGTCATCATCTACAGTCAGGTCCATAAATATTGGTACATCGACACAATTCTAATCTTTTTGGCTCTATACACCACCACAATGGATTTGAAATGAAACGAACAAGATGTGCTTTAACTGCAGACATTCAGCTTTAATTTGAGGGTATTTACATCCAAATCAGGTGAACGGTGTAGGAATTACAACGGTTTGTATATGTGCCTCCCACTTTTTAAGGGACCAAAAGTAATGGGACAGATTAACAATCATCCATCAAACTTTCACTTTTTAATACTTGGTTACAAATCCTTTGCAGTCAATTACAGCCTGAAGTCTGGAACGCATAGACATCACCAGACGCTGGGTTTGATCCATTGTGATGCTCTGCCAGGCCACTACTGCAACTGTCTTCAGTTCATGCTTGTTCTTGGGGCATTTTCCCTTCAGTTTTGTCTTCAGCAAGTGAAATTAATGCTCAATCGGATTCAGGTCAGGTGGTTGACTTGGCCATTGCATAACATTCCACTTCTTTCCCTTAAAAAACTCTTTGGTTGCTTTCGCAGTATGCTTCGGGTCATTGTCCATCTGCATTGTGAAGCGCCGTCCAATGAGTTCTGAAGCATTTTGCTGAATATAAGCAGATAATATTGCCTGAAAACACTTCAGAATTCATCCTGCTGCTTTTGTCAGCAGTCACCAATAAATACAAGAGAACCAGTTCCATTGGCAGCCATACATGCCCACGCCATGACACTACCACCATCATGCTTCACTGATGAGGTGGTATGCTTTGAATCATGAGCAGTTCCTTTTCTTCTCCATACTCTTCTCTTCCCATTACTCTGGTACAAGTTGATCTTGGTCTCATCTGTCCATAGGATGTTGTTCCAGAACTATGAAGGCTTTTTAAATTTTTCTAATCTGGTCTTCCTGTTTTTGAGGCTCATGAATGGTTTACATCTTGTGGTGAACCCACTGTATTCACTCTGGTGAAGTCTTCTCTTGATTGTTGACTTTGACACACATACACCTACCTCCTGGAGAGTGTTCTTGATCTGGCCAACTGTTGTGAAGGGTGTTTTCTTCACCAGGGAAAGAATTCTTCGGTCATCCACCACAGTTGTTTTCCATGGTCTTTTGGTGTTGCTGAGCTCACTGGTGCGTTCTTTCTTTTTAAGGATGTTCCAAACAGTTGATTTGGCCACACCTAATGTTTTTGCTATCTCTCTGATGGGTTTGTTTTGTTTTTTCAGCCTAATGATGGCTTGCTTCACTGATATTGATGGTTCTTTGGATCTCATATTGAAAGTTGACAGCAACAGATTCCAAATGTTAATAGCACACTTGAAATGAACTCTGGACCTTTTATCTGCTCCTTGTAAATAGGATAATGAGGGAATAACACACACCTGGCCATGGAACAGCTGAGCCAATTGCCCCATTACTTTTGGTCCCTTAAAAAGTGTGAGACACATATACAAACTGTTTTAACTCCTACACCGTTCACCTGATTTGGATGTAAATACCCTCAAATTAAAGCTGAAAGTCTGCAGTTAAAGCACCCCCTGTTCGTTTAATTTCAAATCCATTGTGGTGGTGTATAGAGTCAAAAAGATTAGAATTGTGTTGATGTCCCAATATTTATGGACTTGACTGTATATAAGGAAAGAGGCAGGGATGGTGGTGACATCATTGACCAAATGGCTAGTGTAAGTGGTTCCTAGGAATAATGCAAATACAAGCCCATGTGAGTTCCTTAGGAACCAGAGAACGTGGGATGCTGTCATATATAGAAGCAGCAGTAATACCGCTTCTATATATGATTTTCAGCTCCCACTGAACAGGTGGTTGACTGTTCATCCTTCCTCTTGAGAAACATCTAAAAGGTAAGAAATATTTGTTTTAAAAAAAAAGTTATGCTGTGTGAATGGGAACACATAATAAGCATTTCACACTGTGCTCCAGGAGAGATGAAGCGCCCCACTCCACAATCACATCTCAAGTAGGGATGGTCATGATGTTTGAGTCGAATGTAAGTTTGACTCGAACATCAGGTGTTTGTTCGCAGAACAAACTAACATGGCCAATTTGAGTGCCGCAGAGCGCCCCATAATGCACTGCGAGATTGCAGTGCATTGACTGCTGCTGATTGGCCAAAGCATGCACCTGATCTGCATGCTTTGGCCAATCACAGCGTGATCTGCTGTGAGAGCCATAATTGGAGGGGACCCCACGCCAATTTTTTTTAATTTTGGCATGGAGTTCCCCTTAAAATCCATCCATGCCAGACCCAAAGGGCTTGGTATGAATTTTGGGTGGGGACCCCACGCAGTTTTTTTTTTAATTTTGGCGTGGAGTTCCCCAATTTTTGAAAACTAAGTAAGAAAAATTATTCTAGTTAATGCTAAGCCGAGCTGAAACAGCTCTGGAATGCTAGAATAGTATTGACCCGTGTCATTTGTGATGCCATATACAGAATATCAAGTATACCTTTGGGCACCACAGTGTTGCACTAGAGGGGTTTTGTTTTGCCTTTTCTTGGACAAAAATTTGCTGTTGTGAGAGCTTAAACTACATGGACTTGAATCTTTTTGCAATCTAATTGCAACTTAATGTAGCTACTTAAATTGCGCTGACATGTCACTGCTCATTCTTTCTCTTAACCTTCAGCCAAAATCCCCCCTTGAGTTTAGTATACAAGCCTTGGATATGTGTGCCACTCAGTGGCGTAACTAGAACCTTCAGGGCCCCAATGCAAAAAAACATGAAGGGCCCCCCTGACGAGGCCGTTCCCTCCGAGCCTGGTGGCGGAATGCAAGTGTAACACTTGTGTGGTAGTTCTGCAACTGATGTCAGTAAATTTTTATTTTATTTTATTTTTTGATCATTTGTTTAATTCATTTTTTTTACAATCATTTTTTTTTTTATATTTTTGAAAAAAATTTAAGAGCCCTTTTGGGGGCTTTGGTGAGATATCAGGGGACCCAGACCTCTGATGTTTCACCTTTGAGACAGAGAAAGGTGATTGAGGACGCAGCCCTCAATCTCCTTCTCTGCAGCCTCAGCTGCACAGAATGAATGGACAGGAATAGCTCTGTACAGAGCTCCCCAATCATTCACAAACTGAAGAATAGTTTACTATGTTTCAGTTATGAATAGACAGAGTCAGTGATCAGTACAGATCACTGACTTTCCATTCAGAAAAGGATTCCTCTCGACAGATCCCCACCAGCAGCCGGCAGGAGAGGGGAGAACCCTGCAGAGCTGTGGGAACAAGGGGGTGGGGCAGGAAAAAGCACAGGGGGGCTGGAGAGCACACATGAGGCAGCAGAAAGCAGCTGCATAGGAGAAGTACTTAAAAATCAAGTGGGCAAGTGTTTAAAAATCTCAGAAATATAAATCCTTTGGCAGGTAAAATGACACCTGCATGTGTATTTAAATTGTAAATTAGCTGTTTGCATGAAGTTCAGTATTAAAGGGGTTGTAAAGTCTCCAGGTTCACCTTAATGCATTCTATGCATTGAAAACCTTCTGTGCTGCAGCTGCCCCTAGAGTCTTTTTCTTACCTTCTTTCTTACATCCGTTCCAGCGATGTGCACGAGTGAACCTCATTGGATAGATTGATAGCAGCAGGACCCATTGGCTCCCACTGCTGTCAATCAAATCCAGTGACATGGGAGGGGGGAGTCCTGCTGTCTGTGTCAATAGACGCAGCAGCGGGACTCGTGAGCACACCCGCACGAGTGCCTCCAATGGAAAGTGTCTCTCGGTGGGGGCACCCCAGAAGAAGAGGATTGAGGCTGCTGTGTGCAAAACCCTTGCATAGAGCAGGTAAGTATAACATGTTTGTTATTTAAAAAAAGAAAAACAACTGCAGATTTAGTTAATGTAGAAGTTGTGCAGACCTTGCTAAAAGTGCTATTAGGATCATACTCCACGGCATTAGCTGAGTCATATGATAATAGCTGTGGAACAGGCCAAAGCATTACAGCAACAAAGGGACTTGTGTTCAAATCCAGGCAGCACCATCACAGCCATGCACTTGGAACATGCTCTAGTGTGCCCATTTGGAGTAAATGTATCTTTACACAGTTTAGGGGCTTGTTCACTCCAGCAGCACTGGCAGCCTTGCCTAATGCAGTCCCAATTAATGAACTGGCCAATTGTTCTTGCGTATTATGGTTTCAGTTCACACCACCGTGCTGCATTGGAATGCACTGACAACAATAAAAATGATGCATTTTTGCACAGCACATTTTGACACTCTGTAACACATTACAGTGTGCTGCAGTGTGTAGCAAAACCAATAAGTAAAATAAATGGGTTTAAAAACACATTGTAACAAGTGCACAAAATGCATTGCAGAACAGTGCAACACATACCAGCGCATGCACAGGCTTAATAGATTACTATACTAAAGTAAGTGTAGGCTTATGCCAGAGTTAGATATAAACAATGTCATGGACTGTTCTGGTATACTCAGGTACCCTCTTTCAGTGCCATGTTAAAGCTGACCATCACTTTGTCACAGCTAAAAAAAACAAAAATCAATAATCCTTGTTATAGAGCCATGCCAACATCTGAAAATCAATGATCCTCTTAATAAATGTCAGAGTCATCAAAAATGGGATATAGCACTCTACTATGCACCTTAATGAGGCTTAATGGGGATCTACAGCTCAGACTCCTGAACATACTGCATATTGGTCACCTTTCATTAACTTATATCTCCCTCCCATGTTATTCTGCTTGTCAGACTAGCTATTTAGGCAAATACTTCATGACTCAGAAAAGTGCTAAGACCATATATTCTAAAATACAGTTTACCTGGGATGTCCAATTCACAGCAATTGTCAGTTTTTATCTGAAATTGCTTTTCTTTGCCTTCTTTGCCTTGTAGCATTTTGACGCATCATGAGACAC
Source organism: Lithobates sylvaticus (assembly GCA_028564925.1). Taxonomy (NCBI): domain Eukaryota; kingdom Metazoa; phylum Chordata; class Amphibia; order Anura; family Ranidae; genus Lithobates; species Lithobates sylvaticus. The sequence goes on along the minus strand of CM053030.1, from coordinate 122,894,806 downwards.
ACTAAATCAAGTACTGCAATAAGTTTTTTCAGTTGCTAGTTAGTTTCCTATTTTTTAGAAGGAGTAAAAGACATCTTTCACGCTTTATTTGTTTATGCATTGTCAAGCGCAGAATAAATAGGGATACAAGTAGCTAAAGACCACTGTTACCTATTACTTTTTTTTTTTTTTTTAACCACTAGCCGACCGCCCACTGTCAAATGACGGCGGGACGGTGCGGCTCTTGTGGCGGGACGCCGTCATATGACGTCGTCTACACTTTGGCCACTAGGGGGTCCCCTCCCCCAGTCAGTCCCCTCCCCCCACAGTTAGAATCACTAATATAGGGAACACATTAACCCCTGCAGCGCCCCCTAGTGTTAACCCCTTCCTTGCCAGTCACATTTATACAGTAATCAATGCATTTTTATAGCACGGATCGCTGTATAAATGTGAATGGTCCCAAAAATGTGTCAAAAGTGTCCGATATGTCCACCGCAATGTCGCAGTCATGATAAAAATCGCAGATCGCCGCCATTGTTAGTAAAAAAAAAATAATAATAAAAATGCTATAAGTCTATCCCCTATTTTTTAGACGCTATAACTTTTGCGCAAACCAATCAATATACGCTTATTGCGATTTTTTTTTTACCAAAAATATGTAGAAGAATACATATCGGCCTAAACTGAGGAAAAAATTTGTTTAAAAAAATATATAAAATTGGATATTTATTATAATAAAAAGTAAAAAATATTATGTTTTTTCAAACTTGTTGCTCTTCTTTTGTTTATAGCGCAAGAAATAAAAAACGCAGAGGTGATCAAATACCACCAAAATAAAGCTCTATCTGTGGGGAAAAAATGATAAAAAATTTATTTGGGTACAGCGTTGCTTGACCGCGCAATTGTCATTCAAAATGCGACAGCGCTGAAAGCTGAAAAATGGCCTGGTCAGGAAGGAGGTGTTCGTGCCTGGTAGGCAAGTAGTTAATCATTGTCAATACCAGCCATTAATTGCTCTGTGTTGATAAAAATGCAACTTCTCAAGGCAAAGAGTAACAGTAACTATTTTTGGTCCACATCCTATATATGTAAACAACATCAGAAAAAACATCTTTCATCAAATTGAAATACCATTTTCGGAATCATCACTCATCTGTCTTTTTTTACTATATGGACATCCTTTAAGTAAAGTGAATGAAAACTCAAAATCAACATTTAAGTATGTTTGTTTTTATGCCTTACAGTATAAAAATTTTTATAAAGCTAAACTTTTGGCTTTGAACAAATTGTCTAATTAAAGATGCATGAGTATTTATACATGGTTTTTGGTATAATTTGTGTATTTTGTATAGATCTGTACAGTAATCCAGCATGAATCAATTCTTGAACACTGTATTTTTGCAGGAGATTCCAGTAATAAAGAACTGCCATGGCTGCTCTCTTTCTCCCTGTTCCCAGAATTCATTTTCTTGTAAATTCATGGCAACATTTCTTACCTGAAGATCCTGCCAAAAACAGTTCTTAATATTTCAGGCTGACAACCCCTGGGAGGCTCTCCCAAGTTGAGGAGTTTAAGTGATAGCTTTACCAGAGCACCCTGCAAGGAGTGATGTTCCAGAGACCCTAGTGACCTACTTTCCTGATAGCTGCCACCAGGTCTCAGCCTCGAGTTTTGCACCATCATATGGGCAATAATCATACTGAGATCATCTGCATTTTGCCTCTGTCACCTATAGCCATGTGTCTATTGTGCCTAATGATAAACATGTTGTATCAGTGTAGCGCTTTAGGAGTAACTGTTTTCTTCCTAAAAGTAAAGAAGCTGCCCACTACTCCATGCACACCGTCTACAGTAACCCAGTCTAGGGGATGCCTTTTTAAGATGTATTACTTGAAGAACCTTTAACAGGAGAGGGGTTAGGGATTAATCCAAAGTGGTTAGCACATAACAACTAGAGGACAATTTTTAAGTAGACTTGAATGTTAGGCAGACTAAACCCTCACAGCTGAACATAATAAGATAACTTTCTGAACAGGCTAAGACCTAACAGCTGGGGACGATGTGGCAAGTTTCTTTGGCATCTGGTTTCTTTGAGCCTATGCACAACTACTAGTAGTTAATGCAATTTATTTCATCACAAGTCCCCAGGACAGCTGCCTCCTTCCATTTTCCTCCAGACATGGTCCAGTGAGACAGTCTATATCCAAATATTTTAGTGAGGTCCTGCAATCAGCTTCTAAGCAGATCCATCCAGGCCCTCATCCCTGATACCGCTGAGGCATCTAGAACAGCTGCACAGTCTATGGGCTGCCTGAGAACAGCAGCCACTAAGGCTTGGTAAGCCTCTTGGTGAGAAGGAACCCAGCTCTCCAGTGCCTCAGGCTATTTATCACCCTTCCAACCCCCTTCTGAACACTCCTCTTCAGGGACTGGCTGAAGCATGATAAATATTCAGGCTTGTTATTTCAATCTCCCTATCTAAGTGCTTGAAGCTTCTTCCAGAAGCAGGAAGACTCAATCAAATTGTGAGAGCCTCAACAGGCCAAAACAAACAAATACCGATTCCCTGATTACAGAAGGTGCCAAAAACGAAATGTATCTAGCATCCTATGCTAGGAGAGTGCTGAATCAGTATGTGGTAGGTCAGTTGTCAGACCTAAAGGGAGTTCTCAACTCTATCAATTTAGAGTTGTTCTTAGAAAAACATACAAAAGTATAGCTTCCATAAGTAAGACTGCATAATTATAATGATTAAACCTGAACTTTTTTCTGCTTATAATTTTGCCTTCCCTTGTTCCTACTCCTCTTCCCCCCTTGTCACATACCAGGTGTGAGGCCGAGATGCTGAGAGGGCCCCCCTTGCGGCTAAGTGCATCGCTTCCCTGAAAGTGGTACAGGAAGAGCAGTGCCAAGAGAAGCACGGTTTTCCAGGTACTGAGAGGAGATGAGCTGGTCACTGTGATGTAGCAGGAACAGGCTGGATGAACTGTAACACTGGTGTGCTTGCGGAGTACCAGGCAAACTTGACAGAGTAGCAAACCAGAGACAGAAATGAGAGCCAGGCCTGGGGTCATACACAGTAAGGTCAGTTCAGATGATAAGATTGGATAGCCAGGGTTATACACAGGAAGATGGATCTGTAGCAGAGTCGATAAGCCAATCTAAGGTCAGACACAGTGGAGCAAGCCGGAGAGAAGTCAGAAGTACAAGCCAAAGGGTAAATCAGAAGATCAGGATCACAGGTCAGAGTAAGCCGGGTCAATAACAGAAGTTCAATCAGGATACACAGGAACACAGGATCAAGGGGAAGCTGAAGATAATCCAGCAATGAATGGCTCCAGCAGTAAGCTTAAATGGGCCAGAAAGTACTGCCCACATCAGTCCCACTGTGCACCACTGGCGGAATTGCTAGTCCTTCTTTGGCCATTTCCCTGACAGTGCCCCCCCCCCCCCCCCCAGGCATGTATGGTACCCGCTGGTTCCCAAGAGTTCTCCTCTGCTGAATACCCTTTCCATTTAATAAGAAATTGGTTTTGCCTATCTCTCTTCCCACAGTCCAGGGTAGCTTTTACCTCAAATTCTGGTTCATCCACCACAGAGACTGAAGAAGGTGGCACGTCTCTCCTAGGAAAAGGGCTTGGCATAGCTGGTTTAAGCAGCGAGACATGAAACACTAGATGAATCGGATATGATGTTGGCAGTGCCAGTTTAAATGCCACAGGATTTACTTCCCTCTTGAACTCGAATGGCCCAACAAACTTTGGCCCCAACTTCCTGGAAGGACAAGACAATTTGAGGTTAACAGAAGAGAGCCATATCTTGTCCCCGACCTGGAAGCTAAGACGGCTTCTTCTCCTTCTATCAGATTGTCTCTTGAAGTTCTCTTGAGCTTTCTGCATAGTTTCTCAGAAGGTCTGGTAATTAGTCTGGATAAATGTTATGGGATCCTGAACTGCTGGTACTGAGGCTTTGGGTATGGTGTTTGGCAAGAATGAAGGATGAAATCCATGGTTCGCCCAAAAGGGTGACTGGTTGCTGCATGCACAGAGTTATTGTATTCAAATTCAGGGCATGGAAGTAAGGAACGCCACTCATTTTGGGAAAAAGAACAAAAGCACCTTAGATACTGTTCTAGAGTTTGATTGGTTCTCTCGGTATGACCATTACTTTGTGGATGATAGGAGGAGGACAAGCAAACATCTATTGCCAAACTTCTGCAAAGACTTCTCCAAAATCTTGAGGTAAACTGGACCCCTCTATCCGAAACAATGCTATCAGGAAGGCCATGTAGTCTGAGTAATGAAGATATTTACTGTATCCACAACTAAAGGTGTGCCTATCGTAGGCAGGAAGTGAGCCATTTTGGACAGGCGATCCACTACTACAAAAATAGTTGTGTACCTTTCTGATGGGGGTAAATCCACTATAAAGTCCATTAAAACTTCCTTCCATGGCTGCTCTGGAACTGGTAATGGCCTCAACAAACCCCAAGCCTTGGCTTTGGACCCCTTGTTGCACTGACAGATGGCACAGGAATTCACATACCTCCTACAATGCAATTTCAAGGTGGGCCACCAAAAGGACCGCTGAATGAGTTCTGTTGTCTATCGAATCACGAAATGCCCAGCAAGTTAATGATTGTGGAGGGTCTTCAAAATCTGTAACCTGGTTTGTTGAGGGACAAAGATCTTATACTGATGCCACAAGAACCCTTCTTGACTTCTTAGAGAAGAAGCCTCTGATTTTGTGCATTGGACAGAGGCTTGTTCAATTTATGCTTTTAAATCATGTTGAAGTAACAAGAAGTTCTGGTTTGACAGAATTGTGTCAGGTGTTGTTACTTCTGGGGTGTCGGGAAACATCTGTGATAGAGCATCTGTCTTTCCGTTCTTTGACCCTGGCCGATAAGTAATGTGGAAATTGAATCTCGGAGAAAAACAATGCCCAACGAGTCTGTCCGGGTCTTAGATGTTTGGCTGTTTGAAGATATTCCAGATTTTTATGGTCAGTGAAAATCATAATAGGGTGTGCGGCTCCTTCCAAAAGAAACCTCCACTCCTCTAGGTCTGTCTTTATAGCCAGGAGTTCTCATTCCCCAACGTCATAATTCCTTTTCAGGCTGACTCATTTTGCATGAAGATAAGGCAACAGGGTGGAGTAATGCTTTAGAAACCTGATGTTGTGACAGGACTGCCCCTGTGGCTACTTCTGAAATATCAACCTCCAAAACGTAGGGTAAAGCAGGATCAGGGGGCTGGAGAACTGGAGCAGATGTAAACAGGGATTTTTAGTTTGTCAAAGGCTGCTTGGGCTTCAGGCGACCACTGAAATCGGGTATGATGGTGGGTGACTTGGGTGACTGGTGAGATGATGGTGAGATGATGGCAGAAAAGTTCTTTATGAATCTTCTGTAGAAGTTTGCCAATCCAAAAAATCTTTGTAACGCATTTTTATCTACAGGAGCGGGCCATTCCAGAATAGTCTTGATTTTTTGTGGATCCATGGCGAATCCTTCCATAGAACTGATAAGCCCCAAGAAGTGGATTGAAATCTTTGCAAAGTCACACTTTTCGCTTAAATGTCACATGTTTCCTTAAAGTTGACAACACTTTTTTTTTTTTTCCACCTCAGAAAACATCAAAGAGATTTTTATTCAACTTAACGTTCATTTATATCTCTTGCGTTATATTCATCATTGTGGAAATTTTATTTTTATTGAAAAGAGAAAAAAAAATATTCATCTACATCAATAACATATTCCCATTACATATCTTTAATGTATTTATTAAATTAAAAGACAACCATATTTCCCTCTCCCACCCGTCACCCACCCTAGCCCAACCCTCTGTGCCTCTCTTGTTTAACCTCACACTTTATTCTTATATGTATAAATGTCCAAACTTTTTCTATTTAAGTTATTATTTCAGCGTACCTCCAGGTCTGTTTAAAATCCTGCCAACATTTCCATTTAATCATAGCATCTTCTCCATCTTCTTCCCCGTTGAATCTAAGTTTCTCTAAGTGATACATCTCTCCCATCTTTCCTACCCATTCTAATTCCGTCGGTGGCTCCTCTTGTTGCCACCTCCTAGGGATAAGTGCCTTTGCAGCATTCAACATGTGCGGGATTAAGGTTTTCATATATCATTTTATTGGGTCTGCTATATTATGAAATAAGCATATCCAAGGGTCTTCAGTTATTTCAATACCAGTGATTTCTTTTATAAGGTCCAAAATGTCTTTCCAATATTTCCAAATTTTTGGACATTCCCACCAAATGTGGGCCATTGTACCCCGTTGACTATACCCTCTCCAGCAGTCCTGCGAGTTCCCTGGCTGAAATTTATTAATTCTATTGGGTGTAATATACCATCTTGAAAGACATTTGTAATTTGTTTCCGCGGTTCTAGTATCAATTGCTGATCTATGTGTTAGCTTCAATATTTTTTTAAAATTGTGCATGTAATCATGTGTGCCCAGTTCATTTCCCCATTTTATCAAGAATGGAGGTACCTCCAGCCGACCCTCTGCGAGGAGCATTTTATATAAGTGAGATGTATCTTTTTTTACCCCTGTTCCTACGCATATTTTCTCCAGGGATGTGTATTTATCCTTCGTTCTAATTGGGTGGGGGAGTTTCCCAACAAAGTTTGCCAGCTAAAGGTAGCGCCATTCATTTAATTTTATATGTGCTATATTTTGCTGTATTTCTATCAGTGGTTTAATTTTACCCTTTTCTATCAAATCACCCAATTGTGTATTTGCTCCTATCCATTGTCCCCCTAATTCTCTTTTGCCTGGTGGAAAATAATCATTATTTTTTAATAACATCAAAGGTGAGTTGTATTTCCAACTATATTGTTTGTGCACTAAATCCCAAACTTTGAAAACGTGTCTAGTTATTTTTTGTGTGTTTACTCCCATATCCCTGTGTTTCGGGGGGCTCCATATCCCTACTCTTAATTTTACCTCACTTATGTCATTTTCTAGTTGCACCCATTGTTTTTGACTTTCCTCCCATGACCACTCTACAGCTCTTGACAATATCACCGCCTGATAATATTTTTTTAAATCAGGGACGCCAAGACCCCCCTGATCTTTATTTTGTTTCAAAATGTCTTGTGATGGAGATGGGGGAGGACGTGCTGACGCGAGAGTAGCACGGAGGGAGGGGCTCGTTCCTGCAGGCGCTGCTATGAGGTGTGAGTGGAGAGGAGAGAGCACGCTTACGATCCATGGAGCGTGAGAGGCTCCGTGTTCCCACTTGCCGACTCCCTGGAGCCACGAACAAGCCGCCGGAACCAACACTAAACGGAACGGTCTGAAGGAGACCAGGAGTGTAACATCCTTTCCCCTCCCCGGACCTCCCCGGACCTCCGCCGCTGCCGCCACGCCATAACGCTGCTGACCACACGGGGCTTCTCCCCTCTTCACCCCAAGGGATATCGGGGTCTGTGAGTATAACGCCTTACCCTAGCCCATTCTCTGCGCCCTCCCTCAACGGCAAAAGAGGTAAGCAAGCGTTTATACATGAACGGAATGAACAGGGTCTGTTTATTTTCATCTATGTTTCCCTGTGGTGCCTACCGAACATTGTCTATTGGGCTAGAAAAAAGGAAATAAAAAAAAAAGAAAGCTTGACCTTTCTAAGGTGCACTAGCCATTTACAAAATGTGGGTCATCTCTAAATTGCAGATTCGGACAATCTTACAGGGATGGCTGTATTGCAGTACCTTATAAATGTGCAGAGCAGAGAGATTCATTTTGTAGGCGTGATGCACCCCAAAGGATATTAAGGATATTAAAGTTGATGAACATTGCGTTTACCCCAGCCCACATTCAGCGCCTCTCCTTAACGACAGAAGAAGTAAGCAAGCAAGCGTTTACATAGGATTGGAACGAACATTGGAATGATCAGGGTTTGTTCTTTCTCCTGTTTTTTTTTTTTTTTTTTTTTTTTTTCTTTTTTTTCGGTGCCCTTTGAACACTGTGTATTGGGCTAAAGAAAAAAAAAAAAAAAAGGGAAGTGGGACCTCCCTAAGGATTGCTAGCTCTGTACAAAATATGGGACATCTCTCAATCGCTGTTTTCGTCAACCCTTTGGGGTTGGTTGTATGTTAGTACCCTATAAGTGTGCAGATCAGAGTGTTATGCTTGGAAGATAAAAAGGAGAAAGGAAAAAAAAAAGGAGAAAGGAAAAAGAAAAAACTACGAATAACCCAAGGAGGTGCGCCTCTGAGAAAACTTTATTTGGTCGAAATATCTGTACCCAGAAATCTCCGTACCAGCTTGGGCCCATACATTGAACATAGACAATATTGACGGCATCATTGTTTTACATACCCCCATGTTTTTGGGGTGAAGGTCTTCAACGCCAGAAAACACATAGACGCAGACTGGGATAAAGGGGATTCACGGGTAAAACGAAGCTCTGGATTATTGTTCCAATTGAAGGCGTAGGCTGGTCTCCCCTTTATTCCTTACTAGCCTATGGTCTAGCGGCAGCCTTAGGTAGTTTCCCCATAAAGAGGAAAGTCTAAAATCTGGGGAACAGGAGACAGGGTGGGGAGAAGCTACTGAGAGGGCTGAAAGAAGGAGCCCTGGATTAATACCAGGGGATTCCCAATATAAGGGATTAAGCCCTATGTATGTATGCTATGTAGCAAAACCATCCTTTATCATACTGGGCCTCCCTCTTTACCTGTACCCCTCCCCTGCCTTGAATCTATAGGGGGTAGACGAGAATAGGCTATCCAAATAGGAGTCACAGGTTGCATAGCTTGATCTCGCCAGTGCGGCTTGCTCCATTTCAGATTAAATCCTACTCTTCTACAACAGAAAGTAGACATCCCCAGGAGGGGACTATAAACCTCCTTGACAGAAGGACAGGTGGACTGTCGCTATCTCCCCTTGAACCATCTCCCCCTGAGAGTGGGAGTAAAGTAGCAAACTGGGGAAAAGGATTAGAGGGCCTCGCAAAACTAATATGAGTCAAGCTCCAAAAAAAGGGCTACCAAAGACCCCTAAAACAGGCTCAAGTACAATAAAACAATACCTGAAAACAGGAATAAGCCCGCACACTAACCGCTTGGATCAGACACAAAATTCCACTATGGAGAGAAGGAGGGGGAAGGAGAAAAAGGTGGGGGAGAAGGAGGACCCCCCCATAGGGGATAGTTCAATGGGGAGTGAAATGGACTCTACCAGAGCAGAAGAACAAGCGGCAATTGCCCAACTGCCGACAAAAGCTGAGATGGCAGAGATGCTACTAAGAATGGAAAACACCATAAAAGGGGAGATCAAACTAGTAAGAGAAGACATGGGATTATTACTCACCCGGGTGGAGTCAGTGGAGGAGAGAGTAGAAAAACAAGACCAAGATATAAACAAATTGGACGAGAAGATTAAACTACTTCAAACAACCCTAAGGGAAACTCAATACAAGATCGAGGATCAAGAAAACAGGAATCGCAGGCAAAATTTGAGGTTGCGTGCGATTCCTGAGCAAAGAGGTGAGGATCTCAGAGAGATCAGTAAAATCATTTTTAGTCCATTTCTGAGAAACAAGGAGGATCCATTCCCGGGAATCGAAAGAGTCCATCGAGTTGGAAGACCTAATGCAACAGATGCTGGAAGACCACGCGATGTTATTATAAGATTCCGTCATTACGACGAGAAAGCAGAGATCTGGGCAAAAATATATGGAAAAGCACCTTTAAAATATAAAGATTTAGATGTACAGATATATGCGGACTTGGCCCCACAGACACTGGAAAGAAGAAGGTTACAAAAACCCTTATTGGAGGTGATGCGCGCTGCAAATATCAAATATAGCTGGGGGTTCCCAGCCTGCCTGATAGGAACAAAAGAGGGCAGATCAGCTAGATTGAGATACCCTGAAGAATTGATGAGTTTTTGTGAGAAACTAGAAATACAGGCACCTGAGCTCCCGGGATGGGCATCCTAGTGGGGGGCGGGGCGGGGGGGGGCAGGGGGGGGGGGAAGAAATCATAAGAGGCCGAGGGAAAAGCAGGACAGACCTCACATTAACATCTCATGAGACACGCCTGTCAATCCCATACTCCCCATGCCAATGGGGAGGCTGGGCAAGGATAGATCTAGGGGACTGAGCCCCACCTCACCTGGGAAGGTAGGAGTTACGAAGTGGGCCATATTAGGTTATGACCCACTCCGACTCAGGGACCCGAATTAGGGTCTGGGAGGGAGGAGGGAGGGGGGGGTAGGACATGGAGATAGGGAAGGATGGAATAGAAGGGGGGGGGGTTCAAAAAGGGGGGGAGACTGGGAGGGGGAGTGGGAGGGAGGGGGGAAGGGACAGGAGGGTTTTGAAGTATAATGTAAGGGAGGGAGGGGTTGGGCGGACGGGAAATCTCATCGCTGTTTACCTGAAATCAAGAGAACCTGACAAGTGCCCACCCGAATATGAGGACAGCAACTAAATTCATAACTTACAACGTAAAAGGCCTTAATACTCCTAAAAAAAGGAATAAAATTTTGGAAGAACTTAAAAACTACGGGGCAGAGGTGGTCTTCTTACAGGAGACTCACCTCGTCCATGAGTCGAATACAAGGCTATCGTCTAGCTCATTCCCAGTATGGTTCTATGGAGATGCAATCACAAGCAGGGCTAGGGGAGTGGCGATTGGCTTTTCTAAAAATATTGCTTTTGGCCTAGAGGACCGACTGGTAGACCCATTGGGGAGGTATCTCTTCCTTAAGGGAACTATTGGGGGGGGAAAATTCACCCTAGCCAATATATATGCTCCAAATATTAACCCTATGAAATATTTACGTGAGATTCTTAATAAACTAAGGGACTTTAGGGAAGGGTACGTTATACTGATGGGAGATTTAAACTTCGGCCTGGACCCGGGGCTGGATTCATCGTCCGGTGCGGGGGGGACGGATAGGAAACAGCTGAAACTGACTAAACAAAAACTTTTTTTTAAATCAGCTGGTTGATGCTTGGAGGGTTCAACATCCTAATACAAGAGATTATTCCTTCTTTTCCCCCGCGCACGGGATGTACTCCCGCCTTGACTATGCTCTGGTAGATCACGGACTCCTGGACAGAGTCATCAGTACGAATATTGAGGTATTATCACTGTCTGACCATGCCCCTGTTGCCATGACTTTAGATATCTCGGAAGGCGGTAGTTTGCCCCCTACTTGGAGATTAAACGAATCCCTACTTCGTAATAAAGAGGTTGTGGAATACGTAAAAGAGGAATTGGAGTACTTTTTTAAACAGAATGACAATGGAGAAGTAAGCGGAGCATCGCTTTGGGATGCTCATAAAGCATTTATTAGAGGGATCCTAATTGCAAAAGGGACATGGCTAAAAAAAGAGAGAACTAAGAAACTAAAAGAACTAATAGAGGAACTAAATCAGGTCGAACAGGAGCATAAAGCCTCTCCGGAGGAGGACAGAAACCTATACCTTAAAGTAGTGGCAATAAGAGAACAACTAAAAGAACTTATGGAGCAAGAAACACAAAAGCTTTATAATAGAATAGAGAAGGAAAGATACATATGGGGCGACAAACCGAGTAAACATCTTGCCAGAACCCTACAAAAAAAAAAAACGATCAATTATATAGAAAAAATACGAAATAAGAGTGGAGAGATTAAATATAGGTCTACGGACATAGCTGACTCCTTTAAACAATATTATGAAGATCTCTATACAGTGGAAAAAAGGGGAGCCCATAACAGGGAAAACGAAATAAGAACAAAAAGGAGGGACTATCTAGCCAGGGCAGGACTTAAAAAATTAACTGTAGAAGATAGGGAGATATTAGAGGAACCATTCTCTAGAGAAGAGGTAAGGCGGGCATTGAAGAGTATCCCGGCAGGAAAGAGTCCGGGGCCGGATGGCTTTACGGCGCTTTATTATAAAACTTTCCAAGAGGTACTTGTCCCAAGACTCTGCAATTATTTTACTGGCTTGGGATCAGAGTACAGAATGAGTGAGGAGTCCCTGACTGCCAGTATCACGGTGATTTTGAAGGAAGGAAAAGATGGATCGGTGTGCTCGGGATATAGACCAATTTCTTTATTGAATGCAGATACAAAAATCTACGCAAAAATATTGGCGGAAAGGGTCAAGGCCCACCTGAGCACACTGATCCATCCGGACCAAGTGGGGTTTGTGGCAGGTCGGGAGGGCAGGGACAACGGGGTCCGGGCGCTCCTGCTTCTCCAGAGGATTCGGGAGGCGGGGACCCCCGGTCTGCTCCTGTCAATTGACGCTGAGAAAGCCTTTGACAGGGTAGACTGGGGGTTCATGACAGATACACTCGAGTTCATGGGCTTCGGCCCTGAGCTAATTCAACGTATCAAGGTGCTATACGACCACCCGAAAGCGAAAGTTAAAATCAATGGCATTTCATCACCTCCGTTTGAGATGAGGAATGGGACAAGGCAGGGGTGTCCATTGTCCCCGATGCTGTTTGTCCTGACGATGGAACCCCTGCTCGCCACAATTAGAGCTAACCCAGAAGTGGAGGGGATTGAAGCAGGAGGGGACGTGCATAAACTAGCCGCTTTTGCGGATGATATCTTGTTTTTTATAGGGAACCCGCAGCCGTCTATGCCGCACCTACTGTCCGAACTCACACGTTATGGGGAAATGTCCAACTTCAAAATCAACCGTACGAAATCCTTTATCTTGAATGTTAACATAGAAAAGCTTGATCGGCTTTCACTACAGGAGAGCTTGGACTTTCCTTGGAGGAAGCAGATCAAATATCTGGGAATTAATCTGGCCAGTTCAATTAATAAAATCTATAATATTAATTACCTCCCGCTGCTCGATGAGGTAAAAAAGAAATGTAAAGAATACACCAATAGACCCCTCTCTTGGATAGGCCGCATAAATACAGTCAAAATGATGGTTCTCCCGATAATTACATATAAATTTCAGATGTTGCCTATCCCACTCTCCCCGGCTTACCTGAGAAAATTAAAATCTATAATCATAAACTTTATTTGGAATAATAAAAAACACCGGATCGCATTAAAGATACTAAAACAAGAAAAAAAAACAGGGAGGTCTCGCGGTCCCTGACATAGCTAACTATTATCAAGCGATCGTTCTGTCCAGGATTCCTGAATGGGGTAAGGAGGAGATGGATAAAAGATGGGTCACCTTAGAAAAAGATATTAGCCAAGCACAGTTGGGTAGAACTATTTGGAATCCACCGACACATAGATCCTTAGATGCAAACACACATATTATCACATTAAATGCACTAAAAATATGGGATAAATGGCACAAAAAAGTAAATAGGTACTATAATTCACTATTAATAACACTAAAAGAGAATGTTCTTTTTCAGCCCGGTAGATCAGAGGTAGGGGGGGACTGGATATTGAAAGATGAAACACGATTAAAGGATGTAATGCACGATGGGAAATTAATACCTTTCGAGGAACTACAATGTAAGAGGGAAATTCTCAGGTTGGACAGATGGCGGTATCTCCAAATACACCACTTTGTTAAAAGCCTGCCTCAGCCTATAAGGCCGGAAGGAGACATCACATGGCTTGAAAGTATTTGTATGGAACCCAATACAAAAAAAAAATGATCTCAAGGATCTATAAAAAGATGATTGGGTCAGAAAGGGAGGAAATCCCGCCATATGTCCATAAATGGGAAAGGGAATTTGGAGTATGTTTAGACACAGGCACAATAGGGAAAATTATTAGGATGACCCATAGTTCGGCAATTGACACTAGGACGGCTGAGGCCAACTATAAATGCCTTGCAAGGTGGTATATTACCCCTGACAACGCAAGCCGGTACCAAGTGGGATCCTCTCCGGACTGCTGGAGAGGGTGCAAAGAAAGAGGGACTATGGCCCATATATGGTGGGAATGTAACAAGATTAAAACTTACTGGACAAAGATCTTAGGATACATAAAGGAGATCACCCGGAAGACTATAGATAATGATCCGTGGGTGGTTTTGATGCACGCCACAAGGGAAGAGATAAAGCAATATGAAAACTCATTGGTACCACATTTATTAAACGCAGCAAAAAAACTGATTGCAAAAAGGTGGAGAGAAGTGGAGGCCCCATCCATGTGGGAGTGGGTGGACGCCGTCGAAAGTGTTCGACTCATGGAGTCACTTAAAAGAAACTCTGATGGGGACAATAAGGAGTCGGGAGGGTGCTGGGACAGCTGGAAAAGCTTTAAGAGAACATGGAGCTATGCTGAAGCTATTAGGCCTTAGAAACAAAAGTAGGACAAGGACGAACATAAATAAAGTACAAATTCAGGAAACAGCGATGAGATTTTGGTGGGGGCGGGAGGGAGGGTAATATTAGGATAGTGGTTATAAAAAGGAATTAGGATACAAACAAGTGGCATGTAGAGAGGAGAAGATAAAAATGGCACTCTGAATAGTTTATAGATGCCTGCTCTGCTGTGCCGTATGTACGTGAATAAATGTATGTTCCATAAATATGCCACAATGATGTGACGTAAAACAAATTGGACAAAAATTGATTGGTGTAAACCGACCTAGGTCCGCTTGGAATGCTGAGCTGAAGTGGCAAAAAAAAAAAAATGTCTTGTGATATCCTAGATTTCTTATTTTGCCACACAAATCTGTTTACAATAGCTTTTAAGGTTTGAAAGTAATAATCGGGAAGGGGGATTGGAAGCATTTGAAACTTATAGGTGATTTTAGGTAGAAGCAACATTTTCACAGTATTTATTCGACCTAACCACGAGAGGGGCCTATAAAAAAAAATTTTAATTTCTTTCTTAATTTCATCCAATAGCGGGATATAATTTTTGCTATATAACTTTTCAATGGAGTTTGCTAATTTGATCCCTAAGTATTTTAATCCCTTTTTCTTCCATGGGAACTGATAATCTCTTTGCAGCCCAAGCGCTTCTTTTTTTCCTACGTTTATGTTTAGGATCTCTGACTTGTTGACGTTTATTTTGAAATTAGATATCTCTCCATAATGTTTTAGTACCTCAAGCAATCTTGGCATTGATGTCTTAGGTTCGGTGACATAAAACAATAGGTCATCGGCAAAGGCTGCTACTTTATGTTCAATATCTCCTATTTTAATTCCTTTTATGTTATTATCTGATAGTTGCCAATAGTGGTTCGATTGAAAGGACGAATAGCAATGGGGACAGGGGGCATCCCTGCCTTGTCCCGTTGCTCATGGAAAAGGGGGACGAGTGATCTCCATTAATCTTTATTGTTGCGGTCGGATTTTCATATACAACTCCAATTCTCTGCAGCATTTTAGTGCCTAAACCCATATATTTTAATGTCTCCATCATGAGCCCCCAGTCTACCCTGTCAAATGCTTTCTCGGCATCTATTGACAGGAATAGACCTGGAGGCCGATCTGTTTTTAATTTTTGTAATAGTAATAGCGTTCTAATTCCATTATCTCGTCCTTCCCTAGTTGTAACAAAACCAACCTGATCTACATGAATCAGCCCTTTCATGTGCTCTTTTAGCCTATTCGCAAGGATTTTAGCGTATAGCTTTGTATCAAAGTTAAGTAAGGATATTGGTGTAAAACTTGAACAGCAGCTGTCATCTTTCCCCTCTTTCAAAATAACCGTTATTAAGGCTTTCTGCGCTTCGCGACTCAATCCATATTCTGTTCCCAATCCATTCATATATCTACAAAGCCTTGGCACCAGAGTCTCACTAAATCTCTTTAGATACAGGATCGGGAATCCATTCGGTCCCAGGCTTTTACCCGACACTGTATCTGATATAGCTCTAGAAATTTCACCTTCTGAAATGGGGGCTTCCAGGTCTTCTATATCGTCAGGTGATATTTGGGAAATTCCTGAGCTCCTCAGGAATTCTATTATTTTATTCCTTTTTCCCGTATTGATATTCCCTTTATCTACATTGTATAGAGTTTTATAATAATGCTGGAAAACCTCAGCTATATCCTTAGTCTTATACACCAGATCACCTTGTTTATTACGGATTTTTTCTATAAATCTAGTTCCTAGATTTCTTCTTCCTAAGAGATTTAGCTAGATGTTTTCCAATTTTATTACCCCAGAGATATTTATCTTTCAGGATCGCATTAAAAACTCTTTTTGTATCTTGTGTCAATATATCTTTTAATTCTTCTCTTTTTGTTATAAGCAGATGGATAATCTCCTGTTGGTGTCCCTCTGGATTTTTGTGAAGTTGCTCTAATCTATATATTTCTTCAGTTGCCTTTTTAATTTTCTTTGTTCCTTCCTTTATTTTCCCTGAACCCATTGAAATAAAGATACCCCTTATATATGCCTTATGTGTTTCCCATAATATGGAATCTGATATATCATTTGATTCGTTATTTTAAAAAAAATGTATTAGTTCTTCTTGTACTCTTTCTATATCTTGCTTTTCAGAGAGAAGCGCTTCATTTAATCGCCAATTAAAGAGAGGTTTTGATATCTTAATTTCTTCTATTGTCATCGTAACTGGCGAGTGGTCTGAGAGGGTAGAAATCCCTATGTGAGACTCTGTGACCTTTGACAATGTATTGTGATCCACGAATATGTAGTCGATGCGTGTGTACGTCCCATGTACGGGGGCGAAAAACGTGTAGTCTTGTGTTTTTGGGGTCAAAGTTCTCCAAACATCCATCAGTTGATTTTGATGGAGCAACTTTTTCAGCTTCCACCTCCCGTCTCCCGTGCATGGGACGTACTATCTTCACGTGGGTTCATACACAGGTTCAAATCACCTGTCATTATAACCATCCCTCGCCTGAACTGGGTAAGGAGCCGTATCATCTTTTTCATAAATTCTGTTGGCCTTTTATTAGGTGCGTAGATGTTTCCTAAAGTAAATTCTGTTTCTCATATACGCCCTCTTAAGAAAAGATACCTCCCCTCTGGGTCCACTAACCTTTCCTTTTCTTTAAATAGTAGTCCCTCGGCGAATCCTATCGCCACTCCTTTAGCTTTCCTAGTAGTTGAATCTGCGTACACCCAGATAGGATATTTTTTGGAATATAATTTTGTATTAGCACCTTGGAAGAGATGGGTCTCCTGGAGGAACACTATATCTGCCTGGTAATGTTTGAGTTCTTTTAATACTTTGTGTCTTTTGGCAGGGTTGTTTAGACCCCGGACATTATATGTTAAAAACTTAATCTAAGACTTTTCCTTTTATTTTTAATTTTTATAGAGAGGCACCTCCCCTTTTTATTCCCTCCCCTAACTCACCTCCCAACACCCCATCCCCCCCCCCTCCCTCCCCCCCCTCCCCATCCCCCGACCCCCCAGTCCTCTTTCCTCCACCTGGTCAATACTGACCTCCAGGCCATTGGCGAGTCAGAAACTTCCTCTCCGCCTCTGGTTTTCTTACTCAGAGGTGGGGCTCTAACCTCTTTCCCCCTTCCCACCCCCCTCTGACTAACGCCAAAGGGGTGGTGGGAGGGTCCCTCAAACGAATTTCCACTCAGCCCAGGTCTAAGTCCCCCCCCTTCCCCCCACCCCGACCCCCCCCAATCCCTTTATAAGATATATCCTCCTTAAAGGATCCAGAAGTGAAAGAACCACTAGGAGAGAAAACACACCAAAAAAAAAAAGGAAAAAAAGAGAGGCCCCACTAAGCAGAAGGGAATCAAAGATAGACCCTTCCAAAATAGATTAGCTAGAGAATACCCGTTATTATTCAAGTTCGAATTACTTCAGACCTTTCCTTTCTGACCATTCTGGGATTTCTATAACATGTAGTTCCAAGTTTTTACAGAATTATGTTAGTTCTTCTGGATATTTTAACTTCGATCTACCCTCTTTATATCCTATGAGGCATGCCGGGAATCCGCAACTATATTTTACGTTTTCTGCCCGCATTTGATTTAGCAATGGTCTGAGGAGCCGTCTTCTAGACAATGTTTATGGAGAGAGGTCCATGTAAATCTGAAGCTCTGACCCCCCAAATTTTAGTGGGGGTTTTCCTCTTAAATTAGTCCATATTTCTGTTTTTTCAAGGTAATCCTGGAATCTAACGAGAATGTCCCTGGGCGAGTCTGTAATATGTTGGGGTTTTCTGACTCTGTGTATCCTCTCAATTTTTAACTCCCAGTCTGGTCCTTTATTAATAATTGGATAAAATATTTCCTTTATAATTTTTCTAAGATCTTCTCCCTTTTCTTCTGGGAGGGCGCGTATTCTTAAGTTCTGCCTTCTACTCTGATTTTCCTGCTCTTCCAGTTTATATAACATCTGTCTTTGGTTTATCTTCATCATCCTGAGTTGGTCCTTAAAGTCGGACAGCTCTTGCGCCTGTTTGTCTATTTTATTCTCCGCTTCCTCTAATCGGGTAAGAAGATGACTTGGGTCTGTTCGTAATGCTGTTATTTCATCTTTTATTGATTTTTCCATTTTCGTTAGCATTTCGGACATCATTGTCTTAGTTAATGCCTGGGTATTATCGTTCTGATCTTCCATCCTACTGCTGTATATTTCACTTTCTATAGTGGTGTTACCTCCTGACGCCTCGTAGGCCTCTTCCTTTTTCTTATTCGCCTCCTTCTTCTTTCCCTGTTTAGCCGGTTGTTTTTCCATACTCGGGCTTTTGGGACTCAATCCCTGTACCATGTATTGCTTAATTGTAGTTGTATTTACTTTTTCCTTCGTTATTTTAGGTTCAGCTCCCTTTATGGTTTTACCTTTCATACCTGTTTTTTTGTTTATAACCTTGCGTTTCCCCAGTTTGCAAGTAAAAAAAAAAAAAAAGAGGGGAAGACCGCTTATGTGCAATGCGTAGATCTTATATAGTGATCTCTCCGGGTGTGGGTTGAGTCTGTTACAATAAGACCTCACTATTCAAGGGGTGTCGGGCCGGCTTAAAGCTGGATGAACTTCTGTAGGTCTTTTATTTTCCCATCTCCCACTCTGAGGGAGAGGAGATGGATGACAGATGGGGGGTGACATAAGATAAAAGCTCCCTTTTAATTAATATTGCTATTGTTTTCCCTCCTCAGCTCCTTAGAGGGAAGGAGAAAAAATGCATTAAGGAAGATTTAATTTCTTATTGTTTATTATGTCAGAGAATTTTTGCCTTCGGATAGGGTCTTCCAGTTAGCTCCTGATTTTATTCATTGAGGGAGTTCACAGAATGCTGTATCTCAGTGTGGTATCCTTAAGTTGCCCTTTTTGTGTACCGCTAGTCCCCAGTAGTATCTTCTTATCATAGAGGGTCAAGCTTCTCATATGCGTCCATAAAACGCATCTGCTATTGTCTGTTAGTCCCTCCCAGGGGCAAGTGCCTTATTCTCTGACCATACACATAGATGTCAATAAGTTCCTTTGCAATGAGAAAAGTTTGCCTTGGTTTTATTTTACTTGATGGTTTTTAGGGATTTTCATCACACCCCAAGGTGAACACAAAAGGAGAAACGGTCATACACAGAAGAAGTTTTATTTTCTTGACTTTTATTTTTGCTGACTTTTTATTTCGGTGCCAATCCGCTCCTAATTTTGCTCATTGAGGCTTTTGTTAATATTCAATATGCAATGTCTCTGGGTAATGCCCCTTAGGTGTCCTATTTATGTAGGTCTAATCCCCCACTAGATATCCACTTTTCATGAGGAACACGGCATCGCAAGCACATCCATAAAGCACAACGGATTTAGTCTATTAATTACTCCCTGGATTAGGTATCATATTCTCTGTCCGTGTATGTAGGTATATTTATATTACACATTTTTATCTCCTATAGTAAATAGTAGTAGTTCTCTCATACCTCCGTTTTACGTCTTAATGGATTTTTCAATGCGTATTCATATTTCCAAAGTAAGTATTTAGGCATTCACTTACCGCATCGCTGGGAGTCCGTTGAATTAATATAGCCTCTTTCAAAAGGGGACTTACCCCTCCATGCTGTCGTCCTTAGCTGGCCGTTCGATGGAGTTCTCTCCTTCTCAAAAGGGTTCGGCTTTTGCGGTGAGAGGAAGAGAGCCGGGAGATACAGGGGATTGGTGAGTGAGGGTCGGGGTCCAGTGCGGGAGGCTAGCGGGAGGGAGAGCGGGCGCTCGTTCCCATCGGTCCGGTTACTCCCGTCGTTCCTCCATAAACCCCGCTATGTCTCTGCATGGAGTAGCGATCGGGAACTGCGCACCTCCTAGACGCTCGGCTTTATCCACGTGTGACGTGCCGTCTCTCACTCGGCGCGCACTTCCTTCACTACGTCCGGCCATCTTCCCCTAGGTTTGGCCCCTCCCTCTGTGAGACATCTTTCGTCCTACATCCTCACTCCCTGCCTCATCTCCCCTCCACCCGGCTTTTGGGCCCTGTGAAAGTTGACAACACTTTATCCACATGTGACCTATGAAGCTCTAGGGTGGTTGAAAAAAAGAGAATGTCATCAAGGTAGACAATGACGAAATGATCCAGGAACTCCCGAAAGATGTCATTCACCAGATGCTGGAATGTGGCTGGTGCATTACAGAGTCCGAATGACATTACAAGGTATTCAAAGTGCCCGAATCATGTTCTGAATGCTGTTTTCCATCCGTCACCTTCACGAATGCGGATCAGTTTGTAGGCACCTCGCAGATCTAGCTTTGTGAAGACTCAGTCATTACGGAACCTCTGAAAAAGTAAAAAAGCTCTGGAATAAGAGGGAGCGGGTAACGATTTTTAATAGTGATCTTGTTCCGCTCCCTGTAATCCACACATGGTCTGAGGGTCTTATCTTTTTTTCCTCTAAAAATATGCCGACTCCGGCAGGAGAGGAAGATGAGGAAGGTATATCAAAAGGTGTACAGCATATAAAGTGCATGTGAGGAAATACACTAAATATACAATACGATAACTCAATACAAAAAAAACATGTTATATAATATAGTGCATCCCTGGATTTTATCCTTATATTCACTCAATTTTGTCACATTGTAGAGTTAACTGCTGTATGTATGTTCACAACATTGTGGTAAGAGCAGTCATTTTCATATTTGTCAGTAGTACAACATACTGGAAGCTTGTAATGTAACTTGAGACTTTAAGGTTCATGGGAATTTAAGAGTTAAATGTTGCATAACACAATTTGCTAGTATGGAATTTCTGCTATTTTTATAGTAACCACAGAGTGCAGATACTACAGATATTTCATTATTAATTTATAGAAATTTTCCTTCTGGCACAAAACTGTTTTTTTTTTTTTTTTTTAATATATAACTTCATTACCCATACTTGATATATGTAAGCCAAAATCCATATATCCCTATGTTTAGCTAAGTTTAATGATTTGGAAGCTGTTAAATTGTGAAAGATTTTTTTTTCAAACCCTTTCTTGCTGAAATGTAGCCAAATGGACAAGAAAAAGACATTTCTGCATATTTCAGCAGCAAGTAAAAATGAAACTCCATCATTACATATGTATTACTAGAGTCATCTGGTTTCATTCTATTAATGACCTTTAACATCTGCAAAAATATTGTGAGAAGCTAATTTTGTTTGTACTTTGGTGGTGTAGAACTGTTTCTGGCTGTCAGTCTAGGATGTGCTATAAAATGGAAATCTCCTTTAGGGAGTTGTACAAGAACCTACTGTATGACCAGAGTTTATTGACAAAGGCCAGAAATGAAAAGAAAACAAGCTTTATGACATGCCAACACACAAAACAAGAGGTGGAAAGAGCCATTGCATTATGCAAGCAAGATTACATGGCATTTAAATATTACACTTTGTGATTTATAGTCATTTCAAAATAATTACAGGTTCCAAGTAGGTGTGGTGACTGCTTAGACATTCAGTCATATTGTCACAGTTTCTTCCACGGCTTTATTTATTACAGTGTGAGCTTGGGCTTAGTTTGCCAAGTGGGAAATAAGAGTAAATTTTTGCTTTTTTTTCCCCCATTTCATGACATTTCTTAAATCAGTTGCAAAGGCTGTGATTACTCTTTCCATAGTAAAATGGCCCAGTAGCTTTGCAAGTTATATAAAAAAATAAAACAACAATACTAATGACATATTCCGCTTATAAAAATGAGTATAAAGCTGTTTTTGTGGATCCAGTAATCTCATAGAGACATTTTGTTGGCAGCTTTTGGTATGCTTTTTTCAGTCTATCGTGGCTGACATTGTACACATAGAAACATAGAAAACCGATGACAGAAAAAGACTGAGTAGTCCATCGAGTCCGCCCAATTTATTTATTTTTTGTTTTTTGCTTGAGTATAGATCTATGTTTATCCCAAGCATATTTGAAACCATTTACTGTTGACCGTCTAACTACCTCTGCTGGAAGCTTATTCCAAGCATCAACTACCCTCAGTAAAATAATACTTTCTAAGATTCGTTTTGAACTTTCCCCCAGTTAGTTTGAGGTCATGATCCTGTGCTCTTGATTTTGGTTTCATATTGAAAAAACTGCCCTCCTAAACCTTATTCACCCACTTGATGTATTTAGCCACAATACCAGACCATAGTCAAATGACATCCACAGATGGGATTTCCCATCCTGGGTGGGCGTCATATGACATCAGCTTCTCGCTGCTCCTGCGGGCCCCATTGGACACAGCCCATCCCAGATCCGTGTAAAGAGCCAATAAAAAATGTCTCTTTACCACGTGACCAGCTGTGTTAAATCACAGCCGGTCACATGTACTGTCCTCGTGCACGGTGCGCTCAGAGCAGTGATCAAGGACGAGGCTTGTCACCCTGACACAGCCCAACCCTGATCGCAGTAAAGAGCCAATGAAATTGTACCAAATTGTACAAAGTACCTGTCACCACCCATCAAAGTACCTGTCACAGTCCATATGAGTACCCGAGTACCTGAGTACCTGTCACGGTTCATCTGAGTACCTGTCACAGTCTATCTGAGTACCTGAGTACCTGTCACAGTTCATCTGAGTACCGAGTACCTGATTACCTGTCATAGTCCATCTGAGTACCTTAGTACCTGTCACAGTTCCTCTGAGTACCTGTCACAGTCCATCTGAGTACTCAAGTACCTGAGTACCTGTCACAGTTCATCTGAGTACCCGAGTACCTGAGCATCTGTCACAGCCCATCTCAGTACCCAAGTACCTGTCACAGCCCATCTGAGTATCTGTCACAGTTCATCTGAGTACCTGTCGCAGCCCATCTGAGTACCTGAGTACCTGTAACAGCCCATCTGAGTACCTGAGTACCTGTAACAGCCCACCTGAGTATCTATCACAGTTCATCTGAGTACCTGAGTACCTGTCACAGTTCATCTGAGTACCTGTCACAGCCCATCTGAGTATCTGAGTACCGGTCACAGCCTATCTGAGTACCCGAGTACCAGTCACCAGCCCATCAGAGTACCCAAGTACCAGTCACCAGCCCATCAGAGTACTCGAGTGCCTAAGTGTAGCCCATCAGAATACACCGAGTACCTGTCACCAGCCCATCAGAGTACCAGAGTACCTGTCACCAGCCCATCAGAGTAACCGAGTACCTGTCACTAGGGTTGCCACATCATCCCTTTAATCCAGGACACACATTAATTACACAGGTTCTGTGGCTGATTAGGTGGTAATTAAACTCACTTGGTGCCTTATATGCATTAAATCAGCCCTACCTGTCACCAGCCCATCAGAGTAACCGAGTACCTGTCTCTAGGGTTGCCACATCATCCCTTTAATCCAGGACACACATTAATTACACATGTTCTGTGGCTGATTAGGTGGTGTAATTAAAAGGAAAAAGCACGATAACCGGCAAAATCAGCAGCGCTAACCGGGACGCGTAGCACCAGCTCTCCTTCCCCACTTCCCCCCCACCAACCTTCCTCCGCAAACCCAGCGCGACGGACCCATAGACTGACACAAACAAACGCGGTCAGCGCTTCAAAGAAAACACTGATTGTGAGTATGCACCACACCCTCCCTGAAGCCCGCACCACCTGGAGGTAAGATCAATCCAACCATTGACTTGTTCTGCAGAATGTATCCCCAAGACCGTACAATGTGCTAGGACAATTTTTTCATTTTTTTTTTTTTTTTCCTCTTCCTTTTTGTGGCTGGTGGTTGTCTTTTTTTCCTTTTTTTTTTTCTCTTGGGGTTCTCTCTTTTTTTTCCCCTCCGCCTGCAAGCGTTCTGTCCACCAGACGTACTCCCGCTTGGATCACATTCTAATAGAGCACGGCATACTTGAAAGGATCAATGAGTCAGACATAGGAATAGGCGCCGGTTTCCATGAGGCTAAGGTTCCCCGATATAAAACAATCCCCTAGTGGATGGAAACTCAATCCAGAATTATTACATGATAAAGAAATCAGGGACCATATTAAAAAGGAACTAGAATGGTTCTTTCAAATCAACGATAACGGGGAGGTCTCAGAGGCTCAACTATGGGGGGAGGGGGGATCTCAGAGGCTCATACATAGAGCTGAAGGATAGCCGAGCAGGAAGTCAGACAGAAGTTCAACAAGATGGCCAGGGAACATACGTATGGGGTAACAAGCCAGGGAAATACCTAGCAAGGAAATTACAAAAAAGAAAACCAGAAATTTTATTGAAAAAATCCAAACAGTACCTAGCACCTGTCACCAGCCCATCAGAGTACCTGAGTACCTATCTGTCACCAGCCCATCAGAGTACCTGAGTACCTATCCACAGCCCATGAGAGTACCCAAGTATATATCTGCAGCCCATGCCTCATAGGATGTACGTTGGGGTGTTTGCTTTACAAAATGGGGTCATTTTGTGGGTAATTCCACTGTCCTGGTGCTCAAGGACCTTCAAAAGTGTGATAGGTAGGAATGAAATGACATGTGTAATTTATGTTCCTAGCACACCTGAAGGCACTACTTCAATGTTGGGCCTCTGTATGTGGACTGGCTGTGTAAAAGTCTCACACATGTGGTATCGCCATACTCAGGATGAGTAGCAGAATGTGTTTTGGGGTGTAATTTTTGCTATATACATGCTTTGATTTAGAAATATCTTATAAACAACTTTGTGTAAAAAAAAAATACGTTTAAATTTTCTTTCCATGTTTTCCGAAGACTTGTGGAAAAAAATTAACTGTTCAAAAGACTCATTATGACTCATAGAATAGATGTTGGGGTGTTTGTTTGCCAAAATGGGGTCATTTTGAGGTTAATTCCATTGTCCTGGTGCAGAGGTGTAATTTATGCTCCTAGAACCCTTGATGGTGCTCCCTGCATGTTGGATCTCTAATTGTGGCCAGGCTGTGTAAAAGTCGCATACATGTGGTATTACCATACTCGGGAGGAGTAGCAGAATGTAATTTGGGGTGTAATTGGAAGTATGCATATGCTGAGTGTGAGAAATATCTTGTTAATATGACAATTTTGTGGGGGAAAAAAAACGTAATTTTCCCAAGAATTGTGGGAAAAAATTACAACTTCAAAAACTTACCATGCCTCTTACTAAATACCTTTGACTGTCTACTTTTTAAAAGGGGTCATTTGGGGGGTATTTCAACTTTGCAGACATTTCAGGGCCTCAAGAAATGAGACAGGCCGCCAGTGCATCAGGTGTGATCAATTTCCAATGATTTGCACCATAGCTTGTAGACTCTATAACTTTCACAGAGACTAAATAATATCCACTAAGTTGGGTTATTTTTACCAAAGAGATGTAGCAGTATAAATTTTGGCCACTAATTTATGAACAAAAATTACTTATTTACAAAATTTACAAAAGTACCCCCAAATTGTTTTCCTCTGTAGTGCTGACCAACACTGTATCCTCAATGTTGTACTCCCTCAAGGGATTATTTTTGACTATGTGCATTACTTTACATTTAGAAACATTGAACTGCAGTCTCCACTACTACCGACCAATCTTCCAGCAATGCCAAAACATTTTCCATTCAGGTAAGCCTGAAAAA
Organism: Lithobates sylvaticus; assembly: GCA_028564925.1. NCBI lineage: Eukaryota > Metazoa > Chordata > Amphibia > Anura > Ranidae > Lithobates > Lithobates sylvaticus. The sequence continues at coordinate 122,868,966 of CM053030.1, read as the reverse complement.
GCCAACAGTATAGAATAACAGGGTATCCTTTTTTTTTTTTTTACAGCTACTGCATTGGAAACACAGAAACAAATACCTTCTTTTTTTAAAGACTTTAAAAAATATATTTTTAATGGGATTAAGATTTCTTTAGAGCAGAGGCAACTCTTATTTTTTGTTTAAAATTAAAATTCAGGCTAAACAAATATTGTAAATGTTTAATTTTACGTGAATCTTGGAATCCTTTCTGCATTTTTTTTTAGATTTATGCTGCAACCCAGTAATCCAGTGTAGCACTGACCCCCGAAGGAGCTGCTGTTTTTTGTTGGGCTTACCGTTACCTCACCTGTTCACTGTGTCCATCTTAGGGGTCCTGTTAAAAGGGTGGTCAAAGAAGATGGCTCCGACACTTAGTCCTTTTTCTGAAGATTTATTTGACAAAAACACACAAGTTTGCGATAGAGGGTTAAGGGGAATTCAGGTACCTAGTTTGCGGGTTAGAGGTATTTCCTTGATCCAGAGGACAAACAACTTCCACAAGCTGGATCCAGCAACCACCGGATAGGTCCCTCTCCTGACCTAGCAGCCGATGAGATGCTCGGTCAAAGTCTCTGCCACAGACTTGTTAATTTTAGCAATATCGTTGTGCAATCCTCTGCCACAGGAAGGCACAATCAGCTTCTTGTTGCAAAGTTAAAGAGATGTAACACAGCACCAGTTTCTTTCAGGCAACCCGGCAATACTGTGTGGTAGGTAACCCAGGGCGCATCCTCCAACTGAGTCTCCAGGCCTTTTCAGAGGTACCGGCCTTGTTACTCGGTCCTCTCCAGAAAAAGTCCTCCCCTGGATCCTTCAGTCACGTGCCTTCTCCCCGCAGGCAAGACAGCACAGGACCACCCCTGGATCAGTAGACCCCAGGACTTCTGGGCCTACTCTTCAGTTGTGAAGCCTTGAGCCGCCGGCCCCGAAAAAAGGCAGCACACACCTTCGGCCAGGAGGGCCATGAGGTCAGGGATAACGAACCCCAAAAAATGGCGTCCATACCTTAAGTAACCTTACCCAGAATGCTCAGAGGGTAAACCACTCCATCCGGGCTGTTTCTGGGCAAAAGGGCACCCAATATATTTAGCCTGTTGCATTTCCAACACTAATGCGGCGTTCACACGAGCGGACTTTCCCGCGGGATTGTCCGCCGGACTAGAGTCCGCCGGACAACCCGCCCGTGTGTGGGCGCCGGCGGACTTTTCCTGCCAAAAAGTTCAGACTTAAAATTGTCTGCTGGACTCGCGAGTCTGGCAGACAATCCCGCCGTCTGTGTGGTAGTCCGCGGGACTTTTGGAAATGAACGGACTTGCCGACACAAGATCGGAAAGTCCATTCATTTAGAACGTGACTTCAGGTAGACGGGACTAGTGAAGGCAGTGAATGCCGCCGCGCTAGCCCCGTCACCTGGTATGGATTTAAAGGGAATCCCTACGCCGATCTCCATCTCCATCTCAGACCCTTATCCGAGCACGCAGCCCGGCTGGCCAGGAAAGGGGTGGGGACGAGCGAGTGCCCCCCCCTCCTGAGCCGTACCAGGCCGCGTGCCCTCAACATGGGGGGTGCCCTGGGGAAAGGGGGTCGCGTGGCCCCCCCACCCCAAAGCACCTTGTCCTCATGTTGATGAGGACAAGGGCCTCTTCCCGATAACCCTGGCCGTTGGTTGTCGGGGTCTGCGGGCGGGGGCTTATCGTAATCCGGGAGCCCCCTTTAATAAGGGGGCCCCCAGATCCCGGCCCCCCACCCTATGTGAATGAGTATGGGGTACGATGTACCCCTACCCATTCACCTAAGGTGTAAAAGTGTAAATAAAAAAAACACACAATTTTTTTTAAATATTTTATTGTACTGCTCCGATGGTCTTCTTCCGTCTTGGGGGGTCTTCTCGCCGGACTCCTCCGCTCTCTTCTGCTCTTTTACCTAGCTCTTTCACGAGCGGAGGAGCCCGGCTTTCTTCTTCGTCGTCGCCGCCGTCGTCTCGGGGGCTCGTTCCGCCTTCGGGGGTCTTCGGGGGTCTTCCGGGGTCTCTTCTGTTCTTGCCACTGTTGCCGCCTTCTGCGCAGTCTTCCTCTTCTTCTTCTTCTTCTTCTTCCGATGTTGACTCGTCACTCTCTGGCAGAGACGCGCGGTGTTGTGACTTATATAGGGACAAGGGGCAGGGTCACATGCTCATGTCACATGGTGACCCCGCCCCCATATGATGTCACAGCCCCAGCATCCTCCGGGACTGTGACACCATAGGGGGGTGGGGTCACCATGTGACATGAGCATGTGAAGGCGGCGACAGCGGCAAGAACAGAAGAGACCCCGGAAGACCCCCGAAGGTGGAACGAGACCCCCAGGCGATGGCGTCGACGACGAAGAAGAAAGCCGGGCTCCTCCGCTCATGAAAGAGCTAGGTAAAATAGCAGAAGAGAGCGGAGGAGTCCGGCGAGAAGACCCCCCAAGACGGAAGAAGACCCCCCGGAACAGTGCAATAAAATATTTTTAAAAAATTGTGTGTTTTTTTTATTTACACTTTTACACCTTAGGTGAATGGGTAGGGGTACATCGTACCCCATACTCATTCACATAGGGTGGGGGGCTGGGATTTGGGGGCCCCCTTATTAAAGGGGGCTCCTGGATTCCAAAAAAGCCCCCCGCCCGCAGACCCCGACAACCAACAGCCAGGGTTGTCGGGAAGAGGCCCTTGCCCTCATCAACATGGGGACAAGGTGCTTTGGGGTGGGGGGGCAGAAGAAGAGAAGCGTCACACAGCGGGAGCCTCCCACTGATGCGGAGCGGCCCGAGAATGAAGCGAGGAAGAAGAGACACAGTGGAGGAAGATGCTGGACGAGAACACCAGAGCAAGAAGCGGATCGGACTGTATAGCTGTTTTCATTAAGATCAAAATATGGCCAGAACACAGTTTTTGAAGCACCCTTCATATCACCCCCCATGTGCCCCCCCCCCCCTCCCCTGAAAAAATTCAGAGATAATTCATGTCTTCTTCACTTTGTATTAGAAGTTACTACTCAGGCCAGGTGGACCAGACCAGTCCGTGCCCATATAATTTATATAGCCTAGAGAATGCAATGTACATCTTTTTGTATTGCAATACATCTGTTGTGGCCATATTTTGATGTTGATGAAAACAGCTATACAGACTGTATAGCTGTTTTCATTAAGATCAAAATATGGCCAGAACACAGTTTTTGAAGCACTCTTCATATCACCCCCCACGTGCCCCTCCGCCCAAACTTCCTGTTTATGGAATGCACACCGATCCCCTGAGCGAGATTCAGTGGTGCTGAGACTCCTAAGGCTGTTTACACTTGTGCCGAGTCAGGACACATCTAAAAGTGAGTGCAATACCTATTGTTATTTATGACATTTGGAATAATAAAAAATACTACACTATAGTATTTTTTCTAGTCTATTGTGGTGTTACTCTATAGAGAGAGGATGGGAGATATAGGACACAATTGTATCATTGTGATCATTCTGGATGAACCATCAAATATCCTAAAAATGCTTGTTGACCCTTATTCGTTGGTCACTGGAGGGACGGTGAGTGTGCACTTTTCACTGTGGTGGTGGTGGTGGTGAAATTTAGTGTTTCTCTGTAAGGGTATTCAAAAGAACATAGAAGATCACATTTACTTGTGTGTGGGACTTTTTTATGGACTTTTCAGTTGATTATTAATTGTATGCACGATAATAAGGTTGTGTTGTATTAGCGCTATTTTCTTTCTTTTGGTTCAATTAGTTCTAACCTACTCTTATTACTCCGAACCATCTTGATGTATGAAAACTTACTTTATTAAGATCCTCACACGTTTACTTTCTTGAATTTTGTGACATGTATTCACTATGCCCTGTGAGTGGGCACTCCTATGTCACACATTTCACAGAGCCTGCCTTCTGATCTACAGAGGAGCTGCGAGCAGAAGTTTCAGGAGTCTGAGTCAGTACAGGAACCACTGGGTGCAGGCACCAAGGTGCCATAAGGTGCCATGGGATATGTATTCCTTAGAAATGTAAAGTAAACACCAGAGGTGAAGCTGCAAAACATGCAGGGAATCCAGGAAATTATGGAAAGAGGTGGCCAGTAGACAGGCAGCAGTTGCAACATGAAGAGTTTTTTTTTCAAGTATGCTTACTGTATATTGGACTGTCAAAATAACTATTGTTTACAATGATATTACAATGTTGATGTTAGAAAAATAAAAGTGTATTCTGTGATTATAGACTATAGATTTCCTTTAATATAAATAAATATAATATAAATTAAAAGAGAACTCCAGGCAGGATAAAAGTAGCCAGTAAACGTACTTAATACAACGTTATGTACACTTGGTCTTATTTTTTTATTTCCAGTTTGAGAGTTGTTGCAACACCCTCAATGAATGTAGAAAATACTGTATGCGCACAGCAATTAAGGACTTTTTTTTCAAAGTGATCGAATGACAGAGGATTTAGTATTAGATCGAAGTGCAATGCGTTTTTTATACATGTTATCACCACATTCTATAAAATGTCTAAGAATTCTAAAGAATGACAAAAATATGATGGAAAAGTATAAAATGCCTAAAAAATAATAAATTTTCTTAGGCACTCTAAAAAATGCCAGAAAGCAAACCAGCAAAGTATAAAATACTCCCAAAACTGAAGTTTTTATTGTTATGTTGTATAGAATGCCTAGGAAATGTATGTTTGAAGTTAGCCATTCTAAAGAATGCCTAGGGAATGTACAGAATGGCAAAAATGTAACATCAAAGTATGAAAAACACGCATTTCCTAGATGTTTAAGCAGTTTAAGCAGTCGTTCTACGTCATGCCTAGTAATTCTATACAATACCTAGGTAAAGTCAGGGCCGTCTTTAATATGGTTTGGGCCCTGGGCAAACATTTCCCCCCCCCTCAATGCAATTCTGCTCTTCAGCAGTCTAAAGGTGTCCTCAGTTCCCTTTCATGTCACAGCACTCCATTACTTTTCAGCCCTTTTCACATCACAGCGCCCTATAATATTGCAGACATTTTCACATTATAGTGCCCCTTTACACATCACAGCACCCCCATTACATTAGAGTCCCCTTCATGTCATAGTGCCCCTTTACACATCACAGCACCCCAATTACATTGCAGCCATTGTCACATCACACATTCACATGTAGGTGTTTTGGCAGCCCATTAATTTGAATGAGCTGCCATGCCTGTGTTTCCTGCAGAAAAAAGATGCATGCAGCATTTTAAAATTGCAGTGGCCTTGAAATCCATGCTGGTTTTGCACCATGCGGCTTACCTGCAGTTCCTGCACACACAAACGCACTGCGTTTTTAAAAGCGTGGCCTAAACATCTAAAAATGCAGCAAGTTTGCCGGTGCAGGAACTGCAGGTAAGTCACATGGTGCAAAAGCAGAATGGACAGACAGTGCTGTATTTCATTGCTTGATGGGCATAGGTGTGCGCAGCCTATTAAATGATGCAAACACCTTTTTTTTGCAGGAAACGCAGGCATGGCAGCCTATTCAAATGCCTGAGCAAATGTGGGCCACCAAAACATATACATGTGAACTAGTCAGGCCCAAAATAAGCCCATCATTCAGTTAAGACCCCTTTCACACTGAGGCGCTTTGCAGGCACTATAGTGCTAAAAATAGTGCCTGCAAAGCGCCCTTAAACTGCGGCTCCATTCACTCCAGTGTGAAAGCCCGAGGGCTATCACACTGGAGTGGTGCACTGGCAGGGCGTCAGAAAAAGTCCTGCCAGCAGCTTCTTTGGAGCGCATTAGGAGCAGTGAACTCACCGCTCCTATAGTGCCCCTGTCCATTGAAATCAATGGGCAGTGCTGGCAAAGCGCCGCTGTAGCTAGTAGGGGTTAAAAGCGCCCCGCTAGCCGGCGAAAAGCGCCGCAAAAACAACGGTAAATTGCCACTAAAAATAGTGGCGTTTTACCCGCCGACGCCTGGGTGCTTTCAGTGTGAAAGCAGCCTAAATACAGTATGCCATGTGCTGTAAATAATGCCATGTGCTCTTCTCTGAGGCCTCACTCAGCCTGGACTGCAGGTCTGGTCAGTGTTTTCAAACTTTCAGGCATGGGACAACATGGCATGGGGATAGGGGGAGCCAGGGGAGGAGAAAAAAGACCTTACCTTGTCCTGGAAAGCTCAGCACTAATACTCAGCTCAATTCTCCACACTGCTTAGTTGTTTCACTTGACCAGCAGGCAGGCACCAGGCTTCAGTGCACTCCCCTCCGTGCTGCAGTCCACTCCTCCTCTGCTTCTCCGCTCCTCCGAGTCCGATCAGGTACACTGCACGCAGAGCAAGGGGCGGGGCCAGAGTGTCAGTGTAGCTCAAGGCCCCGCCCACCTGCGGCCCACTCCTCAAATGACAAAATACAGCAATGGCACTGTGGGCGCCGTGCGCGCCGCTGACTACATAACAGTCTCAGACTGTCTGCCAGTTTGGGGTTTTTTCACCGCCGATTTGCGGGCAGCACAAGGGCTTAATGGGCAGCTCTGCTTTGGGCCCCAAACAGTGACAGGGCCCTGGGCAGCTGCCCCGTTTGCCCTGCGCTAAAGACGGCCCTGGGAAAGGTGTATAAAACATTAAAATAATACATACATTTCATGTTTTCAAGACTCTCTTTTCATACTTTGCCTAAAGAGTATTTGTCATTCTGCTTAATGCCTGGGTATTCTATACAATGCATGTAAATGCATGTAAAATACATAACAGCATTTTAATTATCCAGACATTTGATACTTTGCCAAAAAACTTCACACATTCTGTATAATTCCTAGGCTTTCTTTAGAATGCCATTATTATATACTTTTGCTGGTAACATACATAGTATAAGCAGCATATTGTCTGAGACAGGATTAATTTCCTGTTGCACATTTTTTTGCTTCCACAATGTGCAACTAAAAGCAAACAGCAGACACACAAAATTAGCTTTGTACTTTATAAACTTTTACAAATTGTGTATTTTACCTGCAGGTCTTCTTCAAAGGACAGCAAATTTCACCTACCACTTATGCATATATTTCAGCTTGTATTTATAACTATCTTTTTGTTTACTTTAATATTACATAGAGATACTGTAAATAAATCTGATATTGCAAAATGGCTGCCAAATCTTTAAAATTCTACTCATTTTCCTACTGTAGTGCTTCTAATGCTGTAATTATTCATTGGGATTGAATGGCATGTTTGCTGAGTAGCGATAACTGAAGAAAGTGTAGTGCTGTGAACATAGCTACTGTTGCCAAAATCAATGTCTCACTTACAGTAGGCTTCATTTTCTTGGAGTTTGCAGCCCTTTTGACAGAGAGCACACTGTTTTAGGATCACTGAGACTTATTTCGGCATAGTGTTCATTGGCATTGAGTCTCTTATTCACAGAACACTTCACATTATTCATAGTTTTACATCCATTCTCTGTACAATGCAGGATAAACTGAAACTTAGAGGAAAAAAACGGGTGCATTTACAGTACAATTTACTGTGTACAGTATATTATAATAATGAATACATACATAGCAGCCATACTATGCACCAGACACATTACACACACACATACACATACATCCTGCAACAATTCTACTGAATATTATTCACATCTAAACAAATCAATCTAATTGTAAAACAATTACAGAAAAACATATGCTATGCTATGAAAACTGATACAGTATATTATAGTATCCTTTTGGCTTTGTGACAATGCCATGGTGAGGTTGCACAGCATGCCTCCCACAGACTCCCAACATTTAGTAAAGTGGGCACAGACAACATGTTAATCTGGGTGTCTGGTTTTGGGGGTTAGATCATTTGCACGTTATCAATACTTATGGATTTATAATTTTAAATTAAATTAATTTGGTCTAGAGCATTGTAAAATGAACTACAGATACCTTAACTTTACAATTCAAAAAAAAAAATCGAAAAATTAGGATATCACCTTGTCCAGTCAGGCAAAATAACTGTCCAAACAGTGCAAAATATTCTGCTTATATCCCACCTCCCCTGCTACTAACATTTACCCTCCCCATACTCTCCTGCCACCATTCCCTATACCCAGTATAAACTGTATTAATTATTAATGTATTTCATTCTATTATTTTCAGTTTTTTTTTTTTTTTTTTGAGCCAGCGGGTGAAGCTTTAGACTCCTTTTTAAATCTAAACCTGTACATTGGGGAGTCCAAACAACTATTCAGTAAATAAGTAAATGTGTAAATAAGTAATTTAAAATGTACACGACTAGAAAAAAATGTATTTATATCTATACTATGTAAATTCCTCTTTCTCTACACGTATCACCAATTGATTTAAAACTCCATTCAAAAGTTAATGCAAAATATGACACACAAAAATGGGTGGTTAATATGAAGGTAACAAAGTTAGTTAATAACGTAAAGAAGATAGACATGGAATTTGATTTTCAGCCTGATGCGAAATTAGTGAAAAAACTGTCAGAAAGAGACAGTAGCAGAGTGGTGGACAGACCTTTTATGCCCACAAATGTGTGTGCTTGGGCAGAAGTTGAATGGGGGGCCCCAAAAATTGTTCAGTTTTCTGACTTTGTCTGCAACTTAACCTCCCGACCGTTTAAGAGGTTTATGATGCCAGTTGGCAGGGCGCAGTTTAAGATCACGTGACTGCCGTGATTGGCTATCTGGTAACTGTATAAACAGTAAACATCTAATGTGATAGTGGAGTAAATAATAGCGCTCAATAGACATGTGCACACTGAAATATTTTGTTTCGGAATTTTGTTTTCGTCCGAAAAATAAATGTATTTAGTTACTCCCGAAATTCGTTTTTATTTATTTTCTTTCGTTAAAAAATGCATTCGTCCGAAAATCTGAAATAATTAAGGTTGAATCTGTCATTGATGGCTTATGGTGTCTGTCGAATGTTCTAAGAAGATTCGACAGAGCAGCTAAACTGTATGACACTGCAATCGTACATTTCCGGTCGAAAGTTCCGCCTACAAGCTATAGTTGAATTCTAATGTATGACACTAGTAATAATTATATTTATTAATTATTATTACTAGTCAACCAACATTAGAATTCTTCTATAGCCTATAGGCAGAGCATTTGACCATAAATGTCCACTCGCGCCGACTGCTTTGTCAAATCTTCATGTCAAATCTTTTCTCTCTATGTCAAATAATCTTGGACTAATAGAGTTAGGTTAGGCACATTCAACCTTTTTTGCTATTGTCTCTATAATGTTGAATCTTTTCTCTCTATGTCGAATATTTTCTCTCTATGTAGAATAATCTTGGACTAATAGAGCTAAGGTTAGGTACATTCGACCACAGGTTCGATGGACACAGATCGCTATTGTCAGCGTAATGTCGAATCTCCTATTTATATCGAACTGTTGTCACAACGAAAACGAAAATAAAGCATTTATTTATGTTGGATCTTTCGGTTTTCGGATTAACAAACGATAACGAAAAAATACCCGAAATTCTAGCGTCAACAAACTTGTGAACAAACAAACGTGTGAATCATCCGGAGCGCTGACTGTGCCGCATAACCCCCCCCTTCTCGCCCTTTTGTACGGAAGGCGGAGGGGAGGGGTTTGGGTGTCAGTCAGGCTCCGAGGCCTAGCCCCCTCTTGGCTGCCACTACCCAGCTGGTGGCTGCCACTAACCCCTGCCTCCTCCTGACTGCCACCTTCCACAGCCACCTCCTGGCTGAGGTCTTCCTGTGTATGAAAAAGGGACATAGTTTCAGTTATTTGTTCATCAAACACACACAATTCTCATCTAGTGACTGGTGCAAAATGTTTACAAATAGAAAACCATACAATTCTCAGCCCTGCAGTTTAGATTCTGGCCCCAAATGTCTCCCACACCACTGTCAGTTGATATGTCAAACACGTTAGGAACTAAGCAATTGGCGATCCTGAATTAAGTGAACATCATTCATTATTCCCATAAATGGTAACAAAACTACTATACCTGGAACAAGCTGAGCTCCTCCACCTCTTCCAGACTGGAGGCCCAGGTTGCTCCTCGGAAGCCTCATCAGGGGTGGGCTGCGCGCAAGGAAGCATGGAAGGAGGAGTTGAGGTTGGCTCCGTGACATCAGCCTGGTCCTTCAGAAAATGGAGACTCTGATAGTACCAGAGCTTGGGGACATAGACCTCATCTGCTGAAGTTGCAGTTTCCTCAGACTTCACGACCTTCTTGCGCTCCCTGATATACGCACTCCTCAGGCTGCCAATTTTCTTTCTAATATCATCAACAGTTGCCGTGGGGAACCTTGGCTTGACAAATTCCACAAGTTCCTCCAGGGCTGCGTGCCTCTTTGGTTTGTTGGTGTAATGTGGGTGTATACCCTGCCACAATATGGGAAAATCCCTGTATTTGGCAATGAAGAGGGGGAGAAAACTCATGTCGTTGAATCCCTTCATATCAATCTCTGCAAGACACAACAACACACAAAACCCTCTAAATTATGTCAGGCTAAACTCTCCTAATCTTCTCCATAAAGAAGCCTCAAGTTCAAATCAGTCTAGGCTAGTTATGTACCAACGTTAAATTGTACCTTCGTTTGTAGCGATCGTCTCGTGTGAGTTTTCTCTCCCCTCGTCTCCCAGATCGTGGCTACGACACAGGCGTGTGACGTTTTATATACACTGCGCATGCTTCAAACTCCGCCCGCCCCTGACGATCTTTCTCGTCTATTCCCCACCCCTTCTCTTTACGGCGCACATGGCGGGGACACAGCAGGTGCGCCACAAATATCCCACCAACGAGGAGGAGGACGAGGAAAGTCCGGAGGCAGAAACGTCCCGATCCCGGAGCCTGAAATTCAAGGCCTCCAATATGTCATTTGGAGAAATGTTGGAGATGGTGGACATATTAAAGAGGAGCGACTATGATGGGAAGTATGGGCCTTACCTCAACCCCAATGTCCGCAAGGCCAAGATCATGTCTAAAGTTGTGAGAAGGCTGTACAATCATTTTGGGGTACAACGATCCAAATGCGGAATGTTTGTAAACAATGTTGTAAATAACCAAATGAAGAAAAACGAATGCACATGTCTAGCGTCAACAAACTTGTGAACAAACAAACGTGTGACTTAAATAATAAACATTTGGTAACAATGTGCATATATAAAAAGAAGACTGAAATGACAAGAAATCATAGGTTGGTTAAAATATCAGATTTATTAAAAAATGTGTTATCCACACATAGTGGTAATGGCTAGTAAACAAAAAATATATAAAAAATATATCTGTATATATAATAAATCAGCAAATGAATTAACAAATACATTTCATAATACAACACCCTGTGACAAGTGTGAAAGAGTTTCAATCTCTATTACTAGAGTGTTAATAAAAAAAGTTTGTAAAGGCTGTAAAAAAAATCAAATGAATGGTGTAAATTCAAAGTAATTTGTATGTTGTTCTTGTGATCTTCCACCACACCTCAGTGCTTGTGCTTCCACTCCTTTTAAAGAATCGCACTAACCAGCTGCATTTGCCTCCCACTTTCGTGTTCGACTCAACTCGCCTTAACCCACTCATATATAGAGGTTAAATAAAATCTCCAGACTCCAACCAAGTATGACAAGATTCCTTATTTCCAGGCAAGTATGACAAGATTCCTTATTTCCAGAATTGATTGCTCCACATGCAAATGAAAAAATGCTCCAATAGTGTGATATAGTACAAAGCGTGGCTATATGGCAACCATCTAAGCGATTGAAACTCTTTCACACTTGTCACAGGGTGTTGTATTATGACATTTATTTGTTAATTCATTTGCTGATTTATTATATATACAGATATATTTTTTATATATTTTTTGTTTACTAGCCATTACCATTATGTGTGGATAACACTTATATATGCACATTGTTACCAAATGTTTATTATTTAATTCACACGTTTGTTTGTTCACAAGTTTGTTGAGCGCCATTATTTACTCCACTATCACATTAGAGGTTTAATTACTGTTTATACATTTGTTTTATTTAAGTGGCAGCTGGAGGAATTTCTATTATTATTTTACATTTATCAAAAAGCGCAGTGGGGGGTGACACAGGTGTGGGTGCGGTGTACTTGTGCACCATCAGTTTTGAATATCTGGTAACTGTGCTGGGAGCGCGCAGTGTACCTGCTATCAGCACAGGCCAAGGGGTTAAAGGAGGAGGAGCGTTGACATGGAGAGATGCCACTTACATTTTCAACAGCATCTGTTACAGACTATACAGGTGGAAGTTTTGTTAGTGGAATACCAGATAGGAAAATATTGAAAAAGTTAAGGTATTATGAGGGTATGGACTAGGAGTTGTGTGCTGTCTTGAAAAGACATATTTGCAAAATGTTGTGCAAGTAGAAGATGTGACACAGTCAGGTGGAAAAAAGTCCATCAAGTTCAGCTAGTAATAGAAAATCACCATGAGCCTAACTCCCACTGTTGTTGCAGATGAATTCAAAAAACCCTCACGAAGCATGGGCCAATCTGCTGCAACAGGGAAAAAATGTTTTTTATCTTCTTAGACAATCTTATATTCCCTAGATTAACTATCTCTTGTGTTGTTGCTATAAACATTATTTTCCATTAATATTCTGTGGATTTAGGAATTATGTTTTTTTAACTTAGCTGGTTAGACTAGTTCATAAGACATTTTTACAGCACTGTGAAATAGTATATGTGTATGCAGAGATTAAACCATATTTTCTACAGACACAAAGAATAACACCTTGTCTTTTGCTATGACCTTAAAGAGGAGGTCTGCCCATCCCTGCAAAATGTAAAAGCCAGCAGCTACACATACCGTGGCTGCTAACTTTTAATAATAAGACACTTATCTGCCCTGGAGTCCAGCAATGTCGGCACCACAGCTGATGTTTCTGTCAGCTGTCGGGTGCTGCCATCACCATTGCCATTATGGGAACCCGGCAGTGCAGCATTATGGCTTCATGCTGGGTCCCTACTGCGCATGCACGAGGCATCACTGCACTTTCCTACTGGCCCAGCGACAGGGGGAAGGAGGAGGAGGTAGCCGAACCGCTGACGTAATTCCGGAAGTGGGGACAGGCTCCCCTTGCCCCTCCCCAAAAGTGCCAAATGTGGGGGGGGGGAGAGAAATGAGCAGAAGTTCCACTTTTGAGTGGAACTCCGCTTTAAAGTGAATATATTTGCACTGAGTTCACTACATGAACTACTTATGTACTGTGTGTATACATAAAACAGGAAAAAGAAACTGCGCTATACAATTCTTACAATCCTAAATAGCAGCAACTCAGCTGTAAGATATATACAGTTTCAGGTAAACAATAGTAAATAAAGTTACACTAGACCATAAATATAAATTGTGAAAAATCTAATATCAAAAAATTATAATAAAACAGTTTGTGAAAGTCCCAATATAGAACATCGATCCCCATTAGGGAAAAAATAAAAAGTTACAACCAACAGTGCATATCATGATAATGTATATAAAGTGCAGAGAACAAAAAATCCTTCTAGTGGTAATAACACATCCACCACCGCAAACTAAGTGACAACACTACCATAAGAAATGCCTGCTTCTATCACTATCAAGGAGACTGTAGTCAAGCTGCATACCTGCTGCTATTACACCCCTGTCAAGTTGCAAAAAATGTACCCACGGGTTCCCGACATATGCTTCAGGGGTTGTCGGGACAGGGCTACTCTCCTTCACACCTTCTGGAGCTGCACAGTTCTGAAGTCTTTGTAGCAGCGAATTTCGATGTTAGTGCTCCAAATAACAGGGGTACCTATAACCCTGAATTATCAGATGTGCATTTTATTTGCTGAATTCCTGGAGCCTCCCCCCCCCCTTTTAAAAGTTAGCACATACACTTTTTAGTGCCATACAATGGGCAATTGCCCTAAATTGGCGGTCCCCCTCTGTACCATGGAAAAGGTGTGTTGGTAGTTCCACGCAAATGGCTGAGTAATTAATATGCTTACTGTTGCTGTTGATCAAGGTAGGTAAACACTCCTCATAATATAGTGACTGGTGCTAAAGTATTGTGAAAAATAAAAAAATATATAATGAATTCAAAGTGACAAGTGCTCTTATTCCTATGTGCTTCAGCCTTTAAATTCAATACATAGTAGCCAAATGATACAGTCTTTGTAAGTATGTACATATATGTGCAGTCCTTCAATACATGAAAAAATTGCATAAAAAATGATTTCCCCCCAAAAAAGTGCTCTTCAAAAAGTGACGCTGGTGCTCTTCAGTCTTTTGTGCTGGTGCTCTTTACAGTGCCCCTGTAGGAAATGCACTCACCGTAAATCCTCACCCCAAACAGGGGTATTGCGCATTCACAGTATCTGCCACTGTGCAGCACTCTGAAGATCCACGGTTTGCTTTATTTCTATATACGATCCTTCATGCCTTCCACATGTAGAAGAAGAAAGCTCCCATAGTGTAATACCAGAGGAAATCAAACCGTAGTCCTGAATGGACTGGAGCCTGAAAGGTAGCGCTCAACTGAATAAAATCTAACTAAATACAATAATAATGATGAAATAATAATAAAATAAACACTCCCACGTGATAAGTGAATCAAAACAAAGTGACCCTAATGAAAAAATATATATTTCAAAAATAATTTCAATAGTGACTTCGAAAACCATATAAGTAAAAAGTGCCACAGTGTTCATATAGTGTTCCAACAGAAGAAGTTAACAAGTGAAAAATGATGTCAAAGAGTGACGCTCCTTCAACAAAGCAATGTGTCTTCTCAAAATAATTTTCAATCGCTCTTCCACCACACCGTTGTGCTCAAATGTGTCCACTCCCATAGGAAACTCACTCACCAAAATTTGTTGCCCACACTTTCGTGTCAGGCAAACACACTTAAGCCCCATACACACGGTCGGAAAATCCGACCACCAAATCCATCGGATTTGCATACACACGGTCGGACAAAGTTGTCGGAAAATCCGATCATTCTGAACGTGGTGACGTTTGTTGCCTACGACGGGACTACGTAGAGGCTAGTAGCCAATAGCTTTGGTCTTGTAATGTGATCTGAGCATGCGTGGCACTTTGTCCGTCGGACTACGCTACACACGATCGGAATTGGTATGATCGGACTTTGTTGTCAGAATATTTATAGAGCAGGAGATAGAACTTTGTCCGTCGGACAATCCGATGGAAACTGTCCGATGGTGCCTACACACGGTCGGAATTTCTGACAACATTGTCCGATAGTACAGAATCCATCGGAAAATCCGACCGTGTGTATGGGGCTTTAGAGGATCTCAAACAATCGATTGGCGATTCTCCAGTTTTATCCACTCAGCGCAATCATAGTAATCCACATGTAAATGAAAAAGTGCTCCAATAGTGTAATTCAGCAAATTTATTAAAAAGCACACTTCACAAGCTTCAATCAGTTCACTCACATTTAAAACGATAAAAACCAGCAGAAAATGAATCTCAGTATACCACACTAGGTTCCACTTCAATATTCCAAAAGACACTGCAATTCCACTTCAAAGCATATAAATGGCGATTGGTCACGGCGGACCCGAGGTGTGTGCGTTAAAGCAGTCTCACCCTCTCCCGTCCATCGGTATCTCAACAGCCTCTGTATTTCACTGTCTCTCTGTTTGGCAAAGTAAGCTTAGTGTTCACTGCAGGTGAATATCGCTTAGCTACGCCCCCACCTGCAGTGAACACTAAGCTTACTTTGCCAAACAGAGAGACGGTGAAATAGAGAGGCTGTTGAGATACCGGCCAGACCAATCGCCATTTATATGCTTTGAAGTGGAATTGCAGTGTCTTTTAGATAGATAGCTGTAACTCTAGCTCTTTACTCTGCATGATTCTTAGTCCCTGTGGACTTTGGTAACCCAGTTACCCATTGTGGATCCCTATCCACTCTAACCATTTATCTAGGGGTTCAGTATAGGCAGAACCGCACCTTCGGTTCATATATTTTATAGCTGTCCTTTTGCGCTGGACATATTTGAGGGTCTCTTACCCTTCATTTAATTACTTTATTTAATGCCAATAATGACTGGCCAGTCTTTTTCTCTTGTCTACTTGTGCCTATACCCTCTTGCCTCTAAACTACTTTATCTAGCAGATGTACTACATATACCTGTGAACAGCACTATTCTTCTCTTTCTTATCTATAACACTCCTATGGACAGTAGACAGTGTCAACATAATATATAACCACCAATCAACACAGTTTGATTAAGGGGAGAAAGATAGGTACCCTTTGTCTCGAAATTGCCTTACCGATTAAGGAAGTCTGATAACTGAAATGTAAACAAAATGCTTACCTCACCCGGCTGATTATCCAAAATTCCCAGTTCGTCTCAAGCACCTTGTTTTGGATTCTCAGGGTCACCTGTAAATCCACTCCTAGGCAAAGCTCGCCATCTGACATGGAATTTTTTAGATAGACAACTCCTATCGTCATATTTATTAGTGGTTCCAAATTAAAAATAACTACTGCAGTAGGGAACAGACACAAAAGATACATTCTGCATCTTTCCAAATAACTGTTCTGCTTTATTATGATGCAATTAAAGGTTTTTATATACATGATTATGAAGGTATCACATTAATATTACAATTGTAGGTTTATGGTAACAAGGGGCGTAACATAGGCAGACTAATTCTAATCAGGACTGAATGCAAACAAGTACTGAAAACATTATTAGTGCTGTGTGCACAGTGAGGGCAGCGTGCAATACATACAAATATAATACAATTATATATAATCATTCATTCAATACAATTATATACAGAACTTACAATTTTCCTTTACACACTTTACTGGTGAACTTCGTGTGTATGTTGGAAAAGAAAATATTTTCTTTTTTTCGCCTGGTGATCTAGTCAGTACATTTGTTGTTTTTCAACAGGACAAGCTGTCCTGCAGATGTAGCAGTTAGAGGTTTGAGACAAACCATTTAACACTGACAGTGTCAGGGAAATCATACGCTACGTCGTGCTTGAAGATGTGCACATGCTCATAATAATTCTCGAGTGACAACTAGATGTGCCCCAACCCATGCGCGTGCCCAAATTAGCATGAGCGTACGTGAATACTTGGCGCTCTCTTGCCTATTTAAAGTGGCTCCAGAGACCAGAGGATTGCTGAGTGGTCGTCAGCTTTTACCGTTTGTGACCTAATCCTGTACTTCCTTACTTGTCTTAATCCCGGTTATTCCTGCTACCCCATTGCTGATTCTGGCATGTGACCTGACCCTGCCTTCTGCCTGCTGTTTTGGTACCTACTCTGCTCATCCGATATCAACCCCGGCCTGGCTCTGACTCTGCTTTGGTTCCTGATTCTACACCTCTGCTGCCTGGCTGATACAGACTCTTGTCTGCCTGACCACGCCAGATCCTGTATTCGCCTGTTTGCAAACCTGCTTGCTGTCTGCTGTTCCAGCTACAGTGCATCAGTATCTGCCGGAATATCCTACATTGGCCTGCTGGCCAGTCTGCTTGTTACCCGCGGTTCTACACCTGCTGCTGTGTCTTTGCATCAGCCTGCTCACTGCTTGGCACCTGCTGCAAGGTTCTTCCAACCAGGATCTCCTACAAGACACCCATACCCTGTTATAGCCTGTCATCACCTCCAGAGGGAATAGGACAGGAGGTGTAAGGGGAAGCCCTCTCATCAGTTCGGCATCTACCAGGTATCTGTCAGACAAGGGTCAGACAAGGGTGCTTACAGTGATCAGCTTTTATTTATTTATGCAAAAACCTTTATCACAATGGAAAAAAAAAACATCACTGTAAGTGCTTAAAATGTGCTAGCTGGAGTTTGGATTCAATTTGTTTGTGTATCTAAATCTGCTAGTGCATCTAATGCCGCGTACACACGTTCGGACTTTGTCCGCCGGACCTAGTCCAGCGGACAAACCGCCAGACTTTCCAGCTGGGCTTCGCCGGACTTGAAAGCGAACGGACTTGACCACACACGATCACGCTAAAAGTCCGGCGTTTCACGCGATGACGTACAGCACATACGACGGGACTATAAAAAGGAAGCTGAAGATCCAAAACGACACCCTTTGGGCTCCGTCTGCTAATCTCGTGTGTATCTCGTGTTAGTTGACGTTTGGTTAGAGACGATTCGCGCTTCTCAGACTTCTGCTTAATTCGCTCGTTTTCTGCGGTTCAGTTTGTGCTTGTGAGGTTTGTATCTGTCTTTCAGTGCGTGTGGATCAGTTCGTACCTGTTCTCAGGCCGTTCTGGTCTGCTCGTTCCTGTTCTTCAGGTCGTTCTTCATAGACCTTGCTGTTCTTCAGTGCGTTCGGTTAAGTTTGTTTGACCAGCCGACCGTTTTGAAGCCATGGAGTGTGGACGTACTCGGGAACGAGTTCGTGCTGTGCAGGGGCTCGGTGTTGCGGTTAACACTTTGACCCGAGTCCAGTCCATGAACAGGGTTAGGAGGAGTTCATGGACGAAGAATTGGCTGCGCCAGCGTGGCCAATTCTCACATATGCCTTTGCTCCGTGAGATCCGTGAGAATAATCCTGAGGATTTCAGGAATTATCTCAGGATGACGGACCCCGTTTTTCACCGCCTGTTGGCTTCGCTGTCCCCTTTTATCAGCAGGCAGAATACCTGCATGCGGAAAGCCATCACTCCGGAGCAGAGGCTAGTCGCCACGTTGCGTTACTTGGCGACGGGGAGAAGCTTGCAGGACCTTAAGTTCACGACAGGCATCTCCCCCCAGGCTCTGGGGATCATTATTCCAGAGACCTGTTCTGCCATTATTCAGGTCCTGCAGGAGGAATATATTAAGGTAAGTTTTATCCTTTAAAATTACATAATATGTATTGTATGTTTGCTAATGTAGTGCATTAATTTCATCATTAGTTAATTAGCATCATAGTAATATTCTATGAATGTCCCCTATTCATGCATGCATTTTCTAATTTTTTTAGTGTTTTTTTGGGCTCTTTTCTTTGAATTGTTTTTTTAATTTCTCCTTTAGTGGCCTACATGCATATTTGCTTGCACCAACCTCCCCAGCATGCAATCCTGGGCCGATATACACCCATAGCCTAGTCCCTTTATTATAACTAAAATGTATCTTAACAGCTCCATTGTACTGCTTTACTCACCCCCCCCCCCCCTTTCACCCCCCTTGTCCCTCTTTTTTAAATGTGTTCAGGTGAACTGTGTGGCCTTATAATTAATTACTCCCCCCCACCTCTTTTAAATGTGTTCATGTGAACTGTGTGGCCTTATAATTAATTACTCCCCCCACCTCTTTTAAATGTGTTCATGTGAACTGTGTGGCCTTATAATTAATTACTCCCCCCACCTCTTTTAAATGTGTTCAGGTGAACTGTGTGGCCTTATAATTAATTACTCCCCCCCACCTCTTTTAAATGTGTTCATGTGAACTGTGTGGCCTTATAATTAATTACTCCCCCCCCCCACCTCTCATGGCCGTCTTGGCTTGGCCCCCCAAGCCCCCCAATCTGCACAGCAAGTGCGTGACAGATATGTCACCTATTTTAATGGTAGGGGGGCCATTGCAATGGCAGAAGACCATTAAAAATGTCTTTATTTTTACAAAATAAATCCATTTATTTCAGAAAAAAATATGTTGTTTTCGTATTGTTTGCTTTTCTTTTTGGCTGTTTTCTATGTTCTCCTAGTGCACTTATTATAGTGAAAAACTTTTTTTGCATTTATTAAATAAGCCCCTTTGTCAATGAACCCCAACATTTTTTGATCAAACTGGTAGTATTGAAAAAGAAGAAGCCACACACATTGTTGTTTAATTAGTGCAAACATGTTTGTTTTATTATAGTGCACATCCAAACATGTTCCTTTTTTTTTTGTTGTTTTCCTCATTTTTTTTTTTTTTTTTGGTTGATTTCTTCTAAAAACTTTTTTTTTTTTTTTGGTGAATCTTAAATATTTTTTAGATTTTTTTCATAAATATTTTAGATTTTTTTTTTATTTATCATAAAATATATATATATTTTTTTTTGTAAAATAATTAAAACATGGTTTAAAACAGTTAAAACCTTTTTTTTTAGAAATATTTACACAATATAAAACTATGGAACTTACAAAGTTCAACTGGTTGATGTCACCCATGTACAGTAGAAGCCAAATTTTGAAGATGCACACCAATTGAAATTCCAAATGGGTAATGTCAACATGTGCTATCTTCCATCATGGGGAATCAATGGACGGGTTTTGTGTGTGAAACCCCTTCCTCTCACCTACCAGCATTATGATGAAGGGGTTGCAAACACAAAATGCGTACATTGAGATCCCTGATGGCACATAGCACATGTTGACACACCATGTGCATCTTCAAAATTTGGCCTCTAAAATCGGGAAAAATTAGGGTATCAAAAGGTGAATGAAGGACATGATTGATGATTTGAAATGGAAAAGGGGTATTAGATTCTCCCCAAAACATCAATCATGTCCTTCATTCCCTGCTGCATGGTGGCTATCTGGTTCTGCATGCTTTGCAACTGGTTTTGCATCCTTTCCAGTTGGAGATTCCAGGCCATGATCTGCCCAATAAGCCTGTGGGCACTGTCAGAGGAAAATGGCTCCGCAGCTTGGCCTTCCACAACCAGATCATCACCTAAAAGTTGGGTAGATAAAACCAAAAAAAAAAAGGTCAAAAACATGCAGACATTAATTTATTATCTCAATCTGTGTTCTCAGACACTCACTTGGTGGGGTGCAGATGTGCTCGACTTCAAGCACCTCTTCTTCCTCCACATCCCCGCGTGGGCTTGGGCTAATTGCCCAATTAGGCTGGTGAGGCCGGGAGGTCCTGGGATGTCCTAAATGAGGTTTGAGTCTTTTTTTCCCCTATGGAAATGGAAACCAAAGGTACACTTTTAAGCCCAGTGATATTTGAGTCCCTAAATAGGAATATTAAACATTGGTTCAAAGTGGTGTCCAATTATTAGAAGTTTGTTACAAGATCCTAGTTGAAGACATAATTGAAATCCCTATCTAATCAAACTCCAATACTTAAAGCGGGCTTCCACCCTAAAGTTGAACTTCCGCTCATTGGATCCCTCCACCCCTCCGGTGTCATATTTGGCACCTTTCAGGGGGGAGGGGGGTGCAGATACCTGTCTAAGGCAGGTATTTGCACACACATCCGGTCATAGACTCCCACAGAAGTCTACGCCACTTTCCGTCCCAATGTGCTGTCTGCTGGGACACACACGGGTCCCACAGCTAGCGCGGACCAGTCCTATTGCAATGCGCAACTGGCGCATGCCCAATAGGGAACCGGGAAGTGAAGCCGCAAAGATTAATTTCCTGATTCCAATATCAAAGATGGTGGCTGCAGCATCTGAGGGACGGTTCGGCCTTGGGTGCTGACATCGCTGGACCCTGTGACAGGTGAGTGTCATTATTAGAAAAGTCATCAGCTACAGTATTTGTAGATGCTGACCTTTTCTTTGTAATTTTTAGACGGACACCCTCTTTAACATGGTTACAGATGGAGACCCCCCCAAACCATCCTCTGGAGTCCCTGTGTGAGTTACCCCCAAAACAATTACTACAGTAGTAATACAATATATCCTGACAATAATAAAAAACATTCAAAATAAAATAACCCTCTGCCAGTTAAACACAACAAACTTTATACCGACAAACGAAATTTCATAAACACTTCGCAATATTCACGAACGATATCTACTTAAAAAACTTCGCAATATTCATGAACGATATCTACTAAAAACTTCGCAATATTCACGAACGATATCTACTAAAAACTTTGCAATATTCACAAACGATATCTAATAAAAACTTTACAATATTCACGAACGATATCTAATAAAAACTTTGCAATATTAAAGATAAATATTTACGAACGGTAATTACATTCAAATATAAGCATAGTAGCGCACGTCAATTACTTACTTTTTTTTAAGCTTTTTTTATTCTCCTGTACTGATCGTGCTCCCTGGATTTAATGTGGGACCATCGCTTGCGCAGTTGATCCTTGCCCCTTCGTACGCCGAACTTATGCTCCAGGGTGCTGACAACTGCAGTAAGAATCTGGTCCTTCCGTAAATTGGGTCAAAGGTAGGGGCCATTTTCCCCGTTGTAATCTTCCCTTTGGAGGATGTCCACCATCTCCACCATCTCTTCAAAGGCCATATTGGTGGCCTTATATCTGCTGCTGGATGCAGACGTCTGTGATTCTGGGCTTTCCTCCGCGCTACTTGATGAGAATGTGGCCGCCATCTTCATCTAATTATTCACCCACAGTGCAACGAGGGGAAGCGGGGTGGGGAATTCTCGTCACAAGGAACGTCATGGGCGGGCGACGTGGAGGACGCAGGCGGAGCTCGACGCGCGCGCAGTGTATATAAGGCTATTTTGACAGCAACGTAATTTTCGAACGGAAGTAGCGAGCGCTCTGAACGAAAGTTTGTTTTTAGGTTACTTCACTATGGTTTATAGTGTTTTGGGCCTGCATTTTACTTGTGTGTGTGTGTGTGTGTGTGGGTGGGTGTGTACGTGTGGGTGTGTGTGTGTGTGTGTGGGTGTATGTGTGTGTGTATGTGTGTGTGGGTGTGTGTGTGTGTGTGTATGTGTGTGTGGGTGTGTGTGTGGGTGTGGGTGTGTTGTGTCAATTTTTTAAAGAAAATCATAATGTGAGTTTTTAGTGACATTTGTGTTTTTTGTCTTGTGTATTGTCGTTCCTAACAAAAACAGAAACATGGCAACATTCAAATTAAATCCATTTAACGAGGAGGCTTTCATGAGCCAATTTATAGCTTTATACATGAAAAACCGAAACATGTGGGAGGTAAAAAAAACCTTATATGGTAATAGAGATGTACGGAAGGCAACACTGGTGCCACTTTTGGATTTTGTGAAGACTCGACTCCCCAAGGCAGACATCAAGTTTGTTGAAGAGAGAATTTCAAGTTTGAGGCATATGTACAGGCGGGAGCGCAACAAGATTTTGGAGTCGCAAACATCAGGAGCAGCAGCAGAGGATATTTATGTACCCAAGCTGTGGTACTACAACCAACTGCGTTTTCTTGATAACCAGATGGAACCCAGGCAATCACTGTCCACTCTTCCCTCCACCCTTCCCTCCACCCTTCCCTCCACCCCAGCTGAGGCTTCCAAGGAAGTAGAAGACCCTTACACCTTGGAGCAAGTTGATGCGCCCAGCTGGAGCCAGGTATATATTTTTTGCCTAAATAGTGATTGTGTTAATATTAATGATGTAAATGTAAAGATTTGAATTGCTTACAAATGTATGTTTTAATCCTAAATTCTATTATGTGGAACCACCTCCACTCCCACTCTATAACAGGCCGCTATGTCTTTTCACGGCTTACCGATTACCCGCTTCTTGTAGCTTGTCATTCATTGTCTAGGGGTTCCCCGGGTTAGTAACCATCAATTGCGGAGACCCATACTCAAAGCACCTTTAATTTGTTAAGATTTTGGATCATTATTTAACAACGTTTAAACATGACACAGTCTCTCGGTTGTAAATTGAGGGCATGGGTTATAAAGCTCAGGCACTTCTGAACTGCTGGCATCCCAAGAAATTTTATGAAGAAAGCCCAGAGAGTAGCCCCTCACAACTGGACACTTCACTGTTGGATATACCCTTGTCCGCAGATGTAGCTGACAACAAGTGACTTGGAACCAGCAAAGTGTCCGCCACAGACTATGTTGTAAGGAAAGGGTGTTTTTTAGCAACAGTTCCGATGTTACCTTTATCTTTCAGCCATTGCAGCAAAACAGTAGGACATGGCAATTCACTAGTGTCCATACATCTCAGCTCCCAGGCTCCTAACAAGCAGCCAGCCCCACTGCCCTCCTCCGAAGAGCCCCCTCCCCCCGTGTTCGCCGGTACGAGTCGCTATGCCTCTCCAATCCTGAGAGGACACGGGGACACTTCAGAATCCTCCTTCAATTACTGTGCCTCAAACTAGCCAGTTCTGAGGCTCGGAAAAGGATGGATCCCCACCACAGACAACAAGGGCCTCTGGGGCTGGTCAGGGTGACCAGGCTTACAGGGCCAGCAGAAACTCCTGGGCCCAGAAACACTTGTGGGGTTGTTGCGGACCAGAACCAGGAATCAAAAGTGAAGCTCAAGCCTGAACACATGACCTCAGCATCTCAAATACCGCTTCCCGAAATACACAGTGGGGCCAGACGCTCCCACTGATTGTGTCCGAGCAATTGTAACCTAATGTGTACAACCAGACTGTGTTCTCAGCCTGTCACAGGTGCCTCACCTCACCTATGACCAGGCAGAACTCCAGTACAGACCAGACAAACTGATGTCAAAGTAAAAATGTCACACAATTAACACCCAGAACACAGAATTCATAAAAAAAAAAAAAAAAAAACAGAAAAACTAGCGCACACTTCTAAAAAGTGTTGGTGCTACATATGTATACATATAACTATACAGTAGTGGCCAAAAATGCCTAAAACATATTGGTGAACTGCTTGTAAAATGCTGGGGTCAAAATGATAGCCTTTTTGATATATGGTAAAATTAATTTGCACGTAAGAAATGTAAAATTGTCTGATTGAGGAGGCCATAACAAAAAAACATGTCTTTTAATTTGTTTTTTCTTTTTACACAGAATGAGCTCACCTAGGAGGATGCCGGGACAAGTGGTATGGAGGAGGAGGCCATGACCAGCCACAGCCAGGAGGTGGCTGGGCCCAGCAGGAGCCAGACTGTAATCAGTCAAGTCCCTCCCCTGCGCATAGCCACAAGAAGGCCCAGGAGGATGACCAGGGTTGAGGAGGAATCACTTGCCCTCATTCGGGAGGCGAGTGAGGTTCTCAGAAAACCCCCCAATCCTGAAGAGGCCTATGCCACCTACTTGGCCAGCAGGTTGCTGGAAATGGAGAAGGGCCAACGGCAGCTGTGTGAGGGCCTATTTTTTGAGGCTCTTCAGAGGGGTTTGAGGGGTGAACTGACTCCATCCACCAGCCTATATAATGCAGACCCTACTGCAACTCCTCCTCCTCCTCCTCCTACCACAAGTCCACCACCAGAGGTACAGCCTCCAAGGAAGCGTGCAGGGAAGACTGCAGGGCAGCGTGGTGGGAAGGCTGTAAGGAAGAGTCGGAAGTGATTGCCTGGCTTCAGTCTGGTCTGACAGAAGACGCAGGCTGTTGTAGTGCCACAGCTTGGGGACATAGATGTCATCTGCTGCTGTTCCTGGTCTGTGTGATTCCTGGACAATGTTGTGCTCCCTATTGTATTGAATATGCCCAATCTTCATTTTGTTGTTCACAAACTTGATGTCTGCCGTGGGGGAAAAAAGCCTTCACAAAATCTAAAAGTGTCTCCAGTTGCCTTCCTCTTTTTTTTTCCCTTGTTTTAACCAGAATAAATGGAAATTTAATTTAAACAAAATAATGTAATATGTGTTTGTAATCGAAAAACATAGTTTGTTTAGGAGTAGGCAGGTACATGTCAAAATACTATGGGGGTTATTTACAAAACGCACATTCATTTGACAATACAAGTGGAAAGTGCAACTTTTTAAAACCGAAAACAACCAAAAAAAAATTAAAAATAAATAAATATTTATATTTATATTTGTATTGTCCGCCGGACTGCCAAGTCCAGCGGATAATTTTAAAACAAAACTTAAAACCTAGTCCGCCGGACTTTTGGGAAAAAAAGTCAGTCGAAGGCCCACACACGATCGGAGTGTCCGGCAGACTCGAGTCCAGCGGACAATCCCGCGGGAAAGTCCGTTCGTGTGTACGCGGCATTACACTTCCCTCCCCCCAGACTGGCAATTTTGCTGTCAAAGATGTAGCTGTGCTCCTCTATCCAGGGTGTAGGCACTGTAATACA
This sequence comes from Lithobates sylvaticus, assembly GCA_028564925.1. Taxonomy (NCBI): domain Eukaryota; kingdom Metazoa; phylum Chordata; class Amphibia; order Anura; family Ranidae; genus Lithobates; species Lithobates sylvaticus. The sequence continues at coordinate 122,843,098 of CM053030.1, read as the reverse complement.
GGAGGCATGTCAATGGCCAGATCGCCAGGTGAAAACAGAGGGAAAAAAATAAAAATAAATATTAATACAGCCACCACATCTAATGATTGTTAAGCTGCACTATATAAAATTTGTGGTTTTGGGTTTAATACTACTTTTAAGTTACAGGAAATAGTATTTAAGGGTGGAATTGATAATTCATAAATCAATAAAAAGAAATCAAGCTAATCAAATGGAAAGTGCAACAAGGATAAACTATAAAATATAACTATAATATAACTAATATCATGCTTTGAATTCCTAACAAAATTCATAAACAGCAGCAGAATATGGCTGAACAAGCAGATCAGTCTGAGGCCATACCTTACCAAAATTCTGTTTGGCAGGTTTGAGGAATTTCGAAGCACTGACACTTTGATATATTAGGCTTTCTGGAATGATGCACTAAAGGTACTTTAATGCTGGGGCGTTGCCGGTGCCAGTGGTAAAGCTTTTATAGCTGCACTTTTCGGCAGCTATCAGGGCGCTTTTAACCCCCGCTAGCGCCTGTGTTGCATTCATTTCAATGGGCAGGGCGTTTTGGGAGCGGTGTATAACAGCGCTCCCACACCGCTCCAATGGTGCTGCTTGCAGGACTTTTTTTCCCATCCTGCAAGCGCACCACCCCAGTGTCAAAGCACTCGGGCTTTCACACTGGGGAAGCATGAGAGACACTTTTCAGGCCCTTTACAGGTGCTATTTTTAGAGCTAAAATGCCTGAAAAGCACCCCAGTGTGAAAGTACCCTAATACTATTTTTTAGAGAAGAAATTAAACCTAGTGAAAAGATTTAAAATGCACAGGATCAAGTTTCAGTTTTGTCTTGATTCTACTTTTACACTTTTTCCTCAGTGTGCCAAACTACAACACCATATAAGAGACTGAATAAAATCTTACCTGTACCTCTCAATATCTTCTAATATCCTCTCTGTACCATGTCTTGTTTTATGCAACATGGATCTTATTCAATTGTGGATAAGTAAAGCTGTCACCCTTAGGAGCACACCATGAAATTGGTAATGCGCTATCTAGCACAGTGCACATAAAGCCTAACTAAGCCTATACTTTGTAACAAACACACCACATGCACAGTTGCCATGACATCATGTGTTGAGTGGACCTGGAGGCCGTCAGAACCTTTAAGTGAAGCTGTGTGAGCAGAAAGCAGACAACTCATCTTAGTCAAATTTTCATGCAGGTGGAAAGCCTGCTGATAATCTGTGCTTTATAAAATAATATGGCTGAGGAAATAGGTTAATTCAATAAATGAATTTAAGCACTACAAAAAGGTACAGTATATACAAATAGCACAAAAAGGTAATCAAAGGATCACATTACACATTTTTTCCATCCAGGTGGAAGTCACAGAATGTAAGTAACCAGTAAATAACGGATTTCTACTTATCTTCAGCCCTCATTCAGGCTGGGTTCACACCTATGTTAATTGGATGTGGGTTTCCCCGCATCCAATTCGCATAGCAGGAGAATGTGACCGGCTCTCTATGGAGTTGGTTCACATATCTCCGGGGCGGCTGCAGAGCACTCTGCACAGAAACGCTTAGCATATTTGGCTCCGTTTTAGGGCCGAATTCAGGAAAAGATTCAGCCCTGGTTTGTCCCTGAACCGGAGAATGCTGACACACAGCATTCCTATGCAATCCGCAGCCGGTTCGAGTGTGAACCAAGCCTCACAGTGAACATGGCTTTGAAATCATGTGAGTTCATCTGAACTCGCATGATTTTAAAGCTGCATTTCAGTCCGACTTCAGGGGCGACTTGAAATACATCTGTGCGGGTTCATGCACAGATGTCTATTGAAATCGCCCTTGAAGTCACCAAAAGTAGTACAGGAACTACTTTTGGAAATCGACGCAGCGTAGCACAGTGAAGACCCTGAAATTTTTAGGTATTTAGTTAGCAGTCAACATTACAAAATGAGTGCCAGAATGGAAATTAATGGCATTTAGAAAGTAGATTGCCCTGCTTAATTTGTGTAAAATATAAATGTTTCATGTTTGATTGCATTGTAATTAGGGATGAGCCGAACACCCCCGGGTTCGGTTCGCACCAGAACCTGTGAACGGACCGAACGTTCGCGCGAATATTCGAACCCTATTCTTTACAATGGACGCGAACGTTCGAAATCAAAAGTGCTAATTATAACGGCCAATATGCATGTTAATGTCATAAAACAGGTTTGGGGACCCGGGTCCTGCCCCAGGGGACATGTATCAATGCAAAAATAAGTTTTAAAAACTAACGTTTTTTCGGGAGCAGTGATTTTAATGATGCATAAAGTGAAAAAAAAAAGTGAAATATTCCTTTAAATATGGTACCTGGGGGGTGTCTAAAGTATGCCTGTGAAGTGGCATGTGTTTCCCGTGTTTAGAACTGTCCCTGCAAAAAATGACATTTGTAAAGTAAAAAAAGAAGCCATTTAAAACTGCTTGCGGCTTTAATGTCATGTCTTGTCCTGGCAATATGGATGAAAATCTTTGAGACGCTAGCTCCTGTAAATGCCTGGCTGCCTTAGATGACAACAACTGTGCCTTACGGCAGAGAGAGAGGCTGAGGTGGTTTTATGTGTGCTGTACTAGCACAGCAGACACACACGCTAGCTCCTGTAAATGCCTGGCTGCCTTAGATGACAACAACAGGGCCTTATGACAGATAGAGAGGCTGAGGTGGTTTTATGTGTGCTGTACTAACGCAGCAGACACACACGCTAGCTCCTATAAATGCCTAATAGTATAAAGGTGATACTGCAATGCTGTACTAACAGCACGCACACACCAGACTAATCCCCAGAATCACAGCAGATAAATTTAGACTCAGCAGCAGATAATGTCACCACTCAGCACAGCAGAATGTATAAGACAGCACAGCACTGCAGATACTGTCAGCAGCAGTGCAATCAGCAGAATGAATATATATTCAAATGATCAGTATTCAGTAATGATAATGAATCAGCATCAGCATCAGCAGTCTGCCTATATCACAGTCACAGCTGGAACACAGTGCACTAGGCCACCACAGCGGCGGCCTTTTATACTGTGGGGCGTGTACTAAACCCCCTGAGCTATAATTGGCTACAGGCACCCTGCCTGTAGCCAATTATGGCTCTCCTCGCTGCCGGTGCTGTGATTGGCCAAGCATGCGGGGTCACAGTGCATGCTTGGCCAATCATCAGCCAGCAATGCACTGCGACTGGCGCAGTGCATTGCGGGCCGTTCGCATCACACCAATGTGATGCGAACGGCCCAAATAGTTCTGGGTTCGCCGAACGGGCGAACGCCCGATGTTCGGTTCGAACGTGGGTTCGGTTCGAAACGAACACCGGGCCCATCCCTAATTGTAATATGATTGAGCATAAATATAAAGGAAAACATGTCATGAAGAAGTAAGGAAGCTATCATTACTGGCTTTACTCTGAATGATTTGAAGCCAATCAAACAGCATTATAGCCAGGCAACTAATAGTTCCAGGAGATCAACAGGAAAAAACTCCCATGTTTCTCCCATGACAAGTTTTCTCCAAGATAGGCCAAGAAACCAGCAAGGATCCATCAATGTGCTAGCATCTTTAAACAACCACTTCAATACAGGGCACTTTCACCTCCCCCCCCCCCCCCACCTTCCTCCCCAGGCCAATTTTCAGCTGTCACATTTTGAATGGCAATTGCACAGTTATGCAACACTGTACCCAAATTTAACTTTTATATATTTTTTGAGACAGGTAGAGCTTTCGTTTGGTGGTATTTTATTGGCACTGGATTTTTAAATTTTTTGCTAAACAAACGAAAAATGTGCCTGAATACTTTCAAATGGTGCTGTTTCAAGTTTTGTTCTCCTATTATCTTGATAGGTAATTGCAGAATGTAAAAATGTGCTTCAATTTGTACAGTGTGTATTTATATTTTGTATTATGACACTTCTTATCTGTCCAGTGGGCCAGTAAGGAGGGGCTGGCCAAAGTAACACACATTATTTATGCATTCAGCGCTCAATGAAGTGGAGAGGATTACCTGTCCAAAACATACCCCCCCCCCCCCCCCCCCCCCCCCCCCCTATTTTTGTCTTTAAATACTCCTGTTTGACTCCACAGTTTCCTTCAATGCCACAGGAATGACAGACTGTGGCTTCCCAATTTGCCCAGTGGTGGGACTTTCCCAACTGCGGAGGGGCAATTGATGGGAAAAACGTCCACATCTTGCCACCCCCCAACTCGGGGTCATACCATTATAATTACAAGGGGTTTAATAGTATAGTGTTGTTGGCGGTGGTGTTGGCGACTTACGAGTTTCTGTATGTGGACGTGGGGAAAAATGGCTGGATGTCCGCTGGTGGAGTCATCGCCCAGATGGAGTTTTACAGACAGCTCCAGAATGGCAGCTTGGGCTTGCCCCCCTGGAAGACAATGTGGCAAGACTCCTATTTGTCTTTGTCACAGATTTTGCGCTGGGGGACCATCTTCTGCGGGCCATTCCCGATGAGGACCTTCCCCCCCGGACCAGAGGGTTTTTAATTAATGACTGGCCAGAGCCAGAAGAGTGGTTGAAAAAGCCTTTGGAAAAATGGCCAGCCGGTTCCACCTATTCCTCACTGCTATTAATATGGAGGAATATAAACTCAATCACATAACTCTTGCATGCTGCATTTTACATAACTTTTTTCTCAAAAATTTAGCAAACTATGTGGCCTCAGTTGGGACTGAGGCCGGCTTATTACCTAATCCAAAAACACTAATGGCTCTTGAACCTGGCCATCCTGGCTTGCCCCCCAAAGCACCCGCGAAGTTCGCCAAAAGTATCTAGAGTACTTTGTGGGTAGGGGGGCCATTAATATGCCAGAGAATCTATAAACATGTTTAAAATATAAATTTTTTGGAGAAACTGAAATAATATTTCCTTTGATTTACTGCTTGTGTTTCTTTTAGCTGTCTCCTGGGTTATCCAATGTGCTTTTTTTGGCCATTTTCTTCAACAGTGCAAACGTAATTTATTTGATACATGAGGTGACAATCTATTCTTCAGCGAACTATTATGTTGTGGGTCTGCTACACACTCACCTTGTTTTTGTTGTTAATGTATGTAATGCATTACTGATAAAAATATTCATCATTTTCAGCACCATGAATTAATTTTTGGGAGTCACGAAAATAGCGTGATTGTGGCAAATTATAAAGTAAATAACCCCCATTGTCACTGTAAACACCAACTTAGTACCAAAACTGCTATTGAGCATTGAAAGAAGAAGCCACACATTGTTGATTTTCAAAATTTTTACTCTGTGCACATTCACATGTGCGTTAGAAAAGGGTTTTTGAACATACCAACATATTTTTGGAATAACATTTTTGCGTTTGACAGTACAAAATAGCCTTTTTTGTGGTAAACAGGGATGTTTAAAACCATAAAACAATACACAACTCAGGAACTTACAAAGTTCAACTTTGATAATTTGAAGGCAATATCAGACATGAGTATGTCCAAACTGTGTTGATATTGCCTTCATCAGATGTGGTGATGTCACCCCTGTGAAAGCCAAATTTTGAAGATGCACACAAATTGAGAGTCAAAATGGGGATTTCCCTCCTGATCCCATACCTAATGTCAACATGTGCTGGCTCCCATCATGGGGGATCAATGGATGTATTTCGGGAGTGCAACCCCTTCCTGTCACCTACTTGAGTTTCGAGGAAGGGGTTGCACCCCCAAAATGCGTACATTGATATCCTGTGATGGCAGAAAGCACATGTTGACGCATCTTCAAAATTTGGCTTTCAATATACTTCCAAAAAGTTTCCAAAATTTGAAAAATATCAACAAATTGACAAATTTTGGTGTGTTTTAGATTCTGCATAAAACATCAATGATGTTTTTGAGTCTTTTTTTCCACATCATTGATGTCTTCTTTGATCTTCTGTAAGTCCCGATTGCACACCATGATCTCCCCAATGAGGACGTGTGCACTTGCACTTGTGAAATGAGTTTCTTCTTCCACAACATCTACATCACCTAAAATTTAAAAACACACCATGTCTTATAAATATGCAGGCATCCATCTATTACCTGAAGCTGTGGTCTCAGACACTCACCTGTGGTGGTCACTATTTCGCCCACTTCATAAACCTCACCTTCCTCCACATCTTCTGGTTGTGTTTTTGTGATTTCCCCTTCTTTATGAGGTTGGGGTCCCTGGTGTCCTCTGGCGTCCCCAGTCTTTTCTCCCCTATGGGAATTAAAAAAAGGTAAACTTAGTACACAGATATTTGAGGCCAGAGAAAGGAATCTGAAACATTGCTTGGAAGTGTCGTACAATTGTCTTTTTGGGCAGAGTTCCAAGCTGAAGACATTTTTTTTCCCTTTCTAAAGCTGGAATACTTACCTTTTTTGTACAAATTTCACACATGGAGACACCCCTAGTATCCACTGGAGCACCTGTGTGGGACACCCTAAAAAATTTGTTCTGGTGTCCCACACTAGTGCTCCTGCGTCCAGATGTGTAAACAGCTGCTGATTGTCCTCTCCTTACACTGAATCAAGTTTACATTTCATTCTAGTACAAACCCATCTAGACAACAATGTACAAAACTTATTTTAATACAAATAGGCCAGAGCAAATGTAGTTAACCTGCATCTGCCAAAAACATCGTATTCGTGGGCGAACGAATGATGTTTACTACGAACGATTACTGTGCCCATGAACCTGAAACTTACCATTTTAAACTGTACAACAGTAAATAAAAACACATGGAGCAGCATGCAAGTAATAATAGGAACACACGACAACTACTTACTTTTTAGAAGCAGTTTCCTGATCTTTCTATACTGATCTTGCTCCCTCAATTTCAGGTCTGACCAGCGTTTCCTCAACCTTGCATTGTCGTATCCCAAAATTCCTGTGCAGACTTTTCACAACTTTAGTCATGATCTTGGCCTTTATCACATTTGGGTTGGGGTAAGGTCCATGCTTCTCTTCATAGTCGGCCCTCTTCAAGATGTCCACCATCTCCACCATCTCTATAAAGGACATATTTGAGGCCTTAAATCTCCTCCGGGATTGGGACATTCGTGGCTCCGGCCTTTCGTCGTTGCTGCTGCTGCTGTCTGCATTCACTTGCTCTTTCTCCGCCATGTACTCTCCCGCTGCACTGAAAGACAAGAGGCAGGGAATAGACTAGAAAGAACGTCAGGGGCGGGCGGAGTTTCACGCATGCACAGTGTATATAAAGCGCAACACGCGTGCGTCGTACGTACGATCTGTGAGCTGAGGAAGGAGTAACGGAAGCGCTGATCGTGATAACGAAGGTACAATTTTAACTTGGTGCATCAGTGGCCTATACTGCTTATAGATTGAGGCCTATATTGGGACAATATTAGGAGAGTTTAGCCTGACATTAGGGTTTGTCTTGTGCTGTGTCTTGCAGAGAAAATGGATGGCTTCAATGATCACAGCTTCCTCCCCCCATTCATAGACAAGTACAGGGAGCTACCCTGTCTGTGGCAGGTGAAACATCTGCATTATAATCATAAACAAAAGAGGCAGGCAGCGCTGGAGAAACTGCTTGAGTTGGTGAAGCCGCAGATCCCCACGGCAACCATCCCCTATTTCAAGGCAAAAATTGGTGGGCTGAGGAGCACATATAAAAAGGAGCACAATAAGGCCCAGGATTCCATGAGATCAGGAGCTGCAGCAGATGCCATTTATGTCCACAGGCTGTGGTACTATGACAGACTGCATTTTCTGTCAGACCAGACTGAAGTCAGGCAATCACTCTCAACCCTTCCTTGCACTCTTCCTTCCACGCTTCCTTCCATCCCAGCTGAGGCTTCCGACGTCCAACCTGGGCCTTCCAGCCAGGAAGAAGTGGAGGAGCCCAGCTTGAGCCAGGTATAGCATTGTTCTCCATATTTCTTGTCGTAAAATGAATGATGTTAACTAGATGTTATTATTGATCACTAATTGCTGATTTAATAAAGTGTTTTACATATCAATAGACAGTAGTGGCCAAAAATGTTTGGGACAAGAATCAAAAATGTTGGGGTCAGAATGATAGTCTTTTCTATTTGTTAACATTCAATTTGCAACAGTCATAAGCTCAAAATTGTGTGTGATTGATGAACAAAAAACTAAAACTATGTCCCTTTTTCATACACAGGAAAGCCTCAGCCGGGAGGAGGGCATGGAATGTGGCAGCCAGAAGGAGGCTGTGGAATGTGGCAGCCAGGAGGTGGCGGGGAAAGTGGCAGCCAGGAGGTGGCGGCGGGAAGTGACAGCCAGGTGGTGGCGGGTGGAAGTGGCAGCCAGGAGGTGGCCCGGCCCAGTAGCCTGACCAAATCCCAGGTCCCTCCCCTCCGCCTTCCAAACAAAAGGCCCAGGAAGGGGAGTAACGTGGAGGAGGCAGCGCTTGGGCTGATTAGGGAGGCTAATGCTGCCCTCGGAACCTACCCCACTCTTTATTTTCTTATGACCCACAATAAATGGCTATTTTTGAATCAGAGCCAACACAGGGGAGCCTGCATACTTACACCCAAACTCCCCTTACGATACAATTAACAGAGGCTCCCTCATACGACCATATGACCTCAATGATGTCGGAGATCCCACCCATCTAGAGACCACTATCTGCCACACCCACACCCAGCGAACTCTGGTAGTTCCCACTCACTCATTACGGACCCCCCCCCCCCTGCTAGGATGAGCTAGCAGGCATATCCTCACCTCCGGACTTGAACTACATCATCCCTACCCCCCTTACTCCCCCTTTTTAAAGGTCATGAATTCTAGCCAACATGTACAGTCCAAGAGCAGATATCATATTCCTACAGGAGACCCACTTTAAAGCAAACAACATTCCCAAATTAGAAAACTTTCACTACCCACACATGTACCACGCCACATACCCCTCCACCAAAACCAAGGGGACTTCCATCCTGATATCCAGACACCTCCCCCTTCAAATGTCAAAAAAAAGCAGACAAACAAGGTCGTTATATTTTCCTCAAGGGTACCCCCTGGGACAAACTGATCACCCTAGCCAACATATACAGTACAAACATCTCTCAGGTCCCGTTCTTCAGATCGATAACCCGTCTATTAACATCATACCAATCCAGAATCCTTATCCTAGGAGGGAACTTTAATGTCCCCCTAGACCCTCTCATTGACACATCTGCTGGAACCTCCCACCTACCATTCTGTGCCCTGCGACAAATTAAACTTTCCCTTCAAGAACTCTCCCTTCACGACACATGGCAGACCCTCCATCTCCACGACAAAGACATTACATATTACTCGGCCCCACACAACAAATATTCTTGCCTGGACTATTTTTTTCTCAGCCAACAAGATTTACCCCTCCTCTCCAAATCAACGATCGAACCAATGCTTACCTCTGATCACCACCTGATCACTCTCCAACTGACTTTCCCCAAATACAACCACACCTCAAAAATCTGGAGACTAGACCCCAACCTATTGACTAACAAAGAGAGAATCCGTAAACTCAGTACCGTCATCACCAACTACATCCAAGAAAATGACACCCCCGACACCTCAACTCTCACCCAATGGGAAGCCCACAAATGTGTCCTTTGGGGCTATCTTATTTCTTTGGCTTCTGCACTAAAGCGCGAAAAAGAGAAGCACACAAATGACCTGATAGCCAAAATACAGACACTGGACAGAGCACAAAAATCCAACCTAGCCCAACTCACACACCACAAACTTGTTGAGACCCGTAAAATTCTTCTGGAGGAACTCAGACAGAAGATAAAGAGAAAATACACCCTATCCCAGAAACTCTTCTATGAGTTTATCAACAAAAACAGCCACCTACTAGCACAAGCCCTACGAGCCAAAAAAACTAAAGCAACTGTTTAACAACTCATAACCTCTTCAGGAAACACATTAAAAAGCAATCTAGACATAGCACAAGAATTTGAACACTTCTCATACAAAACTTCCTGGAGAAGCACTGCCCAAAATCACTTACATCAGACAATGCAGACAAACTTGACCTCCCATTAACTAAGACTGAATGGGACATAACACTCAAGCAGCTGAAACCGGGGAAAAGTCGGTCTATAAGCTGTATACTATAAGACCTTCTCAAGCATGCTGTCCACCCCCTTTCTCAAAGCATTTAACTCGCTTTCTGCAGAGAATCCACTCACACCACATATCCTAGAAGCACACATCTCTGTAATCCCAAAAGAAGGTAAGGACCCTACCCATGCAGCGAGTAACAGACCAATATCCCTACTAAACGTAGACATCAACATTTTCGCTAAGATTCTCGCTAATCGTCTGCTCTCTCTTCTCCCCTCGACTATAACCACAGACCAAGTGGGCTTTGTCCCTGGCAGTGAAACCAGGGACAACACCATTAAAGCCATAAACCTGAATCACTTCTTGTCCTCTTCCAACCAAGCAGGCTTCTTTCTATCCTTGGATGCGGAGAAGGCATTTGACAGAGTGGCCTGGGACTACATGGAAGCGTCCTCAGAACCCTGGGTCTGGGTAGACACCTATTAAGCTTTATAATGGCACTCTATTCTAGCCAGACGGCGAAAGTCCGAGTCAATGGCCTCCTGTGAAATGCCTTCTCCATCCACAATTGAACGAGGCAGGGCTGCCCCCTTCCGCCCTTATTATTGATACTCACCCTAGAACTGTTCCTACATAGCCTTAGACATAACCCAGATATTAGAGGTGTTTGTACTTACCTCAAAGAATACAAACTTGCTGCTTTTGCAGATGACATCCTTCTTTTTCTCACAGAACCACATACATCACTCCCAAACTTCCTTTCAGAATTTCGATGATTTAGATTAATCTCCAACCTCAAGTCCCACTCCCTGAATATATCTCTCCCAAACCAAATCGTCACCCAATGCCAAAACAACTTTCTAGGAGGATGCTATATTATATCTTGGCATCCAACTTCCCAGGTCTATATAGTCTTACTAGTGATCTCAAGCGGTGGAATAAACCTACCTTTTCCTGGTTCGGCAGAGCAGCCATCCTAAAAATGAATGCACTGCATCCTATATATTTTACAGGCAGCCCCGACCCACATCCCCCTAGCCTTCTTCTGGGCCTACAAGAGTCTGTGTACCAGATTCCTCTGGGCCAACCGGAGACAGAGAATCAGCTACTCCCACCTCTCTCTACCTTAGAATAAAGAAGGGATAGGCCTGCCAGACCTAAGATATTACTACAGGGCCTGCCACTTGACCAGAATCCTGAATTGGAACATCCACCACAAAATTAAAAACTGGGTTGAACTCAAAGCTTCCTTAACACCATCCCCCTTGCACTCATTGCCCTGGTTACTCCTAAAACATGTTACAACCGATATCCTCACCCACCCATTAATTGGCCCAACTCTTAGATGTTTCTATGAAACTTGCAAATCTACTCCCCTATCCTCATCTCCAGGCCCACTCACCTCACTACGCCTCAATCCGGACTTCCTTCCGGAATGCACAGCAACTATCTAAAAGAAACCTGGCCGCAGAGCAAGATACTAGTGCACCAATTTTTCACACAAGGCAAACCCCTAACATGGGAAAACCTCCCATCTAATGGGGAGAACCACTTTCACCTTGCTCTCACACTACACCCACACACTAGAGTTCAATGTCACCAGACCCCTCTTACCCTTTGAAACCCTATGCATGACGCAATCACCCCAGAGCCACTTAATCTCCACAATACACTCCCTCTGTCACGTACCTTAAGGCAGAGCCCGCAGTGCAGGGAGCGGCCCCTCGTAAACCCCTGGTTCGGGAACCCCTGGTGGGGAAGACAGGGGCTCGGGAGCACAGAGGAGCACAAGTGCCTGGCTGGTAAGCTGGGTAGAGGGCTGTGGAGGCGGGAACAAGGAGGTGTCCTGTAGTCCAGCAGCAGGAAGTAAACAGGTAATGTGTAGCAGACACAAGGAGGTGTCCTGTAGTCCAGCAGCAGGAAGCAAACAGCTAATGTGCAGCAGACACAAGGAGGTGTCCTGTAGTCCAGCAGCAGGAAGCAAACAGGTAATGTGCAGCAGACACAAGGAGGTGTCCTGTAGTCCAGCAGCAGGAAGCAAGCAGGTAATGTGCAGCAGACACGAGGAGGTGTCCTGTAGTCCAGCAGCAGGAAGCAAACAGGTAATGTGCAGCAGACACAAGGAGGTGTCCTGTAGTCCAGCAGCAGGAAGCAAACAGGTAATGTACAGCAGACACAGGGAGGTGTCCTGTAGTCCAGCAGCAGGAAGCAAACAGGTAATGTGCAGCAGACACAAGGAGGTGTCCTGTAGTCCAGCAGCAGGAAGCAAACAGGTAATGTGCAGCAGACACAAGGAGGTGTCCTGTAGTCCAGCAGCAAGAAGTAAACAGGCACAGGCGGGTCTCAGGCAAGCAGGGTCAAACACAGATGGGCAGATCAGGCACAGAGGGAGCATCCAAAGAATAGTCAAGTCCAGAACCGGGTTTAGGGCAGGCAGAGGTCAGAAGAGTCAGAGGCAAGCCAAGTTTCAGCACAGATTAGACAAGTCAGGTTTTGCAGGTTTACAGAGCACATACAGGAAACGCTGTTGATCGGGCAGCAAGGCAACAGGGTCTGGGTCAAGTTTAAATAGCGCTCTTGGCGCCAAACAGCGTCAGGGCGGCGCGCGCGCCCGGCGCCACGCGTGCATGTGCGTGTTCCCGTGCGCGCTGGCAGTCGCGCTATTGTGCATGTGTGGGCGCAGAGAGCCCATTCTGGGGATTCTTCTATTCCTGGGGATGTTGGAACGCCCGCTGGAGGGGCTTTCCTGACGCCCTCCTATTTTCAAATATCCTTTCCAATACAGGACAAGCCTGCTCATCCTGGGAAGGTGACTTTTCCAGATCCTTTTCTCCGGAAGATTGGGAACGAATCTATCTGAACATACATATAGGATCTGTAAATGTATCCACACAAGAGAAAAATTCAAGCCCAATGGTACCGCACCACAAGCCTTATCCACAAATTCCACCTGGACCTCCCGTATACGTGTTGGAGATGCCATCTTGAAAAAGGGTCTCTCCTGCATTTATGGTGGAGCTGTCCTGCCATTCAAACCTACTGGACTGAGGTACACCAACTTATCACGAAGATAACCACATGCCAACTAGATTTTTCCCCAGCGCAATTTTTCCTACACATTCCACACTATCACACAGGAACTACTTTAAGTCCCTAGCAATGCACATGCTAAACGCCGCAAAACAGTGCATTCCAATCCATTAGGGCTCTACACAAACCCCATCAATTAAAGAATGGTTAGCAAGAATCACCAAAGTAGCTGAAATAGAGCGCCTCGTCAGCATCGCACATGACACACCCTCCAAATTCTCCACTAAATGGGTCTGTTGGACCCACTTCCAAACAACAGCAGAATACAGAGACCATATCACTACGGGCAGCCCACCGCCCTCAACTTATTCCAGTGTGCCCCAGGTTTAACCTCATAACTGGAAATAAACGTCAAATACACCTACTCTCAGACCTTTTCCACACTAACAATCAGAATTCCAAAGAGCCAATAACCTACCTACTACCCCAAACTGAGGCAGAGAGAGATGGAGACCCACCCCCTCCGTTTCATTGGCACACCCCTCTATAACCACTGCTACAACCACTAGCCTCCCCTTTACTACTCCCCTCCCTGCTTAACCCCCTCTCCCGTCCTCTCCCCTCCTTTCCCACCCCTAACACCCATCTCCTACCCTGGACCCCTTTTACCACTTGAGTATTTATTCATCATCATACAGAAAACCGCTACCTCACTGAGATAAGTTCTACCTACATTAGACAAGCCCCTAACAGGACATCCAAACCCAGCTCAATAAAATTACGCCCCTCTCATTGACCACTTACCTACAACCGGCGACTCACCCCTTAAGCCTTTTAAACACACACACAGACATAAACCTACATTACCTGAATATGGGTTCAAGTGAATCCCCTGGCTAATTCCCCCCATGCCTTTTTCTTAAAACTTGAGACTCCTAGATGCTAAGTGTCACGTACCTGATGGTAGAGTCTGGTATGCAGAGGGAGGCCTCTCTTACACCTCTGACTCGAGGCCCCTGATAGAGAAAACAGGAGGCGCAGGCGTGCAGAGTTGCACGAGTGCCTGGCAAGGTTGCTGGTAGACGAGCTGGACCGGAACTGAAGCAGAAACTGTAACGGACCCAGGAACAGATGTCAGACTGGAAACTGGAGCTCAGACAGGTGCAGGCAGATGGACTGGAAGCGTAGACACACTAGTCCAGAGCAGGTGGGCACTGGAGCAGAGTCAGGTGCAGGCAGGTTTGGCAACGGGCAGGCAGCGAGGTAGCAGAAGGAGCAGGCAGGAAGGTAGTCTCAGGTACAGGCAGGTTCAGCAACAGGCTGGCAGCGAGGTGGCAGAAGGAGCAGACAGGAAAGTAGTCAAAACAGGCCGAGGTCAGGTGCAGGCAGATAAGCAGGGGTAGTTAGGAGCAAGCCGGGTAGGGTCAACTGGACCCATTACAGGCAAATGATAATCAGGGATCACAGGTAACGCTGTAGACCAGGCAGCACCAATCCAAGGAAGTAAGGCAGCTTAAATAGTCCGTTAGTGCCACGAACATCACCGGATGTGCGCACGTTTGCGCCCGTGTCCGCCAATGCCGGCATTGCGTGCAGCACTAGTGCTCAAGTGTGTGTGCAGGTGCATGCATGCAGAGCAGGGGGATGTCCATGGTTGCCATCTTGGATGCTGGTGTGCCCTTCCTGACACTAAGTAGTTCCTGACGTACTTGAGCCAACCCTCACCCTTTGCATCTTTCCATCGGATCACACCAAGTTGTTTAATGTTTTAAAATTGTTTAAATGTCATGTTAGACATCATATTCTGTATTTCATGTTTCTGTATTACAACATACTTGTATGTTCCACTTCATTACCAATAAAACGTTTTTGGAAAATAAAAAATCACCTTAATTCTTATGAATTAGCTTAAGTGCCCTTCTTCTTGATATTAGGTACAACAGGTTGACTGTGACATTAGTAGTACTGCAGTATATAAAGTATTTGATTAAATAGAATAATTAAACTCAATAAAAACAACATTTAACGTAAACAAAATATCAAGTGAAATGTAATTAAATACAGGGCAAAACTTTTCATAATATCTTTTGATAATAATCGAAAAAATATCATACACGAGAAAGCAGCAAAATAATGAGTAATGTTGAATGGATATATTTTTTCGAAAGATGGAAATAATGTATGGTAAAGTGCTTTCATGTGTTTTCCTTTCTTTACTATAATATATGTTCTTGTAGATTTTGTCTCATGCTGTAAGGCACTTTCATTTCCTGATTCTATTATAAAGTAAGTGGCCACCTGAACCTGGCAATGAACTTGTTCTATTGTGTTTTTCTATTTTAATCCCATAACAGTAAACACATTTCTCATCGGATGTGTTGCAGACTTGTGCATGTTGGTGAGATTTATGAAAGTGCCATTGGGTTATTACAGTGCCATTCATTTAGAAATAACTGCCAAACTGAAAGAAAACTATGAATGATAACACCATTTTTATCTTTCTACAGATTCATATTATACAATATATCCTCTTTATTTATATATCCTGTGGTTTGCTGTTAGTCAGTTGGTCTAATTTTGAAATGATTTATATTTGCCTATTCAATGTATCTTACATATTAATGCATAACTGAGGTGCAGTATTCCAGATACATCATGATATATGGTGAAGAATATTAAAATTAGAGATATAGAGATGCAAACACAAAATTATCTTGAGTTTGCTGAAATGTTATGCCTGTAAAATTCTTCAGATTCAACTGATATATAAAACAGTTAAACTTGCATCATTGCCAAACAGAGCAATGGTGTATAACATTTCTACAATGTATCCAGTAAATATAAATTTACTAGATAAGAGTTACTTGCCAATGGGCAAGAATAGAGAGAACAGTGCCCTTGTCGGGGAAATATATCATCTCATATATACATGACAAAAGATATCAAACAGTTGATAGATGTACAAACAGAAAGAAATGTAGTCAGAAATGTAGTTAGAAACATAGGCAGATAAGGTCACAGTTCTGGCTGGAAAGGACTCTCAATGTAATACTTGCCTTTTGGCTTGAGTCAAAACCCCAACTGGTACCACCAGGCTCAACTAGCACTCTAGTTTAATATGAAATCAGTGCTTTTTTAAACATCATTAGTTGCTAGTACATTCCATTGTTCCTGACTTTATACCTCTGTTGTGACTGTTCAATATTTTTGCTTTTAACTCCTGTGCCTGGCCTGATTACTGTCCTTGTTACCCGAGTTTGACTTGCTTCTGGTTACTGTTAATAAGCTTTCTGTTTGGCTGAGGTATATATTTCTGCAAATTGTCTGCTAACCTTAGCATGCCGTACTTAATTATGTTCTATTGCTGCTGCCCAGGTACTTTCTGGTTTCAGCCCACCACCTGGTCTCCACACTATGTGGCACAAATCTAGGACAGCAACCTTTCTCATCATTCAAGAGAGATAGATAGATAGATAGATAGATAGATAGATAGATAGATAGATAGATAGATAGATAGATAGATAGATAGATAGATAGATAGATAGATAGATAGATAAGTGTGTAGAGGGGATGTTCTTTGTCAAGTCTTTATTTTTTTTGCTGTCCAAATGCCTTTAGGTCTCATAGCGAGTGTTAACAAAGTAGGAAGAACAACAAAATGTCACTGATATGGACAGAAACAAAAACTCCACCATGTCACCACATATAAAACAAAAAAAAATAGCTCTTTGCTGTAAATTACTTTTGTTTCTTATGCTATTGACTTAAAGTGTTGACAAAATGATTACCATTGTTGCCAAATCAACCTGTTAACCTTCTACGAGGAAGTGAGCTGTCACCTGGACAAAGGTAGGCCTGTGGATGTGGTGTATCTGGATTTTGCAAACGCATTTGATACAGTGCCCCACAAACACTTAATCTACAAACTGAGGTCTGTAGGCATGGAGCATAGGGTTTGTACTTGGATAGAAAACTGGCTACAGGGGTGGGTCCAAAGGGTGGTATTAAATAACGTATACTCAGAATGGTCTGGAGTGGTAAGTGGGGTACCCTAAGGCTCTGTCCTGTGACTAATTCTGTTTAATTTATTTATAAATGATATAGAGGTTGGTATAAATAGCTCAATCTCAGTATTTGCTGATGACAAAAAAATGAGTAGGGCAAAAACATCACAGCAGGATATACAGTAGAAATCTTACAAGAGGACCCAAATAAATTAATGAAGTGGGCAACTAGATGGCAAATGAGGTTTAACACTGAAAATGTTAAAGTAATGCACTTGGGGGTTAAAAATATAAACACTAGTTAATCACTAGGGGGAGAAGCACTGGTGGATTCCAGAATGGAGAAGGATTTGGGTGTCCTAGTAGATTACAGACTAAGCACCATGTCACCACATATAAAACAAAAAAAAAAATAGCTCTTTGCTGTAAATTACTTTTGTTTCTTATGCTATTGACTTAAAGTGTTGACAAAATGATTACCATTGTTGCCAAACCAACCTGTTAACCTTCTACGAGGAAGTGAGCTGTCACCTGGACAAAGGTAGGCCTGTGGATGTGGTGTATCTGGATTTTGCAAACGCATTTGATACAGTGCCCCACAAACACTTAATCTACAAACTGAGGTCTGTAGGCATGGAGCATAGGGTTTGTACTTGGATAGAAAACTGGCTACAGGGGTGGGTCCAAAGGGTGGTATTAAATAACGTATACTCAGAATGGTCTGGAGTGGTAAGTGGGGTACCCTAAGGCTCTGTCCTGTGACTAATTCTGTTTAATTTATTTATAAATGATATAGAGGTTGGTATAAATAGCTCAATCTCAGTATTTGCTGATGACAAAAAAATGAGTAGGGCAAAAACATCACAGCAGGATATACAGTAGAAATCTTACAAGAGGACCCAAATAAATTAATGAAGTGGGCAACTAGATGGCAAATGAGGTTTAACACTGAAAATGTTAAAGTAATGCACTTGGGGGTTAAAAATATAAAACACTAGTTAATCACTAGGGGGAGAAGCACTGGTGGATTCCAGAATGGAGAAGGATTTGGGTGTCCTAGTAGATTACAGACTAAGCAATAGCATGCATTGTCAAGCTGCGACAAGCAAAGCCTGCATTAATTAAAAAGAGATTTACTCCAGAGATAAAATGATAATTCCACCACTTTATAAAACTCTGGTTCATGGTAACATAAACAACCTACTATTATCTGGATGGAGGTAGTATTTGAGAAGTCACATGATCCAAAAAGTGGCTGCAAAAGCTAAATATTTATTCCATTGCTATCTCTGTACCTCTCTGTCATCTACTGCACTTTTGGAGTATACTTGCTAATTGCAGCAAAATTCATATTTGGCCAAAGCTAAAACACTTTGTTTTACTTATTGAGCTCCCTAGATTAGATTTGCTTTAAAAATGTACTCTTTTTGTTAAAATGGTGTGTTTTTTATAGGAGGGGGATGAGATACAGTGCCTTGCAATAGTATTCACCCCCTTGGCATTTTTCGTGTTTCGTTGCCTTAAAACCTGTAATTAATATGGATTGTTTGAGGATTTGCATTATTTAATTTACGGAACATACCCACAACTTTGAAAATGTTTTTTCTTTTTATTGTGAAGCAAACAACAAATAGGGCAAAATAACAGAAAAAGTCAATGTGCATAACTATTCACCCCCTAAAGGCAATACTTTGTAGAGCCACCTTTTGCGGCTATCACAGCTCCAAGTCATTTTGGATAAGTCTCTATGAGCTTGCCACATCTTACCACTGGGATTTTTGCCCATTCCTCCTTGCAAAACTGCTCCAGCTTCTTCAAGTTGGATGGTTTGCTCTTGTGAAGAGCAATCTTAAAGTCTGACCACAGATTTTCTATTGGATTGAGGTCTGGGCTTTGACTAGGCCATTCCAACACATTTACATGTTTCCCCTTAAACCACTCAAGTGTTGCTTTAGCAGTGTGTTTGGGGTCATTGTCCTGCTGGAAGGTGAACCTCCATCCTAGCCTCAAATAACACACATAGTTCTACATGTTTTGCTCAAGAATATCCCTGTATTTAGCACCATCCATCTTTCCCTCAACTCTGACCAGTTTCCCAGTCCCGACTGCTCAAAAACATCCCCACAGCATGATGCGGGATGGTGTTCTTTGGGTGATGTGATGTGTTGGGTTTGCGCCAGACACAGTGTGCCAGTGTTACTAGTTTCGCGCGCATGCGCTTTATCAAAAAAAAGCGCATGCGCGCAAAACTAGTAAGTCACGGTCGCCATAACAACTTCCCCAGCTTGCGCCTCGCCTCCTGTGTTCCTGACTAGTGGCGGTGTCCTTCCTCTTCTGGACCTTCGGGCTGAGTGTTCCCTTCCTCCTCCACAGCGAGATGAGTGATGCCCTTAGCGTGGGCAGCTGACTAAACACAGGACAACATCATTATTGCCTATTTCATCCTCCTCCCTGCGCCCAGCGGCATCTGTTATTACCATCGAGGAGAGCATCTGTCTCCCTCCCCTTCCACAATATTATCGGCTGTTGTTGCATATGGAGTGTGAAGCCGGTCTTTGCACACAGCAATGATTGATGGATTAGTAATATCTTGACACATCCCCAGTCATCAGGACCTGAGGTGGTATGGTGCAATGCTGTAACTTTTAATTTTCAACTTTTGGTTTCACTACATTCCTTTAAAGATCAGAACAGTATATCTTATCAAACTGTTTCCTGCTCTGTCTTGTCATTAGAGCAGATTTTTGCGGTTGTGCCATGTTCTTTCCATTTGGATATGATAGATTTGATGGTGCTCATAGGGATCATCAAAATTTGTATATTTTTTTATAACCTAACCCTGACTTGTACTTCTCAAGAACATTGTCCCTTACTTGTTTGGAGAGTTCCTTGGTCTTCATGGCAGTGTTTGGTTAGTTGTGTCTCTTGCTTAGGTGTTGTAGCCTCTATATGTAATGACAGATCATGTGAAACTTAGATTTCACACAGGTAATTGGTTGCACCAGAGCTTTTTATGAGCTTCATAACAAAGGGGGTGAATACATACACACATGCCAATTATCATTTTTTTTTTCTGAAAAATAGTTTTATGTATATATTTTTCTAATTTTACTTCACCAACTTAGACTATTGTGTTCTGATCCATTACATATAATTCAGATTAAAAAAATATTGAACTAAAGGCTGTAATGTAACAAAATAGGTAAAAAGCCAAGTGGGGTGCAAGGCACTGTATATTTAGGTTTATTGCCTTTTGTGTTTTTTGCATTTTTGATTTTCTTTGTGTGTCCATTTGATTATTATTCATGTACTGTGGCTCTAACATTTGTATTTTGCTTTTTTTTTTTTTTTTTTTTTTTTTTTTTTACTGCCTGTGTTTTCTTTTCTTTAAAAAAAAAAAGTAAAATAATGAGGTTAATGTTGAGCCATTTTTTGGCACAAGAACAGGTTTGAGATAGTTGAAAGGAGCTTCAATAACTTCCAAGTGCTATTTAAAATCCATTGTAACCTTAAAGACCAGCAGTAACTACCTTCATTTCACCTTCACTGTTGATGCCAATGCATTTCCAAAATAGTAGCATCTAGTAGACTCTCCTGATTTACAGCATATAAGATGGTACAAACTTTACAAACTTTAGAGCAGTATACTTTGGACTTTGATGTGCAAATAAACTGAATAAATAGACAGAACTTTAAACTGCTGTTGTAAGTGGTCTAGAGTCTATTGCTGTCTAAGATAATGGGGATGATTTCCTAAAGGAACATGACCTAACATGAACCCACCCAATTCTACACTGGAAAGCCTCCTGTTCTCCATAATTTCGACACAGTTTGAGAACTACATATATATAATGTACATATTTTTGATCTTAGGTCTCTCCAGTAAAAAGAGTAGTGTTAAGTCAGAGCAACTAAATAGCTGGCGCGCTGTGAACAGTCCTTCAAGCTAATTTGGCAGACTATGTAATCAATGTTTTGGAACTAGTCACATGACTACACGCTAGGAGAGGCTTGCAGTAGCATTTTCTTCAAAATGTTTAGGTAGGTTTTCATGTAAAGTAAAAATAACAAAAGGTGTATTCAAAATTAACTGACGCATTAGAAACTAGAGTGGCAGTAGGTACAGAGTACATATGCCAACATGAAACATTGTAGGTTAAAAGTCTTTTACTCTGAATATTACATATCGCTTAATAGATATACCCCAAGATGTGTAATATATCAGATGTTGACAGATAATAACAAGACACTTTAATAATCTAAGCTAGCCAGCATTACATTTCTCCATAAAAACTGTTTAAAAGAAGTGATTTGCTACATTTTGAAATACCTATATTGTCATTTAGTTCTTTCATTCATTCATTCATTCATTCATTCAAACAGAAAAAGATGTCACACTAAATAATGCAATGGTTGTCAGAAAAGTTATTTTTGTACATTTTGTATGGAATACAATAATGCAATCGGAGCTTAATTAATAAAACAATACTTACTGCAGTTACCCTCAGCAACCAATCACAGTTCTGATTACTGTAGTCAGAATACTTAAAATTATTTACAATGGGTTGTTGTGCATTACTGCACTTTCTACTTCATTATTTCCTTTTTTGATTAAGCCTGAATATGTTCTTGCTAGATGTAAATATCTACTAATTCAAGAGTAGATCTAGGACACCTGAGACTAGTTTAAGGTCTACAAAACAATTTGCAGGCCACAAACTTTTTTCCTAGCTTTTGCAAAGGTTAACTTTTACTAAATTATATTTTGAAATATTAGCTAGTTAGAATTTCATTATGACATTTGGTTTGTAACATATACATTTTCTGCATATTTTTATAAAATGTTCCTTGCACCGATGTATTCATCATATTAACCACAATTGCTGAAATGACTAATGTTTAAATTTTAAAGACAATTTATGTCATTATTACGAATCATTATATGGAAAAAAGTACGTGGGTGTAATTGTGGTTTAATGGTTTTGTAATTTGCTTTACCTTTTCAATGTAGTTTTCTGTTACATTAACTGAATCATTTCATTTTATAGTTGTAAAGAAAAAGAACAAAAACATGCCCATTAGCGGAGGGATTGTAAATGCACATAGCTAATGGAAACTATTTTGACATTTGTAGCTGATTCCATGGTACAGATACTTGAATCATTCCAGTGGTGCATTTATAGAAAATGTTATATTTTATTTTTCCAGTAAAATACAAGTAATAGACTTTAAAATTACCTTAGCACTAAAAGTATTAGGTTTCAGAAATGGAAAAGCATTTTGCATTGTTATGAACAATATATCAGAGAAATGAAGCAATGTACTATGGAGAGAACTGTGAAAAACATCCACAAAGAAAATAAACAGTGCACACTAAAAAAATAAAAATAAAAAATATGAATTCATAAAAATTTCAATAGGATTCTTCGCATAAATTGATGCTGATCAACTAAAAAAAAGAACATATAGAAAACACAAGTTTTTTTATTGATGCCTACAATTGTAATTGTGTTTTACTGTTTCTGTTTGTTTGAAAGTCAGTGAAAGCAATGTAAAATCTTTAAAAAAAAAATGTCTTTGAAAATATATTATGTAAACATCAGCATTGATTAACGGCATAACACAATGAAATCATCAGGTGTTCCAAACAATTCCAGATCTTTATTTTACTAGAAATCGTTACAAAATTCTGTTGGACTTTTCAGGAAATTCCTAGGGACTATGGGGTTGATTTACTCAGGGCAAATAAACGGTTCACTTTGCAAGAAAACTTGCACTTTGCAAGGGAATTTTCCCCACAGCTTAGTGAATGAGGGTAAGTTCTACTGAATTTCATCATCCAATCATGTTCACGCAAACATGCTGTTTTTTTTTTTTTTTTTTTACTTTCACATGATTGGATATTCTTTGAAAAGTGAAATGTTACCACATTCACTAAACTCTGGGGAAAATTATCATGTAAAGTGTAACTTCATTTGCAAAGTGAATGGCCTATTTGTTGTTAGTAAATCAATTCCAATATACTTATCAAATTACAGACTTCACCCCAAACATATATTTTTTATTACAAAAATTATATTAAAAGTTTAAATCCTGGTTTTGCTAAAGAGACCATTCAAATTTACCTAAATGGTTTAAATACCAAAGCCTTTACTCTTTATTGCAATCTTCACATAGTATCCTTAAACTCATAGAGCTCATAACCAGCCTTAATGTCTAATTCATTTTTTCAGATATTAACAGAGTGAGTCATGGCTGAAAAAGAGAAGTTTTACATCCTGATGCATTTCATGGTTCTTTATAGAATGATGGGATTTGTTTGCATCAGCATGCAAGGTATCTTCATAGCATCAAAATGTCAATTATTACATTTCCATTAGGTTGCATTTCATGCTAGTCAGCATATTCCACATATATTGCAAGCAATTATATGCACATTTAATCCAGGCTCTCTCTAGTTCACATGGCAACGGTCCCAAAGCATACTACTAATACCAAAGCATATAAAAACACATATGTTTTATTTAAGCAAGCCTTAAAAACTTGTGATATTTTAATCAACCTGTCACAATAAATACATTTAAAAACACTTTTCAGAGAATTAGGACAAAAGAGGTTAGTTGGGTCCTAGTATAGAATAATTTTGGTCTATGCATTTTGTGACCAATGCCGCTTCTTTAGGACCCTGTACGGTAGTATATCAACTTGACCATCTTGGATTTACACACTCTCAAATACAGTGTAATTCAAAACGCATATGCATAACTATAAATATATGAACCATATGAACAAATACACATAAAAGTAACTCTGGCTGCCACCAGTTGTCTTGTGAATCCCACTCAAGCACCATTTTAGCAGAGATGGCAGGCTCCTTGTGGTGCTCTGGAAAGTCAGTGTTGATGGAGCTCACAATCCCACATTCTCTAAATTACTTTCGAACCCCATGTCCCCAATTATTTCCAAAATATTTACAATATACACTTCAGGTATGTGCTTGGAAGAAATTGTCTGGTGTCAGAGAAATATATAAGCACCTGAATAGGCAGTAAATTGAAAGAGCTCTACAGTGTAAGCCTTTTCCTGCAGTTTATCAGCCATGGAAAAGTACCAGCCATTTGGGAACCAAATACACTGCCTGGCCTTTAAACCTAGGTCAACTGGCTTACAGGGGTAAATAAGAGGGCTTTTGGATAAGTCTGCCCACTCACTATAAAAGAATGAGGTCTCAGTAGCTAACTTGACAATATGCTTTATTTGTAATAGGGAAAGCATTGAGAGTGCTGCTGACCAGTGTTGGTCATCTTACTTTAAAAAAGTAATTAGTTAAGTTACAAATTACTTCTCCCAAAAAGTAATTACGTTAGTAACTCAGTTACTACATTGGAAAAGTGATTAGTTACGAAGCAAAGTAACTGTGACTTTTTTTTTAATATTCTATACGTGTAACTTAGGGGCGGGTCTAGTATTACTGTAAGCAAGGGGCATATTTATTATTATTGTTATATATCGTGTAACCAAGGGGTTGCTCTATTATTACTCTAACCAAGGGGCAGATCTGTTATAGCATGTAAGCAAGGGGCGGGTCTATTATTATTATATTGTGTAAGGGGCGGATGGCTACAGAAGAGGGCGAATGTTAAATTAATGGGCAGAGCTCGATATATAACAAGGGGGTCCTTATCCGGCAGGGGAACTTTTTCAGCAGGACATCGGAATTACACTATTGCCATCTAGTGGCGGTAGATGTAATTGCGGTAACGTCGCCTGCGTTACCATGAGGGGAAAAGTAATCAGTTAGATTACTCGTTACCCTCTGAAGTAACTGCGTTAAGTAACTCTGTTTATTTTAACTCAGTTACTTACATCACTGCTGCTGACAAACTACATATGGATTAATGTGGACTTGTTTACCATTTATATCCTTTGTTACATTTTAACACTGCTGATATCCTGCAGCCTTTTTACAGGCTGTCCCCTTTACAGCATGCTGCATGTGTTCTTTTCACAGGGCATATTTCCTAACTGTTGCTGGCTGCAATTTTACTTTTCCACAGGCAATTTTTAAAATGGTGACAACAGTGAAATATGTGTAGGTAATGAGTATCAACACGGAAGCTTATAGTTTCCTATGGGACAACATTTCACATTTTTATGAAAGCCAGCCATAAATAGTCTTTCTATGTGATACTATCACTGTTAAAGCCAATATGCACTTTTAGTGGTTGGGTTTAATTTAACAAACTTTGAATTTAATTCTTTGAATTGCAGTGCTGGGGTACATTTTCTTATATGTCCTGTCTGTGTACACAGATCTCTACACCCAAAAATTTAGCTTAAGGTGATTACCGTATTTATTGGTGTATAACACACACAGGCATATAACAGGCACCCCAATTTTAGGAGGGAAGTTTAAGGAAAAAACTTACATTTAAAATAAAGAACTTTGAAGCAAAATTAGGGTCACAGCTCATCAATGCACCCTGCTCAGTGCCCATCTGCAGCCATTAAATTGACCAACAATGTAGCCTGTTTAGTGCTCATCTGCAGCCTCACCTTTACCATCATTGCAGCCTTGCCAGTGTTGGATTATCCCTGCTGTCTCTGCGGGAAGAGGAGGAGCGAGCGCCGCTGAATTACGCAGAGCCACAATCTCCTGTGTACCCAGCGCTCCGTCACTCACAGCCACACCTCCTGGCCCTGCTCATATGATAGACAGAACAGTGGCCCAATGTGGGGCCAAGAGGTGTGGCTATGAGTGACAGAGTGCCGGGTACACAGGAGCGGAGCTTGCTCCTCTTCCTTTAGAGACAGCAGGGATCGATGTATAACATGCACCCAAGATTTTGCCCTGAATTTAAGTGGAAAAAAGTGCATGTTATATGCCAATAAATACGGTATATTGCATCCAGCAGTTGTTGCTGACAAGTCTGTTCAGTAGCTGACTTTTTTTTAAATGTAAAATGTGGAAACACGAGCAAGGCAGTTGTTTTTCTATACTACATCTTCCAATCTCAGACAGTTGAATAAAACTGACCAGTTTACAGTAAAAATAAAAGTGGACTGTCCCAGAGACACTTCTGAAATAAATTGCCCAGCAGCAAGATGGTAGTTTTACATATCTAGGTAGAATAGTCCAAACTGTACATACTCAAACAAGGCAAATGGGTAGGACGGTGGGGGTAGGAGTGCCTCTAAACAGTTCAGTAGTCCGTGTAGTAGTGGTGGTCAGCAAGCAGGTAGTAGATGAGCTGACATGATGCTTGACTGGTGGCAGGCTTAAGATGAACAACACAGAGCAGTACCAGATGCAGGCTTGCAGGGCTGGGAGCTGTACCAGGCTGGATGAGCAAGATGCAGGGTCAGACAGTCTGGGTCGGTAACAACCAGGCAGATCAGGCATAGACAGTAGGCAGAAGGAAGGTCAGGTCACAAGCCGAGTAGTACCGGGAGATCAGCAGACAGAATCAGCAGGCAGGATCATAGTCTAAAGGCAAGCCATGTCAGGACAAACAGCAGGTAATCACAGGTAACGACAAGCTGGATCTGGATCAGAGGTCACACAGGAAACAGGAAACAACACAGAAGCTGCAAACCAAACAACAATGAACCTCTGTAGAAGCCTTGTTTGAATAGCCGGACTGGCGTCAGCATTAGTGACAGATGTGCGCCTAGAAGCGCTAGTGTGCATGCGTGTGCGCCTGTCTTCCCTCACACTGGCCAAGAGGAGTAGAGGAAGGAGTAGGGGGAGGAGGAATAAGAGGTAAAGAAGGAATAGGAGAAGGAGTAGAGGAAGGCAAAGGTGGAAGAAGGATTACATTAGCATTGCTTGGCACCTACTACCCACATGTGGCAGAACCTTTGCCTTTCTTTTTAGGCTTGCCTGTCATTTTTTTCTTTTTATGATTTACAGGCGGGGCTGCTGTTAGAAACCATGGGGCCCCAGTCTACCAGGCAAGCCCACAGAATATATATAAAAAAAAAGTCACAAAAAAATACACTAAAATCACTATCAATGGACACAAACACAACAGAGAACGTGTGTGAATTAGGCCTTTTTTATTGTTTTTTTACATTCTTTAAAGCAATTTTTTATCATTTTAATTTTTTTTTTTACGTTTTTAAAAATGATTTATTACAATTTTAAAAACAGGGAAGGGGATTATTGTCAGGGAAGCAATTACAAGAACGATGCCCCCTGTGTGCCGGGCCCCCTACAAGAGGACTGGTGGTCCCCACCTATCAGCAGCCCTGTATACAGGGAAAGGCAGGCAGTCAGCCTATGACCAAAGGATTTTGCATTTATTTTTTTCTGCTGCCTGCCTTTTTCCTTTGCTGTATGCCTTCCCAATTCCCTTTGCTGTAGCCTGCTCTTCCTTCTGTGTTGTGGAAGCATAGGCAGTCTTTAGTCCAAGGTTTTACAGTGCCTTGCGAAAGTATTCGGCCCCCTTGAACTTTGCAACCTTTTGCCACATTTCAGGCTTCAAACATAAAGATATAACATTTTTATTTTTTGTGAAGAATCACCAACAAGTGGGACACAATTGTGAAGTAGAACGAAATCTATTGGATTGTTGAAACTTTTTTAACTAATAAAAAAATGAAAAGTGGGGCGTGCAAAATTATTCGGCCCCCTTGCGTTAATACTTTGTAGAGCCACCTTTTGCTACGATTACAGCTGCAAGTCGCTTGGGGTATGTCTCTATCAGTTTTGCACATCGAGAGACTGAAATTCTTGCCCATTCTTCCTTGCAAAACAGCTCGAGCTCAGTGAGGTTGGATGGAGAGCGTTTGTGAACAGCAGTTTTCAGCTCTTTCCACAGATTCTCGATTGGATTCAGGTCTGGACTTTGACTTGGCCATTCTAACACCTGGATACGTTTATTTGTGAACCATTTCTTTGTAGATTTTGCTGTATGTTTGGGATCATTGTCTTGTTGGAAGATAAATCTCCGTCCCACTTTCAGGTCTTTTGCAGACTCCAACAGGTTTTCATCCAGAATGGTCCTGTATTTGGCTGCATCCATCTTCCCTTCAATTTTAACCATCTTCCCTGTCCCTGCTGAAGAAAAGCAGGCCCAAACCATGATGCTGCCACCACCATGTTTGACAGTGGGGATGGTGTGTGGAGGGTGATGAGCTGTGTTGCTTTTACGCCAAACATATCGTTTTGCATATCCTTCTTCCACATGTTTGGTGTGTCTCCCAGGTGGCTTGTGGCAAACTTTAGACGAGACTTTTTATGGATATCTGTCAGGATAATCTACAATTGAGTGCTGCGCGCCGAGTGCCTGTGCGCATGCGCGGCGGAACGGCACTCTGGCGCATGCTCATTCACGGCTCGGCGCTCCGACGCACGCACATGCGCACTGGCGCACGCCTGAGTGTCCCTGGGCGTCATAGCATCACGTGACCACTCACACCGCCCATTTAAGGAAGTGCTTGAGACCAGTCCAGCGCTGGCTTGTCTTCAGCTTCCTGCCAAAGCTCTGTTCCTGCTTCCTGTTTGATCTGATTACCTGTTTTTGACCCGGATTTCGCCTTTGACCTTGCTGCCTTCTCCTGCCCTTGACCTTTGGACTGTGTACTGAACTTACCTGCTTGATTGCCTCTGGCCCTTTTGAACCTCTGCTTGTGACCCGGATTCGTCTCTGTCTCCTGCCCTGTGATCTCTGCCTGTGACCCGGACCTGTTTATCTTCAGCCCAGTACCTGCACCCGTGTTTTGGACTCTTCAGTATCTTCCTGATCCAGAACTTGGCTCCTGCTCCAGTTCCCATCCCCTGGTTGGGTAGCCTGTGCCTCTTTGTGCCATTCACCCCCTGTCTCACCTCCAGGGGGCGGACTGCGCTCAGTTGCAAGGGTGAACCACTCTCGGCATTTTGGCCTCGGTAAGTACTCTCCTGATAGTACAAGCCAGCCATGTCTGAGGCCGACAGAGTGCGTTCACCCCTTGAGGTTCTGTGCCAACAAGTCTCAGCACTAACTGAAGCCGTGCAAAAACTGCAAGAGGGGTACACCCAAGTGGACAGTCGCCTGCAGCAACTTTCCGGGTTAGCTGCACCCACCTTAGCAGCTCCTACCGCCACCAGTGGGATATCCGCTCCTCCTGGATTAGCCAACCCCACTGTGATCATGGCATCTCCCGAACCCAGGGTCCCTACCCCTGAGCGCTTCACAGGTGACCGTAAAAAGTTCCGGGCCTTTAAAAATGCCTGCTCCCTTTACCTAGCCCTCCAGCCCAGGACTTTTGCTTCCGAAGTAGTAAAGGTGGGCTTCATTATCTCGCTCCTGGCTGAGGAGCCACAGGCATGGGCCCATAGCCTGATGGAGCAGAGGAGCCCA
The DNA here is from genome assembly GCA_028564925.1 of Lithobates sylvaticus. Classification (NCBI taxonomy): domain Eukaryota; kingdom Metazoa; phylum Chordata; class Amphibia; order Anura; family Ranidae; genus Lithobates; species Lithobates sylvaticus. The sequence goes on along the minus strand of CM053030.1, from coordinate 122,813,651 downwards.
GCACTCAATGCAGTGGAGACCTTTTTTGAGAGTATGGCACAATTGTACAATGATCCTCAACGTGGGGCTACAGCTGAAGCCACGCTACATAATCTACTTCAAGGACGCAGACCAGTGGAGGATTACACCGTTGAATTCCGGAAGTGGTCAGCTGATACCGGGTGGAACGAACCAGCTCTTAAATACCAGTATCGCCAGGGGTTATCTGAGACTTTGAAAGATGATTTGGCAAGATCTGAAACTCCTGACACACTGGAGGACTTGATCCAAGCCGCCACCAAGTTGGACCGCCGCATGCGTGAGAGGCATTCCGAGCGCCTTCAGTCTCCCCGTACCAATGGGAACTTTCCTAAACCTACCTTGCCTTCACCCACCACCTCAGCTCCAGCAGTAGCTACCCAGGAGACGGAACCCATGCAGCTGGGTCTGGTTCGTGCCCCTCTCACGTCAGAAGAACGGCTCCGCAGGCGACGGGCCAATCTATGCCTGTTCTGTGGGGCTTCGGGCCATTTTCTCAGCACCTGTCCCGTAAGACCGAGTAAGTCCTACCAACAATGTATAATGAACTGCCAATCTTCTGGGTTCTCCCAGACTTATGTCGCCCTCTTTGTCTCCTTACAGCTACCGGGAAAGGAAACCCGACTATCAGCCATTATTGATTCCGGAGCCTGCAGCTGCTTCCTTGACGCAGCATTAGCCACCAAACTGCACTTACCTCTCGTCCCGAAGAAACAAAATCTACAGGTACATCTGGCTGATGGCTCTCTTCCTCGTTCAGGATTCATTACCCATGAGACCCAACCCATCCGTGTCACTACGGACTCTGGTCACCAGGAGCTTATTCAATTTGACATAATCCCGTCTCCAATGTTCCCCATCATCTTGGGGCTTCCATGGCTACAGATCCATGAACCCCAGATCAACTGGGGGAAGAAAGAGGTTTCTTTCCTGTCACCTCACTGCACCCAACATTGCTTCATTCAGGCTGTGGCCACCTGCTCTACTATTTCATCTATACCAGACAACCTTCTTCATGTACCACCAGTTTACTTGGAATTCCAAGACGTTTTCGATAAGCAACAGGCAGATTGCTTACCGCCTCATCGGACGTATGACTGTCCCATCGACCTCCTTCCTGGTTCAGAGATCCCTTTTGGCCGCATCTTCCCCCTGTCCGAAGTGGAACTAAAGGTCCTCAAGGCCTACATTGACGAGAACCTGGAAAAGGGGTCCATTCGCCCTTCCTCGTCACCAGCCGGAGCTGGCATCTTTTTTGTGGGAAAGAGAGACGGCTCCCTAAGGCCTTGCATCGATTACAGGGAATTAAATAAAATCACAATTAAAAACCGGTATCCCCTGCCTTTGATCCCAGAGCTTTTTCAGCGCTTCAGGTCTGCCCAAATATTCTCTAAATTGGACCTTCGTGGGGCCTACAACCTCATCCGAATCAGGGCAGGAGATGAATGGAAAACAGCCTTCAGATCCAGATTCGGGCATTATGAGTACTTGGTAATGCCCTTCGGACTTTGTAACGCCCCAGCAACCTTCCAGCATCTGGTGAATGATATTTTCCGCAAACACCTTGACGACTTCCTTGTCGTTTATCTGGACGACATCCTTATCTTTTCAGACTCCATTGAACTTCACCGAGTACACGTGAAACAAGTACTCACCATTCTTAGAAGCCACAGACTGTACCTTAAGGCAGAGAAGTGCGAATTTGAGAAATCCACAGTGCAATTTTTGGGGTTCATCATTTCCACAGGTGGGGTCTCCATGGACCCACAGAAGGTTAAAGCCATACTGGAGTGGCCAGCCCCAGTGAACAAGAAAGGGGTACAGCGATTCATTGGATTCGCAAACTTTTATCGAAGGTTCATTGTTGGCTTTTCCTCCATAGTGGCACCCATCACCAAGTTGACCCACCAAGGTACCCAATTCCATTGGTCCCCGGAAGCACAAGAAGCCTTCGACACTTTGAAGAAATTGTTTTTGTCCGCTCCCATCCTGATGCATTCAGATCCAGCCATTCCATTTGTGCTGGAAGTGGATGCATCGGAGACAGCTACTGGAGCTATCTTGTCCCAGAGACTGGGACCCAAGGCCCTCTTACACCCTGTGGCTTTCGCGTCACGTAAGTTAAGCCCTCCAGAGAGGAACTACGACGTGGGAGATAGAGAATTACTGGCTATTAAGTTTGCCTTGAAGGAGTGGAGGTATCTCCTGGAGGGGGCTTCTCATCCTGTCATGATTTGGACAGACCACAGAAACCTGGAGTACCTCAGGACAGCCAAACGCCTAAGGCCCAGGCAAGCCCGATGGGCTCTCTTCTTTTCAAGATTTAATTTTCATATCTCCTACAGACCCGGCTCAAAAAATGGAAAGGCAGACGCTCTCTCTAGAATGTTTCACGAGACACCCCAGGAATCTGAACCCAGCACTATCCTTTCTCCGCAAAACTTTCTCTCTCTCCTCTTGCAACCTGATCTGATCTCCGCCATTAAAGCGGCATCTGGGCAACCTACCGACCTTGGAATTCCCTCAATGGAGGAACACGACGGGCTACTCTGGGTACGTGGGAAGGTCTTTGTCCCCACAGAAACAAGACCTTTAACCCTCAAGACCCTACATGATCACAAGCTTGCAGGACATTTTGGGGTTCACAAAACGTCTGAATTATTCTCTCGCTCTTTCTGGTGGCCTGGGTGGAGACAAGACTGCAGGGATTATGTAACCTCCTGTATCGTTTGTCAACGCAACAAGGGAACTAATTCTAAAGCCTGGGGCCTGCTGAAGCCCTTGTCCATTCCTGAGCGCCCATGGGCGGATATATCAATGGACTTCATTGTGGAGTTACCTTCCTCGGAAGGGTTCACCACCATCCTGGTCGTAGTCGACCGTTTGTCAAAAATGGCACACTTCCTCCCAATGATTGGGACTCCTTCCGCTTCTGCTACAGCTGACATATTCTTCAAAGAGATTATTCGACTCCACGGGTTACCTACAAGTATCACATCTGATAGAGGTTCTCAGTTCACCTCCAAGTTTTGGCGAGAATTATGCAAATCCCTTGAAATCAAGATATGCCTCTCTTCGGCCTATCATCCTCAGAGCAATGGCCAGACGGAGAGGACAAATCAATCACTAGAGCAATACCTCCGCTGTTTCTGTTCGGATTCCCAGGATGAGTGGTCCAGCCTCCTACCCTATGCAGAGTTCGCCTACAACAACGCGGTCCACACCGCCACCAACCAAACACCCTTCTGGGTCAACTTTGGGTTCCACCCCTCCTTCCTGCCAGGGTCTCTTCCCGAAATTTCCGTCCCTGCGTTCCAAGATCGAGTTAATTTTCTTCAGCAAAACTTCCAGAAAATTCAGGAGACCATGCAAAAAACTCAGGAGGGTATGAAAAATACTTCAACCGAGGGAGGAAGGAGAATCCAGACTTCAAGGTAGGGGACGAGGTTTGGTTATCCTCAGTCAATCTCAAGTTGGCTATCCCCACACGTAAGCTAGGGCCAAAGTTTATTGGTCCTTTCAAGATCAAACGAAAAATTAATCCCGTTGCTTTTGAACTTTCCTTACCAGATTCGTACAGGATACACCCGGTGTTCCATGCTTCCCTCCTGAAACCTGTCATTCCCAGTCCCTCATTCCCAGTCCCATTCCAGGCAGATCTGAACCACCACCTCCACCAGTACTGGTGGATGGCGAAACAGAATTTGTGGTGGAAAAGATTTTAAGTTGCAGAAAGAAGGGGAGGCAACTCCAATATCTGGTTAAATGGGAAGGTTACCCGTCGGAAGAAAACTCTTGGGAACCCTCAGGAAATCTGCATGCTCCACGCTTGATCCGGGCTTTCCATACTGAACATCCGGAATTGATGGCTAGTTTGGGCGTCCAGAGGCCACCCCTTGGGGGAGGGCACTGTCAGGATAATCTACAATTGAGCGCTGAGCGCCTAGTGCCTGTGCGCATGCGCGGCGGAACGGCACTCCGGCGCATGCGCATTCGCGGCTCGTCGCTCCGACGCACGCACATGCGCACTGGCGCACGCCTGAGCGTCCCTGGGCGTCATAGCATCACGTGACCACTCACACCGCCCATTTAAGGAAGTGCTTGAGACCAGTCCAGCGCTGGCTTGTCTTCAGCTTCCTGCCAAAGCTCTGTTCCTGCTTCCTGTTTGATCTGATTACCTGTTTTTGACCCGGATTTCGCCTTTGACCTTGCTGCCTTCTCCTGCCCTTGACCTTTGGACTGTGTACTGGACTTACCTGCTTGATTGCCTCTGGCCCTTTTGAACCTCTGCTTGTGACCCGGATTCGTCTCTGTCTCCTGCCCTGTGATCTCTGCCTGTGACCCGAACCTGTTTATCTTCAGCCCAGTACCTGCACCCGTGTTTTGGACTCTTCAGTATCTTCCTGATCCAGAACTTGGCTCCTGCTCCAGTTCCCATCCCCTGGTTGGGTAGCCTGTGCCTCTTTGTGCCATTAACCCCCTGTCTCACCTCCAGGGGGCGTACTGCGCTCAGTTGCAAGGGTGAACCACTCTCGGCATTTCGGCCTCGGTAAGTACTCTCCTGATAATATCTTTGAGAAATGGCTTTCTTCTTGCCACCCTTCCATAAAGGCCAGATTTGTGCAGTGTACGACTGATTGTTGTCCTATGGACAGACTCTCCCACCTCAGCTGTAGTTCTCTGCAGTTCATCCAGAGTGATCATGGGCCTCTTGGCTGCATCTCTGATCAGTCTTCTCCTTGTCTGAGCTGAAAGTTTAGAGGGACAGCCAGGTCTTGGTAGATTGCAGTGGTCTGATACTCCTTCCATTTCAAAATGATCGCTTGCACAGTGCTCCTTGGGATGTTTAAAGCTTGGGAAATCTTTTTGTATCCAAATACGGCTTTAAACTTCTCCACAACAGTATTACGGACCTGCCTGGTGTGTTCCTTGGTCTTCATGATGCTCTCTGCGCTTTCAACGGAACCCTGAGACTATCACAGAGCAGGTGCATTTATACAGAGACTTGATTACACACAGGTGGATTCTATTTATCACCATCAGTCATTTAGGACAACATTGGATCATTCAGAGATCCTCGCTGAACTTCTGGAGTGAGTTTGCTGCACTGAAAGTAAAGGGGCCGAATAATTTTGCACGCACCACTTTTCAGTTTTTTTATTTGCTAAAAAAGTTTAAAATATCCAATAGATTTCGTTCCACTTCACAATTGTGTCCCACTTGTTGGTGATTCTTCACAAAAAATAAAAATGTTATATCTTTATGTTTGAAGCCTGAAATGTGGCAAAAGGTTGAAAAGTTCAAGGGGGCCGAATACTTTCGCAAGGCACTGTATTTCTGAAACATTGTATGGTACTTTTACAGAATTGGGCTAAATGATATAAACTATTAATGAGAAATAGGGAGGGAGCACCCCACCCACAGTGCCATATCCGTAATGTATCAAGGTATAACAAAGAGTATACCAAATAGATATCAACGGGTCAGACTTTTAAGGCATGGAAGCAAATAGGAAAAGTAGAAAAAATATTTATTTTATTAAAAAATACAATATCATAACAGTGTTCAAAGCAATATAAAAATCATGTGAAATGATATAATTTGTACATTGAGCCCTTGTGCGTTATGTCTACGTGTTTCGCCATAAAGGCTTCCTCAGGACATGGAAAAAGGTTCAAAGACGTAGCAAGAGAGAGCAACAATAAATCTCACTATCTTCAAATGGGCTGTGCCTCAAGTACAAATGTCATAGCAACCAGGACAGATCCAAATATATGGAGCAGTCAGCCATGCTGTGATAGAGTGGACAGCAAGTGGAACATTCTGATGAGTACAAACAAAAATTGATAGTTGCTTATAGCAGGGGCAGGAAAGAAGTCTCAGTCAGTATATTACCATCAATGGGGACGGCCAATAGAGGACATAATCCCATCCACATGAAGCTTAGTAGATGCTGGTGACACATAGTATGGCCAAACAGCATATAAAAACTAATGGTAAAAGTATTTTTATGGAGACAATGAAGGCATACCCCTGGGAGACAGCCCAATGCTGTGCACTATTAATGGTTGCAGGCGGCAAGTATTTTTGTTTGCAGCACAGCAGGGTTTTTTTTAGTCACATAATCCAAGTCTCCAGGACACAGGTAACTTTGCCACTCTGAAAAAAAAAACTTCCTGCTGTACTGAAGGTTCTTTTCAGACACAGGCAAAAGCTCCAGTACATACAGTGCTGTGCAAGCTCTGGTTCCTGGTTCATCCTGGACATTCAATAGTCCATTCTCACCTCTGAGAGTGTCTGCATCAGGATTGAACCCAATGTAGTCAATAATCATGTGGTGTAAGAGCTGCTTGTGAGCACAGCCTGCATCGGGGTCTGGCATTTGTAGTTTACCTGCTTCCTACCCAGAGGTATTATATATATATATATATATATATATATATACACACACACAGTATCTCACAAAAGTGAGTACACCCCTCACATTTTTGTGAATATTTTATTATATCTTTTCATGCGATAACACTGAAGAAATTACACTTTGCTACAATGAAAAGTACTGAGTGTACAGCTTGTATAACGTGTACATTTTCTGTCCCCTCAAAACTCAACACACAACCATTAATGTATAAACCGCTGGCAAAAAATGTGAGTACACCCCCTAAGTGAAAATGTCCAAATTGGGCCCAAAGTGTCAATATTTTGTGTGGCCACCATTATTTTCCAGCACTGCCTTAACCCTCTTGGGCATGGAGTTAACCGGAGCTTTACAGGTTGCCACTGGAGTCCTCTTCCACTCCTCCATGACGACATCACGAAGCTGGTGGATGTTAGAGACGTTGCGCTCCTCCACCTTCTGTTTGAGGATGCCCCACAGATGCTCAATAGGGTTTAGGTCTGGAGACTTGCTTGGCCAGTCCATCACCTTTACCCTCAGCTTCTTGGAGGTGTGTTTGGGATCATTATCATGTTGGAATACTGCCCTGCGGCCCAGTCTCTGAAGGGAGGGGATCATGCTCTGCTTCAGTATGTCACAGTACATGTTGGCATTCATGGTTCCCTCAATGAACTCTAGCTCCCCAGTGCTGGCAGCCCTAGACCATGACACTCCCACCACAATTCTTGACTGTAGGCAAGACACACTTGTCTTTGTACTCCTCATCTGGTTGCTGCCACACACGCTTGACACCATCTGAACCAAATAAGTTTATCTTGGTCTCATCAGACCACAGGACATGGTTCCAGTAATCCATGTCCTTAGTCTGCTTGTCTTCATCAAATTGTTTGCAGGCTTTCTTGTGCATCATCTTTAGAAGAGGCTTCCTTTTGGGACGAAAGCCATTCAGATCAATTTGATGCAGTGTGCGGCGTATGGTCTGAGCACTGACAGGCTGACCCCCCACCCCTTCAACCTCTGCAGCAATGCTGGCAGCACTCATATGTCTATTTCCCAAAGACAACCTCTGGATATGACGCTGAGCATGTGCACTCAACTTCTTTGGTCGACCATGGCAAGGCCTGTTCTGAGTGGAATCTGTCCTGTTAAACCGCTGTATGGTCTTGGCCACTATGCTGCAGCTCAGTTTCAGGGTCTTGGCAAACTTTTTATAGCCTAGGTCATCTTTATGTAGAGCAACAATTCTTTTTTTCAGATCCTCAGAGAGTTCTTTGCCATAAGGTGCCATGTTGAACTTCCAGTGACCAGTATGAGAGAGTGAGAGCGATAACACCATATTTAACACACCTGCTCCCCATTCACACCCAAGACCTTGTAACACTAATGAGTCACATGAAACAGGGGAGGGAAAATGGCTAATTGGACCCAATTTGGACATTTTCACTTAGGGATGTACTCACTTTTGTAGCCAGCAGTTTAGACATCAATGGCTGTGTGTTGAGTTATTTTGAGGGGACAACAAATGTACACTGTTATACAAGCTGTACACTCAATACTTTACATTGTAGCAAAGTGTAATTTCTTTAGTGTTGTTGCATGAAAAGATATAATAAAATATTTACAAAAATGTGAGGCGTACACTCACTTCTGTGAGATACTGTATATATGGCTTTGGAAGTAAGCGGTTATACCAGGATTCTGGATCCTGGTACCATTTTTTTGTGCTGGAGATGGGCTTTCCAGTGAAAGTGATCCAAGAGGCATTACAGCCACCCGCTCACTTTTACAGCACTCAGAAGGGTGTCTCACCGCTGTAAGTGGTTGGGTCCGCTGTGCACACAGGAAATAGAGCAACATCCGTATTTCCATCTCCTCTGTGATATAAAAAGCTGGAAGCATTGAAGATTTTATGACTTCCAGCTTTGGTGCTGTGTTTCCCTAGCCAGTACCCAGGGAAGTGTCTGCTCAAACACTATCTGTGTGTTGATCAGATGTTTTGAAGGGTAGGGGAGACATTGGAGGTCTAATAGATCTCTGATGTCTTCATAAAGAGGACCTGTTATCTGCCTCTGCATTGTTCATCCCTTGTGATAGCAATAAAGTTGAAAAAAATGAACACGTGTAAAATAAATAAATAAATGAATAAAATATATAAAATTAATAAAAAATGTAAAGGCACCCCTCCCCCCCTGTAAATGTGCATATAGGTCTGCAATTCATATGTGAACAGTGATTGCATCACATATGTGAGGTAGCTCCACAAACGTTGGAGTTTAAGCAATCCTCAAGTTTGACTCTAAGCAGATAACCTGTAAAGATTTTTAAAGCATTGCCTATGGACAATTTTAGGTACCATAGTTTGTCGCCATTTCAGAGGCATGAGCAATTCTAAATCTTGCCATTTTTGGTATGTAATTTCTCAATGCAACATCATATTTTACCAAAAATTGGGTATTATATTGTGTTTGTGTGCACTAGAATTAGTTGAACCTTTTCTTAAAAATTTGCATTTGATAATCGGGTGTGCAACGATCATGTGACATAAAAATTATAACAACCACCATTTTATTTTGCAGGGCCACTGTTTACAGAAAATATGTTTGGTAATTTAAAGTAATTTTTTTAGCTCCCTTAGGCAAGTGGTAAAAAAAATGTAAAACAGTGCTATCTGCGCTCAGTGCAAGAATAAATAAACAATAGTGCTAATCAATAATCATGACAACTTCACTCACAATATTGCACAAAACAATATTAACCAAATAAAGAAAAAGAATATGTTGTGCTGTCTTAAATTATGTTCATAACCTCATGTAGATTATATTAAGAAATAATACTTCATAAAGTGCATACGTCCTAAAACAAATGCTAAATACAAACAATAAATATATATAAAATATATACAAGCGCTGCGTAAACTGTTGGCGCTATATAAATCCTGTAATAAAAAATAAAATAAATAAAAGGTAAATTCATCCAATATTAGTGAGAATAAAGTTCACAAGGTCCATGCTATCTAGTGTAAATAGAAAAAGTGTGAAATCCACAAGGAAGAGAATAGTAAGGTAAAAAAAAGTCCCAATATGATTAATTGAAAGTAGTTCTCAACTCGTGCCAATTCTTATTTCTTAGTGCTGCAGATGATCACCAATCAGTTCTCCACTTTGAGATGAAAAAAAAGAGCCTCTTACCAAATGATAAGACCTTTTAAGGATCTAATGTCACCTTGGTGAGCTCATCCCTCAATGTGGGTATGGAGTATGTCTCCCTTTAAGAGGCCCATAGAGTATTGGCATGGAAAAGGTCTCATACGAGATGGTATGGAGCAGATAAAAAGAAAAGAAGCTCAATGCGCAACGTCCTCCATTAAAAACAATTTATTAAAAGACATATACTTACAAGTCTGAAGAACAAACGGGCATTCAATACAAATATTCATCCACTATTTCCTCTGCCTGATGTACGTTTCGTCGTAATAGACGTCATCAAAGGGGCAATAGGAATGATTGTCAGTCAGTTACACAGGATGTCACAAAATGTCAGTTACATAGCTTCTCTTACATTTATCAAATGGTGGGTGGGGAAAGAACCTTTTGAGAGACCCAGTATATGTAAGCAGAGTTCTACTAATGCTCTTATAAACTGATACTATTGCCATGTTTTGTTTCATGCAAACCTAATAACTAAAGTCATGTCGTGCTAAGTACATGAGTTTTAATATGCAACATGAGTTGTAATATATATATTTGAAAAAAAAATTTTCAATATTCTTAAATCTGCACGCTAATATTAAAACATCTAGAGATTAACACGTTTGAATGATTTTGTATTGTCTCCTGAAGACTTCCGTTGAGCTGCCCATATCTGTATCCTGTTTGATTTATGTTGTATGCTTGATCAACAAATAAAGCATTTACCAAAAAAATATCAAGAGATTCTGTCATGAAGGTCCTTTTGCAGGAACTTTCTCTTAAAAGGTTTATTGTGCATTGTCACTTGGGCTTCCAATGAAGTCTAGAAGTCAAAACGTAGCTACTTAGAGGTTCCAGAATATTAGCAACACTGCGGTGTAACAAAGACTGTAAAACACTCTGCTTTAGTTAGCTAAGGTTTAAACCTACCTCAAACTCTATATTTGGAAGATTTTACAGTAAAGTATACAACGTGGTTGGGGTTAAGAACAACATTTAAAAAAATTAAAAATAAATCATTTCCAATGCCTTTCTTTGATCAATTGTTCCTGTGGTTGATGCTTTTGTTGTTACATTGATAATGAAAAATGTGGTGATAACAAAAATGAAGTGCATATGTTCTAAGAACAAATGCATTCAGAAAATGATAGGTATAACCATAATGGGTTCTGCCACTTATTTGAAAAATGTAAAGTTCAGAAAAATAATTGGTAAAATTAAGGAACCATATTTGTTTCTAAGAGAGTAAATAGATAAAACATGGACAATTCTAAAAGCAAAGTCTTGTGGCTTCTGCTGACATATTCCAATTACTCTTAAGCTATCACAAGTCACTTGGCTTTATTACATTGATATCATTTTTAAATTATTGTGGAAAATGACTTTAAATCCAAAACAAATTAATTTCCCCTGGTATATGAGTTCAGCATTAATAGTACTGAGTGGTTTTAAAATTGCAGAGCTATAGGAAATACTTTTGGTGGAATGAACATTCTGATAGTGTATCCTGAGAATATTATAAATATCAGTCTTCATAAGAAAATATCTCGTACAGTATATATTTTTAAATTAAAAACTAAAAACCATTAACCAGACATACACTGAAATAACAAACCCCTAGCTATCATGACAGTCTTACTACCTTAAACTCATAAATGGCAAAAAAAAGGTTGTAAAATACTTACCTTTCCTGCAGAAAATTGTAATCCAGGTTCCCACCAAAGGGCAGAAAGGCAACAAATTTATGTAATGCATGGTTCTATTCATATTTTCCTTAAAGGGCCTTGTGTTTTTTTACCTAATGCATCCTATGCATTAAGGTGAAAAAACTTTTGTCACTGACCGGCCCCCCAGCCCCCCCCCCCCCCCCCCCCCCCCCCCCCCCCCCCGTTTTACACATCTTCATCCATGGTTCCCTCGGCGGAGAAGCACTGTACCTCTCTGTACCTCTCTGCCCAGGGTTCTCAGCTCTTGATTGGATAGATTGATAGCAGCGCAGCCATTGTCTCCTTCTGCTGTCAATCAAATAAAAAAATGACATGGGCCCCGGGGTAGAGTCTGTAATTCTGTGTATTTAGATGCAAATGCTGGACTCGGGAGTGCACCTGCAAGGTAACCCCCTGGAAGAGCACTCTCCCAGGGGGTTTACCGATGTGAGGAGGAGCCACGAGAGCCACTGGGGGACCCCAGAAGATGATGATCGTGGCCACACTGTGCAAAACGAACTGCACAGTGGAGGTAAGTATGACATGTTTGTTATTTAAGAAAAAAAACAAGGGTTTACAAACCGTTTAATGAGGAAAACATTCCTTTTTCATTCCAAATAGCATGTTGATATATACACCCTGGGGAAGAAAAGTAAGGTGTAATACCAAATAGTGGGTGTGGTCAGGGCTCAGAGTATCTCACAAGGAGCAATGTTCAGGAATGTGTAACTTCATTATTACAGGACTCAAGAATACCTATCCTGCTGGGCACAAACGTGCATATTACACAGGATACAGGGTTCAGGAGTTCATATAACACAGGGCTCAGCACTGTAATACAGGGTGCAGGAGAGGATACCACAAGCTAATGTATAATCAAAAAATTACATTCCTCCCAACCCTCCCTCTACAAAGCTCTCCCCCGACACCCCAGTACAGAGTCAATATTGTCTGTCTAACCATCCTGAGCTTTAAGGGGGTGGGGGGGGGCTATCAGTAGTTAAGGGTGGGGGGTGTGTCTGCTGTTGGTGGATGAACTCAGCATCACTTATTAAAAGTATATTGACAGTAAAAAGGTCTGAGCATGTAGGCCCTTGACTAGATCATTTTGAGTTGGTTACTGGGGACATAGAGAAGGCACATTTATTAAACACCTTCTTCGGCTTTGTGTATACATAAGAAAATGGGGAAGCTCAAGTCCTAATGGGGATAGTATTGACATAGTCCCAAAATGATCCACAATGGCTCAAAACTGACATGGTCCAGAAACATTTAGACAAAATAAAAGTGAATAAAGCGCCTGGACCAGATGGCTTACATCCGAGAATATTCAAAGAGCTGAGCTCTGTTATATCTAAGCCATTGTTTCAAATTTTTAGAGATTCTTTAATGACTGGCACGGTACCACTGAATTGATGTAAGACCTATGTCATACCTATATTTAAAAAGGAATCAAAGCCTTTACCAAGTAACTATAGACTGGTTAGTTTAACTTATGTCCTGGAAATTTATAGATAGGCAACTCCTATCCTCATATTGATTAGTGGTTCCAAATTAATAATAACTACTGCAGTAGGGAACACAAAAGATACGCTCAGCATCTTTCCAAATAACCGTTCTCCTTTATTATGACGCAATTCAGGGGTTTTATACACATGATTACGTAGGTATCACATTAATATTACACAGACAATTCTACATAAAATGGAAGAGGTACAAAAGACAAATATGACTTCAACATGGCTAAACTACTTTTCAAATATATATCCCTTACAATTAAAGTAATTGAATCAATAAAGTACCGTAGACTGTGATTGCAAGAGGGAAACAATTCAAACACAAAGATTTCTTTAATTTAGTCATTTTTGCAGTGTCTGGTGTGGATCCAGGTGACTTTTCCTTCAAGTTTTGCAAAACTGTACATGAAATAGATGCTGTATTGAGTCTCCAAACATTTCCTTATATATAAATGTATCTTAACAATCCACAAGTCACCTGGCTTTAGTTTTAGATCCTTCCAAACTTTTAGGATCTGGAATTGGGGAGAAAACACATAAATGAGTTTGTCAAAAACCTTAAAAGATCAGCAACATTCTCTGTGAGATCCGAATGGAGGACTTCAGCTGCTGAGACAAAATATAAGCAAGTGAGTAACACACTCCCAAACCAAATCCCATAGGGAGAGAGTCCAACATCCCCTTAGGGGCTTGATAAATTATAAGAAAACACTCAGGCAAAAGTTTTCTTACTCTACTTTGTCCGCTACAGTAGGGAGTGTAAAAATAAAACCTCAAAACTTCTAGTAAGGACTCTCCTATAAAAATGATTTCCTCTGTTACTCTCTGTACTTACAAACTACTTCTGATAACACTTTTTACTGTGGCCTTTGCAGTAGCATTGGCCACTGGACATCCAAAAAACATGTCCATACAGACAAAATGCATACTCATAAGATCCTGACTTGGGAAACTGGATATATCTTTTGTAATCTCTGGAAGGGATGTTCAGCTTTTGGTAACACCTTTGGTAACAGGTAAAACAAGAAGTGCTATGTTATAAAAACAACTTTGGAGAACCCTGGCTCTATCCCACGCTCATTTACTAAGGCAGCCATAACTGCTTGTGACTGATGACACGGTCCATGTGTCAAGCTGGAGGGAAAAGAGTGGCTGGCAGACATAAATGATCACCTTTTCCAATGTCCTGTTTCATAAGAAGTTGCCCACTGTGGACCACTTGTTCTTCTCGTTCTGGGGTCCTTAAAGTTGAATTATTAATCCCAGCTATACTGGGCCAGAACTAGGGTGGAATCTGTGAGTTGCACAGACCCAGCAAGTGTCCGGGGCTGTAAATACAGCATCCTTAGTCGGTCTGCTTCCATGTGTGAGTTTTAACGTTAGTATGGCTACCTCAGCAAGAACCGGGAAGGCTGAAAACAGCCGATCAAATTAACTTAGCATGCTTGATTGGTTTACCTGCCGAAGTAAAAACAAACTTCTGGCCCTTCAAATGGAACCAAAAGCTCTCTAATCTCTACTATCTATATAAATATACTCTCTTTTTATAGCTCACAGGCTTTGCTAAAACATGGAGCTCTGCTTCTTGAGCTGGGGAAAAAAGGATCCAATGACTCTAAATACAGAGTATCCTTCTGGGTGATAAACTGCATACTCAGTATAAAACAGGGAATAACTCTACAAAAAAAATTATATCTGGGTCTTCAGGGAGTGTGTCCTGCACTGGGCTCACAGCAGCTGATTCCTACGTCATCAATTTAACACATGTGGTCTCCCCCATCTACAGCCTCCTCCAATAGGGGCAATAAGGTGGCTGGATTAAAATGTACACATTTTTCATTGTTAGATTTGTACATAAACAAACTCATATTTTAAACCTTTCATTAGACAAACATTTAGTTAGCTATATATTTGCTGCGCAAAATGTCGGACCATTAAAATTTAAATATTTGACCAAAATAATGTCTAACTTTGTCTAATAGCACCTTTGCATAAAGGTACAGCTCTGATATATCGGGGTGAACCCTTCATTACTGGGTCCAGCTTGCATATCTATATTACAATGGCTTGTTTTCTATCATGCTGTTTGTGTAAGAACTCCAGTTTCATGTTTCAAAAAGACAACTTTTTCCTGGCAATATTATAATAAATGATAACAATACCCTGCGGTCATATCCTTCTGCTTATACCCACTGTACTTACAAGGAAAAGGGGCACATCATTTCACAATCCACACATTCTGCTTTGGATTCAAAAATAAAAATAAATAAAAACAAACAAAGCGCTCAGCCACATCAAAAACTATAAAACAACTGGCTGCAGGTGGGATCTATCCTAACAGGGTGTGTGGACTTGATGTGATGGGTCTGTCATATTTACATTTTATTTATTATTACTCTCACATCATGGACCGCACATCAATTTATTATCAGACTTTAAGATTTCATTTTTGTAGAAAAACTTCTTATGTATCCCATCCATCTTGGCTTTGTTAAACATTATGGCAGCTGTATTCCAATTAACAACCTCATCTTAATCTTTTTTCTTTCCACTCAATAAATGTAAAATTACAAAATTGTTATCTTAAACTAAACTAATACCATTTTTATAAATTCCCCATTAACCTGGATTTCATTTCCAATCAAAGTTTGTCTAAACCAGTTTCAATATATCTATATTATTAATAAAATTGTTAGACTCCAATTAGAAATTAATACTCAAATGATAATTTCAATATCACACCCTAATATATATATATACACAGATAACGTTCCTTAAAGAGGGGCATATTACTTAATTTTACTTAATTCCCTATTAAATGCACTGTTTCCACTATCAAAGGATATTCAATTTGTGTAATACACGGTTAAATGTAACCTTCATTTTACCATGTTTGGAAAACAGATTCAAAAATAATTGTGATCACATTGTTTATCATTAGATTCGTTAACCCGGCACATAAAGTTATAAATGTTTTGTCTAAAAAACTGAAATTGCCATGGTGTCCTTCCAGCTTATCACCAACCTCTCATCCCAGCTACATTCTTTCAGGAGAGCACAAAGGAGGGGATCACATCTGCGTACATGACACACACAAGCGATAGAACTAAAGGTTCCAGCATTCACACACATACACAAATATCTCTCTAAAATCGCTTACATTTTTCCCATTTGTACACAACACATGCATATCATTCTCTCACATTCTTTTAACTCTTTTAAATACTTCCTTGATAAATTTCTGCTTTTCTTATTTTGTTCTGATATCCTTTGCATCCAATGTATTGTAATACCATACTTCATATATATACAGAACTTACAAATTTCCATTACACTTATATAGTCAGGATGATACTGAAGAATCTAATAAAAGAACACAGAATAGTTTTCACTAAAAATAAATATTTTAGGCAGTTAGCATAGATTCATGAAAGACCAAGTTGTCGAACAAATCTGATTTATTTTTATGAAGAAGTAAGCAAAAACTTAGACATATACAACCTGGCCCCCCTACATACACTGTTTTCTTCTATAATTTTCTCCTACCTAAGATCTTTTCTGACAAACCTTCTTATTTTGTGGAATGGGAAAGGAAACTAGGAGTTATTATCATTGAGGAAAAAGCTAAACTAAGCTCAAACTCCCCAAATAGCACTATTATTTATGTTTCCAGAATCTGTCTCAAAAATGAAGAAAGGGATTTTCTTATGAGAATGGAAGAACTAACAGCACACCTACACGACTGATATTCCCATTTCAAGGACATACGGCTTCCCTGGATATCGTTTATGAAAAACCCTAATTTTGCAACCTTCTTATCCTAGAATTCCTCCATCTGACCTTAAAACTACCTATATATAATTTTTTTTTTTTATATATATACTGTATATAGTATTGGACATCTTGTCGACAGGCGCACGTCGTTATTTCCCCTTTTTTTTCTCTCTTTTCTCTCTCCTTTTCTTTTTTCTACATTTACTTATGGTTTTCAATGCTTAATCTCTTACGGTACAATTGTAATTCCATTTTAACACTTTTTATTAGGGTTGCACTTTACTAGTATCAGTATCGATGCCGATACCGAGCATTTGCACGAGTACTTGTACTCATGCAAATGCTCTGATGCTTGACCCAATACTTAGGCAGCCTCAGGGGTGATCGGTGCAGCGGTGGGGGGGAGTTACAAGCACTGATCTCCCTGTAGAACTTTTCTGACCTCCACTCCCTCCTGCGGCTGTCAGGGAGATCGGTGCTTGTAACTCCCCCCACTGCCGCACCAATCAGCCCCAGCTGTCCCTCTCTGTGCTCCCTGTGTCCTCCTCCGGGTCCCCCTGCATCCTCCCTGGCTCTCCGTGTCCTCCTCCGGGTCCCGATCCATTTTATCCTCTGGGTCCCCCCTGTGTCATATTCTGGGTCTCCCAGCGTCTTTCCCAGCTCTCCGGCTCCTTCTCTGGTCCCCCATGTCCTCCTTCGGTCCCCCATGTCTTCCTTCAGTCCCCCATGTCTTCCTTCAGTCCCCCCGTCCTCCTCCAGGTTCCCCTGCACCCTTCCTGGCTCTCCGGCTTCTTCTCTGGTCCCCCCATGTCTTCCTCTGGTCCCCCATGTCCTTCGGTCCCCTCTGTCCTCCCCCAGCTCCCCCTGTGTCCACCCTGGCTCTCCGACTCCTCCACCAGTCTCCCCCTGCCCCGGATCTTTCAGGATGGAGAGCGGAGGAAGGAGCCGGTAAATTTGTCATTTACTGGCTCCTTCCTTTTCCAAATCAACAGAGGCAGTGATTACTGCCTCTGTCCATTCATCATAACTGAAACATCGCAACCTGTGTTTACGATGCTTCAGTTTATGAATGGAGAGGAGCCTCTGTCTCCTGTTCATTCATTTGTAGTGCAGCTAAGGCTGCAGAGAAAGGGATGGGAATATCTGTCCTCGGTTCCTTTCCCTGTCTCAAAGGGGAGGTATAAGGGGTCTGTTTAGACCCCTGATATCTCACCAAATACCCCCCCACAACAGTGCTGAAAAAGTTAAATTGTAAAAAAAAAAAAAACTAGTGACATATGTGCCACTGTCGCATGACATTTAAAAAAAGTATTGGTAATCGGTAATGGCGAATACTTGAAAAAAAGTATTGGTACTTGTACTCGGTCTTAAAAAAGGGTATCGGTGCAACCTTACTTTTTATGGTAATCTATGTTAAGATCCATAGGTATTTTATTAAACATATTTAAGGGACCTATGAGCTTTACTGAATATTCCTAAGTTGTTAATTGTATCTCTATTATTCCTCTGAAAAAAAAAGTTATACATTTCTATGATGAAAATTTCAATAAAATATATTAATCAAAAACTTAGAAAAGGAGTGGCTGTGGAGATAATATTCTTGGATTTTGTCAAAGCATTTGACACAGTTCCCCACATGTGGATAATATTTACATTAAAATGATTGTAAAGTCAATTTTTTTTTTCCTATAAAAATAACAAACACATGTTATACTTACCTGCTCTGTTGCAGTGGATTTGCACAGAGCTGCCCAGATCCTCCTCTTCTCGGGTCCCTCTTCTGTGATCCTGGCCCCTCCCTCCTGTTCAGTGCCCCCACAGAAAGCAGCTTGCTATGGGGACACCCAAGCCAAGTCACAGCTCCCTGTGTCCATTCATACATGGGGCCCTTATAAACTATATAAGTACTGGGTACCATTTCAGTGTTTGCAGATGACAGCAAGCTATGCAGTGGAATTATGTCCTTACAGAATGTCTCCAATTTACAGACCATCCTTAATGCAATGTGGCAAATGAGGTTAAATTACCTTTAGCCGGCTGTTGGGTGAAAATGGGTCACCGGAGTGCAGAACGAACTGCACTCCTGTAAACCATAGTGTGGCCAAACAAGCTTCAGCCATACTTCTCATTTAAAAGAGTTAAAGACTCTAGAGCGAGAGAGAGAGAGACTTAATTTTGCCCCTGTACAAATCATCAGTAACACTTAATCTAGAATATGCAGTTCAATGCTGGGTACAAGTTCACAAAAAGGATATTGGAGAACAGGAGAAGGTGCAGAAAGGGGCAACCAAACTGATAACAGGCATCGAGGAGCTCAGCTATGAGGAAAGATTATCTGAACCTAATTTATCCTCTCTTGATAAGAGGTGATTAGGGGGGAATATGATCAACATGTCTAAATACATAAGTGGGCCATATAGTTAACTAGGTGTAGAATTATTCACTTTCAGTTCATTAAAGAAGACAAGGAAGCAGTCTTTACGTCTGGAGGAAAAGAGGTTCAACCTTCACTTACAAAAAAGGGTTCTTCACAGTAAAATCTGTAAAAATGTGGAATAGACTCCCCCAAGAACTAGTTCTGGCCAGCTCAGTAGACTGTTTTAAAAATGAGCTGGATGCATTCCTAAATGCACAAAATATAACTGTATACTAATACTTAGAGGTAAGAGGCCAGGGGTATTTTTAGAGGCCAGGGATAGTTGATCCAAGGATTATCCGCCACCTGGGGGATTAGGAAGGATTTTTTCCCCCATGATATTTGCCTTTCCTTTGTCCCTAATGATCATTTCTGTATTTTAATAAACATTGCCCTGCTTAGACCTGGTCTTTTTCCCATTAATATATTTAACCACTTCAAGACCGCAATACATATATATCCGTTGCGGCTTTGAAGTGGTTTACTGGGATTATGGCTGAAGATATCATCAGTCATAACCCTGGTATTGTTTTTTTACAGCCAGTTGCTGGCTTTCTCATGAAAGCATTCAGAGCATCTGGAACGCATTTAGAAGCTCGCTTGCCGGTGTTTCTCGGGCTTACCATTTCCACCAGCTCACCCAAGAAACAATCCAATGGTGCAGCCAGCTAGTCTCAGAGGAGATAAAAGAGTAGATCCTCTTTGATAGCCTCTATGGCCTTAGAGGATCGGAGTGACGTCCGTCACTTCTGGCCTAGTAAAGAATTTCTAGATTTTTGCTTTTAAAGGTAAATGAGAGATTTGGGGTCTTTTTGACCCTAGATCTCTTCATAAAGAGGACCTGTCATCCTTATTTCTTTTACAAGGGATGTTTACATTCCTTGTAATAGGAATAAAAGTGCTAAAAAAAAAGTAAAATAAATTAGAAAAAAAATGTAAAGTGCCCCATCCCTCTGTGCTCATGTGCAGAAGCAAACGCATGCGTAAGTTGCGCACGCATATGTAAATGAGGTATCACTGTGAACACTGTGAACATTAGAGTGGGAGTAATAATTCTAGCGCTAGACCTCCTCTGTAACTCTGAACAGGTAGCCTATGGAGATTTTTAAGTGCTGTAGTTTTTCCCCATTTCATGAGTGTGCACAATTTTTAGGCGTGACATGTTAGGGTATCACTTGGCGTAACATCATCTTTCACAATAACTTTCACATTCATCAAAGTGTATTTTTTGCCAAAAAATAGCGTTTACAAAACCGCTGCGTAAATATCGTGTGACATAAAAAATTGCAACAATTGCCATTTTATTTCCTAGGTTCTCTGCTAAAAAAAAAAAAGTATAATGTTTGGGGGTTATAAGTAATTTTCTAGCAAATACTGATTTAAAATTGTAAACAAAAAGTGTCAGAAAAAATGTAATGATTTTTAGGGTTGATTTGTCAGGCTCTGTTTAGCAATCTGCCTTTAGAATTTTTTTATTATGATCCCTGCACTTTACTGGGGCATATTTATAAAGCAGTATATGTTCCATTCACTAAATATTTACTGCAGGTGACTCTTTGCGGTGCAAATGCTAAAGGGTTTCCTATGATGTGTATTTTTAAAAGCCCTTTATTTTTTAATTGTGTTTTCAAAAGAGCAGTAGACCATGTGGTTTATTTGTAGTCTTTTTTTAATTGTCTCCTCTGAAAATTGTCTAAAATGCTCACATAAAAATGATTGTACACACTCTGATTTAAGTTTTGTGCCTTTTGTTAAAATATTCCATCCCCGCCTGTGTTGAAACAAATCACTCAGAACTGGGAAGCTGGCTTTTTTAGATTAGGTGGTTTGGTTTCTGTAATTGTTTTTATAGCTTAAATAAAATAAAGTTATGTTACAATCGCTGTTACACAGATTTTCCATAATATTACGTTTTGTAATAAGCTTTGCATTGTTTGAATTGGAATGATCAAGCAAAGCACCATTTCTAGATAGGGCTTCTAGATGCCATTTCATGACTATTTTCACAGTGCTTAATTACTGTTTGTGTCAAAACCTACTGTATGTGTCCAAAACGAAAACATTTTTGCAGGCCCGTTTGACAGAGTATCTTGCTTTTTAAGATGTTTTAGGTTAAAATAAATACTGTGCCTTGTTAGTTTACAAGAATCAAATTCCCTTACTGTTGTATTCATGCAATCACTATAGAAAAAGGAAATAAGTAACCAACTTAAAAAGGATGGTGTGGGCTCCATAAGGTCAGGGTGAAGTTGTTAAATGGCATAGAAATAAGAAAAGGTGGATATCCGTGCTATTACACAGTAATAATATTTACTAGGCGGGCAGATGCAAGCACGCTAAGATGTTCAGTATCCTGTATTTACCTGTAAGTTACTATATTAAATAGTTTTTATACCTTACGGCTTCACTATTTGCTGCCTTATTCTTTCATCGGAGGATGCTGACTGTTTGATTGGATGATACACTTACTACCAATTTGGCTTCATGTGAGCAGTGTCTGATGGAAGTCGTATCCCATGATTGGATCACCATATATCCACAGTCAGTGCTTGCAGAGTGAAGCTGTGATTCCTGGTTATTGATTAATACATGCCTGCTTGATATAACTTTCCGGTAAGCAGATTGGATTTACACAGGGTGTGGTGTGCTTTCTTATACACACTGAAGCTGGTGAAGGGCTTTTCATCTCCCCCTTCTTGAAAAGACCGATTATTTGATTAGCGCCGCATGTGGACTTTTATATTGAAGTTGTTAAATGTCTCTTTTCTGTAAATGTTTCTGTGGCTTGGAAAAACAGCTCTGTAACACCATATGCAACATATGGAACAATATTTATCCTTCCTTTAGCAAAGTCATACTAAACAGAGTCAGTAAGCAACACCACCACCTCTCCCCACTCTACTACGCAGAAGACCATTTTTTAATTGGCCAAAATTTTTATCTGCAGAATGGACTAAGTCTTTTCACCAACAGACGGCACAAGACCTGAACAATATTCTCTCTACTCAGTTTAATCCAGCTATGTAATTTCCACTTGTATGCTGTCTCTGCAGTCTTCTCATTTGGTAGAATCTACCTCCTATTGACAGCTCATGGAGTGTGCCCTTGCACTTGACCAGAATGAGCTCCATAAAAAGACACAGGCTCTCTTTTCCCCCTTTCTCCCCATGGTCCAGCTTTTCATTCTTAGTGTGTTTTCTGTTTTCTTACATACATCAGCTGTATATTTGTTGCATTTCCATACATTATAATGAACAATAGGGGACAAAGAGCACATGACTGGCAAGCTCTTGCTCTGTCTCCAAAAGCAAATTGCTCATTGTTTTTCACCTAATGGTTATTTACACATACTCTGCTTTTTCTATGTTCTTAATTTAGGTAAGCACATTTTTCTGGAGTGATTTTTAAATCTGCAGAACCCATGTGGCTTCACCAGAAGATTCAGCTTACACATAGCCATATCTTACACTACAACACTAACTAGCAAACATGTAAAAAATTGCAATTGTAGAAAGCACACATGAGAGTTTGTTCCGCCACCGCTTACCCCCATCCTTTTTCCAGGTAAGTGCTTGGATCCTTTATCTTTACATTTACCACTTTGAGGTCCTTAAAATGTACACCAATCTTTAACATTTGAGTCTGCATTCTTCAAACTTCTTGTCACTTGTCCTCATACTGTTTTTGTAAATATATACAATATATTTATAGTGTAAGTTTCACTTCTACATTCTAACACTATAATTATTGTTTCTACAGATTTTGTTTCTCATTATGTAGATTTTTTTATAATACTCTTCATTCATCTCATATTCAGTGTTTTTTTTTAGCACTTAACAGTGCAAATGGCCTCTTTGTCTGGCTTTTCACAAGGGTGTGCTGTTTTGCACACTTTTATTACAATTTTTATCAAGAATACATGAACTACAATGACAAAAGCCCATAGCTCTACACAAGGCCTAGGTCATCTTGGACTATTTTCTATTCCCAGGGTAACGTTTTACCTTTACGGAACAGGTTTTGGGTGCAAAACTTGTGGATCATCAGCAGAGAAAATACTCGTCTCTATTCTCAGATCCCACAGTAAAAAAAAAATTAAATTACTTTCACTTCTAGACAAACTGAAAATGCTTTTTAAGTATTCATCTAAAATTACAGCTTCCTAATAATGAACATTATCATAGATAATTACTTTGGGAAACCAAGTTTCCAAATGAATAGTTTTGATAGATTAATGTCAAGATATATTTAACATTTTTCTGCATAATAATTGAATCTACCATGTTGTTCTTTTTATCTGTAACAAAAAATAACAGCTTTCTTTTAAAACATTATAATTAGTTTTTTTCTTTATTTCCAGATTTGGTTGACTTATGAGGATCTTGCATCTATAAAATTGAATACCAGAATATATTGTCCTAGTAATTATCTAACGCAATGAATAAAAGCTTATGTGAAATTATTACACAATTAACCACTTCAGCTATCATACCTATCAAAGAGCATATAGAGTAAGACAATTTTTGCATTTTGGCTATGGGCCTACTGAATTGGGAACAACTTTGTCATTGTCACTTTCATATTGAAAGAAAATGTTTTCCTTTTGGTATATTGGGGGTTATTTACGAAAAGGCAAATCCACAAAGTACACTTGAATTTGTACTGAAAGTGCACATGGAAGTGCAGTCACTGTAAATCTGAGGAGTACATCTGAAATGAAGGGAAGCTCTGCTGATTTTATCATCCAGTCATGGGCAAGCTGAAATACTGTTTTTTATTTTCCTTGCATGTCCCCCTCGGATCTACAGTGACTGCAGATCCAAGTGTACTTTCAGTGCAATTTCAAGTGCACTTGTAGTGAAAAGTGAATTTGCCTTTCGTAAATAACCCCCAATTGTGTCTTTATTGCTCTACTCCAGCTGGAGGTCTGTCAATTGCATATCCCTGCTCTATAGTATTTTAAAGTAAAAAAGAAATACAAAAAAATATATTATTTTCCTTTCTTTGTGGATTGACCCATTGTATTGTTACTGAAGGCACAATGTGCAAATTTTATTTTTCAAATTGTCCCATTTATCGTGTCATTAGAATTATGTCTTTAGTACAAGGTATGATGAATTTATTTACAAATTACATACAGAAAAAACATGTTTTAATGTGTTTTTGCATTGTCTTCATATTTGCCTCCTGCAATGGGCAAATGTTTTATTCTAACAGTAGAGATAGTGGAACAAATATCTAAATAAATAGATAGTGGCATAAATTAACTAAGACTATCTAAGGTTAATTAGACGTTTTGTAGAATTTTGTATTTATGCCCATCCAGCTTTGAGACTTATACCACACAGATTTATTCCAGACAGCAAAGCATCAGAGTGATGATTTCATCCCTCTCTTCACTCTGCTCTTCCTTTGCAGCAAATGTGTATGTGGCACAATCAACTGGTCCTTTGGCACTCTTTTCCCCAGTGTGAGTTTTACTGTATGGGAGATTACAGCTGCCTGATGTCAAGAAGGATTTAAAAAAATCACATGTTCTATCTGCAAGGGTGGCAACCACATTTTCCAGTCCAGAATTTAAAACATACAGTACAGTGTATAAGTAAGTGACATAATTAGTTGATTGTGTTATTGTAACAATCAACCCATAGCTGTTTACCTGTTGCAGTATCGCTGAGGTATAGGACCATTCCCACACCATCTGCAGAAAGATATTCACCTCTGTGATGTGGTCATACCACAGTTGCATACCTGGCTTCAATCAGCACAAGGTAAATCTGGACAAAAAGAAATTCTCTTATTTGCTCCCTTCAGTCCTTTTAAATATACTATTGAAAGTGTTTTGTACCTTTATAATAAGTCTGACAAAAAATACTCTTGCCAGAAATCTCATCAATTGATAATTTCCTGTGCTGTCCTGTATCTCTGAAGACTGTAAAACACCCAGCAAAACCCAAGTTACCAGAAGTCTTATTCTGCTAACTTCAATGTAACAAAATGATTATATTGTAATTAGCCTATCACAACCGAGGTAACTAGTTTTAATCCAATACATTTACCTATAATCAATCAATATTACCTATATGTAGCAGGTTACACTGTTCACTGAATCAAGATATGTTGTCAGTATCCCAAACGCAGATACTGAAACCTCAACTGCCAGCTGGTCCTGGTTTTGTCCACAGTGGGATAGGCATTATTGACTGTACCAGGCACACCTTTTAAATTTACCTGACATTCTGTAGATTGTCTGTAGTAGACTTTCCTCGCTTTGCAAGTAATTAGTATAGGTTTATGTTGATTTTATTGTATACGTTTTGTATGTGAATTATTCTCCCCTATTGGGGCGCTTTAACTTTTTCTAAAAACATTTTTAACCAACTTGATAAATAAAAATGTGAATTATTTTATTAAATATGTCTCCTCTCCTCGGTCGTTATAGTCCGTCATTGTAGAGTTCTGGGTATACACTCCGGTAATCCCCTGAATTTATATATTTATCTTTTTGTATGAGGCTTAAGTCTACCTACCCTTTCTATATAGCCCAAATAATTGTCAACTCTATAAAGCAAACACACTGTATGACTGTTAAAGCGGAAGTAAACCCATCGATTTAACAGTTTAAAAAAAAAAGGCATGCCGGGAATGCCAACTGCACATTGGCTGTGCTCTCAACCAAACAGTCAAACCATCCAATGGCTGGTGTCATAACGGATCACATGTGCAGCACTGTGGCAGTTGAAGATTAAACAGAGGCAAAGATGGCAGCTTCCTTGGCTGAAAACGATAGGGGGGTTTACTTCCACTTTAAGTAGTAGAATAGGCTGTCAAGGACAGCCCTAGTTCCCACTAAAACTAAAAAGGGGACCATGACCCAATTTCTTGGGGTCAATCCTTGGCAGGGGTGTAAAACTCCATTTCATCGAGGGCTGCATCACCAATATGGTTGCCCTCAAAGGCCCGCTTGTATCTGGGTTGCGCTACATACAGAGTGCAGAGTTCAGGGGTGCACACTATGTACAGGATGCAGAGTTTAGGGGTGCATGCTATGTACAGGGTGCAAAGTTCAGGGGTGCACGCTATGTAAAAGATTCAGAGTTCAGGGCTGCATGCTATGTACAGGGTGCAGAATTCAGGGGTGCACATGCTCACAAAGCCAGAGCCGCTGGAGAGACTGAGGAGAGAGGGAAATGTTTACCCTTGTTGCTTAGGAGACTGAGTAGCCGTGCATGCGCTCAGCTCACACAAAGCATGCGGGACTGAAGACAATAGAGCCGGAAATTAGTTTACTCTTGTTGCCTAGGAGACCTGACGGGACACGTGGTGAGAACTGGAACGAATAGACAGTGGTGAAAACTGGAGGTAGCGCCCACTGCACAGGCCACATGACAAGGCCTGGTGGGCTGGATTTGGTCCATGGGCCTTGTGTTTGCCACCTGTGATCTATGGTATTTTTTATTAGCCCAATACATCCTCTTGGACAGGGTACCTCCACTATAAAATAACAATCTACAAACCCTAACAGATCACCTCACAGAGCAGAAGTTGCATATGGGGAACCAAACAGGGGATTTGAAACTAGAAACAATTCCTTTATTGAAAAGATTTACCAATTAGCAAAAATATAAGGCCAAATGGTCGATACATCCAGGCAGCAATAAAAAAAAACACAGCGGACAAAGTTGTTGCACAATATAACACAACAGGGTAAAGAAAAGAAAAGGAAGGTACGTGGCCTGATGCACGAGTCCTTGAAAGAAAGTTTATTTTAAACAAAATGGTATATACAAAAAGAAATACTACGTATTCCTGAATGCGGATACATAACAATAATAATGATAATAACACTTGATAGAATAGTATAAAATTATGCCCATACAAGGGATAAAAATTAATAGTCGGCTAATGAATTTCAAGGGTATTCCTCTTCCTCAGATCCTTAGAAGACCAAATGTGTGTTAAATTATATATATATATATATATATATATATATATATATATATATATATATATAGTATCTCACAAAAGTGAGTACACCATCACATTTTTTGTCAATATTTCATTATATCTTTTCATGTGACAACACTGAAGAAATTACACTTTGCTACAATGTAAAGTAGTGAGTGTACAGCTTGTATAACAGTGTAAATTTGCTGTCCCCTCAAAATAACTCAACACACAGCCATTAATGTCTAAACCACTGGCAACAAAAAAGTGAGTACACCCCTAGGTGAAATTGTCCAAATTTGGGGCAATTGGTAATTTTCCATCCCTGGTGCCATGTGACTCATTAGTGTTACAAGGTCTCAGGTGTGAATGGGGAGCAGGTGTTTTAAATTTGGTGTTATTGCTCTCACTCTCTCATCCTGGTCACTGGAAGTTCAACATGGTACCTCATGGCAAGGAACTCGCTGAGGATCTGAAAAAAAGAAAAAGATGGCCTAAGCTATAAGAAGATTGGCAAGACCCTGAAACTGAGCTGCAGCACAGTTGACAAGACCATACAGCGGTTTACCAGGACAGGTTCCACTCAGAACAGGCCTCGCCATGGTCGACCAAAGAAGTTGAGCGCACATGCTCAGCGTCATATCCAGAGGTTGTTTTTGGGAAATAGACATGTGAGTGCTGCCAGCATTGCTGCAGAGGTTGAAGGGGTGGGGGGTCAGCCTGTCAGTGCTCAGACCATACGCCACACACTGCATTAAATTGGTCTGCGTGGCTGTCATCCCAGAAGAAAGCCTCTTCTAAAGATGATGCACAAGAAAGCCCACAAACAGTTTTGTAGACAAGCAGACTAAGGACATGGATTACTGGAACCATGTCCTGTGGTCTGATGAGATCAAGATAAACTTATTTGGTTCAGATGGTGTCAAGCGTGTGTGGCAGCAACCATGTGAGGAGTACAAAGACAATTGTGTCTTGCCTACAGTCAAGCATGGTGTTGGGAGTGTCATAGTCTGGGGCTGCATGAGTGCTGCCAGCACTGGGGAGCTACAGTTCATTGAGGGAACCATAAATGCCAACATGTACCGTGACATACGGAAGCAGAGCATGATCCCCTACCTTTGTAGATTGGGCCGCAGTATTCCAACATGGTAATGACCCCAAACACACCTCCAAGACGACCACTGCCTTGCTAAAGAAGCTGAGGGTAAAGGTGATGGAGTGGCCAAGCATTCAGACCCAAACCCTATTGAGTATCTGTGGGGCATCCTCAAATGGAAGGTGGAGGAGCGCAAGGTCTCTAACAGCTCCATTATGTCATCATGGAGGAATGGAAGAGGACTCCAGTGGTAACCTGTGAAGCTCTGGTGAACTCCATGCCCAAGAGGGTTAAGACAGTGCTGGAAAATAATGGTGGCAACACAAAATATTGACACTTTGGGCCCAATTTGGACATTTTCACTTAGGGGTGTGCTCACTTTTGTTGCCATCAGTTTAGATATTCATGGCTGTGTGTTGAGTTATTTTGAGGGGACAGCAAATTGACACTGTTATGCCGCATACGCACTAAAGGACTTTCTGGCAGACTAGGTCCGACATTTTATCCGACGGACTTTCGGCAGACTTCCAACGAACAAACGAACTTGGACACACACAATCACACCAAAGTCCGACGGATTTGAACGTGATGATGTATGACCGGACTAGAGTAAGGAAGTTCATAGCCAGCAGCCAATAGCTGCTCTAGCGTTGGTTTTCGTCCATCGGACTAGCATACAGATGAACGGATTTCTCGATAGGAACTGATTTCCGGCGGAAAAATTTGAAACATGTTCTATTTCTAAAGTCCGTCTGATTTTGACAGCAAAGGTCCAATGAAGCCCACACACAATCGAATTGTCTGGCGGATTCGTTCCGTCGGACCTTTGATGTCGAAAAGTCCGGTTGTGTGTGCGCAGCATTATACAAGCTGTACACTCACTACTTTACATTGTAGAAAAGTGTAATTTCTTCAGTGTTGGCACATTAAAAGGTATAATTAAATATTTACAAAAATATGAGGGGTGTACTCACTTTTGTGAGATTTTTTTTTATATATATATATATATATATATATATATATATATATATGGTTGACTGGATGAGTGGTGTATCACTGGATACTGTGACCTTACGGGCAGATTCTCCTTCGCTGGAGCAACTATCCTTCTACATCACAGTGCTCTCAACACCGTAGGGGGGTATATAAAGATCAAGTCATCTGTTTCTTGTTGGAGACCCAATAGTAAATCCTGGTGTTGTAGCCTCTCTCTCATATTATGGTCCTTGACTGGATGTTCAAGTCGTGACTGAGCTCTCCCAATGGTCCACCTCTCCCAATGGTCCTTTGCTATGTTGTAGCCGCGTGGCACTCAGCGGCGTTACCACTCATCGTATGGGTGCTCGGAGAGATAGACTGAGACTGAGGTAGACTGATAGACTGAGGTAAATGCAACATAAGGACACCTCTGACTCCACTCCACTATCCTTGGGATCACCCACTGTCATGTGATCAGATCCAGGGGATAAGGAGAAACCCACTAACAATACTGAACCAGTCAGAAGGCATTTTCCCGGTTGCCACTGGGTTGCATGTCCTGAAAGGAGCAGCCCGCTGGTGACTGGGCCACAAGGCGGGAGGTTTGGAGGGGCTGACACAGGCCGCTGTGATTTTTGAAACCATTAAATCGATTTAAAAAGGTTTAGTTCCACTTTAAATTTGCTGCAGGAAGCAGATGTCACTGAGGCCAAAGTGTTCCAACAGGGAACCGGATCCAGGAATCCACGATCTTGACAGTTTCCCAGCACAGACATGCCCCACTCTCGGCACTGGCCTCTGTCTGTATGCCAGCTCAGAGTTGGTCTTAATAAATACCAGTTATCTACTAACTGGCGGTAATTCATTATAAATCTATTACAGTTAAGTGACAGGTTCTTAAAATGGCATAAATAAGAACTACCTGATATGGCATACATGTGGAACCTCCTAACAAAACTGTCAACAGGCTTTCTTAGGTGCAGCCCATTTTAAAGGAGTCCTATTGCCAGAAAAGTGTTGTACCTGCTTTCCTGAATTCCCCTAATAGTGTAAATGTAATAATGTCACACTAATGAAAGCCAGCCTGTGATTTGTTACCAGGCTTTTTTCAATCATTTATTTTTCTACCATGTCAGCAATTAAAGCTAAACATTACCTATCATTTTACTATATAAGATTTGCATTCTGTTTTATATTTGATAGTTTGTTTACAAATATGAATAATGCAAATTTATATTAAAATACTACATATTTTTATAATCAAAGAAAAAATGTATTCTTGGCTTTCTGGCTTGTAAGCTTTCAACTAGAGGAGGTTTGTTTTTTTACAATAATTAGAGGAAAAATCATTTAACATTTATTTTATCAGAGATTAATTATTTCATGTGCTTTTCATAGAGATCTAAAGTTGGCATGTAAATGTTAAAATAAAAAAAGTTATGATTAAAAGAAAATCTTGAAGTATATACTGTTTTACAGTAACATTCTAAGTGTTTTCCATGCTTAACATCTATCTTTAGTTTTCCATAAATGTGCAAAGCACATCCCCTAGTGGTAGCACTGGAAAAATTCTAGAAAATAGAAATATTGCAAATATATATATATATATATATATATATATATATATATATATATATATATATATATATACATATACATACACACACACACACAGTATATATATATATTAATTTTAGTAAGCCATATCTATCTATTTGTATATTGGTAAAATGTATGGTGTATGTCTGTATAATCATCAAAATAT
Source organism: Lithobates sylvaticus (assembly GCA_028564925.1). NCBI lineage: Eukaryota > Metazoa > Chordata > Amphibia > Anura > Ranidae > Lithobates > Lithobates sylvaticus. The sequence goes on along the minus strand of CM053030.1, from coordinate 122,782,849 downwards.
AATGCTCAGTTCATAGCTTCAGGCTTTGTGTTGAAGAGAGCTAGGAAAAAAAAGGTTTGAGATGGTGATAAAATTATTCTTTTTGAGATCAGATAAAGATTTATGAAAAATAAGGCCTTTAACGGCTAACTGCCAATTTTCACAAAAAAAGATAATTTAACACCTAAGCATTATTTTTTGACTTAAAACAATAGACTCCTGGTGTTGTGGGCTGAGTGAATGAGTGAGCTGATCCTAATGCCTGAGTATGGATTTGCTGCCCTCTACTATCTGAATTTTAAAATCCCTGTAAATGCCTGTGAATATATTAAGTATGCACTGCCTGTCCCTGGGTCCTTGGCTTTAAAACCCTGGAAGGAGGAAGAGAAGGGAGAGAAAGTCTCAGCCGTATGTCTGTCCATGCTGATAATCCCCAAGCCAGAAGGGACAATTATGAAAGTATTCCTTTGATCTAATAGACACAGTATCTCTGCCCTTTCCGTATTATTATTTCACATGCACAGTGCCAGATAGTTAGGCCTATCCTACTGTATGTGTAATGTTCACCTTACAGTATTTTTGTAGGTGAGCCTGTTTATTGTAATATAGTTTATGTGCAGCTCCTGTTATTCTAGTTAACCCTGTACCTTCTGGTCTGGGATTCTATAATTAGTTTTAGCTTAGGGTTTGATTACCAACATAGGCTAGAGCCAGGTTAGGCATCCCGTGGTCACATTGGGATCATTAGCTTACAGGTCCAGTTACTGATAGACTGCCTCTGAGTTCCAATGCCACCGTTCCAGTGCCATACAACAGGTCCTGCTGATGACAAGCTCTGTTCCATGCTGGTTGGCTAACAGTTGGAGGATCTCCACATGACTGCAGATCGTGTCCTCCAATCACTGACATTATTTGTCTATTACCTTTGCTTGGCCAAAGAATCTACAGTTTGTTCCTCCAATTTGGGTTTCACTTTGTTGCTAAGCATTCAATATCCCTGAATTTATGGTAAAGCCTATTAATAAACAAAACCCCTAATACCACCTTGCTCATAAATTAAATGTCTTAGTGGGCAAAAAAAATCTCACTCGCTGGATAAGAAACAATAGACAAGTTGGGCTTTGTCCCAGGGAAGGGCATAGCCCCAAAATCAGAGGTGTCAGAGTGGTGCAAGTTTTTGGTTGGTAAAGGTAATCACGAGCAGCACATGCCCAGACTATGGACATTTAAAAACACTTATTCTTAGGAAATCTTAAATTAGCTGTAGCTCTACCCCCGTGAGGGCCGCTCAAAGAAACTGCACCTCACTGGTTGACTTGACCTTGCAAGTCCTCCGACACCTCTGACAATCTGGGTTCTGACATTTCTGTTATAAACAAATAATTTTAAAGGCCCACACACATGCAAAGTAAACCAGGTAGATTTGTTTACTGGAAAATTAATGGCAGCGAATTCAAGAAACAAAAAGTTTGTACCATGCAATAGATAAGACACAGTCAATAAACTTGCTGGTGAAACCAATTAAAAAGTAGGAAATTAGAACACTTCAGAAAAGACACATATAATCAGCAGAATTTAACCCTGTAAAGAGTCTATGGCTACAGGCCAAGCTTGGTGGAGTGAATAGGGCGATGGTGTCTGCATGCAGTGTTCTTTGATGTAACAGAAATGGGTGAGTGCCCACTCCCGGCGACCTTCTGTGTTGAAGAGTGGCGTGAGGGCTCCGCAGCAGGCCTCTGCAGAGTCTGGCTTAAGTCCAGCTGTATCTATTAATAGTTGGGGGCAGCCTCAAAGCTGCCGCTGATCGATCAGATGTGGCTGGCAGCAGTTGCACCCGCACCTGCTCGCGATGACTCTCTCTCTCCCTGTAGCAAAGGCCGCCACTAGGCAGCAGCACAATCTAGCACAGAGTCACTGCTTGCAGAGCCAGGCCGTGGTCCTAAGAGCATGATCCCGTCCTCCCCAGGCTTTTTATTACCTCCCCCAGCTTTCTGTTCTCTCTTCTGCAGTTGGCTGGTACTTGTGGTCCCATACAGTTCAACCTAATGCAAAACCTGGCTCTTTGGACTACATGTCCCAAGATGTCTTTCTCCATTCTTAGGTTCTATTCAATATGCCTTAAAGATGTGATGTATTTGCATACGGTCGGTGTGAAGGGGTTAAGATAACATATGCTTTAAAGAGGACTGTTTCCATAAATCTGTATCTTTACATGTATGGACTAATGGTTCACACAGAAATAGCAAGAAGTGAATAATACATGTGAATATTCACTCATTGCATGTTACACATTTTTTGAGTCTTACATTGATTTATTTCAAAAGAGGGCATCACCACTATTGTTAGTATGCTCAATTTTTTGGAGGTACTATATACATTTATTAATTTGCCATTTGAGTCAGTGGATATATAAATATATGAACATACAATAGAGTAGGCACCTGGAGGAGGGTGTCACCACTTTTGAACCATATTGCGCTGAATTTTTGTTTTTGTACATTTTGATCATACGTGTGGGAGCACATGTCAAATGTTAGTTGCTACCCACAAAGTTGATTAGACACTTTGGAGGTAATAGTGTGGTTGCAGGGTTGTCCTTTTATTTATTTATTCCCTCTGGATATGACCTGCACATTTCATTGAATTAATGTTTTATTATAAAATTACTTTTAACAAGATTGCAGTCTTAAAATTAGGAAATAGTAAAGATAGAAATTCAATTGGTCAGGAAAATGGCTTGTCTGGAATGTGGAGGCGGAATAGGTAATGACCTGCACATTTAATGTAGAAAAAAATAAATAAAAATAATTTTAGTACAGTGCTTCACAACCGAATAACTGTCGAATTGATCATAGCACTAAAAACCCCTGATGAAGGAACAGTGATGGGCAGGGCCGTATGCACAGGGGGCGGGGCTCTCAGAACTTGAAAGCCCGGAATTCTTAGGTAAGTTCTGTGTGAGAAGTGGGATGTACCAGCTCCTCCACCTAATATACAGGCTCCCCCACTGCTGTCTGAACACCACAGGAGATAGGACAATGAGGAGTGGGGGTCTCAGAACTCAAAAGCCTGGTGTTCTCAGGTGAGCCTGATGTGGCAAGTGTGATGATTTTAGTGGGCAGGTCCAGGGAAGATGACTTTACCTGGGGCGGGTAAAGCAAACATGGCTGCCAGGAAGAGCAGGAGAGCTCCCTGTGAATTCAATGAGTACTGGGGACCTCAGGGATGATCTCATAAACCTCCAGAATTTCTATGAGGGGTTTTATTAATAATTACAGAGCAGAGTGATGTGCAGCATTACCTAACAGCCAAACAGATGTTAGTTGCATGGAGTCTAATGGTTACTTGTTGATTGGTTGATCTGGGTTGTTGAATTTTACATTTTCAGAAGTTGCAAACATTTTATAACTACTTTGGTGCACTGAGAAATACATGTCTATATTAGTTTTTATAATATACACTGTAAATATTAATGAAAATATATACAATATTATTTATTTATTATTTTAATCTCTGTATGGATTTAAAATAAGGTCAGTATAGAAAGATCTTTACAAGAAGCTGGGACACAAACATTTGCATTTGAGCTTCAGGGTGCACACCCTAATGCAATAGGCTGCATACACCTAGGTGCTTACTGTTCTCCTTTTCGTGCCACCATGGCTGCATGCCTGAATTAGGACCTGGTTAGGTTTTAGAGGGAACCCTACGCCATGTTTGTACTCTTTTTTTAAAGAGACAGTACACATTTACAAAATGGGGATAAAAATGGCATGGGGCCGCCACCCTTAAAATTAATATTAGACCTTTATCCAGACATGTAGACAAATGCCTTTCAACATTGGGAGGGTAACCTGCAAAGGAGACCAAAGAACTTACTGTATCTCCACATCCAGGCTACCAAGAGGATGTGAGGTGTGGGATGAGGGAATTATTGGACATGTATATATACAATATATATACAGATATTCATTCACATGGGCAATGAGTATAGGGTATATTAGTATCCCTTGTTATTCATTCCAGAAAATGTTGTCAAAAGTAAAGACACCTGCATCATGAAAACAGAGGTATTTTGCCTTACCTATAAATTACATAACCAAGAGCAGTGTTGTTCAACCTTTTTCAGTTGCGACACCCTTTAAAATTCTGCACAATCTCAAGGCACCCCATTCTAAAATGTGAAACATCAACTGATAGTTTTACGTAATGTAGTAGCATTCACACATGTACAGTAGGAGTCCATCTGAGATAGCACAGCGATTAGCGCCTCCCATGCCCCACTGCTGGCACTTTGGATGTCGTTAGCTTCTCACTGCCATGAAGACCTGCAGCGGTATCGCAGGCTTTGCATAACCTTAATTTTATTGGTACTTTTCCACATATTTTAACAAGCATTGAACGCATAAAATATGTTTTCATTATCTTTGAGCCCCTTTGACTTGACAGTAATTTTCTTCATTAACCCATTGAGCGCTGACTACGTTTAAATTGTCCACAAGCTACATTTCCAGATGTCCTTTGCCATCTTCACTGTTTATTACTCTTCCTTTGTTTTTCTTGCTATGATCCATGGCTGGAGCACTTGTGTGTGAACCTGGTTAATGAACCTTCACTACATAATTACACCATTACACTATGGAGTAGTTTCTTGATCAGTTTTTAATGGTATAGCCATGGGGGGGCAACTTTTCCCCTGCATACGCCAATCTCACTATGGGCTACTGGGAGGAGAAATATATCTGGACCAACAACCCCTTTGCCGAACACATCGTGTTTTTATGGCAGATACATCGATGACATCCTGCTCATCTGGAGTGGTGGCCTGGATGTTTTCTCCTCCTTTGTGGCCCATTGTAATGCCAACTCGCACAGATTATCCTTTAGACACATGCTTGATCCTAATGAGTTGGTGTTCTCATGACCAAGGTAACATCATTACCAGAAACCATATCAAAACCACAAGTGGTAACTCTGACCTCCATTTTGCCAGTTGTCACCATCCCACACGGAGGAGGAATATTCCCAGTGGGCAGTTCAATAGGTTGAGGAGGAACTGCTCAAAAACTGATGATTACATCAGACAGGGGGCTACCATGAAAAAGAAGTATGAGGAAAAAGGTTACCCTTCAGAATTGGTTCAGGGTGCCTTCATGTTGCATATGAATCCTTTATCCAAACAGAAAGTTACAAAAGAATAAAATATGAACAATACAGTAAGATTTTAGTCAACTTTTAATAATCAATATAGATCAATTTAAAAAATGATTCAAAAGCATAAAATTCTACTGTTAGATCAGCGATTAGCTCAAGTACTGCTGGCAGCTCCACAGAATACCTTCATGAAAGCTCGTAAAATAAAAAATATCTTAGCATCTAGTAAATTATAAGTCCCAAACAAAAGATCTCCTTTAGACATTAGGTCTTAGTTTGATAATAGAATAGGCATCTTCCAATGTAAGAAAAGAGGATGCCTGCCTTGACAGTTTATTATGCATGGTACCACAAATATTACTACCAATAAAGGCAGGGTTTTCCATATCAAACAGTACATAACTTGTTTAACAGATTTTGTTATTTATGTTCTGTGGTGTCCTTGCAACTAGTTGTATGTGGGTCGCACTATCTGCACCCTGCGTGCAAGGGTGGGCAATCACCACAGGTTCATTAAAAAAAGATTCAAAGTACATAGTTTTCCACGGCATTTCCATCAGACGCACAATGACGATATCAGATACCTTGAAGTATTGGCAATTGAAACTATCCCCAAAAGGTACCCTCATGGAAAATTATAGATTTGCCCTTCTTTGTAGGAGGGAAACCTTCTGGATATATGTGTTTTAATACCTTACACTAAATGGTATGAACGAGTATGGTATGAACGAGGAACTGGAAACATGTAACCTCATTTAATTCCATTTTGATCCAACTATAGGGTCCAACATATGTGCCTTTGTTAGTTCTGTTCGCTTTGATCCTTTGCCTGGGCCTATATATGTAATTATTCTTATACAAATCGTCTTGACACATATAGTCACAGTAACTATACATTTTTTTCTCTGGTTAGGAATACATTTATCTTTATTTTATTTCAATCTGCACACAATTTTATTTTATTTTTATTTTATTTTTATTTATATATTTTTTTTATTTTTACATTTATTTTCATCTTATGTTTATTAACATTCATTTCTTCAGCTGTAATTTTCATGCATATGGATTGCAATGTATACTCATATTTTTTGGCATTTCCTATTATCATTGTCATTTTTTATTTTATTTAAAAAAAAATTTTTTATTTTATTTGTATTTTTGTGGTTATTTCATAAATTGTTATGTATGTCTAATAGGGGATTTACAATGGCTTTTTTTTGTTCGTTTTCTTTCTCTTTGTGTATACAATTTGTATTATTAGTTTTTGACATCATAAACTACAACATATGACATATAATAAGTATAATCCACCAGGGACGTGAGGCGTTAACAATCCCACTCAATTTGTTTTTTGTCCTGCCCGTCTCTGGCCCTCAACAGGGTATTTAAGTATTTTGTTTGCCGGTGCTTGTGACTTTGATAAAGCGTATGTGCGCAAAATGCATAGTCACAGCAACCATCAAGCCTGTGTTCCACGCTGGTCCTGGTCTCTTCCCCTTCCATCTTGGCAGGAACCACCCTTCTTCATTGCGAGCATGTTCCATCTACGGCTCGGCTCCCTCCATTTCTGACTCCGGGCTCAGGCTGCCCAGGTCAGCTGATCTGTCCACCACACGTCCAGTGTTGGAGCCTCGCAGCAGCACGCTCACCCAGGCTGTTAGTGGCCACACAACATCCTTATAGGGTGAACTCCACCGACTTCCATCATCCAATCATGAGAAAACAAAAATGCTGTTTTTTCAACATTCTCCAGCAATGTAGATCTATTGTCAATCATGAGTTGTTGCCATGGTGACTTGGTGCCTAATGATGTTGTCGTGCCACACTACCACTGCTAAATGCAGTATCATGAACAAACAACCATTTTGGTCAATGTTTTCAGTTTTGTATTTAACCCCAAAAATAAATAAAAATGCAGCGCTAAATGTAAAAGGTGAATCCATAAATGCAAATATGCTTATGATAAAAACATATGTAATTAAGAGTTATAAAGTCCAGATTGATAACACTGCAGTGATAAATCTCAGATTCTCTTCTTTGTAGGGATCACCATACAGTGCCTTGCGAAAGTATTCGGCCCCCTTGAACTTTTCAACCTTTTGCCACATTTCAGGCTTCAAACATAAAGATATAAAAATTTTATTTTTTGTGAAGAATCACCAACAAGTGGGACACAATTGTGAAGTGGAACGAAATCTATTGGATTTTTGAAACTTTTTTAACTAATAAAAAAATGAAAAGTGGGGCGTGCAAAATTATTCGGCCCCCTTGCGTTAATACTTTGTAGAGCCACCTTTTGCTGCGATTACAGCTGCAAGTCGCTTGGGGTATGTCTCTATCAGTTTTGCACATCGAGAGACTGAAATTCTTGCCCATTCTTCCTTGCAAAACAGCTCGAGCTCAGTGAGGTTGGATGGAGAGCGTTTGTGAACAGCAGTTTTCAGCTCTTTCCACAGATTCTCGATTGGATTCAGGTCTGGACTTTGACTTGGCCATTCTAACACCTGGATACGTTTATTTGTGAACCATTCCTTTGTAGATTTTGCTGTATGTTTGGGATCATTGTCTTGTTGGAAGATAAATCTCCGTCCCAGTTTCAGGTCTTTTGCAGACTCCAACAGGTTTTCATCCAGAATGGTCCTGTATTTGGCTGCATCCATCTTCCCCTCAATTTTAACCATCTTCCCTGTCCCTGCTGAAGAAAAAGCAGGCCCAAACCATGATGCTGCCACCACCATGTTTGACAGTGGGGATGGTGTGTTGAGGGTGATGAGCTGTGTTGCTTTTACGCCAAACATATCGTTTTGCATTGTGGGCAAAAAGTTTGATTTTGGTTTCATCATCGGACCAGAGCACCTTCTTCCACATGTTTGGTGTGTCTCCCAGGTGGCTTGTGGCAAACTTTAGACGAGACTTTTTATGGCTATCTTTGAGAAATGGCTTTCTTCTTGCCACTCTTCCATAAAGGCCAGATTTGTGCGGTGTACGACTGATTGTTGTCCTATGGACAGACTCTCCCACCTCAGCTGTAGTTCTCTGAAGTTCATCCAGAGTGATCATGGGCCTCTTGGCTGCATCTCTGATCAGTCTTCTCCTTGTCTGAGCTGAAAGTTTAGAGGGACAGCCAGGTCTTGGTAGCTTTGCAGTGGTCTGATACTCCTTCCATTTCAAAATGATCGTTTGCACAGTGCTCCTTGGGATGTTTAAAGCTTGGGAAATCTTTTTGTATCCAAATCCGGCTTTAAACTTCTCCACAACAGTATTACGGACCTGCCTGGTGTGTTCCTTGGTCTTCATAAAGCTCTCTGCGCTTTCAACAGAACCCTGAGACTATCACAGAGCAGGTGCATTTATACAGAGACTTGATTACACACAGGTGGATTCTATTTATCACCATCAGTCATTTAGGACAACATTGGATCATTCAGAGATCCTCGCTGAACTTCTGGAGTGAGTTTGCTGCACTGAAAGTAAAGGGGCCGAATAATTTTGCACGCACCACTTTTCAGTTTTTTATTTGCTAAAAAAGTTTAAAATATCCAATAGATTTCGTTCCACTTCACAATTGTGTCCCACTTGTTGGTGATTCTTCACAAAAAAATTTAAATTTTATATCTTTATGTTTGAAGCCTGAAATGTGGCAAAAGGTTGAAAAGTTCAAGGGGGCCGAATACTTTCGCAAGGCACTGTATATCGGACCATATAACACCCACTTCTCCTGTGACCCATCACCGTGAAAAAGGGGCAGATACGCTTACCAAATGGAGTGGACTCCAATACCATGAGAATGGAGTCAATCACGCTTTGTATGCCTGTGTTGTCCAGATCAGAAAAAGCAGACACCTCTCATCTGGGACACCTCTCATCTGGGAACAGTCAGAATGAACACTCTGTCAGAAACCATGAATCAGACTGAGACAGATGTACAGTTAAATCACACTTGTTTAATAATAATAATAAAAAGGTAAACAGAGTAAATGTAGTCAAAACATAGCCAGAGTTCAGGAACCGAAACGGATAGTCAGACAAGCCAAAACATCAGGGAGCCAGAGATGAGCGTAGTAGAACAGCAAGCAGGATCTTGAGCCAGAAGGAATGTCAGCCAAGCAAGTCTTTAACAGCAACATAGGAGAGCATCTCTAGAGATGTGACCAAGGCGAAGGCAGAGATCATCTGGGCTGGACGGCTTAAGTAGGCAGGACTGACGAGCAGGATATCATCAACATGTGAGTCACTGTGGAGAGAAAAGAGCTGGCAATTAACCAACAGCTGAGTGGCCAGATTTGAGAAGGAAGGACTGAGCCTAGCCCTGACACACTCAGACATGATAAAAGACAAAGTGCTTGCATAAAACGATCATCTTGGCATAGCCAAAAAGTCCACGTCCTGGTTCGGAGAACGCAATGACATCACGGGCAGGGCTCCCCCGACACGTTTCATCATAAATTACATTGTCCAGGGCTCAGGAGCCATGCCCAATTATTGTGCCTTTTAACCGGATGGCAACCAATGGGGACTGGATTATGGTGAGTATGTGGTTCAAGCCTCCTTCCAACAAGTAAGTCTCCTGTGTTCTGCCCCTCGTTCTGAGTACCAGACTCTTGTGTTTAACCCAAACCTGAAGTTTATTCCTGCTTACTAAATGAGATAACTCATGTGAGAAAAAGTATAGTATTTTTATAATATAAAATACATAGTTTTAACTCAATAAACAGTATAAAATAGCCTTATACTACATAGCACTACATGCTGCCATAAAAAGAAATCTAATTTATAAAGCACAGTTGTGTGCTTTATAAATGTACATTGTGCTCCACTAGTTTGTGCAATAATAATGGAAAAAAAGTGAAAAATAAATAAAATAAAAAAGCCAGGAGAAGACTGTGGTCATATGACCCCTCAGTCACATGACCACCTCTTCTCTAGTAATGATCTCTCAGCTGCATTAATCAGAAAGAAATCCATGGGATAAAGAAAAATGCATACCTGTGGCCTGGTATTCTATGGATAAGCAGTATGCAGTATGCAGTGGTTTGCAAAGAATAATGAAGAGCTCAAATTGATATCTGCTCTCTGTTATAAATTAGCCCCTATCTATATCTGTCACTGCAAGGCTGACTTTTACCTGAAAATGGCTAAAATTTGTGCTAACTGTATGACTATATAAAGAACATGAGAGAGTAAGCTCCATTCAGACAGGCACATGAAGCATGAAGTACAGTGTATTCATAAAGTCTTTGAATAATACATTGGTGCTATGTGATAAATTAGATGTGCAGGAAAGTGTATTTTGAAGTGCTGTGTGTGTCTTTCTACTGTCAGCAAACTATTTCCTATCCAATATGGTGCATAATAAAAGGTCTATTAAAAAAAACATATAAATTGCCCCTTTTATGAAAGGCATTAATCAATAAAGATTACTAATTAACTCCCAAAATCCTATTCTTAGCTGAACATTTTTTTGATAATTTCAAGGCACATGGCAACACAGGAAGCAACAGAAAATACAGGAAGGGAGGAAAGGAAAGGGAAATTATAAAACAAAACATTACATCAGTTTTAATACATATGGTTCCTTTACTGAAGCACAAAAGAAACTGATCTTATAGCAAAAGTCAAATTTATTATACTGTATGGCTGCTGTGCTGGATGATTTGCTGTTATCTAGTACCCGTCACTGAGGCTAGTGGACAGCAGCTGAAGAATATGCCTGGTTTTAAGACTCTGGGCTATTCCACCAATACTGACTAATGCAAATATTCAAAACCACAATTCTATTCAAAACATTACATTACAGTACATTATTTTGTCATAAAAGCTTCCTAAGCAACCATGAATAATAAAGCTGAACTCCATGATATTTAAAATACCCATATTAATGCAGTTTATACATACATAATACATGCATACATAAGTAAATGTATTTTTAATTGGCAGGCAATGTAAGTACCTGAAGTTCACTTAGCATCAGCTTCTTTCAGTCCCTGTACAGCAGAGTTCAGACTGGGAGAAGAAGAAGGAGTTCATGTGCTGAATAGGAACATAATGATGGGAGGAGAAAACAGAGTGACAGAGGGATGAGCTTGTTAGTGTGCTGCTTCTATTTTACTGTTCAGTCAAAGTCTGGGGATAGATCAATGACAGCCTAGACCAGTGATGGCGAACCTATGGCATGCGTGCCACAGCTGGCACACAGAGCCATTTCTGTGGGCACACGAGAGGGTCCAGGACAGAGCTTAGAGGTCTCTCTCTCCTCTCAGCCCCCATCCCTCTCTTTCAGCCCCCCCCTCTGTGTGTCCATTTTCTTTGTGTCCCCCTCTCTCTCAGCTCACCCCTCTCTCAGCATCTCTCTAGCACCCCTCTCTCTCTGTCCCTCTTCTATCTCTCTGTCCCTCTTCTATCTCTCTGTCCCTCTTCTATCTCTCTGGCCCTCTTCTATCTCTCTGGCCCTCTTCTATCTCTCTGGCCCTCTTCTATCTCTGTCCCTCTTCTCTTTCTGTTCCTCCTCTCTCTCAGCTCACCTCTCTCTCAGCATTTCTCTCACACCCCTCTTTCTCAGCCCCTCTCCTTCTCTCTGTTGCCCCTCTCTCTCAGCATCTCTCTCACACCCCTCTCTCTCCCCCCCCTCCCTCTCTCTCACACCCTCCCTCTCTCTCAGCCCCCCTCCCTCTCTCTGTTCCCTCTCTCTTTCAGCATATCTCTCACACCCCTCTCTCTCTCTGCCCCCCTCTCAGCATCTCTCTCAGCCCCTCTCCCTCAACCCCTCTCCCTCAGCCCCTCTCCCTCTCTCTCCCTCTCTCTCAGCCCCTCTCTCTCAGCCCTCTCTCTCTCAGCCCCTCTCTCTCAGCCCCTCTCTCTCAGCCCCTCTCTCTCAGCCCCTCTCCCTCAGCCCCTCTCCCTCTCTCTCAGCCCCTCTCCCTCAGCCCCTCTCTCTCAGCCCCTCTCCCTCTCTCTCAGCCCCTCTCCCTGTCTCTCAGCCCATCTCCCTCTCTCTCTCAGCCCCCCTCGCTCTCTCTGTTCCCCCTCTCTCAGCATCTCTCTCACACCCCTCTCTCTCTCTGTCCCCCCTCCCTCTCAGCCCCTCTCCCTCTCTCTGTTCCCCCTCTCAGCATATCTCTCACACCCCTCTCTCTCGCTCTCTCTGCGCCCCCCCCCTCCCTCTCTCTCAGCCCCTCTCTCTGTTCCCTCTCTCTTTCAGCATATCTCTGCCCCCCTCTCTCTCTGCCCCCCCCTCTCTCTCTCTCTCTCTCTCTCTCTCTCTCGAATTGCCGTGTTGGCACTTTGCAACACAAAACCAATGTATTTTTTTCAGTTTGGGCACTCGGGCTCAAAAAGGTTCGCCATCACTGGCCTAGACACAAGGGAAGTGGATTGACTTATGCTGGTCATCTAACAACTCAGAAGATTAATGACCTCTAGTTGCAGAGAAAAATACTGCAGGGAACATGTAGATGAAAGAAAGCCGGCAGCTCGATCTTCGGCAAAGAATGAGCTTATTTTCTTACCTCTGATTTTTGCAATTTGCTTTGGAGTGATTTTGCTTTTAGATTGCCATTGTCATAATTAAATAATCAAACATACACTTAAAATACACCAGTTTATTACATATGAACCTGCATTACTATACATTGATCTCTTCCATGCATAAGAGTTACCTCCTGCTGACAATGAACCCACTTAAACCTGGTAGTGCATTGATTGTATGTATGGTGTGGGGTTATGCAGAATTCCCCTTGTGAAATTACACTTTTTTGTGAAGCCTCACTACTGTTAGTAAGGGCAGGGCTTGTATCTGTGTTTGTATGTATATAAATATGTTGTTATTCTGAGGATTGTATGGCTATGATTAAGGCTACATGCCAAAATGCGTAAACCCAGTATTATTTTGTACCAACTCTCAAATAATAAACTCATTCATTGCGGAAGATCGAGCTTTCTTTCATCTACATGTGTGCTAGAAGGACAAGCCAGTTCACTGACTGCTCACCACCTCGGGGAATTACTACAGGTGTTTTCTACTATACTGCAGGGAACCGCTCTGGAATAAAAGTGAGCATTGTAGCTCACCTTGCTTTTTTATTTTATTTTTTAAAAGACTATTTTTTAACTGGAGTTATGCTTTAGGTAATGTCCATGCAAATTTCAGATGCTAGTGGGAATCCACAGCTATGTAAAAAAAGAAGCATGTTGGCCTGAGCTTATTACTCTACTTGAAGAATAATATCTTTTTACTGAACTAAACTGCTCCTGATGAAAGCAAAACGACCATGTGTATTTAGCCATTCTGCTCATACATTCCCATACACCAGGATGTAGGTTATACTTGACACAAAGCAGGCACTGAGGGATCCTTTTGGTGTTTGAGTGTACCCTTGCTAATAACAAGGCCAAAAACATTTACTTTCTTATAATAGTTTCATTCTAGCCCTATTTCAAAACATGATTATGAATGATATATAAATATATAAGGTAATTAAATAATAAGCTTTATGGTGAAAACTTTATGGTCAAAAGCAGACAACCTGTAAAAGAAGATCAATAATACTACCCCATTCAATTGGCAGCAACTCTGATCTTTGCTTTTTCCCAGAGCTATGGATACAACTAACATCGGACATTGTTGTGTATGTTGAAATCTAGAGACCAAGAAGCTGGTGGGTGGAAGCATAGATTCACAATTTCATAGTTGGTAAATAAAGACTAGGCTATCCAGTCCAACCTGTGTACTTGGTGTATGTGTGTTCATGTCGATAATCATTTCCCATATCCCTGTATATTGTGTTCACTAAGATGCACAACCAAGAGTCTTTTAAAACTATTAATACTTCTTGCTGACACCACAATTGTGAAAGAGAGTTTCACATTCTTATCGCCCTGACTGTGAAAAAAACCCTACGCAGCTTAAGGTTAAATTGCTTCTCCTCCAATCTCATTGTGTGGCCCCCATGTCTTCTTATACTCAATGACACTGAATAGTTTCCTATCTACGCTGGTATCACCATTGAGATATTTGTATATCGTTATCATATCTCCTCTCAAGCATCTCTTACCCAGTCGTTCCTCATAATTGAGGTTCTCCAGTCCCATTATTCATTCATTATTCATTTTGTTCCCCTTCTCTGGACTCTCTCCAGTTCCAACACATGCTTCCTGAGGATTGGTGACCACAACTGGATGGAATAATCCAGATGCGGCTGAACCAGTGTTTTATAAAGTGGCAGGATTATTGTTTTATCTCTGCAGGAAATTCCCTTTTTAATGCATACTAATAGTCTGCTAGCTTTGCTTTCTGCAGCTTGACATTGCATGCTATTACTGAGCCTGTGATTTACTAGGACCCCCAGGTCTTTCTCCATCCTGGATTCCCCAAGAGGTTCTCCCACTAGTGAGTAACTTGCGTTTATATTTTTAGCCCCAAGTGCATTACTTTACATTTTTCAATATTAAACCTCATTTGCCATGTAGTTACCCACCCCATTATTTTATTCAGGTCTTCTTGTAAAGTTTATCCAGCTGTGAAGTTATTGCCCTGCTTAACTTTGTATCATCAGCAAACACTGAGATTGAGCTATTTATACCAAGCTCTATATAATTAATGAACAAATAAAACAGAATTGGTCCCAAGACAGAGCCAAACAGAAGGTAGATTATTGATTAATGTATTATCGATCCTGTTGCGACACCCCAGATGGGAGCACTTTTGTGCCACAGGAGGGGAGAGGACCCAATGTGTACATGCTTGGCAAGGGTAATGTCCCCTGCAACTTGTATGTATAAGACCAGGGGTCTTCAAACTACAGCCCTCCAGTTGTTCAGGAACTACAATTCCCATCATGCCTAGTCATGTCTGTGAATGTCAGAGTTTTACAATGCCTCATGGGATGTGTAGTTCTGCAACAGCTGGAGGGCCCTAGTTTGAGGATCCCTGTATAAGACTATATACTTACTTAATAAAAACAAACATGTGTAATTCGTACATATTGCTCGGTCAAGAAAGACATTAGGGCAAGGTAGAAGTATTAGATGGCAGTCGCAGCATTAGACCAGTCTGCCCAGGGTTGCCATGCTTTGCAGGTTTTTGCAGCCTGACCATTACTGGCAGCCGCCATTGTCTCATAGCTGTAGTGTAAGGCAACTAGGTCAATAGTTTGTGCTACGGTTGGGATTTTGTCAGACTTCCATTGTCTCGTTATGTTGAGTCTGGAGGCTAAAATTATGTGGGTTGTAATAATATGTTTGAAGGGGTGGTGGATGTTTTATATGTTTAGATTTAGTATTTCAAGTTCTGGCGTATTGGGGATTTGGGGGTTAAAGGCTGCTATCTTGGCCGTTGTCATGTACCACCGTAACAAGATTTTCTGAGTAAGTTCCCAGAGGGTCGAGCATTTCATGGCTCTGTAGATGTTTTTGAATGCGTATTGCCACTGTGTGTCAGTGTAACTATGCGCTAAATCCGATTCCCATTGGTGATGTGGGGTCAACTTGGTGAAGGTGTACTTTTGATGGAGGAGATTATAGAAGTAAGAGATGCCCTTGATTTTAGAAGTAGGGTTCATTAAATAGTCCCAAGTCTTTGGGTGGATGTTGTAGAGGGGAAGGGGTAGTTTACCTAGGCAGTGGTGGATGCACAAGAACTTGAAGTGTTCTGAGGAGGGTAGATCATGTTCTGTTTGCAGTTGGGAGAAGAATTTGAGTTTATTGCCGTGTTGCAGGTTTTGTAGGGAATGGATCCCCCTGAGGGTCCAGTGTGATAAGTTTAGATCTGGTGATAAGTAGTGAAGAGACTCTAAGGGTATGTGGTTATGCGGCGTGGTGGGGGTGTATTCAGAGAGGGTAGTCAGTTTTTTCCATGCTTGGACTGAAGCCTTCATAGTTGGGGAGATGGTGGATGGAATGACGGATCCTAGAGGGGTACTCAATAACCCGTTCTTTAGATTAGGATGAATGAACGACAGATTCTCTATTTGGCCCCAAAGAGAGTTTGACCAGGTAGTTGAGCGAGTATGGCTGCTATATAGTAATCCTCAAAATCTATGGAACCCGTGCCTCCCGCCAATGTGTGTTTAATCAGATTTAGGTGGGCACATCTGAGTCTTTTACTTTTCCAGAGAAATTTGTTGAAGATTGTTTGGAGGGATCTGAAAAATGAGGAGGGTATGGGAATGGGAAGGGTTCAAGAGAAATACAGAATTTGAGGGAGACATGTCATTTTAAAGGCTGCTAGCCTCCCTGACCAGGAGAGTTCATCTTTCGCAATCTGAAGGGAGTCTGTTTGGATTTTCTGAAGAAGTGGTAAGAAGTTGGAGGAGTAGAGATTTCTAACTGATCTTGTAAGTTGAACTCCTAGGTAGGAGATGTCTTTATCTGTCCATGCGAAGGAGAGTTGTAGTTGGAGTAGGTTTTTTGTCGTGGTGTCTAGCTTTATGTCTAGTATGAATGATTTGGTTATGTTTACTTTATAGTAAGAAAGCTTAGGGTGTATTGTACTACTACCAGGGAGGAAGCTGGATTAGTGAGGATCAGTATGACATCATCTGCGAAGAGGCTAATTTCGTGAGCAGAGTTACCTATTTGTAGACCTGAGATGGCGGGTTGGATCGGATGTGTTCTGCCAGAGGCTCCATTAGCAGATTAAAAATAAGCGGGGATAATGGGCAGCCTTGGCGCGTGCCGTTGGTAATGGGGAATGGCCAGGATATCATGCCTTCTGTGTACACTTGGGCTGACAGGGTAAAATAGAGTGCCATGATGGCGCTTAGAATGTGGTCTCTAAAACCACATTTTTGTAGAACCATTTCGAGGTAAGACCAATGCACCCTATCGCCTTCTCTGCATCCAGAGATAGGAGCAGAGAAGGCGTTCCGCTGGATTATGCATGGTGGATTCGATTGATCATCCTCCTAGTGGCATCTGGTGCCTGTCTACCCTTAGTTAAACCCGTCTGGTCACTGTGTATGAGGGTGGGAATGATGTATAGCAGTCTCGCTGCTATAGTTTTAGCGTATATTTTTAGATCGAGGTTGAGTAGGGATATAGAGCGGAAGTTTTGGGGAATGTTCGGCTCCTTCCCTGGCTTCGGTATCATTATTATCAGTGCATTTAAATATTCTTTTGGAAATTTAGAAGAGGAGGCAGCATTATTGAAGACTTCTACTAGATGTGGGATTAAATGTACTGAGAATTGTTTATAGTATTCTCTAGTGGTGCAACGGATCGTCACCGATCCGTGATCTGAACAGGTCAACCTGTTTGGATTGGCACACCACGCGATTCGCAGAGCATTCCGCTGCCTTGGCCATAGGAAAGGCCACTGCTTCAGCCTAGCTCCGGAGTGAAAGAAAAATATATTTGGAGATACGGGACTATCAAGGGTACACAATCACAAAAGTATTCATATATGATAAAAAGAGTATTTTATTAACACACAAAAAGTAAGGGGGAATATATTTGAATGACTTCGTATACAACAGTACAAAATATCAAAGTTCAGGGGTTATGCATACAATCCCTAATGGAACTAAACATATTAATATACTAAGGACACGTAAGTCAAGGTACTTGTCCATTTGTTCTCGACATGTTTCGCCAGAGTGGCTTCCTCAGGAGACAAGGATAAAGTACAGGTGAAGAGTGAAAAAGGATTTATGAGGATATTTTCTTGTTTCTAAGATATGCATATAAAGAAAAAATAATGATAAGTAAGTTTATTATATAAAAGACAAAGTTATGTATTTACAGTAATGCTGTATGGGCATATGGATGTAAATGCTACGCGCAGAGGAAGATTCTCCCGAGTGTATGCCCGACCTCTTACCTCCAAATTAAGAAGGTCTGCATACTCCCAAGGACATCAGACAGAGAGGGTTGTGGCAGATCCGCAGCAAAGCGTCCTACTCAGGATTTCCACAGGGGGCTTGTACCCAGAAGGCCCGAGCCAAGATCAGTGGCTAGGGAGCCGTAGGGGGAGAATGGGATCCTGTTAGTCTAGAGTTGGGTTATCATAGGGCCTGTAGAGTACAAAATAGTACTTATTAACTATATACATAAAATAAGATAGGAAATAAAAGGCCAAAGTATCAGAGGTAGCTTGATCAGGTCCAATATTATATCAAACTAAACCTACCTCATTGGCATCTTACTGAAGAAAAATCTTATAGGGGGCTCGGGTCTACCTTCAGAGAAGGAAGGGAGAGACACTATCTTGTAAATGTCAAAAAATGGCAAACAATGAGGCTAAAGTACTGCAATTAGGTCTCACATTCTGTCCAGATGAAGATGCAGATAGATTTGAGTTAGTCAAAGATCTTCACTTATTTGCACGTCGTTTGATGTATAAGGTCATTTATGACAAAACATCTTCGGATGCCCCATTGAGTGAACAAAATAATTCCAATATGGAAGGGGTTACCTTTGAGGATTTACGAGCCCTACGGGACTTGATGGACCTGTGGGACGAGAGCAATCCAGAGGAGAAGGGTTGGACATTTACCAACTGCCCACCCTCTCTCACCCAGCTGGGAGTTACGTTCCCTCCCTCTTGCTCTCGCCCCCCAGGCCCCTCGGGGTCCTGTGGGCCAATCTTTGGCACTACTAAGACTTATAAGCCCAAATCGAGGTCGTTCCCTGTTTTGCAGGGTAATTCTAATATTTGGGCCTTTGTGATTCAGGTCACAAAGGAGATAGAATCCACTAATTGGAAGGGTGGAACACAGACCAACCTTCCTAAGGATTTGAAAGAAGCGTTACATAATTTAAAATCAAACAGCAATATCATAATCAAACCGTCTGACAAGGGCGGGAATTTGGTTATATTGGATATAGAGAAATATGAAAGGATGTGTTTGGATATAATATCTAATAAGGTCTGGTACAGAACGGTCCCAGCATCTCATGTCAATTACTATATGAATAAATACAGAGCGATCATACTAAAGGCACGTATGAATGGCATCATTGATGTCAAGACTTTTGAATTTCTGGATATGACTACCTTCACTACCCCGACATTCTATGCCTTACCAAAGGTACATAAGAGCTTAACGTCCCCACCAGGCCGCCCCATAATCTCAGGCTGCGGATCCCTAACAGAAAGAGCCAGTCAATTGGTTGATGAGTACCTCTACCCACACGTCAAATGTTTATTTTCATACGTTAAGGACACCATAGAACTTCTTAAAAGTAAAGATGGCTTACAAATACCCACTAACGCATGGTTAGTGGCTATAGACATAGAGGCTCTCTATAACTCAATACCTCATAAGAAAGGTGTTGAAGTGATAGGCGAATTTTTGATGGAAAGACACATTGACTCTTGGAAGTATAATGAATTTGTTTTGGAACTACTTAGTTTCATTCTGATGCACAATATTTTCGTTTTCAAACGCTCCCACTACCTCCAGGTGCAGGGTGTCGCTATGGGGGCAAAGTGCGCGCCCTCCTATGCGAACATGTACCTGGGGGGGTGGGAGCGTGACTTGTTCTCAGACGAGAGCAAAATCGAGTCTATTGGCAAGATAATATCATGGAGTCGTTATATTGATGACGTCCTCATGATATGGTCAGGATCAAGGGATGATTTGGTGATCTTCTTGGATGAATTACAGTTCAATGAATATAATCTCAAATTCACCTTTAACTATGATCAACAAAGGATAACTTTCCTTGATGTTGAGTTGTTTGTGGATGAGAAGGGAACTTTGTGCTCCACTCTCTACAGAAAAGCCTCAGCAGGCAACAGTATGCTACATGCGAGTAGCTCCCACCCTGAAAAACTGATTAGGAGCATCCCTTATAGTCAGTTTTTACGTATTAAACGTAATTGTACGCACCTCGCTGATTTTCAGCGGGAGGCAAATCTCTTACGCGATCGTCTCTTATTGAGAGGATACAGCAAAACATGCCTTCGGAGGGCCTATAACCAGGTAGTGGGTATTAACAGACAGCTTCTGTTATACAAACCTAGACGAGTGAAAACGCAGACAAGCACACGAATCATTACTAAGTACAATAGGCAACATAAAAAGGTACGCAACATATATAAAAAGTTTTGGTATCTCTTATCCACTGATCCAAAAATTTCCAAACACATTAAACCATATCCAGAAATTACATACAAGAGATCACGCTCCTTGCGAGATGCTCTTGTAAGTAGCCATCATACAAATGAACAGGTATCTACCAAACAAACCCCAGGGACATACCGCTGTGGTAAATGTAACTTTTGCCGCTTTATTATAGAGGGCAAGAGTATAGATTTGCCGGACGGCAAAACCTGGGCCCCAAAATATCGAACAAACTGTCAATCTGTGGGATCAGTATACCTGATGAAGTGCTCATGTGGAGCATTTTATGTGGGGAAAACGAAACGCCCATTTTTTTGCCGTATAAGAGATCATGTATCCCTTATTTCCAAACACAAAATGGAAACTCCCATTAGCCGCCATGTAGGCCTATACCACAAATTCAATCTTGACCATGTGGGCTTTTATAGCCTGGAACACTTGCCCCAACAAGAACGGGGGGGTGATTTAGACAAGAAATTACTGCAAATTGAAACAAGATGGATCTATCTTTTAAAAGCGACCCGGTATCCGGGCCTTAATGAGGGGATCAGTTTTAAACCTTTCCTCTAAATTGAAAGGATTTGTCTGGTCGGGTATTTTCTATTCCCTACCTCTGCTCTCTCCTCCTGTCATACTGGGGTTGCAACTCAGGATCCGATGATGCAAAGGCACCCCTGCCAGCACTATTGTACTGGCCCCCTTAGGGTGCTGTGTTCGGTTTCGCCCACCTCTGACCCAGAGTATGCTAATTTTTTCCTTTTTTGACTTCCCCCTCTGCGTAGGGGTGAAGTAACGTATGTTTGTTTATTATTATTATTTGTTTATTTATGCTTGAGTAGGAAATGATGTGGCCCGATTTAGGGGCACACTGATGCTTTACTGTACCTGATGTATAAAAATGAATAACTTGCTGTATTGGATAACTGTATTTGCCATGTCGCTTTAACAATGATTTTCTGTATCTTTTTCTTTTGCCTTTTCTTTTTCCTTTTTATCTTTGTTTTGACAGATCTGCGGCAATTGCGGTGCCCCAGGCTAAAATTACATCCATATTTCCCCCGGGGGGGGGACCCATTGGGCCGGAGCTTTGGGCTTAGGGGAGCCGTATGGACCAGTCTGGATGCATGGTGGGGCTATGCGCGCGCCCCCTTATCAGGTGGCGGTTCTAGGTTCCCATCATGCGTCCGGAGCGGGGACCGTCCTGCGGCGCCGGCCTGACCCATTTGCATGCTAAGTTTCCATTCTGCCCCTATGGACTCCTCTCTGACAAGTATTGTCAGCAGAGGATGTCCATAGGAGGCCTGCTTAAGCTGTGCGCCGAAGGTGACATCTACTTCCGGTTCCGGCGGGGAGTGACATCTACTTCCGGTTCCGGGGTGACTGGCCGGCGCCGCATCGGTTCCTGACAAACGTCCGCGTGACGCCGGCGTGGCGTGACGTCACACGCCACGCAACAGGCGCCACGGGGGGAGACTATTTAAGCCCAGCCTATAGGTCAGGCTGTGGTGAGGACTGGAGGCTCGGGAAACGTGGAGAAATCCCACTATAAGTAACTACATTGGCTCTAACCCTTGTTCATGGAGGAATTCCCTCCATATAATTGCTTATAACATTTACTTTAATTTATACTTACATAAATTTCATAGGACCCAGTGGGTACACCTTATCCCCTATTGGGAGTTATCGGTATCAGTGGGAAAACCTCTGCAACATCATGCCCCGATGACTTATGCACTCCACCATAAGGTAGGGGGACCAGAAATCATTGGGGCACATAGCAGAGATAATACATATACAACTTGGTATTTTTATTGGAATTTTATTCTCTTTCTTTATTTACAGAAATTTGTTTGACATTTTTTGAAGGTAGACCCGAGCCCCCTATAAGATTTTTCTTCAGTAAGATGCCAATGAGGTAGGTTTAGTTTGATATAATATTGGACCTGATCAAGCTACCTCTGATACTTTGGCCTTTTATTTCATATCTCATTTTATGTATATAGTTAATAAGTACTATTTTGTACTCTACAGGCCCTATGATAACCCAACTCTAGACTAACAGGATCCCATTCTCCCCCTACGGCTCCCTAGCCACTGATCTTGGCTCGGGCCTTCTGGGTACAAGCCCCCTGTGGAAATCCTGAGTAGGACGCTTTGCCGCGGATCTGCCACAACCCTCTCTGTCTGATGTCCTTGGGAGTATGCAGACCTTCTTAATTTGGAGGTAAGAGGTCGGGCATACACTCGGGAGAATCTTCCTCTGCGCGTAGCATTTACATCCATATGCCCATACAGCATTACTGTAAATACATAACTTTGTCTTTTATATAATAAACTTACTTATCATTATTTTTTCTTTATATGCATATCTTAGAAACAAGAAAATATCCTCATAAATCCTTTTTCACTCTTCACCTGTACTTTATCCTTGTCTCCTGAGGAAGCCACTCTGGCGAAACATGTCGAGAACAAATGGACAAGTACCTTGACTTACGTGTCCTTAGTATATTAATATGTTTAGTTCCATTAGGGATTGTATGCATAACCCCTGAACTTTGATATTTTGTACTGTTGTATACGAAGTCATTCAAATATATTCCCCCTTACTTTTTGTGTGTTAATAAAATACTCTTTTTATTATATATGAATACTTTTGTGATTGTGTACCCTTGATAGTCCCGTATCTCCAAATATATTTTTCTTTTATACCAATTTGGGATGATGGTACAATACATATACAAACAAATATTGGAAAACAATATAGTCCAACGAGTATTTCAAAAATTCTAGCTCCGGAGTGGCGGCCATCTTGCTACACCCGGCGGCGGCCGCTGTCTCGTCGGGAAATGAAGTTTTTACGCCACCATCTTGCTACACGCACACTCCTGCACAGTAATGACAGAGTGAGAAGGGGGCAAGTGGACATCTTGGCACACCCACTGGAGTTTTAGATTTCCCAGTTATTTTCAACACAAAACAGAGCTTATATGCTTAAATACAGTATTTGTAAATCCGACGGACTGTTTAGATGTTAAATTTTAAAAGCAGCAGCAAACCTGCTGACCTTACATGGTTGCTAATGTGACAGAACACCTCTGATTTTCACATTTAACATTTAGTGAAAATAACTGTGAAATATAAAACTCCGGTGGGTGTAACAAGATTTGTCTTGTCATTTTTTTTTTTGCTGATCCGAAAAATTATACGATCCGTGAGTTTTTTGATCTGTTGCATTGATCCGGGACATCGAGGGTCGCTAATTAAGTTTCCATCAAAGTCGGTAGGTGTATATTTTGGAGAAATTGATTAATGTCATCCTAGGAGGGTTGCAGAGTTTGAGGGTCCTGTTTTAGGTTGTATAGGTCACTGTAATAGTCGCTGAATGCGTTGGCAATGTCTTGTGGGTTCGACAGTGGGTGCTTAGTGTGGGGGTGGTAAAGTTGGTGTATTTTGGTTTTGGATCTTTTGCCTTTGAGGCGTTGTGCCAGTCTTTTCCCTGCTTTGTTAGAGGTGGAGTATGTAGTGACTTTCAGTTTGCGTTGAAGGAATTCAAAGGAGTGGAGGAGCAGTGTTTTTAGTTCTTGTCTAAGTGACAATAGTTGATTGGTCTGAGAGGACTGTTGATTGGCTTTGTGTTGTGATTCTAAGGTCGCTATCTGAGACGTTAGTTTATCTAGACGCTGCGTCCTCTTCTTTTTGTGGAAAGAGCCTAATTTAATCAACACTCCTCTCATAAAAACTTTGTGTGGGCTCCACACCACGCCAGAATCAGATACTGAGCCTTTGTTTAGTGAGAAAAATTCTGCTATGTGATCAGAGATCTCTGGTGCATAATTATCATGATGAAGTATGTAGTTATTTGCACTCCAGAGAAACGTGTTACGATGTGGGTTGGAATCTTCAATGGTAATAGAGATTGGGGCGTGATCTGACCATGTTGTGGTGTGGATCGCAGACACAGACATTTTTGGTAACAGCCATTTATCAGTTAATAACATATTAATTCTCGAATATGAGTTGTCACTGGGGAGAAAAAGGTGAAATATTTCCCAGATCCATGGTGACACCGCCAGACGTCAAAGAGATCGTTTGTAGAGATACATTTTTTCAGCGGTGATTCTCGCCTTTTTGCAGTGGATGTGGTATCCATGACTATGTCGGGGACCAGGTTAAAGTTTCTACAGACTAATAGATGGCCTTTCTGGATGGGTTTGGCGATGCGTAGTACTTTGTGAAGTAATTTCATCTGATGGGAGTTCGGGGCATAGACATTGATAATAGTATAAGATACTCGGTTGATGGTACACGTTAAAATTATATAGCGACCCTCAGGGTCCTGTAGTACAGTAGATGAGTGAAAGTCTACAGTGTCTCTGATTGCAATCATGACCCCTTTAGATTTAGTGGAGTGGAAGGCATTGAAGATGTGTGGGAATTGGTGATTGTTGCATAGGGGGTAAGAACAGGTAATACCGAGGGGAGCTGAGAAACAAGGGGTTCAATTTGTCAGAGCTCCGGGGAACTGTATTGGTGTTGTTTGGCCCATCTTGACGATGTCATTGAGGACTATTCAGCTGCGATTTTGGTCCAGATTTCTGCGGGGTATGGTTGTTCCTCTGTGTGGTGGAGTTGTTTTGGGAGGTTCCTGGATGATTCCCCAAGTGTGGAGGAGGTGCATCCCTTTGTTAAGATCACTTATAGTGTGGGGTTGCCCATTTCTTGTGATAAGGAATGTTGCTGGATATCACCATTTATATGGAATTTTGTGGTTTTGGAGACCTTTGGTGACTGGGTTCAACAGGTGTCTTTGTTGAAGCGTGTACTTGGAGAGGTCTGAGTAGAACTGAATACCCGTGTAGGGAGCGGGCAAGGGTGTTTTGTTTTTGATCCCTATCAAGAACTTCTCTTTGATATGAAAGAAGTGGACTCTCATTAGCATGTCTCTGGGAACTGATGCTGCTAGGTGGGATGGTTTGGCAATTCTGTGTATTCTAACTATGATTATGTCCCGGGGGTCACTTCTGGGATAATGATATGCATTAGCTCTTTCACGTAGCATGACAGGTCTGCAGGTAATATGGTTTCAGGAATACCCCTCGGCTTAACGTTGTTCCTGCAGGACCTGTCTTCTAAATCGGCCAGCTTGGCGCGCATTCGTGCTTGTTCCTCTCTCACATCATCATAAACCTCTATGACTTAATTTACTGTGGAAGTGCACTCATTCATTCCTCTTTCAATACAGGTCACTCTGTCATCTAGGGAGTGGATGTCTGAGGAGATTTTTGTAAATAATGAGGAGAGATCAGGGAGGTCTGCAGAGACAGTAACATGTCTTTCAGGGTGGTGTCAATGACTGGCTGGCCTGAGGTGGGGAAGGAGGCCATGGATGAATGAAAGGCCTGGTTGGAGAAGAGGGGGTTGAAAGCCTGGGCGTCGATTTCTGCCTGCAGCGGCAGCTGCAGCGGCGCATCGAGACGCATTTTAAGCTTTGCAGGCTGCTTGGGAGGGGGTCACACTCCCGGGGATCAGCGGACAGTGGAGGGATACCGGAGGTAGATGAATTCTCTGGTATTTCATCTGGGAGATACGTGTAGGAGTCCCGCGGCGCGGCCGGGTCAGCACCATCTTTGGAGTCACTGACCTGCTCCGCCGGCTTGAAGTAAAACTCTGTCAGTTTCTGGGGTTTTCAATCTGTGAATCTCTTCCTGGTCATGTTTCTCAATGTCTCCGGTGCCTCTGGAGCACAGATGGCTTTGGATTGAGTTTCGTGTGTGGCCTGCGGCGCTCTATGCTCTCCCCTGGCTGACAAGCTGAGAGTTCAGGCATCCATCTTCAGCTCCAGTTGGCCACGCCCCCCGCCATTGAGGCTCTTGACGGGAGACCTCTACAGCCTGCCCATGTGACTCATAAGACTGTTCCGTTGTTCATGACCGTAGGGGCTCTTCACCATGAGATAATCCAATTCCAAGTTATTTCCTCACCTAAGTTTCCGCTGGTTATTGGTTATCCTTGGTTACAGAGGCCCAACCCCTCTTTTGATTGGCTCCATGCCAAGGTTCTCTCCTGGTTGCCACAATGCTGTAAGTCATGCTTCCAGAAGGTAGCCAAGGTCCTGTGCACCTCTTCACTCTCCTCCCTGCCAATGGAGTACCGCGATTTTAGCGATGTCTTTGACAAAGGTCAAGCCGGTAGTTTGCCTCCACACCAGTCGTATGATAGTGCAATTGACCTTCAACCTGGGGCCATACCCCCTCGTGGTTGGGTTTACCCTTTGTCGGTCTTGGAGGATAGGGCAATGGAGGAGTATGTTGAAGATGCACATTCTTGAGGTTTCATCTGCAAATCCTCATCTCCTGCTGGTGCTGGTTTCTTCTTGGTGAAGAAGAAGAGTGGTGAACTGAGACCTTGTATTGATTATAGGGGTCTCAATCATTTCATTTCACGATTAAGAATGCCTATGATTACGGAGTTATTTGACTGCCTCAAGGGAGCAATGGTTTTCACAAAGCTTGATTTGAGAGGGGCATACAATCTCATAAGGATTAAGGAGGGTGAGTGGAAAACTGTGTTTAATACCAGAACAGGCCATTTCGAGTACCTTGTAATGCCTTGTGGCCTTTGTAATGCCCCGACAGTTTTCCAGTAATTTATTAACAATGTCCTCCGAGAATTGTTTCAGTTATATTTGGGGGTTTATCTGGACAATATCTTCATCTTTTCTAAGTCCCTGGAGAGCTACCACACAGATGTCTGTCGTGTTCTTCAGAAACTAAGAGAGAACTATCTCTATTGTAAATTGGAGAATTGCGAATTCCATTGTGAACAGGTTAAATTCCTGGGCTATATCATTTCCACTGCTTGTTTTCGGCAGTCCTACAGTGACCCCCGGCCCGTGGGTTTACGTCCTCTGCAGAGTTTTCTTGGCTTTGCCAACTACTATCCGAAGTTATTTGTAACTTCTTGTCTCTGGTGAAGCCCCTGACTGATATGAGCATAAAGGACGGTAACCCACAGAGTTGGTCTCTGGATTCCATTAAGGCCTTTGGCTGCCTTTGTTTCTGCTCCTGTGTTGGCACATACCTTTTATCCTTGAGGTTGATGCTTCTGAGACTGAGGTTGGCATCCTTCTGTCTGAACGTCCTACCTCTGAGAGCACTATGCATCCTTGTGGCTACTTTTCCAAGAAATTGTCACCTGCGGAGTGCCATAACGAGATTGGTAACAGAGAGCTGTTAGCAATCATTTTAGCCCTGAAGGAATGGAGACATTTCCTCAAAGGTACCACTGTGCCAGTTCTCATTCTTACTGACCATAAGAATCTCCCATTCTTGTCTGAGGCTAAACGCCTCTATTCCAGAAGGGCGCGATGGGCTCTTATTCGTGTCTAGTTTCAATTACATTGTCTCGTTCTTACCCGGTACTAAGAATGTAAGGGCTGACGCTTTTTCACGACAATTTTCTTCCACTTCCACGATGGAGTCGGGTTCTGGTTCCTGTGATTCCTCCTGATCGTGTTCTGGCTATGGTTCGCACCAGTCTCACTTCTCCTTTGGGTGACAAATTCTTGCCGCTCAGGTTAATGCTCCTCCTGAGAAACCTTGTGACCGCTGCTTTATCACAGAGAGTCCCCATACTGCCGTGCTCCAAACTTACCATTCTCCCAAGGCTGCTGGCCACCCTGGGAAGAACCAACTCCTTTGGGCCATTTTCCAACATTTCTGGTGGCCTAGTCTATGTGCTTATGTAACTGCCTTCATAGTTGCCTGTACCGTGTGTGCTCAGAGTAAGACTCCACGACACCTTTGAGTGGGCCTTCTACAACCCATACCCAATGGAGAGAGGCCCTGGACCCACCTGTCTATGGATTTCATTGTGGAGTTACCCAACTCCCAGGGCAACACAGTTATCCTTATGGTGGTTGACTGTCATTGTATTCCACTTAAGAAGTTGCTCACTTCTAAGGAACTGGCTTCCATTTTTGCTCGGGAGACCTTTCGCTTACACGGGCTACCCAAGGTGATTGTCTCGGACAGGGGTAGTCAGTTTGTGTCCCGGTTCTGGTGAGCCTTTTGTGCACAGTTGGGAATTTAGCTTGCTTTCTCCTCTGCATATCAATGAGCCAGTCAGTCCTTGGAACAATTCCTACGTTGCTTTATTTCTGACCATCATAACAACTGGTGAGACCTCTTACCATGGGCGGAGTTTGCTCACAATAGTGCCTTGAATTCTGCTTCCTAATTGTCCCCGTTTATGGCGAACTATGGTTTCCAACCTTCCATGTTGCCTGACTCGTTTGTTCCACAGAGTATTCCTGCGTTAGAGGAGCATCTCTGTGGTCTTTGTTCCACTTGGGCACAAGTCCAGGAGGCTTTGCGACATGCTAATGATAGGTACAGACTCCATGCTGACCGCAGACAACTGCCTGCGCCTTCCTACCAGGTTGGGGACAGGGTCTGGCTGTCATCTCGCAACCTCTGACTTCGTGTTCCCTCTCTGAAGTTCACAGAAGTTTATTGGGCCTTTCCGTATTCTCTACAGGATTAACCCAGTGGCTTACGCATTAGACCTTCCTTCTAATATGCGTATCTCAAATGTATTTCATGGCTCCTTATTAAAACCTTTGATCTGCAACCACTTTACCACCTCGGTGCCTCATCCTCACCCTGTACAGGATTAGAACCATGAGGAGTATAGTACAGTCCATTGTTGACTCCCGTAGATTCCGAGGGCGCATACAGTACCTGGTGCATTGGAAAGGGTACGGTCCGGAGGAATGCTCTTGGGTCTCTTCCTCAGACATATATGCCCCTGTCCTCCTCTGTGATTTCCATAGACGTTTTCCCCTCAAGCCTGGTGGTCCTCCGAGGGGGAGGGGGTCATTGAAGACGGGGTACTGTCAGGACTGGGCTCAGCCCTTCCTTCTCAAAGATGACTGCTCAGCTGTCGGCTAATTGCCAGCTCCTTTCTCTCCACTGTGACTCAACTGTTGATGATATCCTGCTCGTCAGTCCTGCCTACTTAAGCCATCCAGCCCAGATGATCTCTGCCTTCGCCTTGGTCACATCTCTTGAGACGCTCTCCTGTGTTCCTGTTAAAGACTTGCTTGGCTGACATTCCTTCTGGCTCCAGATCCTGCTTGCTGTTCTACTACTGGCTTCCTGACGTTTTGGCTTGTCTGACTATCCATTTCCTGTTCCTGAACTCTGGCTATGTTTTGACTACGTATACTCTGTTTACCTTTTTATTACCTTATTATTATTAATAAACAAGTATGATTTAACTGTACTTCTGCCTGATTTATGGTTTCTGACAGCACGTCATTGTCATTTCCCACGATTGTAAATACTCCATGCGTCCAACTACTAATTAAAAGCATACCATACTCACAATACTTATGTATTAGGTGAAATTGCTCCAATAAAGAGAATTTCAAGAAGTAATCTATCCTGCTAAGATCAAGATTACTAGAAAGAGTTTACACTAAAACGACTTTAAAGAAAGAATATAATAAGGCATGGCAGAAAAATGGACATGAACTGCTGTTTTGGTAAGAAAACCAACAAACAGATACTGTGAGGATAGTTACTATATACTCAAGTAACCATTATATGGTGAAAGAGACAGTAGGTAGACACTGCACGTCCTTACCGGTGATCCTATCCTGAGGAAATATATTAATGACTATCCCCAGATCACATACAAAAAAATGTTGATCTTTAAAGGATCGATTGGTTCATAGCCATTTTCAGGAACCCTCAATGACCATTGAATTAACCACTTAAGCCCTGGACCATTTGGCTGGCCAAAGACCAGAGCACATTTTGCGATTTGGCACTCCGTCAACCTAACTGACAATTACGCCGTAGTGCGACGTGGCTCCCAAACAAAATTGGAGTCCTTTTTTTTTCCACAAATAGAGCTTTCTTTTGGTGGTATTTGATCACCTCAGCAGGTTTTATTTTTTGCGCTATAATAAAAAAAAGTTTTTTTTCCTCTGTTTAGGCCAATACTTATTCTTCTACATATTTTTGGTGCAAAAAAAAAAAAAAAAAACGCAATAAGCGTTTATTGATTCATTTGCACAAAAGTTATAGCGTCTACAAAATAGGGGTTAGTTTTATGCCATTTTTATTAATCATTTTTTTTTTTTTTTACTAGTATGGGGGCGATCTGCGATTTTTATCGTGAGTGCAACATTATGGCATAATGACATATACTTCGGACAATTTTGACACATTTTTGGGACCATTGTCATTTTTACAGTGATCAGTGCTATAAAAGAAGTAATCTATCCTGCTAAGATCAAGATTACTAGAAAGAGTTTACACTAAAACGACTTTAAAGAAAGCATATAATAAGGCATGGCAGAAAAATGGACATGAACTGCTGTTTTGGTAAGAAAACCAACAAACAGATACTGTGAGGATAGTTACTATATACTCAAGTAACCATTATATGGTGAAAGAGACAGTAGGTAGACACTGCACGTCCTTACCGGTGATCCTATTCTGAGGAAATATATTAATGACTATCCCCAGATCACATACAAAAAATGTTGATCTTTAAAGGATCGATTGGTTCATAGCCATTTTCAGGAACCCTCAATGACCATTGAATTAACCACTTAAGCCCTGGACCATTTGGCTGGCCAAAGACCAGAGCACATTTTGAGATTTGGCACTCCGTCAACCTAACTGACAATTACGCCGTAGTGCGACGTGGCTCCCAAACAAAATTGGAGTCCTTTTTTTTTCCACAAATAGAGCTTTCTTTTGGTGGTATTTGATCACCTCAGCAGGTTTTATTTTTTGCGCTATAATAAAAAAAAAAGTTTTTTTTTTTCCTCAGTTTAGGCCAATACTTATTCTTCTACATATTTTTGGTGCAAAAAAAAAAAAAAAAAAAAATCGCAATAAGCGTTTATTGATTCGTTTGCACAAAAGTTATAGCGTCTACAAAATAGGGGTTAGTTTTATGCCATTTTTATTAATCATTTTTTTTTTTTTTACTAGTATGGGGGCGATCTGCGATTTTTATCGTGAGTGCAACATTATGGCATAATGACATATACTTCGGACAATTTTGACACATTTTTGGGACCATTGTCATTTTTACAGTGATCAGTGCTATAAAATTGCACAGATTACTGTAAAAATGACACTGGCAGTGAAGGGGTTAACCACTAGCTGGCTAGGAAGGGGTTAAGTGTGTCCTAGGGAGTAATCCTAACTGTTAGGGGGCATGGCAATGTGTGACACATCACTGATCATAGCTCCCGATCACAGGGAGCTATGATCAGTGACAGTGTCACTAGGCAGAACAGGGAGATGCTTGTTTGCATTAGCATCTCCCCGTACTTCAGCTCCGTGAGACGATTGTGGGTATCACCGTGGACATCGAGTCCGCGGGACCCGCGATCCTACTAACAGAGCTCTTGGCAGGGTCACGCACGCGATGCCGGCGGCGCGCACATGACCACATGGCAGCAAATTCAAAGGGACAAACTGTATGCCCATTTTCCCAGCCATGTCATTCTGCCGACGTAAATGTACATGCGGCGGTCAGCGAGGGGTTAAGTAGGGGTATGTATAAATGTGGTACATGTGAATACTGCAATTGGATCTTAGAAGGAGCATCCTTTACTCTGCCTGATGGAAACATACATAACATTGGCAGACATGTGCCTCTTTAACATAAACATGACACCTCAATGGTGCAATTTAAGGTCCTTGAAAGGGTTCTTGATGATCCAAGAGGAGGAAACATAGACAACAAACTATTACAGCGTGAGGCTAGGTGTATTTTTAAATTGAATGTCACTTGCCCATCAGGTCTTAATGAGGCCCTTAGTTAGAAACCGTTTCTGGGCTAACTGGACTATTACCGCCATAGGTCTGGAACTCTTGGGTTCCTAAATCTCACATAATATAATATATGCAACCATATTGTAGTCTGATCCATATACCGGCATATGTCTTAGTGTATCACGTTTATAAAAGTAAATTTATCCGATCATGGAATTATTATATTTGTTATTTAGAATTGTTATAAACAAGTTACAATGTATAATTTAGATCCAGATGTGGGTGCAGCATAAGTAATTTCTACAACAAGCATACGAAGAAACATAAATTCCCCTTTTTTAGGGAACTGGTGAGATGCGTGCTTAAATGACGTGCTATAATGACTGGATATGCAATCTATAATTATGCTTCTATAAATGGGATCCCTGGCATGGTTACCATCTGGGGGCAGGAGGACTGTTCTTTGGCCCCTTGCCCGACCAAGGTGGTGGGGTTGAGGTGGTAGGAGCCAGGGAAATCCCATCTTATTGTGTATAGTTATATTGGAAATACTTTAATGCTATTCGTAATAGAGTGTTATCTGGAATGTATTGTCCATGGTTGTAAAAAAGATGAGGGTCTGGTTGATGTGAGGATGCGACTGGCTCTATAGGATTGCATCTTCTTTGCTCTATTTGGACAGCTTTGTTGATGCTGTCCAATATCACAATACTCACACCGCCTCTAGTGCGCTTGTGCATACTTTCGGTTTGTCTTCGGCCGGGAATATGGTTTGACTCATGCGCGGTTCGGTTAATATGTATACCAGACCCAAAGGGCCTGGTAATGGACTGGGGGGGGACCCCTGCCATTTTTTTCAATGAGTTTTATCTATATTGCCGAGATCCAACAATTCATTACAGCCGTCATCAATTTTAAATGACTATATTCCTTTAGAAATGTAATTTTGCTGTGGTACTGTTGTAAACATGGTAAAACTGTGCCACTTTGCAGGCATACTATAGTCACCCCCAGGCACTATATTTAAAGAAATATTTCATTTTTATTGTTTCACTTTAAGCATTATTAAAGCCACTGCTCCTGAAAAAACGCCAGTTTTCAACTGTCCCCAAACACTTTTTATGACAATAACTTGCATATAAGCCTTTAAAATTAGCACTTTTGATTTTTCATGTTCGTGTCCCATAGACTTTAACGGTGTTTGTTTGGTCCTCCAAATTTTTTGCCTGTTCTGGTGTGAACCGAACCGCGAGGTGTTCGGCTCATCCTTAACCACTTCCCATCCCGCCCATAGTCATATGACACCCACAAGGTGGATCTCCCATCCTGGGTGGGCGTCATATGACTTCCTCTCCTTCCCGGCCGCCTGGGGGGCGCACTTCGCTCGGGACCCGGTGCGAGTGCCCGGCGGCCGAGATGTCTGCCGGGCACCCGCGATTGCCCGTTAAAACAACGGGACCGCGCGGGACCGTGGAGCTGTGTGTGTAAACACACAGCTCCACGTCCTGTCAGCGGGAGAGGAGACCGATCATGTGATCCCAGTACGGAGGATCACTGATCGGTCTCCTCCCCTTGTGAGTCCCCTCCCCCCACAGTTAGAATCACTTCTTTAGGGAACACATTAACCCCTGCAGCGCCCCCTAGTGTTAACCCCTTCCCTGCCAGTCACATTTACACAGTAATCAATGCAATTTTATAGCAACGATCGCTGTGTAAATGTGAATGGTTCCAAAAATGTGTCAAAAGTGTCCACCGCAATGTCGCAGTCACGAAAATAAAATCGCAGATCGCCGCCATTACTAGTAAAAAAACAAAAAAAAAATGCAATAAATCTATCCCCTATTTTGTAGACGCTATAACTTTTGCGCAAACCGATCAATATACGCTTATTGCGATTTTTTTTACCAAAAATATGTAGAAGAATACGTATCGGCCTAAACTGAGTAAAAAATGGGATATTTATTATAGCAAAAAGTAAAAAATATTGTGTTTTTTTTCAAAATTGTCGCTCTTCTTTTGTTTATAGCGCAAAAAATAAAAACCGCAGGGGCGATCAAATACCACCAAAAGAAAGCTCTATTTGTGGGAAAAAAGGACGTCAATTTTGTTTGGGTGTAACATCGCACGACCATGCAATTGTTAGTTAAAGCGACGCAGTGCCGAATCGCAAAAAGTGCTCTGGTAAGGAAGGGTGTAAAATGGCCCGGTATTGAAGTGGTTAATCCTCAAAAGGAAACAAAAGGACTCCGGTTTTAACAGTACTATTGAGTAACATCTTTAATACTATTATAGGTATATTTTTTTGCTTGTTTATCTGTGAGGATTTTCGTAAACTGGATTCAGCATATAGAACATTGACTATATATTTTGTATGGATTGTATAGAGGTAATGCTGATGAATTAACTGCAAGGTCTTCAGGCCTCGACTTGTGGCTGAAGGTAACCCCCTCCCCCTGTTTTCCCTCTGGGTTCTCATCCCCAGTAAGTATTATACTACCCAGGCTAATACTTAACTCATTCCCCAATACAACCTACCAATGCCACGCTCATTGGTATTTTTCAGAATAGAGCCATATGGTCATCTCATTGCTCTATATATATTTATCTACCTTGTTTGAAGATATTAGCCATCGGATAGCTCTTCCATGGCAATTGGCAAGTCATTTATTGAGGGCTCCTTTCTAGATGTAAGTGGCCCTCGATACATGTCTCTTTATCTAATTGGATGGTATGTCAAAATGAATTTGTTGCACTCTCACCTAATCAAAATGCAAATAATGTTTGTGTTTTTCTCTGTTTTTAAACAGGGTTTCTGTTTTAAGTCAAGAATGTAAGGTCTTGAGGAAGCAAAGATGTGAAAATGCGTCGACCTCTTGACACTGTACTAAAAGAGATCTATAACCTAATCATGACCGCTCAAATTGATTAGAGACATACTATTTTGAACAGATTTTACTTGTAAAATATTTTTTTAAATAATGTGTAATAAAAATATTTAGTACTATTCTGTTTTCAATGTCCTTCACTGGTACCGTTAAAGTCCGTCACGTCAGTCCTATCTTTTAAAATACTATAAAGGATGAGGTACCCCCATAGCCTATACAACCCCATATATAGTCTACACAATATAAATGTTGGCATTAAAGAATCCTGTGATGAGAGGCTGCAATCCTAACCAGAAGCCGCCCCCACCCCACCCCACCGATCGGTACAGTGTGAGAGGAGAGGGGAGGGATTGGTGGCAGCAGTGCTGTGGGCAGGATCTGTAGTGCCCACAGCCTGCTCTGCAGTCACCACCGATCCATCCATCCATGCTCAGCCATCCCTCCATACCCTGCAATACCCAGCAATAGCCTGCAGTGTATTGCAGGGTATAGAGGGATGGCTGAGCATGGATGGATACTCTGCCATACTCTGCCATACCTGCCATACCCTGCCATACCTGCCATACCCTGCCATACCCTGCCATACCCTGCAATACCCTGCCATACCCTGCCATACCCTGCCATACCCTGCCATATTCTGCAATACTCAACAATACTCTGCCATACCCTGCCATACCCTGCCATACCCTGCCATACCCTGCCATACCCTGCCATACCCTGCCATACCCTGCGATACCCTGCGATACCCTGCGATACTCTGCCATACCCTGCGATACTCTGCCATACCCTGCGATACTCTGCCATACCCTGCGATACTCGCTACGATCGAAGCCAGGATCGTTTTTTTATTTTATTTCAGGCTTTCCAGCCTAGAGGTGAGATGTGGGGGTCTTATTGACCCCATATGTCACTGTAAAGAGGACCTGTCATGCCATATTCCTATTACAAGGGATGTTTACATTCCTTGTAATAGGAATAAAAGTGATCAAAAATGTAAAATGAACAATAAAAAAAAAAAAAAATAATAATTTAAAGCGCCCCTGTCCCAGTGTGCTCGCATGCAGAAGCGAACGCATACGTAAGTCCCGCCCACATATGAAAACGGTGTTCAAACCACACATGTGAGGTATCGCTGCGAACGTTGGAGCGAGAGCAATAATTTTGGCCTTAGACCTCCTCTGTAACTCAAAACATGTAACCAGTAAAAAATATTAAAGCGCCGCCTATGGGGATTTTTAAGTAGCGAAGTTTGGCGCCATTCCACGAGTGTGTGCAATTTTGAAGGGCGACATGTTAGGTATCTATTTACTCGGCGTAACTTCATCTTTCACATTATGCAAAAACATTGGGCTAAATTTACAGTTTTGTTTTTTGTAAAGCACAAAACTTATTTTTTCCAAAAAAACGCGTTCGAAAAATTGCTGCGCAAGTACCGTGCTAGATAAAAAGTTGCAACGACCGCCATTGTATTCTCTAGGGTCTTTGCTAAAAAAAAACATATATAATGTTTTGGGGTTTTATGTAATTTTCTAGCAAATAAATTATGATTTTTACATGTAGGAGAGAAATGTCAGAATTGTCCTGGGTGCTCCAGAACACCTGATGGTGCTCCCTGCATGTTGGGCCTCTGTATCTGGCCACGCTGTGTAAAAGTCTCACACATGTGGTATCGCCATACTCAGGAGTAAGAGCAAAATGTGTTTTGGGGTGTAATTTGTGGTATGCATATGCTGTGTGTGAAAAATAACCTGCTAATATGAAAATTTTGTGAAAAGAAAAAAAAGAAAAAAAAAATCTTGATTTTGCAAAGAATTGTGGGAAAAAATGACAACTTCAAAAAACTCACCATGCCTCTTTCTAAATACCTTGGAATGTCTTCTTTCCAAAAAGGGGTAATTTGGGGGGTATTTGTACTTTTCTGGCATGTTAGGGTCTCAAGAAATGAGATAGGCCGTCAGTACTTCAGGTGTGATCAATTTTCAGATATTGGCACCATAGCTTGTGGACTCTATAACTTTCACAAAGACCAAATAATATACCCCAATTTGTACTTATTTTTACCAAAGATATGTAGCAGTATAAATTTTGGCCAAAATGTATTAAGAAAAATTACAAATTTGCTAAATTTTTTAACAGAAACAAAGAAAAATTCATTTTTTTACCAAATTTTCTGTCTTTTTTCTTTTATAGCACAAAAAATAAAAAACCCAACAGTGATTAAATACCACCAAAAGAAAGCTCTGTGTGAAAAAAGGACAAAAATTTCATATGGGTACAGTGTTGTATGACTGAGTAATTGTCATTCAAAATGTGAGAGCACCGAAAGCTGAAAATTGGTCTGGTTATTAAGGGTGTTTAAGTGCCCAGTGGTCAAGTGGTTAAACTGGGCCTTTGTCTTTGTAATTTACGGGTTGCAATCCTAGGGACACCATTTCTTATCAAACTCCCTTAAGTTTGCCTTCAAATATCGTTATATGTAGAAATACAGATTTACATATCTGCAAATAAACAAAAATAAAAAATTCTAATTGTGGTTGCAATGAAATATTCGCAGCTGCGATCAAAAGAGCATGGTTTCACCTTCTGACTAAGGATGAGCTCCAGCATGTTTGCATGCTCCACGTGCAGAGCCCGCCAGGAAGTCGGCGCAGTGCTGCGCTAATCACAGGCAGTGAGACATTGCCCTGATGTGCGGCTGCAGAGTTCGGGCAATGTCTCACTGCCTGTGATTAGCGCAGCGCTGCGCCGACTTCCTGGCAGGCTCTGCACGTGGAGCATGTGAACACGCCAGAGCTCATCCCTACTTCTAACCCGGAAATGAGTCATTGTAATCACCCAGAAGTTCCTGTGCTGGTCATGATCTCCATCTAGGTGGACATGGCGAGGTCCCTCTTTAGCAAAGAGGAGGTGCTGCTCATTTTCTGGGTAAGTGTAGGATATGTACTTGTGCTTACTCAATGTGGGGGTGGATGTGGTAGTTAGATTGGGTGTGGGTGGGGTTCATTGATTTGTTTGGAATCACCACATATTTGCCTCTTGCCCATGTGCACACATCACTTCCTACTTTTGTTCTGCTGTAAATCAGTAAGGTCTATGCAAAGATAAATGAGAGCTCCTTTTATTTAAAAAAAAAATAAATAAATATTTATTTAATAAAAATAAATATATATATATATATATATATATAGCTTGTTTCACACTTGGGTGACTTTTGCAGCAAAGTTGGACCTCCGAGTTGTATGACAAGTTGTACCCCATGATTCTCAATGATAACCATTCATATCTGTGTTACTTCAAGTCACACAAGCTTCAAAGTAGTCTCTGTATTACTTTGGTGTGACTTTCATGCGACTTGAGGTACATAGGTTGCTATATTACACAGGCATTCCCAGAAGTTGGGGCCAAGTTTCAGCGGCAAAGTGGCAGCAAAATAGTGTGACTATCAGGTCGCAGCAGTGTGAATGAGATTCATGGATAACACCTTTGAATTTAGCCCTATTGTCACTTGTGCATCCTGAATCCTTTACTACCTTGGTTTGACTTTGATGCGATTTGAGATCCAAACACCCCAAGATTACATTCATCAAGTCATGGCAAAGCTGTGCAATTTTAAGGTCGCACAAGTGCAAATGGGTGTTATCAATGAATCTCATTAGGTTACTTTCACACTTGGGTGACTTTTCATGTAGCTTTGGTCCTCAGAGTCACATGAAAAGTTGCCCCCCATGATTTCCATCCATATCTATGCAACTTCACCATTGATCACATAGCTCTGAATTGACATGTCATATTGCAAGCCAAATCGGTGCCTATTGATGGCAATGTAACTGTCCAAATTGGTGCGATGCAGCCAGGGGAGGGCTGGCAGCCTTAGGCCTGGGGGGCAAGTCCAGTCAAGTGGCCCATTTAACCACCAAATTAGCTCCACATTTCCGGCACAGAGAGAAATTGCTCCACATTGCCAGTACAGACAGAGAAATCGCTCCACATTACCGGTACAGACAGAGAAAATCGCTCCACATTGCCGGTACAGACAGAGAAAATCGCTCCACATTGCCGGTACAGACAGAGAAATCGCTCCACATTGCCGGTACAGACAGAGAAATCGCTCCACATTGCCGGTACAGACAGAGAAATCGCTCCACATTGCCGGTACAGACAGAGAAATCGCTCCACATTGCCGGTACAGACAGAGAAATCGCTCCACATTGCCGGTACAGACAGAGAAATCGCTCCACATTACCGGTACAGACAGAGAAATCGCTCCACATTACCGGTACAGACAGAGAAATCGCTCCACATTGCCGGTACAGACAGAGAAATCGCTCCACATTGCCGGTACAGACAGAGAAATCGCTCCACATTGCCGGTACAGACAGAGAAATCGCTCCACATTACCGGTACAGACAGAGAAAAATCGCTCCACATTACCGGTACAGACAGAGAAAAATCGCTCCACATTGCCGGTACAGACAGAGAAATCGCTCCACATTGCCGGTACAGACAGAGAAATCGTTCCACATTGCCGGTACAGACAGAGAAATCGCTCCACATTGCCAGTACAGACAGAGAAAATCGCTCCACATTGCCGGTACAGACAGAGAAATCGCTCCACATTTCCGGTACAGACAGAGAAATCGCTCCACATTTCCGGTACAGACAGAGAAATCGCTCCACATTTCCGGTACAGACAGAGAAATCGCTCCACATTGCCGGTACAGACAGAGAAATCGCTCCACATTGCCGGTACAGACAGAAAAATCGCTCCACATTGCCGGTACAGACAGAGAAATTGCTTCACATTGCCGGTACAGACAGAGAAATTGCTTCACATTGCCAGCACAGAGAGAAATCGCTCCACATTGCCGGTACAGAGAGAAATCGCTCCACATTGCCGGTACAGAGAGAAATCGCTCCACATTGCCGGTACAGACAGAGAAATTGCTTCACATTGCCGGCACAGAGAGAAATCGCTCCACATTGCCGGTACAGAGAGAAATCGCTCCACATTGCCGGTACAGACAGAGAAATCGCTCCACATTGCCGGCACAGAGAGAAATTGCTTCACATTGCCGGTACAGAGAGAAATCGCTCCACATTGCCGGTACAGACAGAGAAATCGCTCCACATTGCCGGCACAGAGAGAGAGAGACTGCTCCACATTGCAGTTTCTCTGTGGAAGCAATGTTGAGCAATCTTTCTCTCTGTGCAGGCCAGTGCACCAGCCCCCAGGGTCAGATTTATGGCATTGTGGGCCTGGTGTGGCAGTGGAGCAGGTTTAGGAGTGACAGGAATATGATGTAAATAACGTCATATCCCAGCTCTCCTCTTACTGGCCACCATCCTGTGTTTCTAGGAGCCTGTGCTGGCTTGTGCCCAGACTTGTTTGCAGTCGCACAGGTGTAATACTAGGAAAGCCTGGCATTTGATTTTCCAAGCTTCTGTAAGAGCCGTGTGTCGGTGTGTGCTCTTGGTTGAAGGTTTCTGAGCTATCAGAATACAGTGATCACAGCCAGCAGCTATAGCAGCCAGCAGTGATCGACAAAAAAAAGACACACTGGTTGTACTGAAGTCAGTTGATAGAACAAATTCTGTGCAACCAGTCTGCACATACATAGATAGAAAGTTCTGCTGAACTGGCAGAATTTCAATCTGTGTATGATGGCCTAAGTCCCCCAGTCTCTGGGTTTAGCCTCAAATCTTCTGAAAGGGGCTCCACTTAGGTGTAGAAATTCACTTTGAACTCCACCTTATGTAATAGATGTGCAAACAATAAGGTGAGAGCCTATCTAATATCTACAGAGAGTAATGGTGGAGTTCAAAGTGAACTGTGCCATTACCTGGAGGGACTGGCATTCAGGAGGTTAAAACAGGCAGGGAGGGAATTAGATATCACCTCCTCACTGCCTGTCAAATGCCTCTGAAAAGTGACCTGAGCACTGATCGCTTTTCAGTGGAGTGGCAGTGTCTGCTGAGAGTACAAGCCTTTGGGCTCACACTGGTGTGCTGCGGTTTGGCTGCAGTACGGGTGTACTCATGGTTTTCCTTAACCACAGTCCCTCAGACTTTGTAGGTTTTGCTGCATTTTCTGGAATTGCACCAAAGATGCAGCATGCAGGACTTTTTGTGCACTTTCAGAACATGCAGTAAATGTGCAACCTAAAAGAGGTCTATGGGGCCAGGGGCACCATGCAGGAAGACTGCCAGTACACCAGCACTGCAACCAAACTGCAGCATGCCAGTGCGAGCCCACATCATACCACCTAGGAGGGAAAGGTACCGCATCATGCCAGTGCAAGCCCACATCATACCACCTAGGAGGGCAAGGTATCGCAGCATGTCAGTGCGAGCCCACATCATACCACCTAGGAGGGAAAGGTACTGCATCATGCTAGTGCGAGCCCACATCATACCACCTAGGAGGGAAAGGTACCGCAGCATGTCAGTGCAAGCCCACATCATACCACCTAGGAGGGCAAGGTACCGCAGCATGTCAGTGCGAGCCCACATCATACCACCTAGGAGGGAAAGGTACTGCATCATGCCAGTGCGAGCCCACATCATACCACTTAGGAGGGCAAGGTACCGCAGCATGTCAGTGCGAGCCCACATCATACCACCTAGGAGGGAAAGGTACTGCATCATGCCAGTGCGAGCCCACATCATACCACGTAGGAGGGCAAGGTACCGCAGCATGTCAGTGCGAGCCCACATCATACCACGTAGGAGGGAAAGGTACCGCAGCATGCCAGTGTGAGCCCACATCATACCACGTAGGAGGGAAAGGTATCGCAGCATGCCAGTGTGAGCCCACATAATTACACCTAGGGGGGCAAGGTATCGCAGCATGCCAGTGTGAGCCCACATAATTACACCTAGGGGGGCAAGGTATCAGTGTGAGCCCACATAATTACACCTAGGGGGGAAAGTTACTGTCACAGGCTGCTAGAAATATAACTCTTTAGCTGCAGAGAGGGGAGGGAGAGGGATTTGGAGGACAGAGCAGGGAGGGAGAAGAGGTGAGGAGAAGCTCACTTACTTGGTCATGCAATGGACAGGAGGCTGACTTGATTTTTTTTTTTTTTTAATGCTGTGGCTGCCGACCCGACTGCTCAGTTTTAACTGGAAAGAGAGCAGATTCAGCCTCTGACAGACATTCTGTGGAGGAGGGAGGGGCTGGGCTAAACTCTGTAACACAGACTGTCAGGTCTGTGACAGAGCACATCCCAGGCTTGCAGTACTGACTCCGGCCACAACCCAAGCTGCCACACTCGGCCAGCTCCAGACTGCGCATGTGCAGTTCTAAGCTGGCGACATAGCAGCCAAATTGTACAGGATATCAGAGCGGCCTGGGGGGCAATTGCATCCTTGCCCCCCGGCCCAGCCCGCCCCTGGATGCAGCTCTGCAGCTCCTCCAGGGTTACCTTAGCTCTCTGTGCTGCCTCTCTGATTAATACCCTCCTTGCCCGGTCCGTGAGTTTTGGTGTGCGGCTGTCTCTTGGCAGGTTTGCTGTTGTGCCATGTTCAGGGCCGGATTCCCCACAAGGCCACCGAGGCCAGGCCTCGGGCGGCAGTGGTACAGGGGCGGCGCCACTTCTGCGGCGACTTCTCTGCTTTCGCTGGAAACTCCCACCCGCTAGCCAGCCCGTTTTGTCAGCACTGCTGCTTATTTCAAGGGGGACCGATCGGGCTTGTGTATTCCCACTTCCTGGTTACTGGAACGCACCATAGGGCGGATGTGATGTCATCCGCCGGAAATGATGGGCGCGTTGCCACCCATGTCTTGCATCATTTCCGGCGGATGACATCACGTCCACCTTATCGTGCGTTCCACCGCTACCAGGAAGTGGAAGTAAACAAGCCTGATCAGTCCCCGTGAAAAAAGCAGCGGTGCCAGCGAAACAGGCTTGCTAGTGGGCGGGAGTTTGCCGCCCCCCTGAATGTGCCCCTGAATGTCCCCTGTCCACAGAGTCCCTTCCTCGTCCAGACACGACAGCCCACAGACAGTGGGCATCAGGGCTGCTGTTAGAAATCATGGGGCCCCGTACATTCTACCTGATGGGGCCCCCTTCGACCCGGTGGCAGGCGACGTGGCAAGTGACACCCTGCATCTGCTGACAAGTGACGTGGCAAGTGACACCCTGCATCTGCTGACAAGTGACGTGGCAAGTGACACCCTGCATCTGCTGACAAGTGACGTGGCAAGTGACACCCTGCATCTGCTGACAAGTGACCTGGCAAGTGACACCCTGCATCTGCTGACAAGTGACAATCTGCAACATGTGGCAAGTGACAATCCGCATCTGAAGGCAGGTGACGTTGGCAAGTGACATGCTCAGGCTCCCACTGATTCTGCTTATGGTGAGTTGAACTATTTTATTTTATATAACAATGTAATAATAGAAATATTGCACTTCAATCATTTTTTTGCGATACGGCACTGCGTTGATTTAACTGACCATTGCGCAAATGTGATCTATTGTAGCAGTCATCGATAAAGGACGCGAATGGTGGTGGTGGTGTGTGTGTGTGTGTAGGGGGGGGCGGCATTGAAGGACCCGGCCTTGGGGCGGCAAAGGGAGTAAATCCGGGCCTGGCCATGTTCTTTCCATTTGGTTATGATAGATTTGATAGTGCTCCTAGGGGCCATACACACGGTCGGATTTTCCGATGGATTCTGTCCTATCGGACAATGTTGTTGGAAATTCCGACCGTGTGTAGCCACCATCGGACATTCTCCATCGGATTGTCCGACGGACAAAGTTGTATCTCCTGCTGTAAAAAATTTCCGACAACAAAGTCCGATCACACCAATTCCGATCGTGTGTAGCGAATTCCGACGGACAAAGTGCCACGCATGCTCAGATCACATTACAAGACCAAAGCTATTGGCTACTAGCCTCTACGTAGTCCCGTCGTAGGCAACAAACGTCACCACGTTCAGAATGATCGGATTTTCCGACAACTTTGTCCGACCGTGTGTATGCAACACCAGTGTCGGACTAAATCCGTCGGAAAAAATCCGATGGATTTTGTGGTCGGATTTTCCGACCGTGTGTACGGGGCATTAGATTGCACACAGGTGGACATCATTTCACTAATTATGTGACTTCTGAAGGTAATTGGTTACACCAGAGCTTTTTATGGGCTTCATAACAAAGGGGGTGAATACATATGCACATGCCAATTATCATTTTTTTATTTCTGAAAAATAGTTTTATGTATATATTTTTCTAATTTTACTTCACCAACTTAGACTATTGTGTTCTGATCCATCAAATATAAATCAGATTAAAAAGACATTGAACTAAAGGCTGTAATGTAACAAAATAGGTAAAAACCCAAGGGGGCCGAGGACTTTTGCAAGGCACTGTATATACAACTATATAGATCAGAACACAATAAGGGACAAATGAGGAGGAAAGAGGGACCGGGGGACTTTCCAAATCAGATCCCAAATCAGGGACAGTTGGGACCTATGCGATTTCACTAGACGTCTGTGTAGGAAAGTGCACTGATGTCTCAGAAATCGATCAAAAAGTTGGGCTGAGGCCCCTTTTCCTGCGACTTTGGACATCATAATCGCATGACAAGTCATACCCCATGATTTTCAATGACTACCATTCATATCTGTGCGACTTCAAGTCACACAGACTTCAAAGTAGTCCCTATACTACTTTGGTCCGACTGATGCGAGTTGAGGTCCATAGACCTCAAGTTTGCACAAGCATTCCCTAAGATCACAGCCAACCTACTGCCGCAAAATGGACTCCTGCATCCATAGACCTCAAGATTACACAGGCATTGCTTAAAGTCGCATCAAAATTGCGTGACTTTCAGGTCGCACAAGTGTGAAAGGGGCCTAAGTCACTGTGCTGAGTACTATTATACCTAGAATATAAAGTAGTCCCACCATCAAACACTAGTAAACGTATGTTCTCAATATAATTGTGCTCAAATGGCTGAAAATCGCACAGATGGTATCACC
The DNA here is from genome assembly GCA_028564925.1 of Lithobates sylvaticus. Taxonomy (NCBI): domain Eukaryota; kingdom Metazoa; phylum Chordata; class Amphibia; order Anura; family Ranidae; genus Lithobates; species Lithobates sylvaticus. The sequence continues at coordinate 122,737,977 of CM053030.1, read as the reverse complement.
TACAGAAAGCTTGCATTGTACTCAGCAGCATATACTGAAAAGAGGCAAATGCCTATTAGCCAATGCCACATCAGCATGAGCATGGTTGTTACTATAATATTACTGCCTGAAATGCAAAACATTATTGTATAGTAATCAAACATTAGTAAATGTATTTTCTATGTAGGATTGTGCTTAGCTCTGTAGCATAGTGGTATGCCCTGCTACCTTCAAAGGTTCAAGCCATGAGTTTGAAGCCCACTGACAGTATCACCTCCTGAAAACGTGCATTGTACTCAGCCACATACTTAGCCAATGCACATAATTTTGGTTTATTCCATATTTTAACTCTTCAAATGCATGCAATGGTATGTACTTATTCAATAATATTATGGTGTGGAATTCCGAAATTCAAGGAAAAAAACATTGTAGCATCCCCCCTTCAGTACATACCAGGCCCTTTGGGTCTGGTGTGGACTTTAAGGGGAACCCCACACCAAAATTTAAAAAAAAATTATGTGCCCCCCCCCCCCCCCCCAAATCCATACCAGACCCTTATCTGAGCATGCAGCCTGGAGGTCGTACCCCTACCCGTTCACCAAAAAAAGCAGTGAAATGTAAAAAAAAAACATAGCCGTTTTTTTTAAGTCCTTTATTGTAAAATAACTCCAAGCCGTCTTCATTCCCTGAGCCGTTTTCTCCTGCTGCTGTCTCTCCCACCGCTGTCTTCTTCCGGAGCCGTCTCTCCTGCCGCCACCGTCTTCTCCATCTGCTGTGTTCTTCCACACCGCTGGTTACCCGCTAATAAGAAAAAAAGCCGCTCTTATTTTGTGGCGGGCTTCCTCCGCTGTGTTGTCACATGCTGTGTGGTGTCTCATACATAGCCTTGGGGCAGGCTCTCCGAGTGACGTCAGCTTTTTTTTATTAGCGGGTAACTGGCTGCGCAGAAGAACACAGAGGCGGGAGAAGAAGGAGGCTGCATGAGAGATGGCTCGGGGGGGGAGGAGAAACATCAAACACTAGTAAATGCATTTTCTATGCATGATTGTGCTAAGCGCAATAGGCTAGTGGTCAGCGCTTCTACCTTGAAAAACTCAGGCTTTGAAGGACTCATGTGTTCAAATCCCACAGAGGGATACTAAAAGATTGCATTGGTAAAAAAAGGCAAATGACTATTAGCCAATTAACCAAAGCAGCATATACTGAAAATAGGTGAATGGCAATGGTATGTAAGTATTCAATAATATTATGGTGTGGAATTACAAACATCACACACTAGCTAACGGGCAGTTACATTTATTTGTTTGTTTAATTGAATTTGCTTGTGCACTGAAAAAATAAACACAGCTGGTGGATGGTAGGTTGGTTGGGATTTGATCTCAAGGCCGGCTTCACACTGGGGCGGTGCGGGGTGGCGACGGTAAAGCAGCGCTATATTTAGCGCTGCTTTACCATCGTTTTACCCGCGGTATGCGGCCGCTAGCGGGGTGGTTTTAACCCCGCTAGCGGCCGAAAAAGGGTTAAAAACCTCTGCAAAGCGCCGCTGCAGCAGCGCTTTGCCGGCGGTATCCCCGCGGTCTCCCATTGATTTCAATGGGAAGGAGCGGTATAGGAGCGGTGAACACACCGCTCCTTCACCACTCCAAAGATGCAGCTAGCAGGACTTTTTTTACCGTCCTGCTAGCGCACCGCTCCAGTGTGAAAGCCCTCAGGGCTTTCACACTGGAGACACAGCAACAGCTGTTTCGGGTCGGTTTGCAGGCGCTATTTTTAGCGCAATAGCGCCTGCAAACCGCCCCAGTGTGAAAGCAGCCTAAGGCTGCATTCACACCTGAGCGTTTTGTAGCTTGAAGCCTGAAGCTACAAAACGCTAGAGGGGAAAAAATCCATTATTCTCAATGAAGATGGTTCACATCTCCACTCCATGTCGCCTGAAGCTCAAACAAGTTCCGGACCCCTTTTTTGTCGCTCGAATCGGGCAGATTTGGGCATTTTTCTTCTTTTTACATTGGTGACCTTTTGCCCTGCACAAAACGCCGTAAAAAAACGCAGCGAAATCGCGGTAAAAAACGCTGCAAAAAATGCTGCAAAATCGCCTGAAAACGCTACACTCAGGTGTGAATGGGGCCTAAGTGTTGTGGAGACATCTGAGCAGACCACCAAGCCATTGTGCTAAGTACGCTGAGACCTGCATAATAGTGTAGTATGATTAAAGAATGAACATAATAAATTACCGCTTTATAGTAACCTAAATAAAAAAATAAAAAGAACATGAAAAAAAAAACAACATACAACAAATAGGTAACCTAAATGTTCAATACATGTACCTTTAAAGAATAGCAGACATTACTTTGTAATAATCATTCATAAAAAACTAGGAATACTAATTGCAATATACAGTGCCTTGCAAAAGTATTCACCCCGTTGGCTTTTTACCTATTTTTGTTACATTACAGCCTTTAGTTCAATGTTTTTTTTAATCTGAATTATATGTGATGGATCAGAACACAATAGTCTAACTTGGTGAAGTAAAATTAGAAAAATATATACATGAAACAATTTCTCAGAAATAAAAATAAAAAAATGATAATTGGCACGTGTGTATGTATGTAAAAAATTTCCTTCAGAAGTCACATAATTAGTGAAATGATGTCCACCTGTGTGCAATCTATGTGTCACATTACATATACACACCTTTTTGAAAGGCCCCAGAGGCTCCAACACCTAAGCAAGAGGCACCACTAACCAAACTGCCACGAAGACCAAGGAACTCTCCAAACAAGTAAGAGACAATGTTGTTGAAAAGTACGGGATTAGGTTATAAAAAAATATCCAAATCTTTGATGATCCCTATGAGGACCATCAAATCTATCATAACCAAATAGCAAGAACATGGCACAACAGCAAATCTGCCAAGAGACGGCTGCACACCAAAACTCACAGACCTGGCAAGGAGGGCATTAAACAGAGAGGCAGCACAGAGACCTAAGGTAACCCTGGAGGAGCTGCAGAGCTCCACAGCAGAGACTGGAGTATCTGTACATAGGACAACAATAAGCCGTACGCTCCATAGAGTTGGGGATTTACGGCAGAGTGGCCAGAAGAAAGCCATTACTTTCAGCAAAAAACAAAATGGCACGTTTTGAGTTTCTAAAAAGGCATGTGGGAGACTCCCAAAATGTATGGAGGAAGGTGCTCTGGTCTGATGAGACTAAAATGTAACTTTTTGGCCATCAAAGAAAACGCTATGTCTGGCGCAAACCTAACACATCACATCACCCAAAGAACACCATCCCACAGTGAAACATGGTGGTGGGAGCATCATGCTGTGGGAATGTTTTTCAGCAGTCGGGACTGGAAAACTGGTCAGAGTTGAGGGAAGGATGGATGGTGCTAAATACAGGGATATTCTTGAGCAAAACCTGTACCACTCTTTGTGTGATTTAAAGGTTGGAACGGAGGTTCACCTTCCAGCAGGACAATGACCCCAAACACACTACTAAAGCAACACTTAAGCAGTTTAAGGGGAAACATGTAAATGTGTTGGAATGGCCTAGTCAAAGTCCAGACCTCAATCCAATAGAAAATCTGTGGTCAGACTTAAAGCGGGATTGTACTGAAAAAAAAAAATGTAAAAGCCAGCAGCTACAAATACTGCAGCTGCTGACTTTTAAAAAATGGACACTTACCTGTTCCAGGGTCCAGCGGTGTCGGCAGCAGAGGCCGATCGATCGCTCGGCTCCCTGCTGTAGCCGGCGCCATTCTCGTGAGGGAATCAGGAAGTGGCTTCACTTCCCGATTCCCTACTGCGCATGCGCGAGTCGCGCGGCGCAATGAGAATCCTCAGCGCCGTCTGCCGGGTCACGTGTGTGTCCCGGCAGACAGCGCGCCGGGACAGGAGGTGACGTAAACTCCCGTGGGAGTTTATGCCCGAAGTGGGTGCAGATACCTGTCTTAGACAGGTATCTGCACCCCCCTCCCCCCTGAAAGGTGCCAAATGTGACACCGGAGGGGGGGAGGGTTCCGAAAAGCGGGAGTTCCACTTTAGGGTGGAATCCCCCTTTAAAGACTGCTGTTCACAAGCGCAAACCATCCAACTTGAAGGAGCTGGAGCAGTTTCGCAAGGAGGAATGGTCAAAAATCCCAGTGGTAAGATGTGGCAAGCTCATAGAGACTTATCCAAAGCGACTTGGAGCTGTGATAGCCGCAAAAAGTGGCTCTACAAAGTATTTACTTTAGGGGGGGGGGGGGTAAATAGTTATGCACATTGACTTTTTCTGTTATTTTGTCCTATTTGTTTGCTTCACAAACAAAAAAAAACATCTTCAAAGTTGTGGGCATGTTCTGTAAATTAAATGATGCAAATCCTCAAGCAATCCATGTTAATTCCAGGTTGTGAGGCAACAAAACACGAAAAATGCCAAGGGGGGGTAAATACTTTTGCAAGGCACTGTACATCAATAGATGCACATGAGGTAGAGCACATCTCACATAAAAATCTTTCTTTCACATACATGGATCATGGTTGCAGTGCAGTGCTATATAATAACTTAGTACAAATTGTCATTTGCATATCCGCAGAATCGCTAATTAGCACTGATTTCCGAATTTACTAACGTATGTTCACCGCTAATATCACTTTTCTCATTCGCATGTTCGCCTTTTGAGATCTTAAAGAGGGAGTCCGGCCAAACATTTTTTTTTAAAAGTCAGCAGCTACAAATACTGCAGCTGCTGGCTTTTAAAATATGGACATATTGAATATGGAAAATATGGAATATGGTCCAGCGCGCCTGCGATGTCGACACCCGAAAGCCGATCTGTCGATCGTCTCTCGGGTGCTGCTGCCGCCATCTGCGGTATGGGAATCAGGAAGTGAAGCATTTCGGCTTCACTTCCCGGTTCCCTACTGCGCATGCGCGAGTCGCGCTGCGCAATAAGGGAGCTCCCTGCTATCTCTGGGATCCGTGTGTTTCCCAGCAGACAGCGGGGGGGTGACAGGAAGTGGTGTAAATACCCGCAGATTCTGCGGCTATCTACGCCTGGAAGTGGGTGCAGTTACCTGTATTATACAGGTATCTGTACCCCCCCCCCCCCCTGAAAGGTGCCAATTATGGCACCGGAGGGGGAGAGGGTTCAGATGAGCGGAAGCTCCACTTTAGGGTGGATATCCGTTTTAATTGCCTAAAATGGGCGCTATTACATGTTATAGTGACCAGTACTTCCTGGCGCTATAGTAAATGACCCCCACTGTCTCTTTTAAAGACCACATTTACAGTGAAAAAATAATAATGAAAGTATCTCTTCAGTAATGGTACAGGTCTGCATGAATAAATTCCTGACATGTAACAATATACAGCCCCTCAATTTTCACAGCCAGTGATCAGTATTGAGGTAAAAGTGATCCAAGCAGCTTCACAGCCGCTCAATCACTTGTACAGGGCTCAGAAGGGGGTCCCCCTTCAGCCACTGCCCACGGCACTGATGGAAGAGAGAAGAGCACAGGACTACTGCAAGTGGTTGGGTCAGTTGCTCACAGAGGAGATGGAGGAACATCCTTCCTCCATCTCTTCTATGACAAATCAAGTCGATAAGCGATAAGGATTTTGTCAATTCCTGTTACAGTGCTGTGTTTGATTAGATGCTTTGAAGGGCAGAGGAAGGCTCAGGAGTCTAATAGACCTCTGATCTCTCCATAAAGAGTACCTATCACTGCCAGTGTTGGTCATTTCTTGTAATAGTAATAAATATGAATGAAAAAAAATTGCTTGTTGGAGGAGTTGATGCAGACCGTGGATAATGCCTGAACAAAGATGGATCTGTCCTTCTAGAGAGAAAAGCAGATGAAGCATCGTCATGAGATGAGGAGTGCTGTAATCTATGTGAGAGGTAAAAAATATCCATAAATGATATATTCACACACAGCATACACGCTCTTAGCACAAACAAATATTTGATCCTAGATCCCTTTTAATAAATATGTTCTGTTTTTCGCTCCATCAATGGGCATAGGATCTTTGATGCTGATCTTTTGATTGTGTCCTTTCATCACATTTTTAATATATGTAAAACGAATATGCATTACATGACCCATGCAATTTAGATTAATAAGTGAATTACCCATAATCATAACTGGGAGTTTTAAGAAGCTTCTTCCTGTTCATGTTCAGATTACTCCCAGAATTCAAGCTTTCCTGGGTGGACAAGACTACTGATGCAGCTGTCAGTCAAGGGCAAATTGTATGAAAGAGTACAATTCAGTCTTTGTGTTGTAACTAAAGCAGAAATCCCAAAAGTTTCCATTTCTCATCTGAGTGCACTGTAGGGCCATTGTCTTCTCCAATATGAAGAGAGAATGCAGCAATTATATTACTGAAATTCTTTAGCAGTAACTACTGAAGTCAGTTATGCCCAAGCATAAAAGCAATGTATAACCCAAGGCAAAAGTTGGGGGAGGGATAGGTGTCACCTTTCATTATCACTTTGTAACTGAAAATGATCCTTTCTTTTAGCTTTTTCCAGCTAACAGAATGTAATCCTTGCAAATCGCTTGTAAGAGGTGCTTCTGTTAAATAAGGTTATTACATTTTATATAAATTGTAAATTAATATATAGTTTCCTTTTGATACACATATAAATGAATACTAAAAATATTTGTTAGGGTCACCATTTGACTTGGAGTAAAGCAAGTCTTATATAATATCAAAAAACCCAGCCCATTATGAATGGATAGTTTGAGGATATATTCAGACTGACAATCAGCCATTTATTATACTATATATGTAAAAAGAATATACATTACATGACCTATGCAATTCAGAAGAATAATTGAATTAAAGCGGAGCTCCAACCTAAAGTGGAACTTCCGCTTATCGGATTCCCCCCCCATCCGGTGCCACAATTGGCACCTTTCAGGGGGGAGGGGGTGAAGATACCTGTATAATCCAGGTATCTGCACCCACTTCCGGGACTAGCCAGCCGCAGCTGCCCTGCCCCTATCTGAAGATGTCACCCCCCCGTTGTGTCTTGGGAAACACACAGTTCCCAGGACACAACGGGGACCAATAAAGATGCGCATCGCGACTCGCGCATGCGCAGTAGGGAACCGTCAGTGAAGCCGTTGCGGCTTCACTTCCTGATTCCCTGACAGAGGATGGCGGCGGGGCAGCCGAGACGAGCGGTTGCTCGTCATCTTCTGCCGACACCGCTGGAACCTGGAACAGGTAAGTGTCCATTTATTAGGTCAGCAGCTGCAGTATTTGTAGCTGCTGACTTTTAATATTTTTTGTGCAGGTGGACCACCTCTTTAAGCATAATCATAAAGCATTATTCAGCTGGACCAGTAAGCATGAGTGTCTTAATGGGCTGGTCTGTGTTTCCAGACTTCTGTCAAAATGTGAATATTACTGCATATTGTTGGTTATATTTTAGTAAGACCAATCTGCTTTTTCTTTATGCATCTATGTTTGATGATCAGGTAGGCAACTACATAAAAGGGAAAGTATCCATAGATGTGTGCACGGGGTTTGCCGGCTGTGCCCAGGCATACCATAATCACCCTGCACACATATCACTCTGTGTGCTGATGTCTGAAACCAGGTCTAAAGCATTAGTAATGTTTTTTTTTATATAATCTTTATTTTTGTTGAACATACAAAACATATAATGCACAATAGAGTCAACAACGTATAATTATTGAGGGTGTTAAGTGGCTGTTTTAGCCAAAAAGACCTGACGTAACGTTGTACAACACCTGAAAACCTAAAAACTGGGGGGGCATTAGTAACGTTTTAAGTCTTTCCCACTTTTCTACACTTTCATATAGGAGCAGCAGGGGATTAACTAGTAACATTATGGGAAGAATGTACAGTAATTCACTGGGGCATTTCTTGCCATTGGTCCCTAGAGCTAGAGCATGCGTGGCTAGTCTAGCCTTCCTCATCCACAGTTCCAGAGAAGCCTAGGGTTCATTGAGCCTGAGTTCACACTTGTGCGTTGCAGACACCACATATGATTCACACATGAATTGCACCACATTCCTGTGCACATCACATGCGGTGTCTGTGCACGCAATTTGAGCCATACATTTTGTATGGCTCAAATCGCATCCACACCAAAATGGTGCAGGACCCTTTTTTTCTGCACCTGAATCGCATCGCATGGGTGTTCACATGCATGAGATGCAATTCTGGCAATCGCACTGCATTTTGCGATCTGTTTTGGGTGTCATTAATCTAACATTGCCACCCGCAGCAAATCGCATGGATGCTGTCTGATTGCAATACGGTGTGGGGAACGCACAGGATTCGCTGCATTTCCTGCATTGCCTCAGTGGGAACCAGGGCTCAAAGAAAGATTGATAAGGTTTCCTAGAACAGTGAGCATTGGTGAATTAATCTCCTACCTAATGAAATCTACATACACTATATTGTCAAAAGTATTGTGAGGCCTGCCTTTATACACACATTAACTTTATTGGCATCCCAGTCTTAGTCCGTGGGGTTCAATATTGAGTTGGCCCACCCTTTGCAGCTATAACAGATTCCACTCTTCTGGGAAGGCTGTCCACAAGGGTTAGGAGTGTGTCTATGGGAATGTTTGACCATTTTTCCAGAAGCGCATTTGTGAGGTCAGGCACTGATGTTGGATGAGAAGGCCTGGCTCGTAGTCTCCACTCTAATTCATCCCAAAGGTGTTCTATCAGCTTGAGGTCAGGACTCTGTGCAGGCCAGTCAAGTTCCTCCATCCCAAATTCAATCATGTATGTCTTTATGGACCTTGCTTTGTGCACTGGTGCACAGTCATGTTGAAACAAGAAGAGGCCACCCCCAAACTCCACATACATGTGTGGTCTGAGGTCTAGCTGCCCTCAGACCACACAACCACTGACATTGATGCAGTCTAAGATCTTTTGGAGACATGATCCTGGGATTGCTCCCTCTCCATTAATTTGACTGCTCATACAGTGACCTATATACTTTTGTGGACAAATACACCATTATCTCTTCATGATGTCCAAGTATATGGAAACAGCACACAGCTGAAGCAATAAACTTGAATGTTATTCTTGATGACCGTGCAATAGAATGATCTTAAACCCTGCTGGCTCTGTATGGACACTCCAGATCTAGCATATAAATCATTACCCTCCCAGTGTTGAACTATCTGACCCCAGTGAATCACTGGCTAGGCATTGACATTGACACCTCCCTGGTGATGCTCAGAGGACACTATGCAGCTTCATTTTAACTTTGGGTATTATTTCTAGATGCACTTACCACTCTAATGCCCCGTACACAAGGTCGGAAATTCCGACCACAAAATCCGTCAGATTTTTTCAGACGGATTTTGTCCGACACTGGTGTTGCATACACACGGTCGGACAAAGTTGTTGGAAAATCCGATCATCCTGAACGTGGTGACGTTCGTTGCGTACGACTGGACTACGTAGAGGCTAGTAGCCAATAGCTTTGGTCTTGTAATGTGATCTGAGCATGCGTGGCACTTTGTCCGTCGGAATTCGTTACACACGATCGGAAAAAGTCCGCTAGGACTTTGTTGTCGGAAAATTTGAGAGCAGGATCTCAAACTCGACGGAAAAAGTCCGATGGAGCCCACACACGGTCGGAATTTCTGACAACATGGTCCGATAGGACATTTTCCGTCGGAAATGACTACATGGAAAATTATGTTGGATTAAAATATAGCAGTATATTCTGTATATCATTCTAAATGTGATCTCTTTATTATAGAAGGCAATCTGTTCCTTTTAATGTTTATGCACCCATGAAGAAGAAAAATCTATTTTCAAAACAAGTTGGGTGTTTTCCATCATCATTCTGTTTGGTGATTCCATTCTTGAGCATACTGTCTAGATAGACTATCCATTCCAATTTTAATATGTATCGTAATTTTTTGTACAGTTTTGTAACAATAAAGAAATTTAAAAAAACTTTTCTAAAAAACCTCTTTAACCACTTAAGCCCCAGACCAATTTGCAGCCAAAGGACCAGGCCCCTTTTTGCGATTCGGCACTGTGTTGCTTTAACTGACAATTGTGCGGTCGTGCGACGTGGCTCCCAAACAAAATTGGCGTCCTTTTTTTCCCACAAATAGAGCTTTCTTTTGGTGGTATTTGATCACCTCTGCGTTTTTTATTTTTTGCGCTATAAGCAAAAATAGAGCGACAATTTTTCCTCAGTTTAGGCCGATACGTATTCTTCTACATATTTTTGGTAAAAAATATCGCAATTAGCGATTATTGATTGGCTTGCGCAAAAGTTATAGTGTTTACAAAATAGGGGATAGTTTTATAGCATTTTCATTAATATTATTTTTTTTACTAGTAATGGTGGCGATCAGCGATTTTTATTGTGTCTGCAACATTATGGCGGACACTTCGGACATTTTTGACACATTTTTGGGACCATTGTCATTTATACAGCAATCAGTGCTATTTAAATGCACTGATTCCTGTGTAAATGACACTGGTAGTGAAGGAGTTAACCACTAGGGGTGGGGAGGGGTTAAGTGAGCCCTGTGTGTGTTTTCTTACTGTAGGGGGGCGTGGCTTGGCATGTGACATCACTGATTGTCTTTCCCTATGACAGGGAACAGACGATCAGTGACAGTGTCACTAGGAAGCACGGGGAGAGGTTTGTTTACACATACCTCTCCCCGTTCTTCAGCTCTGTGACCCGATCGCGGGACACCAGCGGCGATGGGGTCCGCTGGTCCCGCGGCCGTGGTCACAGAGCTCAGGACCTCCTGCGGCGCGCTCATGACCCATGGCTGGACTCTTAAAGGACAACGTACCTGTACGTTGATGTGCCCAGCCATGCCATTCTGCCGATGTATATGTGCAGGAGGCGGTCTTTAAGCGGTTAACCTTCTTCTATTTTCTTAAACTCAGTCCCATCATGAGGGTATTTTTCTACATACATATCTCAGGGATGTTGGCACATTAGCAGCTACTTTCTCCATTTATTGGTTCCTCTGGTCTCTTCTATGGAGCAGCGGATGTCTGATGACACCGGCCGCCATCCAATCTGATCTTGTTTGCCAAAAACAGATGAATGGGGGACCTATTCCCCATCTGCCTGGTAGATCAGTTGGCATGGATGGAAATGGACAGGTGGTCCGTTTCCATCCAATTGCCCCATAGACGAGAGTGGGTTGTGTCCATGTCCGCTCTGCATAGCGGAGAGGACACGGACCTGTCATCTGCCTTCTCAGCGGGGATCAGCAGAGAGATCCCCCGCTGAGCAAGTGTATCCTGCTTCACAGAGGCGCCTGTGGGAAAGGGGCATAACTTCTTAACATGGGCTGACAATCCCGGCACTGCTGCATTGAAATCATAAGCAGTATTGTCAGCCCTGCACATGAAATTACACAATACACCAATGTTAACAATGTTGGAGCAGTACCCTTTGCTCGTCTCTGTAATGCTGGTGCTCAGTAGTGATGACTTTTAAGAACTTTGGATGTCAAAACTGAAGCCCATTGAAATGAATGGGAGCACAATCTGTCAAATCAAAAAATGATGATGGGGGGTGGACAGTGCCCTGGAGAATATGTACTAGTGCAAAAAAAGATGTTCAATTTGGCACTGACATTTACAAAGAAAAATAGTTTAAAATTGCCAGCAAATGACATATCTCTTATGGGTTTCAAATAGCAAACAGGCATTCAATGGTCCCCAAAAATGTTGGGGGAACCTTTGGAGCTGTTGGTGTACTTTTATTTTTCAAAAAGAAGCTAGCAGCTTAAATGCAAATGTCAATCCTGTAGCATATCCTACTGCATGAAAAAAAATATTTTGAGCCCTCTTGAGTCTGGTATGAATTTTAAGAGACTCAAAATGCATGAGTAATGTTCCCTAGGCAATCCCTACCAGACCCTTATTCTGAGCATACAGCCTGGCCATATCCCCTCAACAAAGTTGAGCTGCACGAGTCTGGGAATCACAATTTTTTTTGCTTAGAATAAAGATCACGATTCTCTCACGATTCTTGTAGCGTAACATCATCTTTCACATTATACAAAACAATTGGGCTAAGTTTACTGTTTATTTTATTTTTTTAATTTATTGAAGTGTATTTTTTCCCACAAAATTGCGTTTGAAAGACTGCTGTGCAAATACAGTGTGACATAAAGTATTGCAACAAACACCATTTTATTCTCTAGGGCCTCTGCTAAAAAAATATATATATATGTTTGTCTAGCAAAAAATACTGATTTTAACTTGTAAGCAACAAGTGTCAAAAAAGGTTTAGTTTTTAAGTGGTTAAACTGACCTCATTTACAGACCAAAGTTCATCCCTTTGATCTCTAAAAAAAACTAAAAGTTACTTTGTATCTTTTCTCTTCTGTATCTCTCCGCGCTGAGGAATATTGATAAACATTTGTCGGCTTTTTTTTTTTTTTTTTTTTGACAGCTCGGCTCTGCACTGTTTACATAGAATCAATGAAATGGCTGATTAGGATCGTGAGGGCAATTTTTTAACGACTAATTGTGCAGATCTAGGGCGGGTACCGTACAAGGGGGCCCCAGACAAACCACCTTGCCCCCATGTTGATAAGGACATGGGCCTCTTCCCCACAACCCTGGCTCTGTGGTTGTAGGGGTCTTCAGTACCCCAACGTATTCACAAAAAATGTTTACATTAAAAAAAGAAAAAGTTAGTTTGACACGTTGTTTAATAAAAATTAAAACTTCAAAAATGTTCCATGACGTACAACCACCATCAATAATTTAGTCCACCAATGTAGATCTGAGTATTTTTTTACAGGTCTGGAGTTTTAGGGAGGCTCATGCTGTTTTTTGTGATATTTTTACATGGGGTCCTCTTAAAATTCAGATACTTCTCAAGACAGAATAGGACTACCACCCAATGGGGAAGTCATCTGGAGGCCAGTGATAGGTGAAGGAATAAACTTGGTCAAACCGGAATGAGAAAAAAAATGGAAAGGCTCCATATGGTGCAGGTCACAAACAGGGAGATTTATTTTTTAAAAGTACAAAACATCAGTGATAGATGTTTATGTAATGCGACCTGACACAACCTTTAGTAGCAGCGGCAAGCCTCCATCCCTAATATGTGTTCAACATTTGGAAAGAGAGGGAAATGGGACTTTGAATGAGGCATGTCCCTGAGTGGATACTTTGAATCAAAAATAGGGGTAGAAGTAGGGAACAATCCCCGATATTCGGGTAGTTAAAAGTAAGATTGGGGACTTAATAAGAATTAGGTAGTCACTAGGGTAGCAGCGTGTCCTGATGTCTGGTGGGTAAACCATATTCATGACCGTTAACGTTGTATTATAACATAGTAAAAATAGTCATATCATGCTAAACAAGCAAAGACGGTAACAGAGTAACATAGCAACGTAATGGTGACACAAAAGTGACATCAGGATATTTACCGGACACGTGTCTATGTGTCTCCACAGTACTGAATAAATACTGTATGCTACCCAATAAGGATACACAGAGTTTGACATATAATTCCATCCCCAGTAGGATAGATAAAAATGGAAAATAGAGAGTTTGGGACTTTATATGAGGACATCAAAATGTACCTCCATCCCCGAGAACTTGGAATAATGGGAAGCAGGGTTTTGGGACTTTATATGAATCATGTAGCCCAAGGGGAGACAAGACCTAGTGATGTCTGGTAGGTAGTACATCTTTGTGACCATTACTGTTGCCTGATAAAAGAATTTCCATATGGTAAACTAAGATAAATGGTACAGGGACATTTTTAATTCCACAACGTATTACATTTGTTACATAGTCGCACATTAGTATAACAGCACAGTAGTATCACAATGGTAGCATCAGAAAGTCACCAGACTCATTAGTAATACATGTCTCCATAGATAGTAAGGTATAATATGTTCAAAATGGTAGAATCCGGAAGGAGCATAGACTCAGTGGTAACTGGTAGTATGGAAAGCATCAAACAGCTCGACGCGTTTCGTGGCTCACATTGCCACTCTTCAGGAGCAGATGCATTGTAAATTTCTAAAAGAATATTAGGAGTAAGTATTAGATAAGGAAATACTGAAAACAAAGAAAAAGATTAGATAAGATTAGAATCCCCACTCATACCTTCAGACCAATCGTGAGTCCGGTAGGGAGCAGCGGAGGGCAGGAACCGGCCAGGCAAATCGATAGCCGCGGGAGCTGTGGTGGTATTCCCCAGGCACCACCGGCAACAAGTACACCCCAGAGACCAAGGTCCCCCTGGACAGTAAAAGGGGGGGGGGAAACCAAAAATATGAGTGATCCATCTAGAAAAGGGGGGATATATATGGTGTTGAATGTAGATGTGTAATGAAATAAGATGGTATATGGTGCCGAGTGAATTAATAAATGATTAATTGGGGAGTGTATATCAACCGAGAAAATAATGACCAGGGGGGTAAGATTAGACAAAGTGTCAAGGTGTAGTGAGGAGGAATCAAGTGTGATTGAAAATGAATAGTTGGAATGATGTGTGAGTGAAGTAGTGATGTGAATTGGGGGCTAAGGTGACTTAGGTGGATGAAAAACAACAAAAAGAAAGAAAACAAAAACAAAACAAAAAAACAAAAACAAACCAGGGAGTACCCAGGGGGTATATGGGGTATGATGGCTCCAGTGGGGCCAAGAGGGAGACCACCAACGACACGCCGCGATCAGCAAGGGGGCTCGCCTGCAACAGCCGTGTGAGACGGGCACTCGCACAGCCGCGCAGCACAGCCTCGTGGGGAACGCTGATGGAGATAACACTGCGCCTGCGCGCCGGCGCCAAAGACAATGACGCGGCGCGCACAGCGTGGGAAAACGTGGCGTCGATGAGTGAGTGGTGTCCGCCCCAATCCATAATCCGGAACCGCCGGAGAGAGGGGGGGCCCACAAAACTCATCGCAGCTCCCGGGGCTAAAGAGAAACCCCGCCAGGCCCGCCCCACACGTCCAACCCAGACCCATGAGGCCCGCAAGGGGGGTGGGGGAGAAAGAACGGAGAAAAGAAAAAGAGCAGGGGGAAAGGAGGAGGAGTACATGGCAGGGACCCGAAAATCGGATCGAGGCCCCAAAATAACACTCCCAACCAAGCCTCTGCTGGAAAATTTAAACATGGCTAGATAGCCATACATAGTATGTGAAATTATAAAAATAGAAGCATCAGTTGGTAAAAATAATAAGACTAGATACTACCAGGTAAATTGTAGACAATGTAGGGCGCATGATTCCATCCCTAATGGCAATTGAATCAAAAATAGGGGTAGAAGTAGGGAACAATCCCCGATATTCGGGTAGTTAAAAGTAAGATTGGGGACTTAATAAGAATTAGGTAGTCACTAGGGTAGCAGCGTGTCCTGATGTCTGGTGGGTAAACCATATTCATGACCGTTAACGTTGTATTATAACATAGTAAAAATAGTCATATCATGCTAAACAAGCAAAGACGGTAACAGAGTAACATAGCAACGTAATGGTGACACAAAAGTGACATCAGGATATTTACCGGACACGTGTCTATGTGTCTCCACAGTACTGAATAAATACTGTATGCTACCCAATAAGGATACACAGAGTTTGACATATAATTCCATCCCCAGTAGGATAGATAAAAATGGAAAATAGAGAGTTTGGGACTTTATATGAGGACATCAAAATGTACCTCCATCCCCGAGAACTTGGAATAATGGGAAGCAGGGTTTTGGGACTTTATATGAATCATGTAGCCCAAGGGGAGACAAGACCTAGTGATGTCTGGTAGGTAGTACATCTTTGTGACCATTACTGTTGCCTGATAAAAGAATTTCCATATGGTAAACTAAGATAAATGGTACAGGGACATTTTTAATTCCACAACGTATTACATTTGTTACATAGTCGCACATTAGTATAACAGCACAGTAGTATCACAATGGTAGCATCAGAAAGTCACCAGACTCATTAGTAATACATGTCTCCATAGATAGTAAGGTATAATATGTTCAAAATGGTAGAATCCGGAAGGAGCATAGACTCAGTGGTAACTGGTAGTATGGAAAGCATCAAACAGCTCGACGCGTTTCGTGGCTCACATTGCCACTCTTCAGGAGCAGATGCATTGTAAATTTCTAAAAGAATATTAGGAGTAAGTATTAGATAAGGAAATACTGAAAACAAAGAAAAAGATTAGATAAGATTAGAATCCCCACTCATACCTTCAGACCAATCGTGAGTCCGGTAGGGAGCAGCGGAGGGCAGGAACCGGCCAGGCAAATCGATAGCCGCGGGAGCTGTGGTGGTATTCCCCAGGCACCACCGGCAACAAGTACACCCCAGAGACCAAGGTCCCCCTGGACAGTAAAAGGGGGGGGGGGAAACCAAAAATATGAGTGATCCATCTAGAAAAGGGGGGATATATATGGTGTTGAATGTAGATGTGTAATGAAATAAGATGGTATATGGTGCCGAGTGAATTAATAAATGATTAATTGGGGAGTGTATATCAACCGAGAAAATAATGACCAGGGGGGTAAGATTAGACAAAGTGTCAAGGTGTAGTGAGGAGGAATCAAGTGTGATTGAAAATGAATAGTTGGAATGATGTGTGAGTGAAGTAGTGATGTGAATTGGGGGCTAAGGTGACTTAGGTGGATGAAAAACAACAAAAAGAAAGAAAACAAAAACAAAACAAAAAAAACAAAAACAAACCAGGGAGTACCCAGGGGGTATATGGGGTATGATGGCTCCAGTGGGGCCAAGAGGGAGACCACCAACGACACGCCGCGATCAGCAAGGGGGCTCGCCTGCAACAGCCGTGTGAGACGGGCACTCGCACAGCCGCGCAGCACAGCCTCGTGGGGAACGCTGATGGAGATAACACTGCGCCTGCGCGCCAGCGCCAAAGACAATGACGCGGCGCGCACAGCGTGGGAAAACGTGGCGTCGATGAGTGAGTGGTGTCCGCCCCAATCCATGATCCGGAACCGCCGGAGAGAGGGGGGGCCCACAAAACTCATCGCAGCTCCCGGGGCTAAAGAGAAACCCCGCCAGGCCCGCCCCACACGTCCAACCCAGACCCATGAGGCCCGCAAGGGGGGTGGGGGAGAAAGAACGGAGAAAAGAAAAAGAGCAGGGGGAAAGGAGGAGGAGTACATGGCAGGGACCCGAAAATCGGATCGAGGCCCCAAAATAACACTCCCAACCAAGCCTCTGCTGGAAAATTTAAACATGGCTAGATAGCCATACATAGTATGTGAAATTATAAAAATAGAAGCATCAGTTGGTAAAAATAATAAGACTAGATACTACCAGGTAAATTGTAGACAATGTAGGGCGCATGATTCCATCCCTAATGGCAATTGAATCAAAAATAGGGGTAGAAGTAGGGAACAATCCCCGATATTCGGGTAGTTAAAAGTAAGATTGGGGACTTAATAAGAATTAGGTAGTCACTAGGGTAGCAGCGTGTCCTGATGTCTGGTGGGTAAACCATATTCATGACCGTTAACGTTGTATTATAACATAGTAAAAATAGTCATATCATGCTAAACAAGCAAAGACGGTAACAGAGTAACATAGCAACGTAATGGTGACACAAAAGTGACATCAGGATATTTACCGGACACGTGTCTATGTGTCTCCACAGTACTGAATAAATACTGTATGCTACCCAATAAGGATACACAGAGTTTGACATATAATTCCATCCCCAGTAGGATAGATAAAAATGGAAAATAGAGAGTTTGGGACTTTATATGAGGACATCAAAATGTACCTCCATCCCCGAGAACTTGGAATAATGGGAAGCAGGGTTTTGGGACTTTATATGAATCATGTAGCCCAAGGGGAGACAAGACCTAGTGATGTCTGGTAGGTAGTACATCTTTGTGACCATTACTGTTGCCTGATAAAAGAATTTCCATATGGTAAACTAAGATAAATGGTACAGGGACATTTTTAATTCCACAACGTATTACATTTGTTACATAGTCGCACATTAGTATAACAGCACAGTAGTATCACAATGGTAGCATCAGAAAGTCACCAGACTCATTAGTAATACATGTCTCCATAGATAGTAAGGTATAATATGTTCAAAATGGTAGAATCCGGAAGGAGCATAGACTCAGTGGTAACTGGTAGTATGGAAAGCATCAAACAGCTCGACGCGTTTCGTGGCTCACATTGCCACTCTTCAGGAGCAGATGCATTGTAAATTTCTAAAAGAATATTAGGAGTAAGTATTAGATAAGGAAATACTGAAAACAAAGAAAAAGATTAGATAAGATTAGAATCCCCACTCATACCTTCAGACCAATCGTGAGTCCGGTAGGGAGCAGCGGAGGGCAGGAACCGGCCAGGCAAATCGATAGCCGCGGGAGCTGTGGTGGTATTCCCCAGGCACCACCGGCAACAAGTACACCCCAGAGACCAAGGTCCCCCTGGACAGTAAAAGGGGGGGGGAAACCAAAAATATGAGTGATCCATCTAGAAAAGGGGGGATATATATGGTGTTGAATTTAGATGTGTAATGAAATAAGATGGTATACGATTGGTCTGAAGGTATGAGTGGGGATTCTAATCTTATCTAATCTTTTTCTTTGTTTTCAGTATTTCCTTATCTAATACTTACTCCTAATATTCTTTTAGAAATTTACAATGCATCTGCTCCTGAAGAGTGGCAATGTGAGCCACGAAACGCGTCGAGCTGTTTGATGCTTTCCATACTACCAGTTACCACTGAGTCTATGCTCCTTCCGGATTCTACCATTTTGAACATATTATACCTTACTATCTATGGAGACATGTATTACTAATGAGTCTGGTGACTTTCTGATGCTACCATTGTGATACTACTGTGCTGTTATACTAATGTGCGACTATGTAACAAATGTAATACGTTGTGGAATTAAAAATGTCCCTGTACCATTTATCTTAGTTTACCATATGGAAATTCTTTTATCAGGCAACAGTAATGGTCACAAAGATGTACTACCTACCAGACATCACTAGGTCTTGTCTCCCCTTGGGCTACATGATTCATATAAAGTCCCAAAACCCTGCTTCCCATTATTCCAAGTTCTCGGGGATGGAGGTACATTTTGATGTCCTCATATAAAGTCCCAAACTCTCTATTTTCCATTTTTATCTATCCTACTGGGGATGGAATTATATGTCAAACTCTGTGTATCCTTATTGGGTAGCATACAGTATTTATTCAGTACTGTGGAGACACATAGACACGTGTCCGGTAAATATCCTGATGTCACTTTTGTGTCACCATTACGTTGCTATGTTACTCTGTTACCGTCTTTGCTTGTTTAGCATGATATGACTATTTTTACTATGTTATAATACAACGTTAACGGTCATGAATATGGTTTACCCACCAGACATCAGGACACGCTGCTACCCTAGTGACTACCTAATTCTTATTAAGTCCCCAATCTTACTTTTAACTACCCGAATATCGGGGATTGTTCCCTACTTCTACCCCTATTTTTGATTCAATTGCCATTAGGGATGGAATCATGCGCCCTACATTGTCTACAATTTACCTGGTAGTATCTAGTCTTATTATTTTTACCAACTGATGCTTCTATTTTTATAATTTCACATACTATGTATGGCTATCTAGCCATGTTTAAATTTTCCAGCAGAGGCTTGGTTGGGAGTGTTATTTTGGGGCCTCGATCCGATTTTCGGGTCCCTGCCATGTACTCCTCCTCCTTTCCCCCTGCTCTTTTTCTTTTCTCCGTTCTTTCTCCCCCACCCCCCTTGCGGGCCTCATGGGTCTGGGTTGGACGTGTGGGGCGGGCCTGGCGGGGTTTCTCTTTAGCCCCGGGAGCTGCGATGAGTTTTGTGGGCCCCCCCTCTCTCCGGCGGTTCCGGATTATGGATTGGGGCGGACACCACTCACTCATCGACGCCACGTTTTCCCACGCTGTGCGCGCCGCGTCATTGTCTTTGGCGCCGGCGCGCAGGCGCAGTGTTATCTCCATCAGCGTTCCCCACGAGGCTGTGCTGCGCGGCTGTGCGAGTGCCCGTCTCACACGGCTGTTGCAGGCGAGCCCCCTTGCTGATCGCGGCGTGTCGTTGGTGGTCTCCCTCTTGGCCCCACTGGAGCCATCATACCCCATATACCCCCTGGGTACTCCCTGGTTTGTTTTTGTTTTTTTGTTTTGTTTTTGTTTTCTTTCTTTTTGTTGTTTTTCATCCACCTAAGTCACCTTAGCCCCCAATTCACATCACTACTTCACTCACACATCATTCCAACTATTCATTTTCAATCACACTTGATTCCTCCTCACTACACCTTGACACTTTGTCTAATCTTACCCCCCTGGTCATTATTTTCTCGGTTGATATACACTCCCCAATTAATCATTTATTAATTCACTCGGCACCATATACCATCTTATTTCATTACACATCTACATTCAACACCATATATATCCCCCCTTTTCTAGATGGATCACTCATATTTTTGGTTCCCCCCCCCCCTTTTACTGTCCAGGGGGACCTTGGTCTCTGGGGTGTACTTGTTGCCGGTGGTGCCTGGGGAATACCACCACAGCTCCCGCGGCTATCGATTTGCCTGGCCGGTTCCTGCCCTCCGCTGCTCCCTACCGGACTCACGATTGGTCTGAAGGTATGAGTGGGGATTCTAATCTTATCTAATCTTTTTCTTTGTTTTCAGTATTTCCTTATCTAATACTTACTCCTAATATTCTTTTAGAAATTTACAATGCATCTGCTCCTGAAGAGTGGCAATGTGAGCCACGAAACGCGTCGAGCTGTTTGATGCTTTCCATACTACCAGTTACCACTGAGTCTATGCTCCTTCCGGATTCTACCATTTTGAACATATTATACCTTACTATCTATGGAGACATGTATTACTAATGAGTCTGGTGACTTTCTGATGCTACCATTGTGATACTACTGTGCTGTTATACTAATGTGCGACTATGTAACAAATGTAATACGTTGTGGAATTAAAAATGTCCCTGTACCATTTATCTTAGTTTACCATATGGAAATTCTTTTATCAGGCAACAGTAATGGTCACAAAGATGTACTACCTACCAGACATCACTAGGTCTTGTCTCCCCTTGGGCTACATGATTCATATAAAGTCCCAAAACCCTGCTTCCCATTATTCCAAGTTCTCGGGGATGGAGGTACATTTTGATGTCCTCATATAAAGTCCCAAACTCTCTATTTTCCATTTTTATCTATCCTACTGGGGATGGAATTATATGTCAAACTCTGTGTATCCTTATTGGGTAGCATACAGTATTTATTCAGTACTGTGGAGACACATAGACACGTGTCCGGTAAATATCCTGATGTCACTTTTGTGTCACCATTACGTTGCTATGTTACTCTGTTACCGTCTTTGCTTGTTTAGCATGATATGACTATTTTTACTATGTTATAATACAACGTTAACGGTCATGAATATGGTTTACCCACCAGACATCAGGACACGCTGCTACCCTAGTGACTACCTAATTCTTATTAAGTCCCCAATCTTACTTTTAACTACCCGAATATCGGGGATTGTTCCCTACTTCTACCCCTATTTTTGATTCAATTGCCATTAGGGATGGAATCATGCGCCCTACATTGTCTACAATTTACCTGGTAGTATCTAGTCTTATTATTTTTACCAACTGATGCTTCTATTTTTATAATTTCACATACTATGTATGGCTATCTAGCCATGTTTAAATTTTCCAGCAGAGGCTTGGTTGGGAGTGTTATTTTGGGGCCTCGATCCGATTTTCGGGTCCCTGCCATGTACTCCTCCTCCTTTCCCCCTGCTCTTTTTCTTTTCTCCGTTCTTTCTCCCCCACCCCCCTTGCGGGCCTCATGGGTCTGGGTTGGACGTGTGGGGCGGGCCTGGCGGGGTTTCTCTTTAGCCCCGGGAGCTGCGATGAGTTTTGTGGGCCCCCCCTCTCTCCGGCGGTTCCGGATTATGGATTGGGGCGGACACCACTCACTCATCGACGCCACGTTTTCCCACGCTGTGCGCGCCGCGTCATTGTCTTTGGCGCCGGCGCGCAGGCGCAGTGTTATCTCCATCAGCGTTCCCCACGAGGCTGTGCTGCGCGGCTGTGCGAGTGCCCGTCTCACATGGCTGTTGCAGGCGAGCCCCCTTGCTGATCGCGGCGTGTCGTTGGTGGTCTCCCTCTTGGCCCCACTGGAGCCATCATACCCCATATACCCCCTGGGTACTCCCTGGTTTGTTTTTGTTTTTTTGTTTTGTTTTTGTTTTCTTTCTTTTTGTTGTTTTTCATCCACCTAAGTCACCTTAGCCCCCAATTCACATCACTACTTCACTCACACATCATTCCAACTATTCATTTTCAATCACACTTGATTCCTCCTCACTACACCTTGACACTTTGTCTAATCTTACCCCCCTGGTCATTATTTTCTCGGTTGATATACACTCCCCAATTAATCATTTATTAATTCACTCGGCACCATATACCATCTTATTTCATTACACATCTACATTCAACACCATATATATCCCCCCTTTTCTAGATGGATCACTCATATTTTTGGTTTCCCCCCCCCCCTTTTACTGTCCAGGGGGACCTTGGTCTCTGGGGTGTACTTGTTGCCGGTGGTGCCTGGGGAATACCACCACAGCTCCCGCGGCTATCGATTTGCCTGGCCGGTTCCTGCCCTCCGCTGCTCCCTACCGGACTCACGATTGGTCTGAAGGTATGAGTGGGGATTCTAATCTTATCTAATCTTTTTCTTTGTTTTCAGTATTTCCTTATCTAATACTTACTCCTAATATTCTTTTAGAAATTTACAATGCATCTGCTCCTGAAGAGTGGCAATGTGAGCCACGAAACGCGTCGAGCTGTTTGATGCTTTCCATACTACCAGTTACCACTGAGTCTATGCTCCTTCCGGATTCTACCATTTTGAACATATTATACCTTACTATCTATGGAGACATGTATTACTAATGAGTCTGGTGACTTTCTGATGCTACCATTGTGATACTACTGTGCTGTTATACTAATGTGCGACTATGTAACAAATGTAATACGTTGTGGAATTAAAAATGTCCCTGTACCATTTATCTTAGTTTACCATATGGAAATTCTTTTATCAGGCAACAGTAATGGTCACAAAGATGTACTACCTACCAGACATCACTAGGTCTTGTCTCCCCTTGGGCTACATGATTCATATAAAGTCCCAAAACCCTGCTTCCCATTATTCCAAGTTCTCGGGGATGGAGGTACATTTTGATGTCCTCATATAAAGTCCCAAACTCTCTATTTTCCATTTTTATCTATCCTACTGGGGATGGAATTATATGTCAAACTCTGTGTATCCTTATTGGGTAGCATACAGTATTTATTCAGTACTGTGGAGACACATAGACACGTGTCCGGTAAATATCCTGATGTCACTTTTGTGTCACCATTACGTTGCTATGTTACTCTGTTACCGTCTTTGCTTGTTTAGCATGATATGACTATTTTTACTATGTTATAATACAACGTTAACGGTCATGAATATGGTTTACCCACCAGACATCAGGACACGCTGCTACCCTAGTGACTACCTAATTCTTATTAAGTCCCCAATCTTACTTTTAACTACCCGAATATCGGGGATTGTTCCCTACTTCTACCCCTATTTTTGATTCAATTGCCATTAGGGATGGAATCATGCGCCCTACATTGTCTACAATTTACCTGGTAGTATCTAGTCTTATTATTTTTACCAACTGATGCTTCTATTTTTATAATTTCACATACTATGTATGGCTATCTAGCCATGTTTAAATTTTCCAGCAGAGGCTTGGTTGGGAGTGTTATTTTGGGGCCTCGATCCGATTTTCGGGTCCCTGCCATGTACTCCTCCTCCTTTCCCCCTGCTCTTTTTCTTTTCTCCGTTCTTTCTCCCCCACCCCCCTTGCGGGCCTCATGGGTCTGGGTTGGACGTGTGGGGCGGGCCTGGCGGGGTTTCTCTTTAGCCCCGGGAGCTGCGATGAGTTTTGTGGGCCCCCCCTCTCTCCGGCGGTTCCGGATTATGGATTGGGGCGGACACCACTCACTCATCGACGCCACGTTTTCCCACGCTGTGCGCGCCGCGTCATTGTCTTTGGCGCCGGCGCGCAGGCGCAGTGTTATCTCCATCAGCGTTCCCCACGAGGCTGTGCTGCGCGGCTGTGCGAGTGCCCGTCTCACACGGCTGTTGCAGGCGAGCCCCCTTGCTGATCGCGGCGTGTCGTTGGTGGTCTCCCTCTTGGCCCCACTGGAGCCATCATACCCCATATACCCCCTGGGTACTCCCTGGTTTGTTTTTGTTTTTTTGTTTTGTTTTTGTTTTCTTTCTTTTTGTTGTTTTTCATCCACCTAAGTCACCTTAGCCCCCAATTCACATCACTACTTCACTCACACATCATTCCAACTATTCATTTTCAATCACACTTGATTCCTCCTCACTACACCTTGACACTTTGTCTAATCTTACCCCCCTGGTCATTATTTTCTCGGTTGATATACACTCCCCAATTAATCATTTATTAATTCACTCGGCACCATATACCATCTTATTTCATTACACATCTACATTCAACACCATATATATCCCCCCTTTTCTAGATGGATCACTCATATTTTTGGTTTCCCCCCCCCCCCCTTTTACTGTCCAGGGGGACCTTGGTCTCTGGGGTGTACTTGTTGCCGGTGGTGCCTGGGGAATACCACCACAGCTCCCGCGGCTATCGATTTGCCTGGCCGGTTCCTGCCCTCCGCTGCTCCCTACCGGACTCACGATTGGTCTGAAGGTATGAGTGGGGATTCTAATCTTATCTAATCTTTTTCTTTGTTTTCAGTATTTCCTTATCTAATACTTACTCCTAATATTCTTTTAGAAATTTACAATGCATCTGCTCCTGAAGAGTGGCAATGTGAGCCACGAAACGCGTCGAGCTGTTTGATGCTTTCCATACTACCAGTTACCACTGAGTCTATGCTCCTTCCGGATTCTACCATTTTGAACATATTATACCTTACTATCTATGGAGACATGTATTACTAATGAGTCTGGTGACTTTCTGATGCTACCATTGTGATACTACTGTGCTGTTATACTAATGTGCGACTATGTAACAAATGTAATACGTTGTGGAATTAAAAATGTCCCTGTACCATTTATCTTAGTTTACCATATGGAAATTCTTTTATCAGGCAACAGTAATGGTCACAAAGATGTACTACCTACCAGACATCACTAGGTCTTGTCTCCCCTTGGGCTACATGATTCATATAAAGTCCCAAAACCCTGCTTCCCATTATTCTGAGTGGATACTTTGATTACATTTATTTATTAGGTACAAATCACATCATAAAAAGTGTCAATCTGGGATACCGGACACAATTTACTATGATACACTTGTTTAAATACATTCATATACATGGTTATTGTACAGAATATAATACAAAATCATTAGCAATGCAAATGCATAGACACACTCATCCATTCATAAAACCAATAAACATAAGCAGATGCTCATGGTGAACCAAACTAGTCTGGGCATCAGTTGGATATATACTCGACGCACGTTTCATGGCTCTTGCCAATCATCAGGAGTAAAAATGCTCTGAAATTAAATCAAGAATATCTGTAAATATGGGATAACCTTTAAACGGAGAACCATCCCTCAAGAACAGGGGGGGCTATAACTTACTATCTGGCCCAAAGGCGATGCCCATCCCATGTCCAGGGAATGCAGAGGACAGGAATGTCGATCTCCCCCAGGGCTGAGGTGAGGAATCACATCCAGATTGAGGATAGCAGCTGGGTAAAAACCAGGTGACCATGTCACGACCATGTGTGTCTGATGTATGCTTACCAGGCCATACTGTTCTGCAGAGATATAGAAATAAGACCTTGTGAAGTAAGTTTACTATTAATGGGACAAATCCATACTTGTAGATAAATGAAATTAATGAATGATATGCAGTTAATGCAATAATGTAGTAAACTACAACAAGAGAGAATGTGCAATGTATACCCACTGTGGGTAAATGTGGAGCAAACCCATCATATGGTGGTGAACTGAAAGATGTGAGTAAATCTTAGTTACCTTGTATGTAATTCTATGGCTGTAGACAGGCCTGGAGTCCTGCTTGTATAATCGTTCCATGTGAAATGGTCAGCTGGCTAACCCAGACAGCTTAAATCCCCAGCACAGGGCGGATCCCCACCAACGTCATGAATCTCCAATTGGTGGAAAAAATAAAAAACAGCTCCATGCTCAGGTGTGTGAACATACCGAGCAGAGCAAACAATCATAACGCTGATGCACAGGAGGCAGGACTATTTATAGTTAACTATTAGAGTTAGGGTGTGGCAGTTAGGGTGTGGCAGGTCGTGAGGAAATTGGGTGTCTTCTACCCTGTTTGTTTGGCGATTATGTAATGCGACCTGACACAAGCTTTAGTTGCAGCTGCAAGCCTCCATCCCTAATATGTGTTCAACATTTGGAAAGAGAGGGAAATGGGACTTTGAATGAGGCATGTCACTGAGTGGATAATTTGATTACATTTTTAATTTTTTCTTGAGAGATGGTTCTCCGTTTAAAGGTTATCCCATATTTACAGATATTCTTGATTTCATTTCAGAGCATTTTTACTCCTGATGATTGGCAAGAGCCATAAAACGTGCGTCGAGTATATATCCAACTAATGCCCAGACTAGTTTGGCTCACCATGAGCAACTGCTTATGTTTATTGGTTTTATGAATGGATGAGTGTGTCTATGCATTTGCATTGCTAATGATTTTGTATTATATTCTGTACAATAACCGTGTATATAGATGAATGTATTTAAACAAGTGTATCATAGTAAATTGTGTCCTGTATCCCAGATTGACACTTTTTATGATGTGATTTGTACCTAATAAATAAATTTAATCATTAGTGATAGATGTGTACAAAAAATTTGTACGCATCACAAGTTTCCTTTGTGATCACAAGATAAAAAGTTTAAAAGCAATGTGGGAAGCAAGTAGGGCAATTCTGACACAGACTTCAACTGGGGCATGTGAACGAGTTTATTCCTTCACCTACCACCGGCCTCCAGATAGCTTTCCAATTGGGTGGTAGTCCCATTCTGTCTGGAGAAATATCCCAGTCCTGGGTCTTTGGCTTAATCCATACCTCTGACAAGTGGACTTACCTCGTTTGGAGTGACCACCTTCCAGGTTTCTGCCACACCCAAGTCAGCACAACTCTAGATCCCGAGGCGTTCGGCCAATACGAGCCCGATTGACCCACTGCCACTGGCAAGTGAGTCCACCTTGTCTGGTAAGAGTACCCATCTACATCTTCTTAACAGAGGATCTTCCTGTCTCACAGCCATATTCACTTTGTTGCATTACCACCATCCTTGATAGAGGATTCACCAGTCAATTATGATGGACACACTTACTAGGAAGTTTATTTATTTGATGTATTTTATTTGAACTTTATCCTCACTGATTCACATTTTTGTACATGTGAAAATTGGACTTACATCTTGGATGTTTGTATCATATGTTTACATGTTTTTTACACTAATATTTTCAGTCTATCACTGTTATATTGTTTTATGTTTAGCGCTGCACTTTGTTTTTCACATTTGGTTAGGACTTACTTTGTTTTAGTGTCAGCAGCTTTTTTATTTG
Organism: Lithobates sylvaticus; assembly: GCA_028564925.1. NCBI lineage: Eukaryota > Metazoa > Chordata > Amphibia > Anura > Ranidae > Lithobates > Lithobates sylvaticus. Next base: position 122,710,295 of record CM053030.1, on the reverse strand, counting down.
TTTAGCGCAGTAATTCCCCCTCATCACTCCCACATCATATGGGATGGCACCATAGACAGCCTGACACAGTTTGTATCACATTGCAACAATAACAATCTGGGACTATCTTTGACCCATGTGGTCAATCCTGACAGACTGGCCTTTTTGGACCTGGAACTGTACCATAGTGACTCATGCATAGAGGCCACTAATTATACAAATCCTACTGCAGGAAATCCATTCATCCATTATCAAAGCTGTCACCATCCCATTCCATATTAACAATATCCCATGGAGTCAGTTTCATAGGATTCATCACAATTGTACCCAGGATGAGGACTACCAGACCCTTATCAATAAGGAGTCGGCCTCCTTATTGATAAATTCTTGAATAAAGGATATCCATCTATCCTTGTGGAAGATGCCTAACAACAGTACACAGCTAAACCTTTGCCTAAGTCCACCACATCAGATGAACCCCAACCTATATGATTGCCACAGAAAAATGGAAAACATTCTTATTAAACATTGGCCAATTTTATTGGAAGACCCCCTTCTGGACTCGTCCCTTATGCAGAAAGGGCACTTTGCTGACTGGGAACAGTGACACCTGAGATGTAAGGAAGCACTCCGCTGGCTTGGGACAGTGACACCTGAGATGTAAGGAAGCACTTTGCTGGCTGGGAACAGTGACACCTGAGATGTAGGGAAGCACTCCGCTGGCTGGGGACAGTGACACCTGAGATGTAAGGAAGCACTTTGCTGGCTGGGAACAGTGACACCTGAGATGTAAGGAAGCACTCCGCTGGCTGGGGACAGTGACACCTGAGATGTAAGGAAGCACTCCACTGGCTGGGGACACCTGAGATTTAAGGAAGCACTCCGCTGGCTGGGGACAGTGACACCTGAGATGTAAGGAAACACTCCGCTGGGACACCTGAAATGTAAGGAGGCACTCTGCTGGGGACACCTGAGATGTAAGGAGGCACTCCGCTGGGGACACCTGAGATGTAAGGAAGCACTCCGCTGGGGACACCTGAGATGTAAGGAAGCACTCTGCTGGGGACACCTGATTGCATCTGGTGGCAGGCGACGTGGCAAGTGACATGCTCAGAGCTCCCATTGATTTTGATTCTACATTATGGTGAGTTGAACTATTTCATTTTATATTACAATGTAATAATAAAAAAATTACGGCTCAATCACCCTGACACCATTACAACCATGGTGCTGGGATGATTGAAGCTCTAACACCAGGTGTTTGGGGTATCTTTATCTGCTTATTGTTAAACTTTCTGCAATACACATATTTCTATTGTGGTGTAGGATCTGGGCCTGCTGTCCCTCCATTCCTCTTTTTTTCCCTTAGACCCTTTTCTGAGCACACAACCTGGCAGGCCGCAGGAAAAGAGGGGGGACAAGAGAGCACCCCCCCTCCTGAACCGTACCAGACCACATGCCCTCAACATTGGGAGGATGCTTTGGGTTCCATGCATCAGAGGGGGGCAGGGTCACCGGGTGGCCCCGGCCTCCGTTATATAAGACCTGTCAGAAGAAGAGAAGCATCACACAGCGGGAGCCTCCCATTGCGCGGAGCGGCCCAATAACTAAGAAGAGACGCCGTGGAGGAAGATGCCGGACGAGAACACTGGAGCAAGAAGCGGATCAGAGGAAGAAGAAGATGAAGAAGAAGAGAATCGGCACACAGCGGGAGCCTCCCATTGCACGGACCCCAAAGCATCCTCCCAATGTTGAGGGCAAGTGGCCTGGTACGGTTCAGGAGGGGGGGCGCTCTCTCATCCCCCCCTATTTTCCTGCGGCCTGCCAGGTTGCGTGCTCGGATAAGGGTCTGGTATGGATTTTGAGGGGGACCCCCACGCCATTTTTTTTTTGGCATGGGGTTCCCCTTAAAATCCATGCCAGACCTGAAGGGCCTGGTATGGATTTTGAGGGGGACCCCCATGCCATTTTTTTGGGCGCGGGGTTCCCCTTAATATCCATACCAGACCTGAAGGGCCTGGCATGGAATTTCGGGGGACCCCCACGCATTTTTTTTCTTCATTTTTTTATTTTCTTAATGCTAACATGACCTGTGTTCAAATAGCCTTTAAAAAAACCATATAAGTGAACCAACGCAAAAAAAAAAAGTCAAGTTGAGAGGTGCGCCTGTTCAACTTATGCAAATGAACATTTTGCCGGCGCAGTGAACCAGAGCACATGAACGGGCGCAAATGCCACTTGCGCATGCGCAGTACATAAATTGACCTAGCGCATACATTGACCTATACATAAATTGACCTAGCTCAGTTACAAGTGTATTTGCAGGCGCAGCAAGCCTGCTTAGAGAAAGTTAGTTTTCGGTTCTATTTTGGGCATATTTGTTAGTTAGTTGGACAGAAGCAAATCTTAGCGGATGAAAACAAATAGGGCTTCAACAACTAGTAAAGGCTCCCACACATGGGTCGGGTCACATCCTGGACCTCATCTTCAAGCAAAATATGGACATCAACATACTAGACAACATAGCGCTACCATGGACAGACCACCACGCTATCAAATTTGAGATCGCCACTAACATCTCCCTCCAAAAACCAAACCCGGCGGCAACAACACACTGGATTAGATCGCAGAAGAAACTACACTCGGAAATCTTCAAAACCACACTAACATACAAAATGGCAACACTAAATAAAAACCACTCAACAGAATGAACACTCAGCTTCATAAACAAGGCACTTCTACAAACAGCAGACGCAGTCACCCCGAAACATCGAGCACCCATCCGCAAGAAAAATTCTGGATGGTTTAAAGGCTCGCTTACTCTACTGAAACGGGAACACAGAAGAGCAGAAAGAGCCTGGAGAAGAAACACCACAAAGGAAAATCACACAAACTACAGAATACTCACCAAGAGATATCATAAAGCAATGTCTCAAACACCCTCTCAAAAGCCTTAAACCGACCACGGGAACTTTTCAAACTAGTCGCCCAGACTATGAACCCCACCTGCCTTGAGCCCCTAGGAAACGAAACTCAAGAATACTGAAACAAGTTATCCGATTTTTTCATCAACAAAATAGACAACATTCAGAAAATAATTCAACAAAAAAAAACAACAACCAACTCTACTCAACCCAACCCAGGTAAGGAATTTTGCATCCACAGCGCACAAGCACCACATTTTTCGCTTACCCCGATCACCACGGATGAAACCAAAAATTTCATCAAGAGCCTCCGAGACAGCACATCGCCAAACAACATCATCCCCACAAAACTCTTGAAAGAATGCTCCGACATTCTGGCCCCCGCTATTACACACCTAGTAAATCAGTCGTTCGAAGAAGGATTGGTTCCGAATTCCCTCAAGCAAGGCATCATCAAACCATTGCTAAAGAAACCCAACCTCGACCCCAAAGATCCGAACAATCGCAGACCGGTAACAAGCCTGAACACCATTTCCAAGATCATGGAGAAAGCAGTAGTACAACAGTTTCAACTTCACCTGGACACACACAAGCTCTTGGACCCACTACAATCAGGCTTCCGCCCAGGCCATGGCACAGAAACGGCACTTCTGAAAATATGGGATGACGCCCTAGAAGCAGCGGATGATGGAGAATCGTGTCTTCTGGTATTGCTGGACCTTAGTGCGGCGTTCGACACAGTGGACCACAACACTCTTCTCAGCCGCCTCAAGGAAGTGGCAGGAGTTACAGATGTAGATCTTCCATGGTTCGCTTCCTTCTTAGGAAACCGGTCACAGACAGTGAAACTAGGAGCCTTCACTTCAGAAACCCGGGCAATTACTTATGGAGTCCCTCAAGGATCACCATTGTCACCAGTACTGTTCAACATTTACATCCGGCCACTCTTTAAAATTATTAACAAATCGGATCTATGCTACCACTCATACGCGGACGACACTCAACTGTATTTCCGGATCACCGGACAAAAAGACCAGTACCAGGAACTAGGAAAATGTCTCACATTGATAGATGACTGGATAACCACTAGCTCCCTCAAACTAAATGGATTGAAAACAGAACTACTGCTCCTCGACCCAAACCAAAGGAAAAAGACGAAGACCCCTTGGACACCACCAACCATCCTGGGACAGACCATCCTTCCAAGCAACAAAGCCAAAAGCCTCGGAGTAATCTTTGATTCAGAGATGACCATGGAGGCACAAATAGGATCCGTAATCAGCAGATCCCACCATCTCCTCCGCCTGCTACGCAGACTCATCCCCTTCATCCCAGAAAAGGAAAAAGCGGTAGTAGTAGGAACGATCATCAATTCGCGTCTCGACTATGCAAACTCCCTCTACATAGGATTACCGGATTACCAGATTGCGCGCCTTAAAATTGTCCAAAACACAGCAGCGAGATTAGTCACCGGAAAGAAACCTTGGGAATCCATCTCCCCATCCCTAAGGACCCTCCATTGGCTCAAGGTAAAAGACAGGATCACATTCAAGACCCTCTGCCTCACCCACAAATGTACACAAGGAAATGCGCCTCAATACCTTTGTGAGAAAATCTAAAAATACATACGAAATCACAGCCTTCGATCAACAAACCAAAACTGCCTTCTCATCCCCAAAGCCCGCTACAAATCGAAGGGAGAACGAAGATTCGCAGTACAGGGACCTCGGCTATGGAATGCTCTACCAAACAACATCTGCTTGGAAGAAAACCATCAGGCCTTCAGGAAAAAACTCAAGACCCACCTCTTCTAAACATGGCATCAAAACAAGAGCAGACAAGCGCCTTGAGGCGATTCGGTTCGCAGTTGCAGCGCTATACAAATCATTCATTCATTCAAATACATATGACAGTCTCTAGATAGTGTACAGTCCATCTTATAAGAAATTTGTATAACATTCAAAAGAACTGTCATCAAGGTTAAGGTTAAAGCCCATGTAGCTGAGTAATGTAGCCCCAGGAGTCTCTTTTAGTTCTATTTTCACTCCATTGTGGGCTTGTGGAGTGTAGCTTACAGAAGGGCTAAGGCATTGTGAGTGAACGTAAACAAAAGCAAAACAGTGGAAAAAGAAACAGGGATACACCATGAGTTTCAACATTGCATATATATATATATATATATATATATATATATATATATATATATATATATTAATAACAATATAATTAAACCATTTAAATGGGTAAGGACTGGCTACGTGTATGGTATTCAATCAAAGGTATGGGATGTTGTCTCTAGATTGAAAAGTCTAGGATATTTTGATTATCATAACTTAGTGTTACTAAACCCACAGTAAAATCAGTCTGTATATGCAGTAAAGCATGCTTGTTATACTCACTGTGGAACTTAAGGGGTAAATCCTGTGCATTGTGTAAAAATTCAGTTTGATCCTGTCTTCTCTGACCCCCCCCCCCCCTCCGCAGTCCCTAATCCATCTGCTGATAGAACAGAGCCTTGGGGGCACTCTGCACATGCTCAGTTTAGTGTGTATTGCTAGACAGTTTTTTTTGGGGGGGGGGGTCAGGGCAGGGCCAGCACTGTCCAGCCAGAAAGTCAAGGGTCATGCAGCCTCAAAGGACAGTTAGAAGGGAATGAAAACTCCTCTTACAAGCTTTAACCAGTGCTTGGCCAGACACTGATACAAGTCACAAGACTGCTACAAGATGAGAAAAGGTCTTTAGCAGTTTATATTTACTAAAATAATTTAATTTCCATGTTCTGTGTCTATGGGAGACCAGATATGGTAAATGCAGAGTCCTGGATTTAGTAACACTTTAAATTGTTTGATAGATGTCTTCAACCCCAAAGAGTATGGCATATAATACCATTATATGAATGATAATGCTCAGCCAATATGAACTATGCAGAGCTCAGTGGAAAACTGAAAATAAAAAAGTACTACTATTCAAAAAGTTGAGGTTTTCACTGTAGTGCTATATATAATGTTAGACTGGCCAGAAAGATGGGGTTGGGTTTTATGAACAGTGCTGCTTTGTCTCAGTGGAAATTTCCTGCATTTATATTATAAACTAACTGTGTTTAACTAGACCCTCAATGAACGGCATACGAGGTGCTTTCTTGGCAGCACTCCTGAAACTATATTTAATTTGTCTCTCACCCTCTCTCCCTCTCTCTCTTTTTCTCTCGTCATCCTTAGATTTCTGTGGAGATGGAACTGAGAGGTAAAGCAGTACCTAATTTCTCTGAATTGTATAAATTGTTCAATATTACATTTAGATGGGAACAATGTTCCTTTTGTCAGTTTATCAGTTCACCTGGTCTCTTGGAGTCACCACACTCTAAGCAGTTCACAATGTGACATTTTGTGAACTGTAAAACTAAAGGTGTGGTATATTTACTTACATGTGGCTGTAATTCATTCTATGTAGGTAAATAAAGAGGATGTTTTGGCAGAGAATTAGGGATCATGTCAAGGACATCAAGGGTGGTAACTTGGAGAATCCAATTGCCAGGCATTTTGCCAGCCTTCACAGTTATAATGTAGATGGTTATGGCCCTTGTAGGAATCCCCCCACCATCCCAGATGAGGCGATTTCTATAGAAGGATATTGCTGATGGAGACCAGGTGGATTTAGAAATTAAAGGCCACTGTACCACCAGGCCTGAATTATAATATCAGCTTTGCTACATTTTTGGATTAGTTGGGGACCCTTATAGGTGCATGGGTGTGGTGAAGTTTAGTAAAGCGGTTCTGCACACATCCGATCAACTTCCTCTCTATCGCTTCTATAACATCTTAAATGACAGAATTGATGGTTCAATTCTGCATCTGGTAAGCCTACCTCTAATGCTGCCTTCATCTTTATATCTTTTTTCTCCCTGCAGCGTTGGGCGGACTCTAAGCGGGGATCCGCGTCATTTCCTTTCTAATTCGCTGTGTCTCCTGGGATCTCATGTAATTAATCCCAGGAGACATTGCGGAGGTCATATGCGAAATCTCGTGTGATTTCGATGGCGCCGCTCGTAGCTGTGAAGCCACTGAGCATGCGCGGGAACCGGCAATGAATGCTGGTTCCTCACAACGAAGGGAACCAGGAAGTGTTTGCTTGTGGGCTTCAAATGCCCACAAGCAAAATGACATCGGTGAGGAGATTTTTTTATAAGAGATCTTTAAACAGAAAAACGGACATATAAATGGTGCAGCACTAAAACAAGTAAGCTTATTCTAAGATTGATATCTTTCACATTGATAGACCATAAAAAGTGTTTTTATTTTGTAAGTGCAGAACCGCTTTAATTGTGTTTTTTTTTTTCTTCTTCTCTTCTGTTTCTGGGTTTTGTAATTATGTATTTTGGCTATCATACATAGCCCAAGACATTGTGTAATTTACTCTGTTTCTATTTACTTTGTGAGCCCCACACGGTGGGGGGGGGGGGGGGGTAGCTGTGCAGAAAGCAGAGAGGAGGTGGTTTACATTTTATTTTTTTGGGCCCTGTTTTAATGTGCAGTGTGTGTCTTTTCTCTTGTGATTATGGGTTGGGGTTGGCCCCTTTTCTTTTTTTCCTCAGCCTGTGTGCTCTGCTCATGAGGGTGGCCTCCTGGAGCAACTCCTGAACATCAGTTTGGGTGCTCTTGCAGGATCAGTCTCTGCTTGTGCTCCACTTTGAAGTGCATATGGCGACCAGGCAGACGATGTGGCATGATTTCCAGTTCTTGGTGATGTCACGTCTGGTGCATCATTTCTGGTCTGCCGGTTGCATCACTTCTGGCATTTCCCAAGTGACGGGACCACTGGAACTGTGTCATATACCAGGTTCTCATGGAGAGGGACCTCCCACCTAAAACTAAGGGCAAATTTTGGCAATATCTTTGGAGGGTTTTCCCCGCCACTACCTATACACATGATTTATTGTCCATAGATAACAGGACAGTGAGTTTGTTCTTATGTTTTTGGGGGATGATATATATACATAAGAAGTGATGCCAATTAAGCCCTGTGTAATGGAAGCCTTTTGTTAAAGTGGTTGTAAACCCTTACAAACCACTTTGACCTACACGGTTTAGGAGATATTTGCAAAAAGACAGGCACCACTGTCTACGGCGCACTGATCGCCATTGCCAACGGCTATATGCCACGAGTGGCGGCTCCTGTGCGCATGCGCGGGAGTGACATTTTGCGGCTCCGGCAAATCACAGCGCCGGAGTCGCGATACCCACAAAGAAGATGGAGGCTCCGCACACAAGGGGACAGCGGTGACATCGTAGGCTCCTGTGTCAGGTAAGTGACACATAATGGGCTACTATGCAATGCATAGTAGTCCATTATGCTTTACCTTTGCAGGGAAACAAAGAGGAAGTAAACCCATCAGGGTTTACTTCCTCTTTAATGTGAATATTATACTGTTTGCTTAAAAACTATTTTAATAAACAGAATTACACGATGGGATATCTGGCTTATATTTCCCTATGCATGTACTGATGGAGTATTTGGTATAAGGAAGTGTCTGGTCACTGGCAAAGAAAGGAGGTGCTTGATTTAACACATATATATTTTTACACATATATATCTGGTAAGTGGGGACACGAAGGAGGGGAGCACGGAATGTTGCACCTGGAACACAGACATTATGAAATTCTATTCTGGCACTGAGCACTTTTTGTTTACAAAACATGGACTTCATTGAATGTATTATATGAACTTTTTACAACGTTCTTATAAAAACAACATGTTTAAAATATACAGGAATGATGGGTACAAATGTTAACCTGTACTACGGAGGTTTATAATTCATTTTACAAGACTATTAAAAGATTTTACTGTGCTTTACCACATATTGTAAGGTTATTCTCTGTGGTAAAGCGCAATAAAATCTTGTAATGAACTTGTAAAATTAACGTGATAATAAAAATATGTTTTTCTATCTAAATATTGGATTATACGGTATATGTTGCATACTTACCAGTAGCACCTGAAACAGTCCCAGTGTCTTTTTTTTCTTTTCTGGTTTTCATGTTGTAGATTCATGATAGTGGTGCAATCACCCTGTAGGCTGGTCACCTAAGCAGTTGTCACTGCTGCAAACCTTCCTTTTTAGCTAGATGTATATATTTTGTTTTATATGGAGGTATTTTCAAACACCAAACTTTTTGCAGCCGTTTAAAATTGTTTGGACAATTTCTTTCTTCCTAGATGAAAATCTCTGTACTTGATACCCAACTAGAACAGGGTGACCGTACTTGGTTTAATATGACCAATTCTGGAGAGAACCAAATCTGTTGCTATGGATGAATCTTTCGATCACTTAGAAAACCATTAGAAGATGAATTTTGGGCATAGTATATTTTACATAGTTACATTGGTCCAGCTATATATCATACCTGGCCAATGCCCCTGAAAGCTGGAAATCACTGAAGTAGAAACCACTACTTCAGTGATCCCTGCTTGCTTCCCAGTTCTGTGCTGGGTGACCAGTAGGGATGAGCCAAACACCCCCCTGTTCGGTTCGCACCAGAACCTGCGAACAGACCTAAAGTTCGTGTGAACTTTAGAACCCTATTAAAGACTATGAGACTCGAACGTTCAAAATCAAAAGTGCTAATTTTAAAGGCTAATATGCAATTTATTGTTATAGAAAGTGTTTGGGGACCTGGGTCCTGCCCCAGGGGACATGTATAAATGCAAAAACATTTTTTAAAAACTGCAGTTTTTTCAGGAGCAGTGATTTTTTTAATGCTTAATGTGAAACAATAAAAGTGTAATGTTCCTTTAAATTTTGTACCTGGGGGTGTCTATAGTATGCCTGTAAAGGGGCGCATGTTTCCCGTGCTTAGAACTGTCTCTGCACAAAGTGTCATTTTTGCAGGAAAAAAAGCTATTTAAAATCACTCGCGGCTATAATGAATTGCCGGCTCCCCTGATACAGAGAACAGTCATTGATAAAAAAAAAAAAAAAAAGCATGGGGTTCCCCCCAAATTCAATTACCAGGCCCTTCAGATCTGGTATGGATATTAAGAGGAACCCCAGGTCAAATTTAAAAAACAATGATGTGGGGTCCCCCTAAATATCCATACCAGACCCTTCAGGTCTGGTATGGATTTTAAGGGGAACTCCACGCCAAATTTAAAAAAAATGGCGTGGGGTCCCCCTCAAAATCATCACCAGACCCTTATCCGAGCAACCTGGCAGGCCGCAGGAAAAGAGGGGGGACGAGAGAGCGCCCCCCCCTCCTGAACCGTACCAGGCCACATGCCCTCAACATTGGGAGGATGCTTTGGGGGTCTGTGACCCCTCAAAGCATCATGTCCCCATGTTGATGAGGAGAAGGGTCTCATCCCCATGTGGGGGTCTGCGGGCGGGGGGCTTATCAGAATCTGGAAGCCCCCTTTAACAAGGGGACCTCCAGATCCCGCCCCCCCCCTGTTTGAAATGGTAAGGGGGTACAAAAGTACCCCTACCATTTCACAAAGAAAGTGTAAACATTTTTAAAAAACACACAGACACCGTTGGAAAAAAGTCCCTTATTAAAAATAAAAAAAAGATTCCAGCGGTAGTAATCCACTCTTGGTATCCAGCGATGGGTGATCTCTTCTCCGGGGACCAGCGATGGCTGATCTCTTCTCCGACGTCCAGTGGAGCGCATCCTGTCTCCATGGAGACACTGAGGGAATCCCGTCTTAGCAGAGGAGGACCGGAGCACTCGTCACCTGACCCCGCCCCCTCTGACGCAACGCAAGGGGGAAGCTGGGCTTGCCCAGTGACGTACAGGTAGGTGACCCCCCCCCCTCTGCTGTAATGGAAACCTGCGTTACATCAGAGGGGGGCGGGGTCACCCGTACATAACTGGGGAAACCCAGCTTTTCCCTTGCGTCAGAGGGGGGGGTCACCCTTACATCACTGGGGAAGCCTGGGTTTCCCCAGTGACGTACGGGTGACCCCGCCCCCCTCTGATGTAATGCAGGTTTTCGTTACATCAGAGGGGGGCGGGGTCACCCATAGGTCACTGGGGAAGCCCAGCTTTCCCCTTGCGTTGCGCCAGAGGGGGCGGGGTCAGGTGACGAGTGGCCCGGTCCTCCTCTGCTAAGACGGGACTCCCTCAGTGTCTCCATGGAGACAGGATGCGCTGCGCTGGACGTTGTCGGAAGAGATCAGCCATCGCTGGACCCCAGAGAAGAGATCACCCATCGCTGGATAGCAAGAGTGGATTACCACCGCTGGAATCTTTTTTTTATTTTTAATAAAGGACTTTTCCCAATGGTTTCTGTGTGTTTTTTAACTATTTTTTACTCTTTCTTTGTACCCCCTTACCATTTCAAACAGGGGGGCGGGATCTGGGGGTCCCCTTGTTAAAGGGGGCTTCCAGATTCTGATAAGACCCCCGTCCGCAGACCCCCACAACCACCGGGCAAGGGTTGTGAGGATGAGACCCTTCTCCTCATCAACATGGGGACATGGTGCTTTGAGGGGTCACAGACCCCCAAAGAATCCTCCCAATGTTAAGGGCATGTGGCCTGGTACGTTTCAGGAGGGGGGGCGCTCTCTCGTCCCCCCCCCCTCTTTTCCTGTGGCCTGCCAGGTTGCATGCTCGGATAAGGGTCTGGTATGGATATTTAGGGGGAACCCCACGTCATTTTTTAAAAAAATTTGACCCAGGGTTCCCCTTAATATCCATACCAGACCTGAAGGGCCTGGTAATTGAATTTGGGGGGAATTCCACGCTTTTTTTTTTTTAATCAATGACTTTCAATGACTCTGTATTACGGGAGCCGACAATTCATTATAGCCGCGAGTGATTTTAAATAGCTTTTTTTCCTTCAAAAATGACACTTTGTGCAGGGACAGTTCTAAGCACGGGAAACATGCGCCCCTTTACAGGCATACTATACACACCCCCCAGGTACGAAATTTAAAGGAATATTACACTTTTATTGTTTCACTTTAAGCATTTATTAAAATCACTGCTCCTGAAAAAACTGCAGTTTTTAAAACTTTTTTTTGCATTGATACATGTCCCCTGGGGCAGGACCCAGGTCCCCAAACACTTTTTATGACAATAACTTGCATATAGGCTTTTAAAATTAGCACTTTAGATTTCTCCCATAGACTTTTACAGGGTGTTTGCGGCTTTTCTAATTTGCCGCGAACACCCCAAATTGTTTTCTGTTCAGTGAACAGGCGAACAGGCAATGTTCGAGTCGAACATGAGTTCGACTCCGACTTGAAGCTCATCCCTATTCCCTAGTGACCAGTCTTATTCATCGTGAACAGAGGAGGTTGGCTGAGGTGGAGAGGCAGGGCAGTCACCTTATGCTTTTTACTTCATCCAATCAGAGAACACTGTACATTCATTTAGAAAATGCAAAGCATTTTCTGAATAGCGTTCATGCTGAGCAGGGGACCTCCTGTGTTTAATATGCCTCAGGCTGGCTGCTCAGCACAGGACCCGAAAGCAAGTGGAGATCATTGGAAGAGCAGTGTCTACTTCAGTGATTTCTAGCCTCCAGGGGTATTGGCTAGGTATAATTTAGTGCAGTGATGGCGAACCTTGGCACCCCAGATGTTTTGGAACTATATTTCCCATGATGCTCAACTACACTGCAGAGTGCATGAACATCATGGGAAATGTAGTTCCAAAACATCTGGGGTGCCAGGGTTGGCTATAACTGATATAGTTTATACATTTACAGTTACATTTTTCCAGCTTGGACCAGTGCAACTATGTGAACATATACCAGACCTGACATTCTTCTTCAATGAAGTTAACTCATCGTTTGGCCTTGTAAAACACACACTGTATGTTCATGCCAGCAGTGTACTAAGTCACTAAAAAACCCTTGTGACAGTCTTTCAACATAAGCTCTGTGCATTTACCTAGAAGCTCTCTGCTGCACTGACCTGTTTTCTTGGTGGAGCCTTCCTGTATCCTGGGATGAGACCTCCTCTGTCTGTCAGGGTGGAGCCCTGAGGTACAGTCAGTTTCCTCAAAAAAAAAAACTGCACACACCTGTGCAATTAGTGTACTGGTTGTCCACAAAACATGAACCAAGGATTGGAGACTCCATCCCTCCCAAGTCTCTATGAAGTCTCCAGACTCCAGGTCCCAATCCAGGTTTTACCAACCACGAGGAAACTGAAAGTCCAGTTTCCTCTGTATAAGACAAACACACTGGAGCCCCTCAACCTGCCTAGATGAAAACCCTGGGTGGCACAAAACCCTTTTCACACTGTGGCAGGGCACAGCATTGTCACACTGTGTAATGTTAAATAGGTAGTAAGATAGATAGATAGACAGATTTGAAGAGTAGCCTTTGCAACATCCTGAATTTTCACATGGCTCAAGATGTGCCTTTGGGGCAGGCAGTTGACACCCCCCATTACTTCCAATTGTCTCAAGAATAAATATGGGAAGATTTCTGCATGTCTCATTGCTGGTTTGGCAAGGAGTGATGGAAGTGCTTGCTACTTCACACTACTTTGATATTACCTGTGCAGAATAGGCTAGTATTGTCTAAAGTCTACAAAAGTTAGCATTGTCCAGGTCTACAAGATATTTGGAGGTGAGGACCCTTATGCTTCTACATGGTCTGCACAAACAGTGTGTCTGCCCCTGACTCATACATAATCCAATTATTGTCATAGTAGAATAAAACAAGTTAATTTACTCAATAATGACTTCAGTAAATAAAACTTCCTTTGTATGCATCCCATCTTCATTCACAATACAAATCTGGTTAAAAACACACTGCCGTAGTCATTCTAATAATGTGATTATATTACCATCACTTTCATTTTATGGCATTAAGTTAGGAGAGGACTTGCATGCAATTGTCTGATTTATAAGTGACTTGTCCTCATCTAAGCTTCTCGAGTACTCTTAACAGTGTTCATATTCTCAATTTTTACAAGGAAGACATACGGTTCATCTATTCTAGACAAATACGTGTTGTTAATAATACTGTTATTTAATTTGCAATCACATGTGTCTGTTTATTCTTATAAGGCAAATTTGCTATGACTTATCATGCTGTGACTTGGCTTATAAATGTTAAACGTTATACTTGTGTTATCGTGTTCTGCAGTAATTTCCTGCGTAGCCCTTACAACATAGCGCAGCTAATGCAAACCTGCATGGCAGCATAATGATGCTTTCTCAATCTCAATTAGCAATAACTAATTAACAAAATTGTCTTATGCTCAAGAATGAGGCACATCTTTCTCCCTCCTTCTCTAATCCCAAGTGTGATATATGGTTGATTGAATATCTAATTACTTCCTAATTGAATGAGCACATTATACATTTTTCACATGTTCAAGCTAATGCTTTTGGTCCAGAAATTAAAGTCAAAGAAATTAACTTGAATTGGGATTTTGCCAACCTTCATAATGAGGAAGCTTTGCATTAAGAGTGTAATTATATGCAAATGTAAGTATTTGGACACAGTGTTTATTATGAAAATGTGAAAAGTTGTTGCAGAAAGCTGCCGCAAATGGCTAATTTGGATGATGAACAATTTTATTGTTGATACTTTGTAATTCAGCAATTGTCAATGGCTTTAAAGATGCTTTTTAATTTCAGGGCATATAATAATGAGAATGCATAAATAATAAACGATAGGTGTTTTTGGCCCCGTTTTGTTAGATAATGCTGTATGTTCTTTACCTTGCCCAGGGAGCCAAGGGTTGTGTTAAGCTCGGACCCTTTTAGTAACCCATGATGATATAACTAGATTCTAGGAAGGGGCATGCAATGTGGGTGCTCAGACAAGTGAATGACTTTCTGTGGAAGTGCCATGCTCAATAACCAGTCAACCTCATACCTGAATGTGCCTAGACATAAATAAGCCAATGAAGGCACAGTATAGAATGGTTGTGTATATATGTTCACAACCCAAAGCCCATGAGCTCTAATATAGAAATGGTGACTTCAGATTCTAAAGATGGGCTCATTATTGGTGATCAGTGAGGCTTTCCATTACAGTTATGGACAACTTCTGAGGTATGGGTGGTGAGAAGCAATCTGGCCAAGAACATTTTCAAGAACAGTAATTACTATTTGCTCCATTGGCTTGAGGGCTTTTGGGGAATACAAACGGTTATGTGAACATATATATATATATATATATATATATAGATATATATATATAGATATATATATATATGGGCAGCTTAAATGCCTGCTGTACATGTCTGGCCCAAGTGCACAAGTGCAAAAGTTAACACACGTGATGTGTATAATAAATAAACACATTCAAGAGATGGAAAGAAGACAGAGGTTTATAGTGAGTAATGACTAGTCAACACCCATCTTGTAGCTGTCTGTTCCCAATAATGTGAATTATGATTGGTTGTTATGTGTTATTGCATTTTGTTCTTTTCCCATTGTACTGTTTATTTGTTTAGTATTAGTACAAGAAAGATCATTTGTTTTCAGTTTTCATGATAATGTGGATAGATTGGTTAATCAAGCCATAATGATAGATTTGTGCTGACTGGCTATGCAACAGAGAAGAGGCAGCTTACAACATTTTTCTGAACTGTTTTACCTGAGTCAAAGCATTAATACTCATAGGAATGTAAATAATGAAAGCATCACAGACCTCTACATAAGAGGAGTCATTTGTGCACAATGCAGATGAAAATCTCAAAGGTCTAATCATTGAGGAAAATACCTGTTATTTTTAACACCAAGTTGCAGGAAGATATAAACCCTGCAATTCAATTGTGTTACATATATTGTTTTCTAAATAGTGCAGCGCTGTGTCTTATTAAATAATGTGCATACAAAATTCATATTAAACATTTCATGATCAAAAGAATATTTGAAATTAAAAAATTAAAATGTCAAAAAATTTGAAAAAAAATGTTCATCTGTGTCAATGCTTCCAAAACAATCACCACTGTGATACAAACACTGATTACCCACACAGAGGAGCAGTTTGGAGAATTTAGGATTACCATTGGAGAGTGAAAGTTGATCCATTGTGGTGGACACGAGGAGTGATTAGTCTATGCTTTTACATTCATCTTTGAGGTGAGCAGGCACTTTATCTGGTGTGCACTGGATAGTGGTCCTTTTGAGGACAAACACACACAGCGGTGATTGTTTTGGAAGCATTGACACAAATGAACATTTTTTTTTAAATTTTTAGACATTTTCATTTTTTAATTTAAACATTTTTTTGATCATGAAATGTTAACCCTTTCTTGACTAAGCCTATTTCTGACATTTGGTGTTTACAAGTTAAAATCTGTATTTTTTTATTTTCAGGTTTAATGAAAACATATATGTAACAGAAATTGTGAAAATAACAAGCAGTGCCAAAGTAAATTACTTCCTCTAGAGCCACAGATATCAAAAATGACTACAGGACCCCGCCAGGAAATTTCTGTACTTTAAGACCCCTTTCACACTCTTTGCTAGAAAATTACTTAGAGCCCCCAAACATTATATATATATATATATATATATTTTTTTTTTTTAGCAGAGAATTTGGAGAATAAAATGGCGATTGCGATGGCAATATTTTATGTCACACGGTATTTGTGCAGCTGTGTTTTAAACGCAACTTTTTGGGAAAAGGGACACTTTCAGGAATTTAAAAAAACGAAACAGTAAAGTTAGCCCAATTTTTTTTTATAATATTATTCTACGCCGAGTAAATAGATACCAAACATGTCACGCTTTATAATTGCATGCACTCGTGGAATGAGGACAAGCTCGCGGGGACGGGGGCGCTTTAAATTTTTTTTTTTCCTTATTTATTTTATTTATTTTTATATTATTAAATTGTGTTTAAAAAATAAATACATTTTTGATCACTTGTATTGCTGTCACAAGTAATGTAAACATCCCTTGAGACAGTAATAGGTGGTGACAGGTACTCTTTATGGAGGGATCGGGGTCTAAAAGACCCCCAATCCCTCCTTTGCACTTCAAAGTATTCAGATCGCCGTTTTTGGCGATTCTGAATACTGTATATTTTTTTAAATCCGGGGCCATTGGCAGCCGAGTAAACAGGAAGTAACGTCGTGATGTCGCTTCTGTGTTTACAATCAGGAGACGGGAACAAAGCCATTTCCAGCTTCGTGCCACTCTGTCCCTAGCCGCTGGAAGTGGCGGTCGTGGATCGGGTCTCCCGGTGGGACGGGAGGCCCGTTCAGAGTGGCGGAGGGGTGGCGAGCAACAGTTGTTATCACTGGAAAGCCGACCGCCCGCTCTAAAACACGGTACCGGGATGATGCCTGCAGCTGCGGGTATCATCCCGGTATAACCCCCGAAAGCCGACGCTCGGCTGGAAGGGATACATTTTGTATGCACATTATTTAATGAGACACAGTGCTGCACTATTTAGAAAACAATATTGAATTTGGTGTGGTGTGTCACTGTAATTGTTCAGCAGCTGTGCAGTCACATATATTGGTAATTTCATACATTTACCCTGTTATAGGAGGAAGTAATTTATTTTGGCGCTGATTGTTTTTCTCCCAATTTCTGTTACATATATGTTTTCCTTAAACCTGAAAACAAAAAAATCCCCCTGCAGTGGTGCTCCCACCTCACTGCAAAAGTAAATACTGCTTGTGCATGCCTAGGATACCAGGGAAAAGGACTTTTACTTACCCTCGCTCCCTAGGAAGCCAGTGCTCAACTATTCTCCCTGGAACTCTGGGTTGTGAGTGGCTCCTTTGCATCCAAATGTACAAAGTAGAGCACTGTACTTGATAATGACGGAATACCTGTGACCAATTTAATGCTTTAGAGAAGAGGTTGCAGGGGCCAGTTTGACAGTATGGAGGGTGCCTGAGGGAGTGAGGGATTTGGTAAGTAAATGTAAATTTTACTGTTATCCTAGGCATAAATTAGCATTTAATCATTCCAGTGCGGATGGGAATTCCACTGCAATAGTTTTGTCTTGTTTTCCTGTATTATAGGGAATTAGTAAATATATTTTATATGCAACTAGTATAGTGATTTTCATATCCGCGTCATTAAATTCCCTGCACAACAGAACTCAGGCTGAGGCTGGCAGGCAGTATTATATGCTGGCTCAACTGTATTGTAAAGTGCTGAGTGAAGAAAGAGCAGAGTGAAATTTATGTGGTAATACTCTTTATTTATTCAGCTGGTTAGGGGCAGGTTGATGACCAAACTGTACTGCTTAACCACTTGAACTCCAGAGAGGTTTTACCCTCTTTATGGCCAGGGCATTTTTTGCTATTTAGCACCGTGCTACTTTAACTGGTAATTGCTTGGTCATGCAACACTGTACATAAACATAATGTATACAATTTTGTTCCCCACACAAATAGGGCTTTCTTTTGGTGTTATTTAACCACCACTAGGTGTTTTATTTTTTTATTATATAAATAAAAAAAAATCCCAAAATAACCATGTTTCTGTTATAAAATAGTAATAATATTTCTTGATAAATTTAGGTCAAAATGTAGTCTGCCACATTCCTTTGGTAAGAATAACACAAATCAGTGTATCTTATTTAGTCTGTGTGAAAGTTACAGAGTCTACAAACTATGATATATATATTAAAAAACTGATCAATCCTGATGTTCTGAGGCTCTAAAATGCCTTGACAGTACAAATACCCCCAAAATGACCCCCCGAGCTTTTTTGGAAAGTAGACAGTCCAAGGTATTTAGTAAGAGGCATGGCAAGTTTTTTGAAGTTGGAATTTTTGAATCACAATTTCATGGTAAAATTAAGAAACCCAATGCAGTACAGTGTCATCATATAACTGGAGTGATGGTGATTAGGAATACTGACTGGTGACAGTATGTAAAAAAAAAATATATATTTTGTTTTATTCATTTTTTAAGAATGTTTTTCTTTTATTTTACAACTTTTTTTTTTTTTTACATACTGTCATCGGAGTAGTTCAGTGTCGCCATAGTGACACTGTACTACTTTGGGGGGTTGGGGGAGCGGTAATCAGGGATTTTTCTTATAATTTTAACTGTCATGAATGGCTTTCATTCATGAAAGCTTGCTTACAATTGTGATGATGTGATTGGCTACAGCTAATCACATGGTACAGGATGCCAGGTAAAATGTGATAGCTGTGGGACAATCACAACATCACAATAGTAAGCAAAGAGCAAAGAGCAAAGTAAGCAAAGAGCCATTCATGACAGTTTTGCTTATATGAAATCATGTGATCACTATGATTGTTCATAGCGATCACATGATACCCCGGCCACTAACAGTAGCTGGGTACTGACCCAGATTGAGCACCGTGGTCATGGGATTGCGCAGCTGCGTGCTCCAGTGTACATGTGCTGACATACCGGTACGTCGCTTAGCCTTTAGCTGCCGCCCCCCAGCAGTAAATGTACTGTGGGCAGGTAGCTAAAGGCTATATAAGCCTTCCTATTGTCACCTTGAGTCACTAACCCAAAACAAGCATTTAGATCTGGAAAGTAAGGGCTATACTGTGGCCCTTCTTAAAAGCAGTGTGGATCACTTACCAGAGTGTGTTTGACAGGCGGTGAGGAGGCAATATGTTACCTCCTAGCCACTTGCTTTAACCCTCAAAATGCTGAAATCATGGTAGTCAGTTGTGGCCCCATTCACTTAATGGAATTCACCTTTACCAAAAGAAAACTGCCTATGCAGATAAGGGACATCTGTAGATAAAAACAAACTGTGCAGCTTTGAACATAATTGAATAAAACCCTTGTATAGATTTAGGCCATTTAAATATCTCATGAAACCTGACTGGAAAACTCCCAGGACGTTGCTAAGAGAGGCCTAGCTGTTACTGTTTACCTTCACCCCAAAAAGAGTAAGCGCTTTCTTTGATTCAAAGTCCCTTACATGCAGGAACTCACTCCTACATCTATAGCAAGAGTATTATTAACTTTAGTCACAGCTTCACAGTTTTCTTTTATCTACAGACACCCCTTATCGGCAGAGGCAGTTTTGGATAAAGGTGAACTAACCCTTTAACTGAGTCACCGTGGGTGTCAGTACCACCTGCTAAATGTAACATGCTGTTTAACTTTTGCCGCATCCATGATGCTTTGCCTGGAATTGGTACAGCATGAACTGCTGCATTTCTGTGTTTAGGTGGCCAGTTGGAGGGCAGCCCTAAGAGAAAGGTTGAAAGTCCTTATCTGCACATTTTTCTTTTTTGGGTCACTTATTTGAAGTACTGAAGCATATGGGTTAGTGTGAAAAACAAAAGATTAACATAACAGAATAAGAGCTCAGTAATTATGGCATCTATGTATCTCGTATGACAGATTGCATATGAGACACATAATGAAACTATCAGGTAAATGTTGAGCTGCTTAGGACCCCTTTCACACTGGGGCCGTGGCCACATTAGCTCTAAAGCGCCGCTCATTTTAGCAGCGCTTTAGCGCTCATTAAGAGGTGCTTTTTGGGAGCTAGCGAGGTGCGTTTTGGTAGCGCTAAATACAGTGCTCCCAAACCGCCCCAAAGATGCTGCTTACAGGACTTTTCAGAACATCCTGCAAGCGCAGTGTGAAAAGCCACTCTTGAATGAATAGGAGGCGGTTTTCAGGCGCTTAGCAGATTCTATTTCCAGCACTAAAGCACCTGAAAACCGCCCAGTGTGAAAGGGGTCTTAAAGTACAGAAATGTCCTGGCGGGGTCCTGTAGTCATTTTTAATATCTGTGGCTCTAGAAAAGTGAAAGGAGGGTTTGGCTAAATGTTAAAGTTTATATCTATGGTAAGCTATACAAATCAACAGTTTATTGTTTAAACCAAATGAACTGCTCAGTCAAAGTAAATCTAGGTCAAAAGTTTAATGTTTGTGTTTATTTGGGAAGGATAAATAGTTTTCACATTTGATCCGTGAATTTGGCATTAAGGCTGCATTCACACCTGAGCGTAGCGGAACGAGCGTTTTTACCGGTGTTTTTACCGGCGTTTTGTCGCGCGAATACGGTCGTTTTTGCACATTTGCATACGGCGTAACAGGCGTTTTTCAACTTCGGCGATTTTCTTGATAGCCAATAGGAAAAATGATCATCACTGTCATCATTTTTTGCTATGTTCTATGGGGATACAAACGCCCAAATCTGCCCGATTCGCGCGACAAAAAAGGGTCCGGAACTTGTTTTAGCTTCAGGCGTTCGGCTTCAGGCGTTTTGGAGTGGAGATGTGAACCATCTCCATAGAGAATAATGTATTTTATCCCCTCGAACGTTTTGTAGCTTCAGGCTTAGGGCGGCTTAGGGCGACAAAACGCTCAGGTGTGAATGCAGCCTAAAATCTGGATTTTTATTGTGTTAACAGTAATTACATGTTAGGCTTTACACAATGATACGGATTTATACTATAAGAATAGAGATGCCTACATTTAAAGGTAATGGACGGTTTTTTTTTCTCCATTTGTTTTTTTTTTCTTTTTGTATTATGTTTGGGAGCAAACATGCAATTTTATTGGGTTAATATAAATTATTACATAAAACATGTGGCGCTCTGGGGTTGCAGATTTTTTCTTACTGTTGTTCACAGAAGAGACCTAAATAGGCAGATTGTGCACATACACAGTTGCATGACTATCCTAATTTTGTGTATACCTGTGTATATATATATATATATATATATACATATACACACACAATTACTATTTCAAATACAGCAGATTAAATAGGCAAAAAAAAGTTTTATGCCCAAAACACATCTCAGAGATTGGACAAATTAGGTTGATTTGGAACCAATAACTGGACTATATAGAAAAAGAACAGTGAATATACACGCAATATCAATTTTAATGTACTGTATCTGATCCAGAATCAACTGTTAAGATACATACAAGTTTTATTTCTTGATTACTGAAGAGTGAAGACATGCACGTTATCTGTGCTATTCCATTGCATATATAATAATTGAACAATTAGGCATATGGGTTGATTTACTAAAACTGGAGAGTGCAAAATCTGGTGCAGCTCTGCACAGAAACCAATCAGCTTCCAGGTTTTTTTTTTTAAAGCTTAATTGAACAAGTTGAAGTTAGAAGCTGATCGGCTGCCATGCACAGTTGCACCAGATTTTGCACTCCGGTTTTAGTAAATCAACCCCATTGTGTTTACAATCTGTATTTCTCCCCATCAGACCTATTTGTTATAATCCACGGGGTATTTAAGTACACTACAGTATCTACAGTATATATCTAATTGGGGGGCTCCTTAATGTGTGTCTTAGACCAGAGGTCAGCTCCCTCTGTTCCTCACTTTTAAAACCACTTACCTGGAAGAGCACAGTCAAATCCTTTATTAGTTAGGTTAATATCAGTCAGCAATCAGGACAAAGAACTGGTCAGCCTCTCTCAACTGCAAGCCAAAAAGTTTTTTTTTGTGACATCTGTGTATATATATGAATTATAATGATAATATGCCATCATGATATCTCTATGTATATTAAAGAATAAATGTGCCATCATGCATTTGACCACATTACCAGTTATGTGTGACGTGCTTCATTTAAAGTCCCAAACCTTTTCCTTTTACATTTCAGGGATGGAGGCCTATGACTATAGAATGTCATGGGCCTCATTTAAAGTCCTGAAACCCCCCTTATACTCACTGTTCAATTAAGCTTTGACAATAAGAACGCAGAAGAGCTGAAAGAGCCTGGAGAAGAAATCCTACCAAAGAAAACCACACAAACTACAAAGGACTCACAGAGAACTATCACAAAGCAATCTTCAAAGCTAAAAAAAAGATTATTTCTCAACTACCATCTCATCGCCTTAAACCGCCCTTGGGAACTTTTTAAAATAGTCGCTCAGTCAATGAACCCGGTATGCTTAGAGCCCCCAGCAAACGAAACCCAAGATTTCTGCAATGAGTTATCAGATTTTTTCATCGACAAAATCGACAACATCCGGAAAACAATCCATCAGAAAAAAACAACCAACCTCAGTCAACCAAAGCGAAAAGAAGTTCTCTCTGACCCCAATCACCACAGACACCACCAAAAACATCATCAAAAACCTTCGAGACAGCACATCACCAATTGACATCATCCCCACAAGACTCCTGAAAGAATTTTCCAACATCTTGGCTCCCACCATAACTCTGCTCATAAATCAGTCATTTAAAGAAGGGATTGTTCTGGACACCCTCAAACAAGGGATCATCAAACCCCTACTAAAGAAACCCAACCTCGACCCTCAGGACCCTAACCGCTGCAGACCGATAACAAGCCTTAACACCATCTCCAAGATTATGGAAAAAGCGGTAGTACAACAGCTACAACGCCACCTGGACACACACAAACTACTGGACCCTCTGCAATCAGGCTTCCGCCCGGGCCATGGAACAGAAACAGCACTCCTCAAGATATGGGACGACGCCCTCGAAGCAGCAGATGACGGAGAATCATGTCTCCTGGTACTGTTGGACCTCAGTGCAGCCTTTGATACAGTGGACCACAATACTCTACTCATCCGCCTCACAGAAGTAGCTGGAGTCACAGACTCAGATCTACAATGGTTCGCATGCTTCTTAGGAAATCGCTCTCAGACAGTGAAACTGGGAGCATTCACCTCGGAAACCTGGACAGTCTCTTGCGAAGTCCCTCAAGGATCACCTTTGTCGCCAGTGCTCTTTAACATATACATCCGCCCACTCCTCAAAATCATCAGAGGATCAGACCTCTGCTTCCACTCATATGCTGACGACACGCAACTATACTTTCGTATCACTGGACAAAAAGACCATCATCAGCAACTAGAAAAATGCCTCACCTTGATAGACGACTGGATGACCACTAGCTCCCTCAAACTCAACAAATCAAAAACAGAGCTTCTTATTCTACACGCAAATCAAAATTCCCGGACCAAGATCCCTTGGACGCCACCCACCATTTTTGGACAGACCATCCCTCCAAGCACCAAGGCCAAGAGCCTCGGAGTCATTTTTGACTCAGAAATGTCAATGGATGCACAAATAGGAGCAGTAGTCAGTGGTTCTTACCATCTGCTACACCGACTCATCCCCTTCATTTCAAAGGAGGACAAAGCCGTGGTAGTTGGAACTGTCATTAATTCACGACTTGACTACGCAAACTCCCTTTACATAGGACTACCCCAATATCAACTTACAACTCACGCTTACAACTCATCCAAAACACGACGGCGAGGCTGATAACAGGAAAAAAAACCTGGGAATCCATCTCCCCTTCCCTGAGGAGCCTACATTGGCTAACCGTAAAGAATCGGATCACATTCAAGACCCTCTGCCTCACCCACAAATGCATACATGGAGTCGCTCCTCAATACCTAATCGAGAAAATAAAACACTATACTCCAAATCGCAGTCTTCGATCATCTAACCAAAACCTCCTCCTCATTCCCAAATCCCGCTACAAATCAAAGGGAGAACAGAGATTCGCTGTCCAAGGACCACGGCTATGGAATGCTCTACTGACCGACATCCGCATGGAAGAAAACCATCGGGCCTTCAGGAAAAAAACTCAAGACCTACTTCTAAGAAGCATGACAAGAAAGCACGAATACAGCGCCTTGAGGCGATTCAGTTCGCATTGTATCGCTATACAAATTATTCATTCATTCATTCATTCAATAAAACCTGGAAGCTGCTTGGTTACAATGCACAGCTGTACCAGGTTCTGTGTGCACCAGTTTTATTAAATCTGACCCTGTGTGTCCTAATTCAATAACTCTACCTGGCTCCTGGTTGTGGATAAAATGCCCAGTAGACAGGTGAAGACTTCCTCCGCTATGTGCCCCCTACAATGTGCCTTCTGATGCCTGCCACACCACCCCACTCCACTAAAATTTAATGTGGATTATAAGAAACGGGTTTGAAAGGGAGGAATGTGAACAACGTGCCTAATTTTTTATTTACTGTGGAATACATTTGTGGTATTGTGCATATTGAAACAGCAAAGATAATGCTATTTAAAAATGACAATATACATTTGTATGAATTTTAACAGTTTAGTAAGATTAGTACCTTAAAATTCCCAATGAGTGTATATTCACTGTAATTTTTCTGTGAAATTGTGTATAGGGGATGCTGGGACATCCTTAACCACTTCACCCCCGGAAGTATTTATCCCCTTCCTGACCAGAGCCCTTTTGGCAATTTGGCACTGCGTTGCTTTAACTGATAATTGCGCAGTCGTGGGACGTTGTACCCAAACAAAATTGACGTCCTTTTTTTCCCACAAATAGAGCTTTCTTTTGGAGGTATTTGATCGCCTCTGCAGTTTTTATTTTTTGCGCTATCAACAAAAAAAGAGTGACAATTTTGAAGAAAAAGCTATTTTTTTTTACTTTTTGCTATAATAAATATCCCCCAAAAATATATAAAAAAACTATTTTTTTTTCCTCCGTTTAGGCCGATATGTATTCTTCTACATATTTTTGGTAACAAATAAATCGCAATAAGCGTATATTGATTGATTTGCGCAAAATTTATAGCATCTACAAAATAGGGGATAGATTTATAGCATTTTTATTATTATTTTTTTATTAGTAATGGTGGCGATCTGCGATTTTTATCGGGACTGCGACATTATGGTGGACAGATTGGATACTTTTGACACTATTTTGGGACCCTTGTCATTTAAACTGCGATCAGTGCTATAAAAATGCATTGATTACAGTGTAAATGACACTGGCAGTGAAGGGGTTAACCACTAGGGGCAGTGAAGGGGTTAAGTGTGTCCTAGGGAGTGATTCTAACTGTGGGGGGGGCTACACCTCACATGACAGTGATCATGCTCTTGATGACAGAGAGCAGTGTTCTCTGTCCTGTCACTAGGCAGAACGGGGAAATGCGTTGTTTACAAAAGCGTCCCCCATTCTACCTCTCCGTGACACGATCGCAGGCCCCCGGCGGACATCGAGTCCACAGGACCCGCGGTCAAGGAGACCGCGGCAGGCGCGCGCACAGCACCACTTCTTAAAGGGGACGTACCTGTACACCCTTTTGCCCACCAGTGCCATTCTGCCAACGTAAATCGGCGTGTGCTGGTCGGCAAGCGGTTAAAGGAAATAGATAGCATATCCATACACATATATATTTATATAGCTGGACTTTACTGTATCGGATATGTAAATCTTCTTTTTATGACCTATAGACCTAATCGAACAGTTGACTCCTGCAGTGCAGGCACAGCCCCACTGCAAGAGAAAATGTTCAAGTTTCCAGAAAAATTTGAAAACTATTATTATTATTGTTGTTATATTGTTATTACTTTATATTATTATTATTATTATTAATAATTATAATACAATTATTTAAAAAAGTAATAATTAAAAACTATTTAAAATTTAAAACTATGATTGCAGCTAATTGTAAGGAAACGTGGGAAGTGTAGTTACCCTTCAAGATTTAATAGTATTGTAACAAAGATGTTTTCCTGTTTTTCTGTAGAAACTCACTGTAAATTCTGTTTATCTCACACTCACACATTTCCATAACAAGTTTTAGTTCTCATGGCTTCTAGTAACGGGTCTGCTTCCCATAACAAGTATGCTATATTATTAAAACATACTGAGAATCTTATCAAGCACATATATTGCGTGAGACATTTTTAGAGTAAATATTATGTTGAGTCCGAAAGAAGAAATATTATGAATCTTGCAGATCAATATTGAATTGTATAACAGAATGCCTAAATGCTTGAATGTGATTGGTTGTTCAATTGCGTTCTTCCCCCTTTTTGTATTGTATATGCTCTGTGAAACGGAAGTAAAGGCATCTTTTTGCAAACCTCATACGGTGTATGGTGTCTGATTATCTGTCCGGACAGACAGGGTTATTTTCCATTGACCGCCAAAGTCCAATTGAGGGAAAGAGGGGCTGATGCAGAGGGGCTAAAACAGAGGACCTTACAGATGGTACCAGAAGTGGGGTACATTACAGGTAAGCTTTCTTTAAAATTACTTGTTCAAAGTATTTTTGAACAGCTTACTCTGTCAATGTTATAACCCGTTGCATTATAGCTCTCAAGGCATAATTGATTAATTTATTTTGGTTAGCTTGCCTGAGAGATAGGGACATTAAACAGGAATGCCTGCTGCTGCTGCCTAATTGGGGCAGGCGCCAGGGTTCCGGGTATTTTAATACAGCTCGCTCATAGACAGGAATGCCTGCTGCTGCTGCCTAATTGGGGCAGGCGCCAGGGTTCCGGGTATTTTAATACAGCTCGCTCATAGACAGGAATGCCTGCTGCTGCTGCCTAATTGGGGCAGGCGCCAGGGTTCCGGGTATTGTAATACAGCTCGCTCATAGACAGGAATGCCTGCTGCTGCTGCCTAATTGGGGCAGGCGCCAGGGTTCCGGGTATTAATATAAAAGGACGGTATCATGATCAAAATATAGGGGACAAGGATACTTGCTAAAATTGCCCAGGATCCCTCCCATATATTGTATTAATACCATACCATAGCAGGTTGAAAACCTTGTTTTTAACCAGAAGGACTGGTCATTGGAAACCCCTAAATCATTTAAACACTTAATGTCAGGACCTTGTCCTAAGTGTTTTTGGCAGGACGCTGCCCTAATTGTATAACAGGTCTGTTATTTGTGTATGAGGGATCAAATACTTATTTGGTTGCTAGTATTCCCGGAGGTTATTACCAGGTTTAATATACATAATAGTTTTGTGTTCCAGGAGGGTCTTTGATACATCGTGACAACAGGGACGTTGTAACATTTTTCTTGGGTAATACATGGATTGGTGAGGCTAACTTTTGATCAAAACATGCTATGTGAATAATTCCTTTTGCCACTGACATCTTTTGCGCAGGGGAAGTCAGGTGCAAATTTTGGATATTTTTGGCGTTTTGCCAACAAGGGTTCAAATGCTAATATCTCACCAACCGTAACGGATAGTGGGGAATTGTTTGCAACATTAGTATTACAGCAATTGAAAGTACTGTTTAAACCTGTTGGCACTTTGCCAAGAAATTTGAAATATAAATAAAAATTGTTTGGTTATAGGAATAAGGAAAGTAATAACGTACAAAGCTTACTTATAAGCAGGGGAACCTCTGGCCAGAGGGAGTGTTTTTTGGCATTTTGCCAAGAAATAAAAAACTTTAATTTCAAGAAGCTTTAACTGTTAAAGGTGTCAAAGGTTCTATTGAATGTGGAACGGGTGAAACTTTTGTGGCTTGTTCCAAGTCATTAACTGTATGTTCTGCAGCTGATGTGTATAAATAGAGTTATAATATAAGATAAAGTATAACAATTGTAAACATGGGAAATCTGCCGGGAAAGGGAGGTTCGGAAGGTAAGCCGGATCAGCCCACTACTTTAGATTTCGTGTCTGGAAACTATGGAACATATTATACTGAACCCTTCTGGAAAAGCATATTGACCAGAGCACATGCTCTACAAATTGCGGGGCTAAGTGAGTGCGGCCAATGTTCTGCGGAGGAATGGGAAGAAGTCACTAAGATTTGTGGCCAACATAAGCAGTATAATTATGCACCGATTCCTTATAATAAAGAATATATGACTAAATGTTATAAAATGTGGTGTAAAGCATTAAAAGAGTATAAAAAGCAATTCCCTCATCCATTAGAGAAGCCTCATCCTTCCTTAGACAAGCCTCCTAAAAAACCAACACTTGCCTCTGCCCCTGTCCAACCCCTTTGTTATGACATAGGGGATACAGAGGATTATGTGCCAGTACCTCCGCCACCCCATGCTATGATTAAAACTGATAATGAGGAAAAGCCAAAGGAAAAACTTTATCCTTTACTGGAATTGACTACGGAATTAACTATGAGAGATCCGAAGGTGACCCAGGTAATTAAACTGGTCGGTACTAAGTGGCAAACCCTGACCCTGACCCCCCCCCCCCCCCACAGTTTGTGGATGATGTAAAGAATAGGGCCTCCTCCAGATTTTTTAATACCAAAGGAGGACTATTCACCCAGACCTCAGGGACTACCACCCCCATGCTCCCAGCCTTTAATAATTCCACGTTGCAAACACAAGAATACCCAAATCAAAGCTGTTTTCATTGTGGAGACCCCTCCCATTGGAAAAAATATTGTCCGCACAGAAGAAACACCCGGGGAAATGGACAGGGTAGGTTTCAAAGGACGGGGTGGAGTGTTTCCAGAGGCAGATATCAGCGTAAATTCCCCAATTATCAAACACAGCAATATCATTCTCCAACACAACAAAGCCGCCCCCTTCAACCTGAACAATACACCCAAAACCAACCCCCACCACCTGGCCGCCGCCGAACGCAACCAGAATATAACCGTCCTGTAATCAAGGCGGCCTGGCCCCCCATAGAATAGCCAGAACCCAGAAACACTGTAGAATTAATTCAAATGGATTGGCCAGGGTACAATGATGACAACCCTCGCAATAACCCCTTTCATCAACATCCATAAGGAGTACCCGGAGAAGATTCCCTCCTTGGTAATGCATTTCTTCTCTTCCCACTGGAAAACACTTCCGCAGGTAGTCCTTAAAGGTGAGGGATGGGTGGTATGTTTTTTAGTGGACACAGGGGCTAGCACGAGTTGTCGTAATCCACTCTATGGGAATTAATGGGATTGATGTTACACACAAACATTTGCCATCCTCACTGACTGCCCCTTATGTCTAAAGGGAAGAGACCTCATGTCTTCATTAGGGGTAATGTTAAATTTGACCTACAAGGGGGAATGACTGCCAAATCATCAACATGTGACTTGACTATGCCAAAAAAAAAAAAAAAAAAATTACGTTTTACTTTATGACCATACAAGCAGCATTAGAGACTCACCCGATATGGGAAAAGTCAAAAACAGACGTAGGACATGTCAAATGCACTCCTTATGTCCCTACTTTCAAACCAAACATCATACCATTCTTTCAGAAACAATACCACCGTCATGCTGACGAAGTATAGAGTACACCACAGATCACAACATACATGCAGAAAGGCATTCTAAAACCCATTATCAGTCCCTGGAATACACACATGCAGTAAAGAAAGCCAGCGGCGAGTGGAGGCTAGGGGGATTTGAGGGGGGTGAACAAATGTATTTAACCACTTCCACCACTAGCCTCATACATCACGGGAATTTTTATAAACATCCCCGCTTCCTCCACTCCAACTCCAGGGTACTAGACTTTCAATGCTTTCTTTAGCATTGATGTTCACAAGGATTTCCAAAGGATCTTTGCCTTTACCTGTTTGGCTCGGGCCAACTGACTTTGGCCCGTCTTCCTCAATACTTTGTGGACAGTCCTGCAGCATTTTCCATGGTGTTAGGACTAACCCTGGATGACTGGGTGCTCCCACAGGGATCAGTACTCCTGCAATATGTAGATGACCTACTGTTATGTAGTGAGAGCGGGGCACAGTGTGCAGAAGACTCTGAAAGCCTGATGACTCACTTATCTCTTAAGGGTCACTTGGTGTCTCGCAAAAGAGATCCAGTGGTGCAGGGAGAGGGTGGAATACCTAGGATGTATTATCTCAGGCGGGACCAAGCAAGTGTCCCCAAAAGGAGTCAAGACTCTGACCTGTCTCGACCCCAAAGATAAGGCAGCGCTCCTATCTTTTCTTGGCTCTATTGTCTACTGCAGGCAGTGGATCCCAGATTGTTCTTTTTATGATTCAATCCTTGCACCCCTCTACTGCAGCCACTGCCCCAAAGCAGGTGTTACACTGAGGAAATAACACGTACCTTATTACAGTCTTTGGCCAGTGCTCCAGCACTGGGTTTACCAGATCATAAGAAATCCTTTGTGCTTTACTGTATAGTCAGGGGCCCTGCGCTGGCTGCCGTACTGGCCCAAGCACATGGCACCCACTACCGACCCGTGGCTTATCTATCCAAAAAACTCCCCGTTCAAATTCAAGGACTGCCAGCTTGCCTACAAGCTGTTACTGCCTGTGGCAGTAAACATGACAGTAAAGGAAACATCCAAAATCACTTTAGGAACTGATACTACATTGTACACAACACATACTGTAGTACACCTTTTACAAAACATTTCTACATCTACTGACTACATAAATGTTTTTTTTGACGGCAGCTGTTCTAAGCGATACTGTATGCTGTAGTAACTTTACCAGACATAATATAAGAACCGAACCGACTTCAGCTCAGCAGGCAGAGCTCTATGCTATGACACGTGCCTGTCAATTATTCAAAGGACAAAAAGTAAACATTTACACTGACAATAGATACACTTTTGGGGTCTTTTGAGCCCGCGGGTACAAGACAGCGGATAATAAGCAAATCTCAAATCAAGTCTGGTTGGGGATTTATTAAGTGCACTCCATTTACCCTCAAAAAAAAAAAAAAATTTCATAAAAGTAATAGGTCATTCCTATGACAAATCTGATATTACAAAGGGAAACAACTTAAGGGTCAGAGCAACCAAAATTGCTGCTGAGGAGACAATCCTCAGAAGTGGGAATCAACCCTCCAATTGTTTTCTACAGATTTTTCGTCCCCAAGTTTCCCAGCACGAGCCAGAAGAATTGTCTGACATTACCTGTTGGGAGTCACATGGTTTGACACACAACCCGGACGGCTTGTGGTCAAACAAGGAGGGGATCATAGGTATTCCAGAAACAGTAGCTCCTTTGGTAAGAAACCCCTACAGCAACTTGCTTAACTTGTGTCCAGAATAATGTTCAGGGACACATAGGCCCATTAAAAGACTTACAGATTGATTTGACACACATGCCCAAACAGAAAGGTAATATCAAATATTGCGTAATAATACTCCATTTTGCCATTTTCCCTCATGGCCGGAAGTTATTCCCGTAACAGGAGAGACCGCAGAGAATGAATAGAAACATTAAAGAAAGAAAGAAGCCCCCATGCTAGGACAGGACTGTCCCCCTTTATTAGATAGGCGAGGAATCTAACTTATATTCCTTACAGGAAGAGTATGTGAAATATCTGGTAAGTAGCCCTGCTGAAACTTATGACAAGGTTGCTGTCACCTTTCTTCCTCTTTCCACAGAAGCAACACATCCTTTCGTCCCGGGGGATAAAGTACTGATCAAACAACTTGCAGTCCGCAAACAACCAGGCCCCCCGTCTTCCAAGGTCCATTTGAAGTCCTCAATGTCTCCAGGACAGCAATACTGACGGATCAAAGCCTGCAATGGATCCATGCATTAAGGTTGAAGAAGAGCCCACAAATAAAGGAGACAGGGAAGGAAATGGAGGAGCCCCACAAGAAGAGACTCAGCCACTACTGTCCCATGCCCCCTCTCACAAAACCCCCAAACCATTCTTACCATAGACTTTCCCTGTGAGCCAAGAAGATGCACCACCTGGACAGTCTTTCTTTTTTCAATTGAAATGACCATCACTGTATTCTTACTCTTATTTTTTGACCTTATGAGTTGGCTAAACTCCTCGTGCGGGATGGGGGAGGGTACTGTTGAAGTGAATGCCAGAGCAACATACATGGAAAGGAGTCATACTTATCCACAGGCCGACATTTAGTCCCTATGGTTGGAAGGCCTATCACCCTAGAGCAGTTACATAGTTACATAGTTACATAGTTAGTTAGGTTGAAAAAAGACACAAGTCCATCCAGTTCAACCACAAATAAAAAAAAAATATATATATATATATATATATATATATATCATACAATCCCATATACCCCATTCTATACCCACAGTTGATCCAGAGGAAGGCAAAAAAAACCCCAGTAGAGCATTCTCCAATTTGCTAAAGCAGGGGAAAAAAATTCCTTCCTGATCCCCCGAGAGGCAATCGGATTTTCCCTGGATCAACTTTACCTATAAATGTCAGTACCCAGTTATATTATGTACATTTAGGAAAATATCCAGGCCTTTCTTAAAGCAATCTACTGAGCTGGCTAGAACCACCTCTGCAGGGAGTCTATTCCACATTTTCACAGCTCTTACTGTGAAGAAACCTTTCCTTATTTGGAGATGAAATCTCTTCTCCTCTAGACGTAAAGAGTGCCCCCTTGTCCTCTTTGTTGACCGTAAAGTGAATAACTCAACACCAAGTTCACTATATGGACCCCTTATATATTTATACATGTTGATCATATCCCCCCTTAATCTCCTCTTATCAAGGGTGAATAAATTCAGTTCCTCTAATCTTTCCTCATAGCTGAGCTCCTCCATGCCTCTTATCAGTTTGGTTGCCCTTCTCTGCACTTTCTCCAGTTCCCCAATATCCTTTTTGAGAACTGGTGCCCAAAACTGAACTGCATATTCCAGATGAGGTCTTACTAATGATTTGAACAGGGGCAAAATGATATCTCTCTCTCTGGAGTCCATACCTCTCTTAATACAAGAAAGGACTTTGCTCGCTTTGGAAACCGCAGCTTGGCATTGCATGCTATTATTGAGTTTATGATCTACCAAAACCCCCAGATCCTTCTCCACTACGGATTCCCCCAGTTGTACTCCCCCTAGTATGTATGATGCATGCATATTCTTAGCCCCCAAGTGCATAACTTTACATTTATCAACATTAAACCTCATCTGCCACATAGTCGCCCAATTTGACAGAGCATTGAGGTCAGCTTGTAAATTGGAGACTTCCTGTAAGGACGTTATTCCACTGCATAGCTTGGTGTCATCTGCAAAGACAGAAATGTTACTTTTGATCCCAGACCCAATATCATTTATAAAGATATTAAAAAGTAAGGGTCCCAGCACTGAACCTTGAGGTACACCACTGATAACCTTAGCCCATTCAGAGTAAGAATCATTAACCACGACTCTCTGAATTCTGTCTTTTAGCCAGTTTTCTATCCATTTACAAACCGATATTTCCAAACCTGTAGACCTTACCTTACACATGAGCCGTGTGTGGGGAACTGTATCGAACGCTTTTGCAAAATCCAAGTATACCACGTCCACAGCCACGCCTCTGTCCAAGGTTTTACTTACCACCTCATAAAAAGAAATGAGGTTTGTCTGACAACGTCTGTCTTTCATGAACCCATGCTGTCTGTTGCTTAAAATATTTTTTTCCTGCAAGAACTCGTCTATGTGGTCTTTTAATAATCTCTCCAGTATCTTCCCAACTATAGAAGTTAAACTAACAGGTCTATAGTTACTTGGTAAAGACTTTGTTCCCTTTTTAAATATAGGCACCACGTTCGCCCTGCGCCAATCCAGTGGTACTATTCCTGTCATTAATGATTCCCTAAAAATTAGATACAATGGCTTTGAAATTACAGAGCTCAATTCTTTTAGGATCCGTGGGTGGATGCCATCAGGTCCAGGTGCTTTATCCACCTTTATTCTGTCTAAATATTTCTGGACCGTATCACTTTTGAGCCATTGTGGATTTAGGGCTGTGTCACTACCACCCCCATTGTGGACATGAGCTCCCCCATGCTCCTTTGTATACACAGAGCTGAAGAAAGTATTTAATAAATTAGCCTTCTCTTTGTCCCCAGTCACCCACTCTAGATTATTTTGTAAAGGGCCTACATGCTCAGACTTGACCTTTTTACTATTAATATATTTGAAGAATTTTTTTGGGTTTGTCCTACTATCTTTTGCAATCTGTTTTTCGTTTTGAATTTTTGCATCCTTGATTACCTTTTTACATATTCTGTTATGTTCTTTGTAACATTTAAATGACACTAGTGATCCTTCATTTTTATATTTTTTAAAAGCTCTTTTCTTATAGTTTATAGCTTTTTTAACTTTGGCCGTGAGCCACATAGGTTTTATTTTTAGCCTTTTAAATTTATTGCCCATGGGAATATACTTTGCAGTGAGTTCACAAACAGTCTTTTTGAAGAATCCCCATTTCTGTTCTGTGCCCATTGTTGCCAATATTCTCTCCCAGTCTAAGTTCTGGAGAGCAGCCCTCATCCTCGGAAAATTTGCCCTCTTGAAATTAAGTGTTTTTATCTTTCCTGTATGTGATTTTTGCTTACAGCTAACATCAAATAAAATCATGTTATGGTCACTGCTACCCAGATGCTCCTTTATCTGAACATTAGTAATATGCTCTGCATGGTTTGAGATTACCAGATCCAGCAGAGCATCATTCCTGGTTGGGGCCTCAATGAACTGGACCATAAAATTGTCCTGTAATAGGTTTATAAATTGTTGTCCTTTAACTGTCCCAGCAGTGCCATTATTCCAGTCAATTTCTGGGTAGTTAAAATCCCCCATTATTATCACTGTCCCAGCCCTTGCAGCCCTTTCTATTTGAGCAAGGAGCTGAGTATCCACCTCCTCATTAAGGTGCTAAATACCACCCAGGAAGTCCCTGTTATAAACACCACTCCCACGGGTTAGCTACTTTTAATATCCTGGACCCTGATGAAAGGATAGGTAACAGGTCCCTATATGACATATGTAAATGTGTAAGGGGATCCAACAATCCAGGGGTTACTGAATGGATAAATAGCACACACATGGACAGCCCCTGGATAAGGCAAGGTGGAGATGGAGATTCCCTCTTTGGGGGATTGGATGTGTTTAATGGGATTAAGGTCAAAACTTAGCCCCCCCAAAGTGGTTCAAACCCCTCATGTTCCCCACGGATGGATGGTCTGTTGTGGACTATGGTGCCATACCACCGTCCCTTACCCTATGGACAGAAAAAACTTCAGGTTGGTGTACTATTGTGGAAATGATCCCTCTAATGGGGACCACAGGGTCAGACACACTTGTGTCCATGAAACCTGCCCACAGTCACCTTGAATTTGGCAGACACAAGAGGGAATTAACCACTTGGTGGGACAAAATTTTTGCATCCTTCGGTGGGGTGGGCGTATACAATGCCCTCACAAAGGTAGATGGATTTGGGATGTTAATGCACTCATGGAATCCCTTTTCAGGTGCAGGAGGATGGTTCGGTTCTATTTGTGAAAACATTATGAATTACTTTAAGAAAGCGGGTATGATACTCTTCAAGATTACTTATTTTAGCTCTGGCAGTTTATGTGACAATCAAATTGGTGTTCTGCCTGATAAGTAAAGTAGCAAAATCAAAGAACCTAGTTGATAAGTCTGAAACAGCCATGACCATGTTCAAGGCAGGATATAGGTGGTACAATGAGTGATCAGCGGAGACTTCTTAAAGTCTCCTATGATCAAAGGAGGGATTGTAAGGAAGCGTGGGAAGTGTAGAGTTACCCTTCAAGATTTAATAGTATTGTAACAAAGATGTTTTCCTGTTTTTCTGTAGAAACTCACTGTAAATTCTGTTTATCTCACACTCACACATTTCCATAACAAGTTTTAGTTCTCATGGCTTCTAGTAACGGGTCTGCTTCCCATAACAAGTATGCTATATTATTAAAACATACTGAGAATCTTATCAAGCACATATATTGCGTGAGACATTTTTAGAGTAAATATTATGTTGAGTCCGAAAGAAGAAATGTTATGAATCTTGCAGATCAATATTGAATTGTATAACAGAATGCTTAAATGCTTGAATGTGATTGGTTGTTCAATTGCGTTCTTCCCCCTTTTTGTATTGTATATGCTCTGTGAAACGGAAGTAAAGGCATCTTTTTGCAAACCTCATACGGTGTATGGTGTCTGATTATCTGTCCGGACAGACAGGGTTATTTTCCATTGACCGCCAAAGTCCAATTGAGGGAAAGAGGGGCTGATGCAGAGGGGCTGAAACAGAGGACCTTACAGCTAATGATAGCCAGAGGGGTATCAGTATTGGCACACATGATGAAAATGCTGATATTTATTTATTTCCTGCAAAATACCTCCAGAGCCCCTCACATGAAAAGTGATACTGTAAATTCCTTTTCATTCAATTTTTAAATGCATAGCTTTCGTCATTATTATTTTCTTTATTTTTGGAAAGAAGACTCAATAGAGAAATGATGATGATTTTATTTACTCCTCTGTTCATATGTAAAGTGCATTGTCCTTATGCCGTGTACACACGGTCGGAATTCTTGTCGGAAAAAGCTCTGATGGTTTTCCCATCGGAATTCCGACGGAATTTCGCTCAAACTGTCTTGCCTACACATGGTCACACCAAATTTAATGCTTCTGAGCATGCGTTGAATTGTTTCCGAGCATGCGTCGGAATTTTGCGTGTCGGAATTGCATACACACGATCGGAAAATCCGATAGAAAGGTTTTCCGTCGGAAAAATTAAGAACAGGTTCTCAATCCAAAGTCCGTCGGAAATTCCGACAGAAAAAGACCGATGGGCATACACATGGTCGGAAAATCCGATGAAAGGCTCCCATCGGACTGTTTCCATCGGAAATTCCGACCGTGTGTATGCGGCATTAGACTCTCAAACAAATATTTTCCAGCAATTTACCATACTTTAGAAATACTTGTTTTTTTTGTAATCATTATCACAAATGAAATGACTACTGAAAGTATTTATTGAATAATAATAGAACTGGATGAATGTAAGATTGTGTACAGCTCTGTGGGTTTACATCACTTTTTCAATACTTAATCTATTCTACTTTTTAATTATTTTATATTTTCTTGGGTAAAGGCTTTAAGTGTTTACTGGATCCATACAACGAAAACAAAATGATTTTGATAACACCAAAATAAGAAAAAGAATGCTAACAGATTCATGGATTGTGACTGTAAATGTATTCATGGAACAGGAAAAGATAAAATACTGCACTGTGGGAATTTCCTCTTGAGAATAACCCAATATTATTTCAGCAACCTGAATGGTTTAATAAACATAAAACAATGTAATAAATGTATGTGCCTTATTTTCAATTAAAAATAAATACTTTGGGGATTTCTAATGATAATTACACCCATGTAACAATTTAAAGGAATATACCAAAGGGGGATGTTTATTTCTATTGCACAGCACAATTTTAAGTTAGGAATTAAAAACTATTAAAGTACATTTGTGGTATAGGTTATTATGCTAAGAGGATAGATGCACTTAAAAATTAAGGTCCATTAAACCCCTGTCCTCAGCCTTCTCATCAAACCTTTACAAATACTAACAGCCCGCAATTGCACGGAGATCTGACTGCCCTTACTTATCTACATCCTGCTGCCAAAACACCTTAACTTTAACCAATCATGCTGCGCCAGGCACATAATACAATGAACCACTCCCTGGAAAGAGCTCATTAACCATTGTGGTCATACTGGCACAGACACAGGGGAATTCAGATGGCAGGCTGCAAATTCTCTAAATCTGCTGTCCGTAGGTATATTTGAAGCTACTTTTTGAATATTCCTCCTCCCCACTCGAACTAATTGTTGGCTCAATTTTTTAATTACCCAAAGCCATGGTCACACAACGCAAATCTCCCCTTTTTTTTATAAACCAGTGTGGATTGGTCTTTCTTTAGTTGCCCACATTGTTGCTTGGGTGGGTCACATATGCTGAAAAGTGATTGTTAATGTTGTAAAAAGCAGGACAAGTGGCAAGAATTTTTTTTTTTTTTTTTTTTTAATGTGCCCTCATCCTTTAAGGACCAATTGCCACTGAATTCTAAATTTAATTTGCACTGTTTAATTCATTATGATGAGCAACCATCACACCCTTTATTGGTTTTGTAATTGCTGTTTCAAAAGACAGAGGCAGGAGGTTTACTGAAGATATTTGATTACCAAGGTCCACAAAATAATGTTTTCTTGGAAAAGTACATTAAATGGTGCAAATAGCATTCACAAATATGTTTCCATTACTTGCACATAACTTAAAAGGATCTGTTCAATAAAAACTGATTCAATTTTTGGTAGCTGCTGGAAATTTTAATCATATGGCAGTTTCTTACACTTTTGATGTTCTTGTAATGAGATATCTGGTTTTGGGTTTCCAAGTATGCAAACCTACAATAACAATTACATGCCAATTTTATTCCCCTCTTTAGGGTCTTAATTCATTTTATAACATGTAAAAAAACAAGCACTTGAAGGTCCCAAGGTAGGTGGAAATAGAGCTATGGGAGAGGGAGATCACGCCCTCTCAGCTCTTAGAAAATATTTTCAAGTGAAAACAAATCGGCAGGCTACTAATGCTGTCCACACACAGTAAGATAGTGATAAAAGTACTTATTTGCATTAATCTTAGTTTAGCCAGATTCTAGAAAGCATTTTTCAATGTCCCTGTGGGGAAAATCCCTGAAGGTGGTGCTATGTACAGTACATTCCCCTATCTTTCTGGTAGTTTGCTGGGTTAATTTGTTATTTTTAATCGTTATGTTTATTTCTTTTTCTGTGTCAGTGGGGCTTTCTTTGGTTTTGCCCCTCTCCCAGTTGGCGGTTCCGGGAAATGTGCAGGCATGGCTGCCTGTGCATCATTTCTGGTGAATGGAAGATGGGGAAGGTATAGCTTAAGTATAACATCACTTCCCACAGTTTTTCCAGATAGGACATGGTTACAAAGAGGAGTGACCTGCCATAGGTCTGAGCATATTGCTTGAGATATGGCCATTGCTATGAGGGGCGGGACACACTGATGTTTGACTGAGTGTAGATAACCAGAACACCATGCTGCTTTGCTGCAGATGATCTTGCAGTTCCTCTTGTTGGCTGGTGGTATGTTTATGGCTTCTCTGGATGGTTTGGTTAAGAGATAGATATGAAGCAATAGATGAGCTCATGAGTTTTTTTGTTGGTATTGTGATTTTACTCCCATTGGTTGTACATACTGTGTACTTTTGGATCATCTGCTGCATGGTCTCTTGGATATTCATATGTGGTAAGCCTACCAATATTCATTTTGATTCATATATCATAGACTTTTCAATTGTATTACAGGGTGTTTACAGTTCTACAGTATATTCTATATAATGAAGCTCATTAGCTAATATGGGAGGATTTTTGTTACACTTCTGTACTGTAGTATATTGGGGTAGGTATCCATAATTCTTCTTAATGTACTTGGTTATAGTCCAACTTTAGTGATTTTTCTGAGTTATATAAAATATATAGGTTTGATGTGGAGGGGACTCTGGTGACCACAGACCAGCTTTCAGAAAATGAATAAACTAAGGAACATTTATATCAGTGTCTCCAATTACCTTTAGTGTATTCACTCCCCCCCACAGACTATGTGGTCTAGCTGGCTGAGAGCTGTCACTGACCTGACCTCCAGGTTCCTCCATCTCTAACTCGAGTGCAGCAGGCCATTCCAGTTGGCTCTCTCCTTTCTTTTGATTTTGTCACCACCTTTATCCTCCTCTTCTCCCCCACCAAGGAATGACCGCGCCATTCTCTATCCCCAGTAGCATTGCTTTTCTGTATCCCCAAAAGCACTGGTCAGACTGTTTGTGTGACATTCACCCCTCACATGTGTCCTGTGGACCGGAATGACTGAAAACCCAGAATGTCACTATTGTCACCAGAATAGGAAGTGACAGTAAAATCATACCACGAGGAGACCCGCTGCTCTAAGAACCCTTTACTGTATATGGAAAAGGCCCTCCCCTTTTCGCTTCCTGCTGTATCTCTGGAAAAGCAAATAAGGAGAAATCTCTTGCAAGGGGACACAGAGAGAGTCCAAAAAAATAAATAAATAACAATGGGGTTTATCTCTTTTCTGATCTATCTAAAACTACAAGGAAATGTTTGGGCTATATTTTTTTTTAAATCTGGTGATGGAGTCCCTTTAATTGTACAGATCAGTGTCTGAAGGTGAAGTACATAGGCTCCTACATATCACAGATCCATCCTACAGGACACTCCCACAATCCAGGGATAATGAATGATGAAACACACAGGACACTCACTCACCCGGTCCCCAGCACTGAGCCTGGCTCTCCTGCTTCTTCTCCCAATCACTTGCCCCATCCCAGGCCGTCCAAGGTTATATAGGACAGACAGCAACGAGGCCCGTACCTGATCCCAGTGTCCATCCAGTCCTCCTTTGTAACTTGTAAAAGGAGCCAAGTGGTTCAATGACATCACTGTGTGCCCAGCCTACCCTCCCTCCCCTCAACCGGTCGAGCTTAGGAATTGCACCCGCTGTCCGTAGTGGGCATTTACGAACAGTTTTTAAATCTCCCAAAATTTATAAACTTTCTGAAAATTTTCGGACAGTTGGAAATCCTGCCTGCAGTGGGTATGTCATGGAATTCCTTCCTGCATCACAGGCTGGGAATTCATAGATCACCAAATTACAAAAAAGAAAGTGGGAAGGATTGGTGTGCAATGGAAATGCCAGGATTGAAAACTGAAGTCCTGAAATTATAGTCTGTGCTGCCTGTATGCATCTCAAGGTTTAATGGTCAATTGTAACTTAACAGTAACTTCACCCATACGATGGCTCATTCTAACAAGCTCCACCAATAACTGACATATCATATTTTGTGAGGATTATGAACAATGTGTAATGCACAGGTGTGGTGCAAGAAAAACCAAGAACATGTTAAATTAATATGAAACATTAACAAACTACATACTGTCAAATATATTCAGCAAACATTTATGATGACTGTCAAACTATAACTTTTATTAGAAATAACTTTTGCACTAAATACAGAAGTCAACATAAACAATAGAATTAATCACATTAGTATACAACTTTTTTTAGAAATAACTTTTGTACTAAATACAGAAGTCAATATAAACAATACATTAATCACATTAGTATACAGAAAAGCTCATTCTAAAAAAAAACAAAAAACTCAGACTTAAATAAGTAACTTTAAATAAACAAAACATTCTATATGTTTTTATTTTTTATTTTTTAAATTAAGACATATTGAAACAATCATCTGCATTTAAACTAAAATGTATAACAAAAAAACATAAATATATAGCTGTTTTGCTTTGTAAATGCAAACTATACAACAAAAACCGATGATTAAAAAAAACTTTTAAAATGTGTAAGTAAAAAAAAAAAAAAAAAAAGTATTAAAGTGTATCCCCAGACAAAACCTTTATTTTTATTTTTTTTACAGTATGGAATAGATATATAGTATATTGCCTTCTGTTTCCCATTGGGGAGATTTCACATTCCTCCAAAGGTTTGAAGGAGTTAAGCTGCAACTGATTTCCGTCCCATCTAATGGTGCATGCATAGTTCCTGGGCTATGGCACTTGGTAAAGTCAGCAGCATGACACCAATGATTTTTTTAGCTATCTGTAAGGCTGGCATTCTGTCTACAATGTAAGGGGGACATCTTCCCACTGACCTCGATAAATTGGTTTTAGCAGGGGTTCCTTGAGGCTGTTTTAGACACTTGTCACCAGAAGTGGAAAGTATCCATGTACCAATTCACCTCCTGTTAGGATGACAACCAGTAGTTAGCTTTCCTATCACTTTCTGTCTCTGTAACACTGGTCACCAGGACAAATATAGAGAGTGAATCTTCCCACAGGAGACACAGTTTGCAATAAAAACGTGACAGGAGCCATAACCATTACCTACTGGCTACAGATATACTTTAACCCCGTGACGTGGGCCTTACGCATATGCCTCTCAGTGGGTGGGCCTTGGTTCTGAGTGGGTGTATATACAACTGTGTTTACAACTTACTGTGAGCTGAGTGTGTGCTCCCAGCATGGTAGCAGACAGGTATCAGTAAGCTCCCGTTGAATACTTGCAATCGGGAGCTTTCCGACCATGTGACCACTGTGACAGCAAATCACAGCAGTCACATGACCCGAATGCCCACCTCCACCTCCCAGCTTTTACAACTCTTAAAGGGCTGGGAGACAGTCGGCAGAAAAGGGGTTAATTTAAAAAAAATATAATAATTTTGTACATACAAATACATGAAATATACAGCAGAGGCCTGCTACAACTAAAAACTACACCTGTAGTTACAACAACTTGTGTCTCCTGCCATTGATGAACTGAATATTGTCAATCAGCATGACATTAAGGCTTGATTCACACCTATGCATTTTTAGTGCTTTTTGCATTTTGCAGATTTGCTCTACAGAACGTGTTCCATAGGAAACCATGGTAAATGTGCTGTAGTGCAAATCTGCAAAATGCAAAAAGCACTAAAAATGCATAGGTGTGAATCAAGCCTAAAATCATGTTGAAGCATTCGAAAAGCCATGAATGTCTGATTCAGTGCCATCTACACACAATTCAATTAGATATATACTTTTTGTGGAACTTTGTTTTCCTTAGGAGTTACACTGTAATGACATTGACTCATATTTTCAATTAAAACAATAAATAAAACGCTATACTTTTCATTAACCATGTTTTGCTTTGGCCATTACCAAATGTTCATGTACTACAAATAAAAAATACAGCATGTGAACATTACAGTATGAATACCTTAGTCATGTCATAAAGTCTGCCAGCAAACAATATCATCCTCCAGTGACCGTACTTTGCAGGAAATAGTATTTCTATAGTTTTTCTTTTTTTAGAAAGGTTTGTTGATCAAAGGGGGGATTCCAAAAGAGCTTCATGCAGCTGCTGATCTGTAGCTGAACCTTCTGTCAACTGTTGTAAAGTGTAAATAATTATCCAATGCCCCTGTGATCATACACAGGGATCAGTTCCATCTATTTGCCTATGACATTTACAGCTGAGTTTAACCCATTTACCATCATCCTGCAAATAACTAGAATGACTATATTGCTACACTATCCACTTTTAGTTAAGATCAATATATGCTGTTATAGCTTTAGGGTCCATTCACAGTGGGCATAAAAAATACTGCTTATACAGGCTTTTGGCCTTTTTTTTATCTTCAGCCTGCATAGT
Organism: Lithobates sylvaticus; assembly: GCA_028564925.1. Classification (NCBI taxonomy): domain Eukaryota; kingdom Metazoa; phylum Chordata; class Amphibia; order Anura; family Ranidae; genus Lithobates; species Lithobates sylvaticus. Next base: position 122,666,759 of record CM053030.1, on the reverse strand, counting down.
AGACATGTGCGGTTCGTTTCGTATGAATTTTTGAAAATTCGTACATTCGGAAGCATCCGAAATACGAATTTCTATGCTTCCGAATTGTATACGAAATACGTAATTTCATTGACGAATTTCGGATCAAAGTTCCGACCAATCAGAGGTTTTCTTCTGCTGCTGAGTGAAGGTTGGGAAAATTACCTTTTTTAATACGGGAGTGGGAGACTGGTACTGGTAGTCAATTCAGAATCAGACAAAAAAAGAATGTTTGTTAATATCGTTTTATTATTGTCATAATAATTACGATTATTCGTTATGAATAAGTTAAAAACCCAGGAAATCAGCACAGCACAGGGATGGTGGGGGCCCATCATAATGAGCACAGCACAGGGATGGTGGGAGCCCCTCATAATGAGCACAACAGGGGTATAGCCCCAGGAGGAAGTCAGCACAGCACAGGGATGGTGGGAGACCCTCATAATGAGCACAGCACAGGCATGGTGGGAGCCCCTCATAATGAGCACAACAGGGGTACAGCCCCAGGAGGAAGTCAGCACAGCGCAGGGATGGTGGGAGCCCCTCATAATGAGCACAACAGGGGTACAGCCCCAGGAGGAAGTCAGCACAGCGCAGGGATGGTGGGAGTCCCTCATAATGAGCACAACAGGGGTACAGCCCCAGGAGGAAGTCAGCACAGCGCAGGGATGGTGGGAGTCCCTCATAATGAGCACAACAGGGGTACAGCCCCAGGAGGAAGTCAGCACAGCGCAGGGATGGTGGGAGTCCCTCATAATGAGCACAGCAGGTGTACACCCCCATCATAACGAACGCTTGTAATTGTTACGAAAAGTTAAAGAACCTAACAGAAATTTGTATTTCGTACGAATCCAAATTGAATTTCGGACACAAATTACGAAATACGAATTAATGGCTAACAAGGAACAAATTTATTGACGGCGCACACGTCTACTGCATAAGCAGCTCACTAGTACATTGATTATAGTGAAAATGAGCAAAGGGGGATGTTTTGGGGTGAAAAAATGCTTATAAAATCAAATGCCCATACACTCTTAAAAACCCTTGTGGAATACAAGCCACTATGAGCATTTTTATTCTGCTTTTTCTGCCAGAGGTTCAGCCACCTAGCGTGCATGGACCCTACTGCCGTATTTTGATGGTGGACATTGGACAAGCACTGGAGAGGATATAGTCCAAACAAAGAGCAGCACAGTGGTGTAGTGGTTAGCATAGGGTAGGGTCGCTGGTTCATATACTAACCATGACACTATCTGCCTGGGGTTTGCATGGTCTCCCTGTGCCTGCGTGGGTTTCCTTCGGGTACTCCGGTTTCCTCCCACACTCCAAAGACATGCTGGTAGGTTAATTAGATCCTGTCGAAAAACTGGCCAAATATATGTATGTTGTATGTGTCTGTAAGCGCGTCAGGACCCCATGGGGTAAAGGACCGCACTATACCGCAGATGGACACTGGCGGCAAAAAGCGCCCTAAGGCAATTCAGTTTGCTCAGGTAGCGCTATACAAGTCACTCATTCAAAGATAAAAAATTTTTTATATAACTTGAAACAAAAAGTACCTAACATTAAAAAATGTTATAGGAGAACTACAAAGTATAACATTTAGCAATAGATAAGTCATGAAACATTCTGAAATCTGTACCCCAATTTGTTTCAATACCTAATGGATAAACTAATGATCCATATAACATTTTAGGCTACCCTAACCTGATGTTTGCTTGTGTTACAAGGGTGCCTTTATATCTGCAGTACCAGGCTAGCTCTTACTGTTATGTGATCTGAGGCACAAAGCACACACCCAAATTTAACAATAGTAATTAGTATAGCAGCTGGGAACTAAACGTCAGTAAAGGTACTCTGGAGTTCATGTTTTAAGCAAAAAACAGTAACCATACTGGATATCATGTACATTTGCTGAATTGTGTTCTATTGCCTGAAGTTCTCTTTAAGCTAAGCAATAACCCTTCACTTCTTTATAAAAAAAAAAAAGTTTTACAAAGCCAGTGTGATAGTGTTGTAGTCTTTCTCCAGATGTAAAACATATGACATCTTCACCCCCGATTTTACAAAGTCTCTGCAGACTAGACTTCTAACAAGTAACACATGCTATTTATGGATAAAGCACCAACATTTCTGGCATGATGCTCTCCTGAAATAAAAAAAAGCAGGACAAAAAAAAATAAGTGGCTTGAGTCAGTATAAAATACAGTAGTAGAGTAAGTAGTTAGGAGGCAAGAACCTTTTTGTAGTTTAACAATTTCTGATCGCCCCATTTTCCAGCAGGATCCAAGCTTTCATTTTAATGAACATGCAGCTAAATACATACATACATGATAGCTGTTTTACATTCAAAATTATGTATTTTTTTGTCCATTCAGTTCTGAGATTTACACAGTTTTACCAGACACCACAGACAGGTGGGTAGCCTAAATTTTCTCTGCTTCAGTGACGCAATACAATTAGGTCACCTCCCAGCCTGGGATTGGACAGTAAATAAGCAGCAGCTATCTGCATGTTCCCTGTAAGATCATGTACACTGCAACACTGGATTGGCATCTAATCTTTCTCTTTCTCAGTATTTAATTGGTGTATTGTAATAAATACTTGAAGTTTATGCTTTTATCCTAGGTAAACAGTTGAACTGAACCTTAGCAGTCATTCACCCCCTGAAATCTTTGGGAACCCTTAAGCTAGCCATAAATGGATTGACCAGGGACCGACTGAAGTTCAATCAGTATGTGGCCATCCCTGCTGAACAAAAAACCTTTCTATGGCCAGCTTAACGAAGAGTTCCGCCCACCAAAGAAAAAAAAAATTAAGAGTCAGCCGCTACAAATTCTGTAGCTGCTGACTTTTACTATTAGGACACTTACCTGTCTAGGTATCCAGCGCTGTCCTCACCCGAGCCGAATCTTGAATTGGCTATCAGGTGCTGGCACTGCCATCTTGGCTAATGGAAACTGACAGTGAGCGCAGGTTCACACTGAGCTGCGGGAATGAAGCCGTGCGAGTTCAGCTGAACTCGCAGGATTTCAGTCCTGCACGTCAGTCCCGATTTTGGCCGCGATTTCAGAGACATCTGTGCAGGTTTCTGCACAGATGTCAATGTAAATCACAGACCAAAATCGCAAAAAGTAGTACAGAAACGACTTTTTTAAATTGGTGCAGCTTCGCTGATGCAGCATCGCACTGATTAGGACGGTGTCATTGACAGCAATTGCAGCCGATTTGACATGTCAAATTGCATGTCAAAACGCTCCAGTGTGAACCAGGGCTTAAGCCTTGCGGCTTCACAGCCAGCTTTCTACTGCTCATGCATGAATCGTGCTGCCCTTTGTGAATGGGGAAGGAGTGGGGGCCGCAGCAAAGTGAGCCGGAAGTGGGAGCGGGTACCTGGCAAAATCAGATACCCCCCAAAATGTGCCAAATGTGGCAATGGAGGGGGCGAAAAGCCAGACAAGTGGAGCTTCCCCTTTTGGGTGAAGCTCCGCTTTAAGAATCCCATTCCACCTATAACCTACAAGAGACAATGGCTCAGTGAAAACCGCTTTAGTTTCTTCTTCATAATTTTTTTTAGAGTATTAGATATGGGGCAGTAGTATTCATTAAAGTAAATAATTACTAATAATGTGCAGACAAAAATGATGACCTGAAAACTCCTTCATGTCACTGTATCTGCATATTGCATATATAATCATGTTAGCTTGAAAAAAATTAATTCAAGGTTTTATTAGCATCACGTGGAAAGAATAGTGGTGTACTAATTAAAGCGGGACTGTACTGAAAAAAAAAATTTTTTTTTTAAAGCCAGCAGCTACAAATACTGCAGCTGCTGACTTTTAAAAAATGGACACTTACCTGTCCCTGGTTCCAGCGGTGTCGGCAGCAGAGGCCGATCGCTCGCACGGCTCTCTGCTGTAGCCGGCGCCATTCTCAGTGAGGGAATCAGGAAGTGGCTTCACTTCCCGATTCCCTACTGCGCATGCGCGAGTCGCGCGGCGCGATGAGAATCTTCAGCGCTGTCTGCCGGGACACGTGTGTGTCCCAGCAGACAGCGCGCCGGGACAGGAACTTGCGTAAACTCCCACGGGAGTTTATGCCGGAAGTGGGTGCAGATACCTGTCTTAGACAGGTATCTGCACCCCCCTCCCCCCTGAAAGGTGCCGGAGGGGGGGAGGGTTCCGAAAAGCGGGAGTTCCACTTTAGGGTGGAATCCCGCTTTAAGATAAAATTGAAACGTTTACTAGTGTAGCGCATTGTGCACTGTGGCGAAAAACATAAGTACAATATTGCTGCACTTTGATAGTGCAGCCCTGAGCCACCTTTTCTGGGGTCCCCCACTGGCGCTCTTGGCTCCTCTTCTTTTGTGTCTGCAAGCGGCTGGCTATGGGCGCAGGCTTAATCCTGAGCCAGGCTGTGTGAATTTATTAACACACAGTCCTCACTGAGTTAGAATAGCCAATGGCTCCTTCTGCTGTCAGTCCCTGTGTGAAGAGGGAGAGAGGAGAGAAGACCTGCAGCCAGGCACAGTGCTGCATCACTCCTGGAGTAAGGTTAGTGCTTAAAGGGGGGGGGGCAGTTCATTCATTTGAATAGGTTCTAAAGCATCAATATAGACCATAGATCACACCTGCACTATTTGTGTTCAATACAGTGCACCACATTGCTTTGATTAAGTGCATTGGGGTGCCATATACATTGTTGTGTGTTGGAGTAATGAGCTTTAAAATGCTTGCATTACTGCAACACTTATGTGTGAAGCTGGACAGACTATGGTTGAAGGAGTAGATAGAGACATAACAGGCCTCCTATATGAACTGTGATCCAATATTTGTTGGAATATCAAATACAAGAAATAAAAAAAATTGTTTTTTGAGAAATTGATACTTACAAGTTTTTGGCCCCAGTTTACTCATTGAAAGGCTGCTCGAATAATCCTGTCGCAAAGAGGCTGAGAGGGTCTAAAGTTATCAGCCAGTATTCCATCACTTTCATCTTCCAGATCTGCACCCTTTACATGCATTCTTAATCTCCTGAATTCTTCAATCTGTACAGGGAAAAATAAATTTAATGTAACACAGAAAGTTTTAAAACCAAACATTTTTACATTTGTTTAACGTCTGATTGTAATCCCACTTAACATCTAGAGTTAAAAACATACTATCGAACTACAGTTAAGCCTATGGGATAACTTTGTGAGACATTAAGTCCTATGTGTAAATAGTATTGTGTCATTTTATATAAGCTTGATATTGAACCTAAAGTAGCTATTGGTTAGATTAAAAAAGTAAAAACCCATCCTATGTTTATTGCAAATTTATACTTCCATTCAAACTAACCTATTTTTCCAGATGCTAGATAAACTGCGCATATTGTATTACAAAGCAAAGTTCAAAGTACCAAGCTATATGTGTAAAGAGTGATATTACAGCTGCAATATAAAGTGCAATAAAAGATGAAATGACATTAAGAATAATGGCTTAGCAACCTCCTGCCAGCTACACCTTTGTTTACAAGGTTTTTTATGCAATACAGATGTATTTAGAGAAAATGAATTATGGTTTAAGTGTACTTCCCAGTGCCTCCTACCTCCCAAGTTATGTTTACCACCTATAGGTATTCAAATGCTACTTGAGATGCAGACATACTGTGTGTTCAGTATGTCCAGGGACAAAGTGTTTGAGCTTATGTTGCCATATTGGTTAGTAGACATTTTAGGTGTAGATTAGTATGACCTTTGACTTCTAGGGCACATGCATTGATAAAAAATTAGAGCAGGCATGTATGACTTAACGAATATGGCAGTGCCAAGGTCCAATAGCATTGTCTGGCTTCACGCACACCAGGCAGCATGTCTACACTTCAGGTGTGATTTGTATATTTAGATGTAGTGAAAACAGTGAAAAAAAAGTGAGTACACCCCTCACATTTTTGTAAATATTTTATTCTATCTTTTCATGTGATAACATTGAAGAAATTACACTTTTGCTACAATGTAAAGTAGTGAGTGTACAGCTTGTATAACAGTGTACATTTGTCTGTCCCCTCAAAATAACTCAACACAAAAAAAGTGAGTACACCCCTAAGTGAAAATGTCCAAATTGGGCCCAAAGTGTCAATATTTTGTGTGGCCACCATTATTTTCCAGCACTACCTTAACCCTCTTGGGCATGAAGTTCACCAGATCTTCACAGGTTGCCACTGGAGTCCTCTTCCACTCCTCCATGATGACACCACCTTCCATTTGAGGATACCCCACAGATGCTCATCAGGGTTTAGGTCTGGGGACATGCTTGGCCAGTCCATCACCTTTACCCTCAGCTTCTTTAGCAAGACAATGGTCATCTTGGAGGTGTGTTTGGGGTCGTTATCATATTGGAATACTGCTCTGTGGCCCAGTCTCCGAAGGAAGGGGATCATGCTCTGCTTCAGTATGTCACAGTACATGTTTACATTCATGGTTCCCTCAATGAACTGTAGCTCCCCAGTGCCAGTAGCACTCATGAAGCCCCAGACCATGACACTCCCATCACCATACTTGACTGTAGGCAAGACACACTTGTCTTTGTACTCCTCACCTGGTTGCCGTCACACACACTTGACACCATCTGAACCAAATAAGTTTATCTTGGTCTCATCCGACCACAGGACATGGTTCCAGTAATCCATGTCCTTAGTCTGCGTGTCTTCAGCAAACAGTTTGTGGGCTTTCTTGTGCATCATCTTTAGAAGAGGCTTCCTTCTGGGACGACAGCCAATCAGACCAATTTGATGCAGTGCGCGTGTATGGTCTGAGCACTGGCCGGCTGACCCCACCCCTTCAACCTCTGCAGCAATTCTGGCAGCACTCACACATCTATTTCCCAAAGACAACCTCTGGATATGACGCTGAGCACGTGCACTCAACTTCTTTGGTCGACCATGGCTAGGCCTGTTCTGAGTGGAACCTGTCCTGTATGGTCTTGTCCACCGTGCTGCAGCTCAGTTTCAGGGTCTTGGCAATCTTCTTATAGCCTAAGCCATCTTTATGTAGAGCAACAATTCTTTTTTCAGATCCTCAGAGAGTTCTTTGCCATAAGGTGCCATGTTGAACTTCCAGTGACCAGTATGAGAGAGTGAGAGCGATAACACCAAATTTAACACACCTGCTCCCCATTCACACCTGAGAGCTAATTGTGCCCAATTTTCATTTGGGGGTGTACTCACTTTTGTTGCCAGTGGTTTAGACATTAATGGCTGTGTGTTGAGTTATTTTGAGGGGACAGAAAATTTACACTGTTATACAAGCTGTACACTCACTACTTTACATTGTAGCAAAGTGTAATTTCTTCAGTGTTGTCACATGAAAACATATAATAAAATATTTACAAAAATGTGAGGGGTGTACTCACTTTTGTGAGATACTGTAATAATATATATATATATATATATATATATATATATATATATATATATACATATGTCACCAAGTGGTCTTTACTACTCTTTAAAGAGTTTAGTGAAGCGACTTTAAACCTGTCTGTAAAGTTGCATACGTGTATGATGTACCAAAGCAAAAGTGGCATTTACGAAGAAAACAAATACCAAATAAATTACATTTTATGGCCGCTTTATTCTGTTTATAAACAAAGTGGTCAGGCATTCCCTATATCTATATCAGACTCTTATCCTAGATGAGGGTTTGGTATGGGCGGTACGAGGAGACCCCATAAAAAAAAAAACAAGCAGTAGCGTTTCCCGTAAAAATACATACCAGAACCTTATCTTGATAAATGGCAGTTGCTCTTTTTGGAGATATCAGGGGTCTATTACACATTTTGAGCTGGCTAAGGGTAATCACAAAACTGACCCTGTTGATGTTGAACTATGTTTGAGATAATCACATGACCATAACACTTTTTGATCTGAAGAGATGTCTGATATTTTCTTCTTATTTACAGATGTGTGCAACTGAAGCTTTGCTAGCCTGGGCCCCAGGCTGCAGTGTTTAGATAGCAGGTGGACCACTATGGTGGGTCCCCTGGACTAATGGGCCTGATACAGCAGACCTTTTTGCTTTTGTTAAAGTTGTCGTGCCTTGGTGTTTAGGGTCTAAATCATTATGGACTACTTCATTGTCATTCAATGTAGCATGTGATATAAGTCCACTTAATGTGATCAAAAGATCCTCCCATACTGATAGCTATCCTTTTAGGATTTTTCAATAACTTTATTAATGATGCAGGCTGGTGTTATCGCTAACCTATGAAGTCAAATCACAGAAGTTATGCTTGAACAGACATAAGACAAACTGGGGAAGATTTACTAAAACTGGAGCACACAGAATCCGGTGAAGCTGTGAACAGTAACCAATCAGCTTCTAGGTTTTATTGTCAAAGCTTAATTGAACGAGCTGGAATTAGAAGCTGGTTGGTTACTATGCACAGCTGCACCAGATTCTGTGTGCACCAGTTTTAATATCCACAGGTCAGCAGACAACAACCACTCCAACGGTTTAGACAATTCAACTAACAAGGGATATCTATCACAGCAATACATTAGCAATTTGAATTGTTTTGTCTCATCACTGTGCTGACACATATCAAGTATACTCTTTGTCAATGATAGATTTAATTTCAAAAGTGTAACTGTCTGTGATTCAACTTTTATATGTTTGTATAATATTAAAGGAAAAATGAAAGGCTTTTGTAAAGCTATAGTAAATACTGGCACTAAACATCCTGTACAGTAAACAATCTCTAAATGCAAATTTTTAAAATTTTCTTGAAACATACTGGTTGTTTAGCAAACATGACATGAAAGACACACTGTTTTCTTATCACTGGTAATGTTCTTCTATATTTATCATTTCTAAATCCTTTGAAGACTGTAGGAGTGTGTTATCACTGCGGTTGTGTCAAGTTTGTCATTTTAACATCAAACACGGTGACATTTCCCTGTGATCTAAGGGAATTCGTAATGTCCGCATGCAGTTTGCTTCTGGTCTAATTTATAATAGAAAAACAACTTTACCAATTACAGTGTGCACCAGTATTTATCATACTACATACCAGTATTGTAATACATTACATATCTCCGAGTCACACTTTAACTGTCATATATAGCACTAATTCTGACAGAAGACAACTAGCAATCTGTACCTTTTCTATCTGCTGTTCAATCATCCTATTTATCGGTCTAACAATGTCAATGCTGTGTTATTGCTAACTAAAGGAAAAATTATTATAAACATACATAATTTGATGTTGTATGTACTTTGGATAGTATGTGTATTTTAAACTGCATCAATACCAAATCTGAAATTACAAAATTTGTTACAAATGAGTTTAATTATTTATCAGCAGGTTTGCATGGAACTCAAAAAACTTTATTTGAAAAGGTTTGTGAAGCATTTGATTTTCTGCAAAATAGTGCATCAAAAAAGAAAAAGTGAGGAAAAAATGATTTTATATTATTTTTGGTTCTGCCTTAAGTTCTGCTTTGATTAACTTCACAATCACTAATTATTGGACTTTTCAAGTCAAGTAAAGCCAAAACTTTTTTAGTTTTTTTTGTTTCGGATAAAGTGTGGAAGGATTAGAAACCCTGTATGGCTTTACTACTATTTGGGTCTCACCTTTACTTATCATTTCAATGACAACAGGAAAATATGTGACAGCAACACAGGTAGTGGTAGCTTTTTATTGCAGGGATTCTAATCTTTCTTCACTACATCCAAAATGTAAAAAAAAAAAAAAAAAACACTCACAGCAGTGAACTTTACAACATAGTTAGGAGATACCTCATTCATACAAAATCCATATTCACTACTATGCGCGCATTGAACTATCTTTAGTTGCCTAAAATAATTGTTAATGTGCACTCTGAATGTATAAAAACAAGGTCCTCTTGTATGACAATTTTTATTCTGAAGGACACTTTGCATAGTTGGTCACCTAATGTGTTCCTATACGCCAGGGTAGTGCGGTGAGGTCAGTGGCTGGTGAGACACTGGCTAGTATCAGAGCCAGATACACACAGGATACATACGCCGTGATCGTTAGAGCGTGAGCAATAATTCTAGCAGTAGACCTCCTTTGTAACTCGAAACATGTAATCTGCAAAAAAAAAAATGTAAGCGTTGTCTATGGAGATTTTTAGGTACTGAAGGTTGGCGCCAGTCCACGAGTGTGAGGAATTTTAAAGCATTACATGTTAGGTATCTAATTACTCGGCGTAACATCATATTTCACATTATACAAAAAATTGGGTTGTATTTAGTGTTTTTTTTTATATATATATTCTTGAGGTATATATATTCTTGGGGTAGGACTAATGCCTTGTACACACGGTTGGACATTCCGACCACAAAATCCATCATATTTTTTCCGACGGATTTTGGCCGAAACTTGTGTTGCATGCACACGGTCAGACAAAGTTGTCAGAAAATCCGATCGTTCCGAACGAGGTGACGTACAAAACATATGATGGGACTACGTAGAGGCCAGTAGCCAATAGCTTTCATCTCCAAATTTCTTCTGAGCATGCGTGGAATTCTCTACAAATACAAATCTCCCACATTTTTTCCGGCGGAAATTCCGTCGGAAAAAGTCAGCTAGAGCCCACACATTGGACACATCGGATTTTCTGACAACATAATCCGATCTGACTTTTTCCATCGGAATATCTGACTGTGTGTATGGGGCATTAGGCTACATATCCCCCATTTGGGGTCTCTGTGACCTCAAGTCACCGAGCTACAACCCTCGAGGGTCGTTTTTTTTAATATGTTCATGGCAGGTGAGGCTCTGTCTCTCCTGCCTCCCCTGACTGCACGTCCCTGCCATATGCAGTAAAAAGATCCATATATTTTGAAAGTCCCTGCTGTGGAATTGCAAGCTTTTATATTAGTTTAACATATACAGGATGGTGTCATCACTTTGCATCATCCCTACATTTGAAAAAACAAAGGTTGACCTATAATAGCAGTTCCTAAATTCAAAACAATCTAGTAATGTAATCTCACCTGTGTTTGAGATACTGTCAAAGGATATCGGAATAATATCCATGTAACTCCTTCACAACAAGGTGGCATAGTAAGAGAGCCTTCATATACCCAGTAATCACGGAGCAAAGGGTCTGGTTTGTAGACATGAAAACAAAGAGAATTTTATTTTAAATTATAGAGAAACCATATATAGAAAAAAACATGTAGAAAATATGTGATCTCCACCCACAGACAAATAAACTTAAGTGAGGTTTAAACGCAACCTGCAAAATCTATTCCCTGTTACTAAATATTTTCAGAAGCATCTAATTATATCAAGGAAATTCTGGTCAGATAATGGTAGAGCTAACCTCTAACTTTGTATCTGTTTTGTCAATGAAAGCCCATGCTCCCTGGCTTTGTTAAAATTCCCTGCTTGCCCTAGACTGAATAAAATTATTTCTGTGATCCTTTTTGAATGCCAGAACAAAATTACAAGACCAAACGTTTTTATGATGTTTTAGTAAAATAAAAAGTCAATTACTTTTATAATCTACGAGGGGCGTTCAAGTAAGACCAGTATTTTTGAGTTTATATAATAAAAGAACAAATTTCAAGGAGTGGAAACTGCATTTATTTTTTGACATACTCCCCGGCTACATTTATACACTTATCCTAGCATTTAACTAATGCCTGGAAAGCTTTGGCATAGAAAGATTTTTCAGTACGCCTGAACCATCCTAGGATGGCCTGCTTCACTTCGTCATCAGTGCTGAAATTCAAAGGAACATGACAGTAATATTCAATGTTGATAGTGGCACCACGGGGTAGAAAATGCACATGAATAAAGCCACGTTTGTCCAAGAAAACACTTGCCATAACTTTACCTGCAGATGCAATTGTTTGAAAATGTTTTGGTGGTTGTGAGTCCACATGCTTTCCATTGCTTTGATGCTTGTTTTAATTCTGAAGTGAAATGACATGCCCAGGTTTCATCACATATAATGATGCGATCCATAACATCCTGGTGACTTACCAGTCAAAGAACTCCTTCAACAAAGTGCAGACTTCAACTCTTCTGTGTGTTCATCGCTCCCAAAGATTAATCTCTTATGTAATTTCATGACCAGTTATACGTTGATTATCCAGGATCAGGTGTTCCACGCATTTACACCATTCAAATGTCTTACTGCAGATGAGCGTCTAGACATGTGCACAATAGAAAAATTTGTTTAGTTTCGTTTTGTTTCTGTTCGTTTCCGTTGATTTGTAACGATTCGTAATTTCGTAAGTCGTCGGTGTTCGTATTCGGACTCGTTCGTATTTTCGTAAGAGTTATTTTTTCGTTGATTCATTTTTCAGTTAATCTAATCTTCGTTTATTCGAAATTCGTATTTTCGTATTTTCGTTATATTTCGTATTCGGACGCATTCGTATTTTTGGAAGAGCTATATTTTCGTTGATTTAAAAAGATTCGTACTTGCGTAAGATTGATTTATTCGTACTTTCGTAACATTGTTTTCGTAGATTCGTAATCGGAGCATAATTCATAATTTTATGTAATGTGTATGCTATTTACATGTTTAAGAAACAAAGAATTTCTCTCTCACAAGTCAGAACTTAACTCAAAAATCCACCAAAACACAGTGCCTCCGACCCAACCACACCCTATCTGGACTCTGGATGGAATATTTCAGAATCAGAACTAATATTCGTTCTTTCGAATTCTCGATCAGCAGAATTTTTGTTATTTCGTATTTTCGTTGTTTTGATTTCCTTTTTCCGAATATTCGTAATTTTTGATTTTTTTCGTTCATTTTGATTTTCGTTATTTTTGAATCTTTGTTCGGTATTTTCGTTGTTTCTGTTTTCGTTTTTCGGATTTTCATTCTTTCGTAGTTCCGTTGTTTCTAATTTAATTATTTTGTATTTTCGTTGTTTTTCATATTCGTTCTTTTTGATAGTTCATTATTCGTTAGAATTTTTAGTAAACCATTCGTTCATTCGTACGATAACGAATGAACGAATATAACGAATTTGAACGGAAAACGAATTCGTAACTAAACGAATTGCACATGTCTATGAGCGTCTTATGACCGTACTGTGCTTGAAGCCCTCTGTAGATATCCACTGGTTTTACGGCTTTGTTCACAAGAAACTTCATCTGATGCCGCGTACACACAAGGGGAATTTCCGTCAGAAAAATCTTGGATGTTTTTTCTGATGGAATTCCGCTCAAGCTTGACTTGCATACACACGGTCACACAAAAGTTTGCTGAACTTTCGACCGTCAAGAACACGGTGACGTACAACACTATGACGAGCCGAGAAAATTAAGTTCAATGCTTCTGAGCATGCGTCTAATTGTTTCCGAGCATGCGTAGGAATTTTGTGCGTCGGAATTGGTACAGACGATCGGAACTTTTTCCGACCGAAAAATTGAGAACATGCTCTCAATCTTTTGCTGGCTGGAATTCCACCAGCAAAAGTCCGATGTAGCATACACACGGTCGCATTTTCAGACCAAAAGCTCTCATCAGACTTTTGCTGGCAGAATTTCCGCTCGTGTGTATGCAGCATAACACTGTTGTCTGCCATGTTAAATAATGGTCTCTGGACTGACCCAGTAATAGGACACACTTGCCATGTACTACTGCGTGTAGTACAGCCATGCTAGCATCCCGGTTTATACCTGTAAAATCAAAGTCCCGGTTTGACTTGAAAGCACTTGTAAAACTGGCCATAGCATATACCTGTAGTTGCAGACTGTACATCTGAAAGTGGTTCGAAAGTCTTAGCATTTTTTGCCTTAATGCATTTTAGTGCTCCCCTGCTGTTTCCCCCTCCCCCATCCCTAAATACATACCTGACTCCTCTTCCACCGATCCAGCAGTGGAGAGAGCAGGGTGCTTGGCCAAGCAGTGCTGTGTGTGTCTATTGATGGACATAGCCTGGCTCTGGAGCGCACCTGCACAGGTACTCACTCAGCAGTCGACTTGCTAAGGGGGCACTTGGATGAAGAAGGAGTTGAGAGCACTGGTGGGGGACTTCAGAAGAGGAGGTAAGTGGCCACTCTGTGCAATACCATTGCACAGAGAAGGTAAGTGTAACATCTATATTAGTTTAACCGCTTGCGGACCGCCCCACGCACATATATTTTGCAGCAGGGCTGTTGCTTTGTGCCAGATCACATATCTCGTATGAGATCTGACACTTTGGATGTCTGTGGCACACGCCTATGTAAACAAGGCAGACTGCCATTCTCTGAGAGGGAAATGTACTGATCCTGTGTTTCTGCTAAGCAGGAACACGGATCTTTACCTTCCCCCAGTCAAAGCACCTCCCCCACAGTTAGTAAGCACTCCCTAAGAACACATTTAACCCTTTGATTACCCCTGATGTTAACCCCTTCCCTGCCATTTTTGACACTTTTTTTGGACCAGTGACACTAATACAGGGATCAGTGCTAAAAAATATGCACTGTCACTGTAATAATGACACCATTAGTACAGTGACAGTGCATATTTTTTTAGCACTGATCCCTGTATTAGTGTTACTGGTCCAAAAAAAGTGTCAAAAATGTCAGTTAGGTGTCCGATTTATCCTCTGCAATATCGCAGTCTCGCTATAAGTCGCTGATCGCCGCCATTGCTAGTAAAAAAATGTATAAAAAATAAAAAATATCCCATAGTTTGTTGACGCTATAACTTTTGTGCAAACCAATCAATATATGATTATTGGAATTTGTGTTACCAAAAATATGTAGCAGAATACATATTGGCCTAAACTGATGAAGAATATTGATTTTTACATTTTTTTTATTGGGTTTTATAGCAGAAAGTAAAATATATATATATTTTTTTTTATTGTCTGTCTTTTTTTGTTTATAGCTCAAAAAATAAAAACCGCAGAGGTGATCATATATCACCAAAAGAAAGCTCTATTTGTGGAAAAATAAGCACAAACATTTTATTTAGGTAACATGTTGCACGGCCGCGCAATTGTCAGTTAAAGTAATTCTGTGCCGTATCGCAAAAAATGGCCTGGTCACGGAGGGGGGTAAACCTTCCGGAGCTGTACTTCAATACAGGGCACTTGTACACCTTCCTGCCTAGATCAATTTTCAGCTTTCAGCGCTCTCACATTTCGAATGACAATTGCGCGGTTATGCGACGCTGTACCCAAAAAAAATTTTTTCCCACAAATAAAGCTTTCTTTTGGTGGTATTTGATCACCTCCTGGGGTTTTTATTTTTTGCACTACAAATAAAAAAAGAATAACAATTTTGAAAAAAAAAATTTTTTCTTAGTTTCTGTTACAAAACTTTGTAAATAAGTACGTTTTCTCCTTCACTGATGGGCACTGATGAGGTTGCACTGATGAGGAAGTACTGATTAGCACTGATGAGGTGGCACTTATATGCAGCACTGATAGGCACTGATAAGCAGCACTGATGGGCACTCATAGGTGGCACTGATGGGCACTCATAGGCGGCATTGATAGGTGGCACTGGAGGACACGTATAAATGGCACTGATGGGTACTGATAGATGGCACTGATGGGCAGCACTGATCATAGGTGCTGGCAGGCATCACTGACGGACACAAAGTGCCATCCCTAATGGGCAATGATTGCCATCCCTGGTGGGCTCTAGTGGGCTTACCTGGTGGTCATGGATGGGAACCCCTTGTGGCCATGGGTGGGCATCCTTGCTATCCATGGGTGCGCATCCCTGGTGGCCATCCCAGGTGGTCCTAGGTGGGCATCCTCGGGGGGGGCTGCACTGATAATCAATCAGTGCAGACCCCCCCTGTCAGGAGAGCAGCTAATTGGCTCTCCTCTACTCACGTCTGTCAGCCAATACACTGCTTTTCCTGTTTACTCTGTGATCAGCTGTGATTGGGCTTTAACTAGATCGAGGATGCAGTGTGTCGGACTGACGCACCACACCACCGATCGCGCGCTGAGTGCCCCCGTGGGCGTGTGATCACGGCTTATCCTGCTGGATGTCATATGACATCCACTCAGGATAACTGAACCACTTCCCGGCCATCATTCTGCTATAGACTGGGTGGGAAGTGGTTAAATGAAAAGTAAAAATTTGGGCTGCATGAAAAAAAAAATACATACTCATCTGAATGGCTGCAGCATGTGTGTGATGTTGCAGCTGTCCCCCGCTGGCTCTAATCCTGAGAACCGAGTGATCACATGACTGCTGATCACTTGCTTCTCAATCCACTCTAAACAGAGAGCAGTGACTGTCAGTCTCCGCTCTCAGCTTTTCCCCTCCAGCGGGCAGGAGCAGCTGGCTCAGGCTCTCAGAGCCATGCTGAGAGGCTGAGCCAGTTGTCAGTCAGGGTGGATCCCAACATTATTGTTGGGACCCCTCAAGAGCCTGGAGTGACTCTGTGCAGGCTTTAGCATACTGTCGTCTAATTCTGTGACCCAGAAGAGAAGTGTGACCCATAGGTCTACTGAAGAAGCCAAATGAGAGGGCAACACATGTATAGGAGTGAGGAGCCAAGTCCGTGATGTCACGCAGCCACTCTTTGTGGAGTGATGAGCGTGCAGACGTGTGTGACATATAAGCGCTTTTTACTTGTACATTTTGTAAGTGTGTTTTAAAGGGGGCTTTTTAATAAACTGGTGGTGGTGTGCACTTTGAATATATATATAGTGCTTAATCCTCAGTTTTTGCCCTAAAGTGGGTATGCTTTCATTAAATATCCCTATCCATGCCTTCATTCTGTGTCTTTTAGCTACCTATTATAATGTTTTTTATTTAGGTGTACATCCTCTATAAGGACTTGCATTACACTAAAGGGCATAAGGCTCATCAACATAGCAGTAGGTCCACATACATGCTGGCCACTGGAATATTAGTCTAGGTAACTAGTGTGCTGGGCTGGTATATTATTATTAATAAGGGGTAGCTCATCTCTGGAATATGGTGGTATTGCAACACGTTGTCAAATAATTTTACTCCCATGAAGGAGATTCTGATATTATTTACTTTGTGCGTGTAAAAAATGGTAACTCTTCAATAACATAAAACAATATTAGTTTACAGGGATGAGCCTCTTCACACATACATCATTTCCGGAGATCTTTTCTACCTCCATCTCTAACACCAAAACAAAGCACAAATAAACTGTAAACATATTGATCAGAAAACAAAAAATGCAACTAAACAATTACATATTGAATATAACCACAGTTCAGCTCAATATATAACAAGTTACAGGCTAATAAACCTGACTCACCAGGTAATAATGAGTTGGGATTAAAACACGGAATTGTCTTTGATTTTCCCTGTAATAAAGAAGATGAAAACTTGAACAAGGGATTCAAAACAGTCAATCAGGTAACAATCTACAGACCTTGGATGGAAGTACATTTTTTCACAATGTTACTAATTATAGCATCTCTAGTATTCATCATTTTGGCTGGCAAGTTTACAAGGCCATATTACTAGATTAATAGCAAGGACAAGAGATATGAAACTAGTTTTAGTTTCATGTCTTGTATTTTATACTAACACATATGTTGTCAAGCAGCAAGTTTTTGAAGGTTTGCATTCCAATTTGTTGATTTCTGTGTTTGCCTGTTTATGCAATAGGAATCATGATTTGAACAACTATATTGTGTTTGTTAATGATACTTTTTTTCCAAAAATGTGTTTTTTGCTGAAAATAACAATTGTATTATTAGAACTTGTACAAAGTTGGTGGTTCAACCTAACAAACAATCATAGAAAAGTATATGGTGGGGAGCTGTGAGAATGCCATCATCCGGGTATAAGGAGCAAGGAAAAAAGCCTCCAAAATATGGGACTTTAACAGGCAAAACGGACAAAGGTCCATATAGGTAACCATATATATAAAAAATATACATTTTACTATACACAGAGTAAAATCATTTGAGAAAGTGAAATCAGGGGTGGGGCTCAAGTGAATGTATAAAACAGCAGCATGTGGATAAAAGGAAAACCTCTATAGAGCAACTGGAAGGTGACACATTTTGAGGTTCTCATCTTATCCATGTGCGGCGGTTTTACACATTCACTTGAGGCCCCCCCCCCCCCCCCCCCCCCCCCGATTTTACGCTCTCAAATTATATTACTCTGTGTATAATAAATGTTATTTTTTTTTATATATATGGTTGCCTATATGGTCCTTTGTCCATTTTGCCTGTTAAAGACCCTTGTCTTCTGTGGAGTCACTTTTTATACATCCTAGCTTTATCCTGAGGGGTCATTGAAGCGGAGTGGTGCTGACAGTGGAATCAATCTGGTATTCCAAATGTGCATTTTGACCATCCTGTAAAAAGGGGTCAAACACCTTTGGTGAGTTGCCACCTTCCCATTGAGCACTCGTGGTGGAAGAACTAGGAGTCACCATTATATAGACAACTTGTTTATGGTGTTGGGATTATTATCACAACAGGACTCTATGCTTGCTATTTTTGCAATTGTTATTTGATTCTCTATTCAGTGTTGGATATATATTGCATTGTTTGGACGTTTTTATCACAATTATTTATCACCCATGAACACACTAAGCGCCACATCCTTTCATTTGATATACACAACTTCTAGGTGAATCATTTCACCTTAAAGGGGCAGCTTTATAGACATTTTTGTTCACTTTCACTTACAGGGCGACAATATTTGGCTAATTCTACACACATATGCCCCAAAAGCCAAGCCCTTGAAGACAACATAAAGAGGAGTCTTCAGGGGTAAATAATGCAGACCTCCCAAAATAAAGACCATAGTGTCTACTTGTGATTTCTGCTTTACAATTTTGACAGTTGTTACCAAGGTTGAGTGCACATCTATTAAATTTGCCCGCAGTCTCTAAACTATATGGACAGCTTTAAATTTGAAGGTTGTTGACTAGAAATGTTCCTAGTTATCTATACTGACCTCTGCATTAAATATATATATATATATTTATACGAAAAATGTGTGTGGTCTCTATGATTGAGTATAAACATGAAAATAAATAAACTTGTACCACCATCCAGGAATCTTTGAAATAGAAGGGTGGGAACCTGGTCCCCAACCAGGTCACCACAGAGGACTTGTGGGCAGTGTTGGACTATCACGGTACAGTAAGACAGTAAAATGTAAATAAGTAATAAGTATGTACTGAGCAATATAAATAAAATAGTTTTATTGATACAAAGATAATGATCAATTACAAAATAAAAACATAGCAAGAGTTCATATATGTCACCAAAACAGTTAACCCCGGTTTGGGGGGAATCACAGTGGGACAATTCATCACAGAAAACAATTCAATTCAATAAAACTATTTTATTTATATTGCTCAGTACATACTTATTACTTATTTACATTTTACTGTCCTACTGTACCGTGATAGTCCAACACTGCCCACAAGTCATCTGTGGTGACCTGGTTGGGGACCAGGTTCCCACCCTTCTATTTCATATATATATTTATATTATTAGCACGTCATAGACTCCTAGGACTGTCACTGCAGGTTATCACAACAACAAAAAGCACACAAGTAATTGTGCTATCAGTCCAAAAGGATGGAACGGGTAAAGCAAATGTTCATCAGTAATAGAAATCCAAAGTGGTGGACTGTATATAGGCTTCTGCTGGCTACTCCAATAGATTCAGGCTGATCATTGCTAATATACAAAAAACAAAAATGGACAGGGATGTGGAATCCACTTTAAAGTTTGTATATATTTATTAATAAAAAAAAATAGCAAACTTACAGCATCTTTTATCCAGCTTTGATCAGTACAGAACAAAAGCACACATTACTCAAGCTGTGATGACAGCAAAAGTGACCAGTTACAACAGGCAAGAATCCACTCAGACCGCTGACCTGGAGCAGCGTTCCCCACTGCCATGTACTCTCCAGGCAGGACCGCACGTAAGGAGAATAGGCAACAACACATTTAGAGGGAGTTCCTCGTGGTCAAACCTGTCGGGATCGATAACTAGGTATTTTTATGCTACAAGGTGGGGGAAGTCGCTCAGTACAGCACTATCATGGGAATCTGACAGAGCTGCATCAAATCTACCAGCAGACATCAACGAGCAACAGAATTGATTAATAACATTCAATTGGTATATCTGTCTTGTGAATACTAAAAAAATATTTGAAAAGCATTAAATCACCTAAATATACATTGAATATGCAATAATATAAAATGTATATAAAGATAAAATATAAAAAAATATGAAAAACAAGTATAACCAATATATCAAAAGGAACTACAAGTTCTTTCATTCTCAAACTGTACACCCTAAAAATAATAATTTTGTATAAACAAGATATATATAAAAGTATATGAAAAATATACTTTAGAAAATTAATCTGGTGTCACTATTAACAACTGACCACAAGAAATTAATTGTATTGAATTCAATTCATATTGGAATAAATGTGTATTGGAATATGGGGAAAAGGGGAATAGGAGATACAAGGCCCCTCTTTTCCTCATGGGATAACAGCGGCAGGGGTTTCAAGTCTCCCCTCGGGTCAGGGGCTCATGGCCTTTGGGGGAGCCTTGTAACTGCCTGTAAGGGGAATATGGAATAGAAGGTTCCAGAACCCCTAGAGGCCCCTATGTAAAGGGGGGTGCGAACAGGGTCAGATGCCAGTCGCCGATGGATGGTATAGCTGTAGGAGCTCCCCAACCCTCCCTCCCTTGTCGCAGCCTTTATAATGTGGTAGGTCAACTTTCTTAAGAAAGGGAGACAGTTTAATAAATACTGATGTGGTTTTGTAATACAGCTTGAGCTGTAATAGCTGAGCTGAGTAAATGGTTATTATATATTTAAGTTGGTTAAAATTCCTATGTTGAATTTTATGTGAGTTGTTATACAATTATATTAAAACCAATAATAAAGGCCGTGGCCAATTTTGTTCCAAATATCTTGAGTGGTCTAATTATTAAAACATGTCTGGTGATTACTTTATATATTTGCTGCTTGTTATCCCATTATGTGTTCAGATGCCCAGGATTCAGCCCTCTGCAGCAGGGGTAGGCAACCTTTTGAGCACAGTGTGCCGTAAAATGTTTTCAAAGAAATTGAGCGTGCCGACTTCACACTCTCAATCTAGAAAAGGATTTTTTATAAAGTAAATGCTATAAACCACTTGAGTGATAGTGACAAATGAACATTCTGCACTCTCATGCCTCAGATCAGCCCCAATTCATGCAACTCCTCACTTAAGATCAGCCCCAATTCCTGCACCTTCACACCTCAGATCAACTGTACCCCCCTGCAAATCAGTTTCACCACTGCACCCCTCTGCTCATATGTCCCACCACTGTACCCACCTGCACATCTGCCCCACCACTAAAACCCTGCACATCTGCCCCACCACTGTAACCCCTGCACATCTGTCCCACCACTGTACCTCCCTGCACATCTGCTCCACTGCCGTACCCCCATGCTCTAATGTCTCACCGCTGAACCATCTTATCATCTGTCCTAACACTGAACCAATCTGCTCATCTGGCCCACCACCGAAATACCCTTTCTCCTCTGCCCTACCACTGTACCTCCAGTACATCTGTTTCACCTCTGTATCCCCCTGCTCTTCTGCCCCACCATTGTAACTCCCCACTCATCTGTCCCACCAATGTACCTTCTTTCTATTCTGACCCACCACTGTACCCCCTGCACATCTGCCCCTCCTCTGTACCCCACCACTGTAACCCCTTGATCATATGTCCCACCAAAACACCTCCTTTCACATCTGTCCCACAGCTGAACCCCCTTCTCATCTGCCCCAACACTGAAACCCCCTGCTCATTTTTCCCACCACTGTAACCCCCTTCTCATCTGCCCCACCACTGTAACCCCCTGCTCATCTGCTCCATCACTGTACCCCCCTGCTCTTCTGTCCCACCGCTAAACTAGTGGTTAAACTAGGCGATGGGGGGGAGGGTCTTGAGGTAGAGATAGTCAGTGTATACAACCCAAGGTAAGTATAGTAGCAAGTCCTAGTTGCAATATCAACACACCCAATAAAAGGATAATATGCGACTGGTCTAAACTATGTGGCATGTTCACCAATTCCAGGAGCCTGGTGGACAAGATGGGTGAACTAGAGATACTATTGTACAAGGAGGATTTGGATTTTTTGGGAATTTCAGAGACCTGGTTCAACAGCTCTCATGATTGGCTGGCAAACATTCAAGGGTATACCCTTTATCACAAGGATAGAGAGGGTAAAAATGGGGGGGGGGTGTCCCACCACTGTAACCCACTTCTCATCTGGCCCAACATTGAACCCCCCCCCCCTGCTCATCTGTCCGATCACTGTAAACCCCTGCTCTTCTGTCCCACCGCTGAACCCCCTTCTCATGTGTTCCACCGCCTCAAGACCATCGTGTGATGATCATCTTCTTTTGATATGTAACAGATTGATCTTTCTCTACTTGTGAAAGAATACATTTTATCTTGTTCTTTAAACAATGTATCTAACCTGTTCTACAATGATAGCTCTTCTATGATAGTACGCACATGGACAAATACCACATTATAGTATGGATAGTATGGAAATCCATAATATAAATTAGTATGTGGTAATTAAGGTATTGTGATCCATTGTAAAAAATAACTCCAGATTCATTTTCTAAAGTATATTTTTACATACATTATTATTTTTAGGGTATGAGTTCTATGAGAATATTAGGAGCTACCTATAGCATATAAGTCCTACAGTTATAGTTCGGGACAGGCTTGACAAAGAGGAACACCCTCAAAACGTGTTGTCCTCCCTTCACCTTATGCACAGTTTAGCCAGGAGAGTACAGCCAGTGGTCTGACCAGGTTCTTGACGGCCAGCAATGGGGTCTCACTTTCTGTCAGGAAATGCACCTCAGAAGGAATGCGGCTGCTGACCTGGCTGGTGGACGTTTGCGAGCGTCGGCACTGGAGCGCGATTCTTGGTGCCAAACAAGCTATTTAAACAGAGTTTGCAAACAGGCACAGTGCTGTCTGATCTGCAGCTTCCTCGTGACCCCTGCTATCTGTAACCTGCTACTGTGATCTGTTCCTGTCTTTTACCTGGCTCGCCTGTGACCCTTCCTGCCTTCTGCATGCATCTGACCCGACTTGTCTTTGACCATGATTCTGCCTGCTCCTTTAACTACCACGCTGCCTGTCTGTTACCGACCTGGCCTGTTACCGACCTGGCCTGTTACCGACCAGCCTCTAGATTGGGCATCTGTTCCAGCATCTCTCATCTAGCTGGGATTCATCCCTGTGGCATCAAAATCCTTGAAGCAATACCACTCATACCATTCTGAATCTGTACTGTTTACTCTATCAGGGGCCACAAATCAGATACATAAGGGAGGCCTTCCTCTGCAATATCTGGCTTATCTGCAAGGTACATGAGAATGTGACACTTTCATTGTCATCACAGCTTAAGCCAAGTGCACTTTTGTTCTGTACTGAGCAATACTACAATGCTACAAGATGCTGGAATGTGAGTTTGCAATTGTTTTTACCAATAAATATATAAAGCCTTTTAACTGGATACCACACTCCTGTTTGTTTTTGTTTTCAATGCATTTTATGCAGATTACATGCCTGTTGCTCAGGACATACTGTCTTGGCATGCAAGCTCTATATATCACGTTTTTGGGGTATTATATTAGCTGCCTACAAACACATGTGGCGTACAAACACCTTTACTACTTTACAATCTTTATCCATTTTCAATGACTTCATCCATTTTTAATTTACTAAAATGACTAGTCCTAATGGACATAACTGTTACTATAAAGCTATAAGTGATTTCTATAACAGCCATTCTATAGAAAGGTCATTTTTGTTTCTGTTCTGGAAAACAATAGTGTATTTTTAGCATGTGTTTTATTAGGCAGAGGCTCTGCATTGTTTATTTACACTAGACACTTTCTGGACAAAGACTTACTTTATACTGGATATCCTCAAGAACGTCTGTTATGGCTTTTAGGCCTATGTGTTCTTTTCCTATCTAAAACATAGACAAACAATACAAAGGTAATGATAATAAAAACAGCTGCAACAAAGCATGTACTGAACACAATCTTAAAAGTGTAAGCAATTCTATATTAGTGCATGCATTTAATTACATTTTTATTCTGACAATAAATTAATAGAAATTGAACCTGAGCATTTTATTCGTTTCAGCAAATCACGATTTTAAATATTTTGCACAGTCTCAAAAGAAATCAGTAATTACATTTAAATAAAAGAAATGCTAATATTTCAGAGGTTAAATTCGCAAGGGAACAGTAGTTTTCTTAATGCATGTGATTCAGGGGGGTGTCTTTTAGATACAGCAACTTTTGGTAGAATTCTATACAGCATATTTTTGACGATGCTCTTTGCAGCTTCTGTAAAGCTGGACACAAACATCACTTTGTTTATTTATTTATTTTTCAAACTGAATTTTTTTGTTGAATTTCCAAGTGTTTTCTCTCAGTCTGCTACAAAAAGTAGCTACTATAATAGAAATTATGTTTTCTTTATGATAATAATATAAATTATGATATTCCTGTGTGCTAAAAAAGATTGAGTAGTGAAAATATATACCAAACATGCTTCCATGTCAACAGTAAAAAAATCTGAACCTCCAGCTCACTTGCTTATTGATACAGTAAAAAAAATGGACCGGATGTAAATGAACAAGGTGATCTCAAAGTACAGTTGTCAAAGACAGTGATCTCAAAGTATATGTTAACCTCTACCTTTTAAAACATCCCATTCAGGTTAAAATAGGAATCCAAGGCAAAACATTTGTGTATATATTAAAAAATACTTTTTTTTTCATAAGTGATCACATCGGCTGCAAAAGGGGCTTAGAGAGGTGGGTTTTGGAGACTGTGGAGGCAGAGAAACAGCAGTACACTGATCTTTCTCCGTGAAGAGCTGTTCAGGGGGCGTGTCAGCACAAGTCTGATAAGTCTGGAGGATGGGAGAGCTGTGTTTCCAGCACAGCCAGAAAACGGACCACGCTAGGATGGATGTGCCCAGCGTGGTCCGTTTGAAATAGGAAAGCAGGAGGGTCTGGCAGAATCACCCTGTATTTCACAAAAGGAAAAAAAAAAAACAGGATACTTTTTTAACACAAGTATATGGTATAACAGACACATACACTATATTACCAAAAGTATTAGGATGCCTGCCTTTACACGCACATGAACTTTACTGGCATCCCAGTCTTAGTCCTTAGGGTTCAAAGCAAGGTCCATAAAGACATGAATGAGCGAGTTTGGGGTGGAGGCACTTGACTGGCCTGCACAGAGTCCTAACCTCAACCTGAGAGAACACTTTTGGGATGAATTAGAGTGGAGACTGCGAGACAGGTCTTCTCGTCCACATCAGTGCCTGACCTCACAAATGCGCTTCTGGAAGAATGGTCAAACATTCCTAAAGACACACTCATAAACCTTGTGGACAGCCTTTCCAGAAGAGCTGAAGCTGTTATGGCTGCAAAGGGTGGGCCAACTCAATATTGACTGGGATGCCATTAAAGTTCATGTGTGTGTACAGGCCGGTGTCCCAATACTTTTGGTAATTTAGTGTATCTGAATATGTCTGGGTAACATACATTTTAACAAATTACATAAAAACGTGTATGCACTTTTACAAAAAAAAAAAAAATATTTAATAACACTGAAAGTATGCTAGTTGTTTTGTTGGTACAACATAACAAACATAACACAGATCTGGCAGTTCACATGGTAAGAATCAGTGGCAAAGGACTGACCTGTGTTTTATATGTACAGTACTGTATATACATTACACAGTCAAGAACCTACAGATTCCTGCACGGGCACCAGAATTTACATGAGTGTGTCATCGATGGGTCAGCATCTTGTCCAGGAAGTAGAGGTTGACCCTGGATAATGTCTGAACAAAGATGCTGCCACCATACAATGGGGGGGGGGGGGGGGGGAAGAAAGATGGTCAGGAGAAGTACTATTATCTCTAAAAGGTAATAAATAATTACCTATACTGCATATAAGTAACATGAAAAATAGCAAGTGGCTAATTTACTTGTAGCATGCACGTTGTGAGCTAGATTAGCCTTTTTCAAGCAGGGTACCTTGAGGTTTCTTTAGGGGTGCCTTGGAAAAATGCCTAAAAATTGATCAAAAATTGTATACAAACCAGCAGGTGGGCCAGGTCTGCCTTTTAATCACACAATGCCACAGATTTTCATTATGCACCATTACAACTTTCTAGAGACTGGCATCCTAACAACCAATGACATCATCAGTTAATAAGGAGGATATCTGGTCCCTCCACAGCAGCCTTGTTTGACCCTCCTCTGCCTCTCTCTCTCTCAGCACTGGGGGTCACATTAGCTGAGTGATGGAGAGAAATTGAGGCAGAAGATTGAAATACTAGTCAGTACTAGTGTGCAAAAATTATTTGCTTTGAAAGAATAAATCAGCTCTAACTTTGGGTGTCCTACGTGTGGATGTTGCTGCATTGTGTAAAGCTCTTAGAATAGTTTCTTTACATTTTAGAATGTGGTGCCTCAAGACTGTCAATAATTTTAAAGGGTGCCTTAAAGTGGAAGTAAAGTCAAAAATCGAACTTTTACCTACAGGTAAGCCTATAATAAGGCTTACCTGTAGGTAAAAAAAATATCTCCTAAACCTGTACGGTTTAGGAGATATTCCCCGTGCAATGCACCGCTGACTGCAGCGGCGCATGCGCACGGGGATTCTCGGCTGAAGGGCCGGCAGAATCCGAACCCTGCCGGGAAGAAGTCCCCCGTGCGCATGCGCGGGAGTGACGACATCGCGGCTCCAGCCACTCACAGCGCTGGAGCCGCGATACCCGGAAGACACGCCGAGGCAACATGTCAGCGACCTCGGCGTGGACCAGGTGAGTTACCGACGCTTCGTTCTAAGGTAAGTATTTCATAATGAGCTAGTATGCGGTGCATACTAGCTCATTATGCCTTTTCCTTTACAGGTGTTAAAAAAAAAAAAAAAGTTCAGCGGCTTTACTACCGCTTTAAGATTGTGTATAATTTTAAAGGGTGCCTTGAATGAAAAAATGTTGAGAAACGCTAATCTAAATACTCTTATAGTGAAGTCAGGTAGATATTTTAGCACATCTTTTTTAAATAGGGTTAACTTAGATATTAACCCTAACTTTTGCTCTCACTTCACCTTAGATGTAAGCCTACTGATAAAAATCTGACAAATACCACACATGGAGGTGTGTAGAGACAGCCAGAACATACTCCCCACAGGTTCTTCAAGTGCTGCCTGGCCTATTTTGCAACCTTGTAAATTATTTTACATAACTTTGGTTGTTTTTATTTTCTTGCACCTACAGATGCACACAGAATTAAAGAAATTAACACAGAATTAAACAGCCAATTTAGCAATTTTGAAATGAAAGGGGTACCTTACCTAAGGTGACCAGATTTTTTAAATGAAATCCGGGGACATATTTTTTTTTTTACTAGTAATGGTGGCAATTAGTGACTCGCTGCCCGCCTCACAGCCTGTCATGTCTTACTCTCTGGGCCCCAGCTACTACTGGGTGGGAAGCGGAGGAAGATCACTCCGCCAGGGAAGGCAAGGAGGAGGTGGCTGTCCGGGACTTGCGCCAAGGCAGAAGAACATGCAAGCAGGAGCAGAACAGGCATGAACCCGAAACTGAAGAAATATTCTCTCCACTCCAACCAGCACATGAGCATCAGAAAGGGGCACAGATAATTAAAAAAATAAATTTAAATCAGATCTTTTAATTCTGCACTGACTGTCTTTGAAATTGCCCCAGCCCCTGTTCAAATCCAATCCGGGTACAAAACCGGGGACAGACTTGGTTCGGGGACAGTTTCCTCAATCCGGGGACTGTCCCCGGAAACCGGAGATGTCTGGTCACCCTACCTTACCCTCCACAAATATATATATATATTTTTGGGTTGTAGGGACAGGGTTAGATTTTTCTTTAAGGTTGGGTTCATACTGGTTCATACTGGAACAATTGCAGCGGCTTACAGCAGGGGTCTAGTTTGTCTCCATTCACCGTTTTAGGTTCAAATTCTGCTAGAATTTTCCGCTAAATTCAGTCCTGAAACGGACCAAAAGACACACAGGACTCCTGTGCAATTCACACCAGAGCTGCTGCGGAGATGTGTGAACCAGCTCCATAGAGAGCCGGTCACAATCTCCTGCTATGCAAATTGGATGCGGGGAAACCCCAGCCTTAGTCTTCCCTTCATCCTCTGGTAGAGTTTATTTAGAGTTATATGAATAAGCAGGACAATGACAATCATTTGCAAGACCAACCTCTCAACCTATCACTGCTGCTCTGGGGTGGGAAGGCAATAATCTCACAAGATTCTCACATAACAAGAAAGACAGGGGGATCCTTATTCCACTCCACCAAAAATAGACAAAATCCATTATAAGAAGAATATTAGTGAGGCCTATGCATTTAACACTTCCAGTAACTAGAAAGAGATTTGTAATGGGCATTAACACCCTAAACATTCCCAGGTGCAAATAAAGTGGGGGGGGGGGGGACACTGGTGCAATTGACAAAAAAAATGGTCAAGGAATGGTAAATGAATGAAAGGGGTCCTTTTAGTCCCTGAGAAAAGTCCATAAAAAACACAGTGATGAAATTCACATTTTGGCAGCGTCAGCAGTCTCTCTTCCAAGCAGGATCTGGGGAGGCTCCCACCAGTGACCCATGCATAAACAGGAAAAAGAAGGACAGAAAAGCACCACTACCTAATTGTAGCATTTATTAAGACATATTGGTAAAATGAAATACAATAAATATGCACCACGCCCACCATCATCACACATGACATCATCACAGCCATTTTGTGGGCCTGCTACACTTTCCTGCTGTTCAAAGTGGTTCTCATCCATGTAATATACACACTCAGTGTTCTGCTCCTGCTCCTTCCTGGTGTTCTCCTGGTCAACTTCCTGGTTCCAAGCACTTTACATTACATCCACACAGATAGGCTTGCTCACCATTGACCACCTAGAAGGTTGCCACCTGCTGGAGACTTAGTGATATGCTTTTTAATGTCTTTTAAAACGTAAGTGCATATTTATTGTTTTTCATTTCATCAATATGTCTTAATAAATGCGACACTTGGGTAGTGGCATGTTTCTCTCCTTCTTTTTTTTCTGTTTATACATTTTATACTTCTATGCTGCTGAACAATTTGTTTTTAGGCATATAAGTCAATAGCAGTCATTTGTTCTTCTGGCTAAGGCAGTACATTTTAGGACATTTCAAAACATGAATTGCATTTGTAGTAACCTGGCACACAAACATGAACTGTCTGTGGTATATATTCTATTATAATAATTTCCGTAATTATGTAATAAATAATAATGTACTAAAGTACTCACTTGTACAAATAGGGATATAATAGCAATGCCATGTACTTGCCCCAGGGCTTCCTCAATATTCCTAAATAAGGTGGAGTTCCAATGAATAAGGTGAAGCTAAAGATATAAAACAAAAACAACTAGTAAAAAGAAGAGAAATTAAATGCACAGCAATTCATAATTTTACACCAAGTTTTACCTATCTGTGTGGAGCAAACAATATCCACACAGGAGAAGGGAAAGAAGATAGGCAGCTTTATTTTCTTCTTTATTTAAAGCAACTTTAAAATGACACCAACCTAAACATCCCAATAAAAGCTTTCCCTGTAAAGAAGAAAATTAATACTTACCCTTGCTGCCGCTGTCACATATACAGTGCAGGATCCTAGAGGTGTCTGCACACAGGTCAAGAATGGGGTTAAGTTTTAGGCTGGCTTCACACCAGTCAACTCCAGTGTGTTAAATATAAAGAAAGAATTTGCGCTAGGTGAGAAAAAAGACTTATTGACAAAAATTGTGTTGATGAGGAAATTAAACAAAAAAAAAACCGTGAAGGTAAATCCTGCAGCTGGACATTAATAACCCCGGTATAGGGCACGAAAAAGATATATGTAAACAGAAAATGCAGCGCTGGATAGTGGAAAACTGAAAATTACCAGTTAGCGTGACCCAAATTAATTAGTGAAAGTAATAATAATTCAAACAAAATACATAACCAGTTAATATGAATAACCCAAAATGATTAGTGAAATAAATGTTCAAACAAAGTTCATGCTCAATCAATGAAAAAACCCCCAAATGGGGGAAGTGGATAAATGAATACTCAAACGAAGTTCATATGTGAATTCAAAAATTCAAAAAGTCCAAAGTGATTAAAGAAAATGAACAAATGAATTCATAAAAGTTCCTGTGAAATCAATCCAAAGTGTAGATGTTGGTAGTAGTGCAGCCCATCACCACAGAGATAAAGCAGAAGGGGGGGAGGCTTACCAGAAAGCCAGCGACCGCCCTTATTCAGGGGGGTCAAACTGAGCTTAAGATGAACAGCCTTGGTGCTGTTGGGGATATCCCACGTCCGAATCGATATCCGACGGCAACGGGTCTCCTCCCGAATGGTGGCTGTTCCCCGAAATTCCTCGTGTATCACTTTTCAGCAGTAGAAGATTCTCATTCTCCCTCTTAACTGTTAACTGTTAACACAGTTAAGAGGGAGAATGAGAATCTTCTACTGCTGAAAAGTGATACACGAGGAATTTCGGGGAACAGCCACCATTCGGGAGGAGACCCGTTGCCGGCGGATATCGATTCGGACGTGGGATATCCCCAACAGCACCAAGGCTGTTCATCTTAAGCTCAGTTTGACCCCCCTGAATAAGGGCGGTCGCTGGCTTTCTGGTAAGCCTCCCCCCCTTCTGCTTTATCTCTGTGGTGATGGGCTGCACTACTACCAACATCTACACTTTGGATTGATTTCACAGGAACTTTTATGAATTCATTTGTTCATTTTCTTTAATCACTTTGGACTTTTTGAATTTTTGAATTCACATATGAACTTCGTTTGAGTATTCATTTATCCACTTCCCCCATTTGGGTGTTTTTTCATTGATTGAGCATGAACTTTGTTTGAACATTTATTTCACTAATCATTTTGGGTTATTCATATTAACTGGTTATGTATTTTGTTTGAATTATTATTACTTTCACTAATTAATTTGGGTCACGCTAACTGGTAATTTTCAGTTTTCCACTATCCAGCGCTGCATTTTCTGTTTACATAACTCCAGTGTGTTGCATCACGTCACACAAAAACATGCTTTGCGTAAGAGCCATTTATTCCTTTTAAATAGGCTGGCAATTCTCTAAAAAATGTACCTGCATCTTTTTTTCTGACAAAGAGCATCACCATGGCCAGTAGGACATCACCACACATTGTGATGCAGAGCAGTGCATGCGCATTGTAGAGGGGCATTGGGAGGCCATTCAAAATAAAAGGCAGCACAATGCACTAACCTACACATTGTGGTAATGCACAAGTTACCACAATGCAATGGTGGGAAAGGAGACTTTAGGGTTAGGTTTTAGGGTAAAAAGCTAGGTGCTAGGGGAGAGGGTATGGGCCTTACTTTGTGCACTGGTGCCCAGTCATGTTGGAACAAGAAGGGGTCATCCCCAAAATGTTCTCACAAAGTTGGGAGCATGAAATTGTCCAAAATGTCTTGGTATGCTGACCCCTTAAGAGTTCCCTTCACTGGAACTAAGGGGCCAAGCCCAACCCCTGAAAAACAACCCCACACCATGATCTCCCCTCCACCAAATCATTTGGACCAGCACACAAAGCAAGGTCTCTAAAGACATGGATGAGCGAGTTTGGGATGGAGGAACTTGAATGGCCTGCCTGAGTCCTGAACTCAACCTGATAGAACACCTTTGGGATGAATTAGAGCAGGGCGTAAAGACAGACCTTCTCGACCAACATCAATGCCTGACCTCACAAATGCGATTCTGGAAGAATGGTCAAACATTCCCATAGACACACTCCTAAACCTTGTGGACAGCCTCCCCATAAGAGTTGAAGCTGTTATAGCTGTAAAGTGTGGGCCAACTCAATATTGAACCCTACCGACTGAGACTGGGATGCCATTAAAATGAATGTGCGTGTAAAGGCAGGTGTCTCAATACTTTTGATAATATAGTGTATGTCTTATGGGGAAATTTTAATAAACATATTGCGCAATGAGCACATTTGTTTTTGTGATCTCCCTACCCTAATTTGAGTTGACATAGGAGGAGAGTGGAGTGGTTACAGGGGTCGCTGGACTGTATCTGGAGCAGGGTTTGGCTGACCATAAGAAGCGTGTTCTGACCTTACATGGCGGTAGAGTCACCAGTATTTCGGTGAGTTACCATCATGTGGGGGTTTGTGGCACGTACTTTGAAGACACAGGATGTGGATAGTCACCGTAACATGAGCACAGTGATTTTTAAGGACTCAAGCAATATTGTGTGAATTCCGCAAGCATACAGTGAAATCTTTTTTTTTTTAGCAGGGTTTTCTTTGCACTTTATTGGAGTGGACTTCTTACAATTTTTTT
Organism: Lithobates sylvaticus; assembly: GCA_028564925.1. Classification (NCBI taxonomy): domain Eukaryota; kingdom Metazoa; phylum Chordata; class Amphibia; order Anura; family Ranidae; genus Lithobates; species Lithobates sylvaticus. Next base: position 122,634,305 of record CM053030.1, on the reverse strand, counting down.
AATATAAGACACAGAATCAATACTTATGCCGCGTACACACGAGCGGATTTTCCGTCAGAAAAATCTTGGATGTTTTTTTCCGACGGAATTCCGCTCAAGCTTGGCAAGCATACACCGCCACGAACGCGGTCACATACAACACTACGACGAGCCGAGAAAATGAAGTTCAATGCTTTCAAGCATGTGTCGAATTGTCTCTGAGCATGCGTAGGAATTTTGGGCGTCGGAATTGATACAGACATTAGGAATTTCCGATCAAAGCTTTTTCCAACCGAAAAATTGAGAACCTGCTCTCAATTTTTTGCTGGCTGGAATTCCGCCAGCAAAAGTCCGATGGAGCATACACACGGTCGCATTTTCGGACCAAAAGCTCTCATCGGACTTTTGCAGGTGCAATTTCCGATCATGTGTACGCGGCATTAAGTGAACATTATTTTGTCCGATTATGACTCTGAAATGAAAAGGCTCCAGTGCCTGACAGCTGCCTCATTGTCAGCTACCTGACCTAATGTTGACGTCACACATGATCCAACAACTCATGAGTCTCAGGACTGCATAGCAGCATCAAATTAAGAAAAGTGTAGATAGCTATAAGGTTTTGCACTATTATATCATTCTTGGAGTCGATATTCAGCTCCTTGCATACAGTAGATACAAATATATTTTCTGTTTAGGTAGCAGATGATAATCATTTACAAATTCCATGCCCAGGTATGGCAAAAACCCAAATCCTTTTTTTTCCACATTATAACCCATACCCCTGACAATATAGATGTATCAAGCAGCAACATGCTTGAGTATATTTGTTTTACTTTAGATCAAATACTCTCCAGTATTCTCCTCTGTACTTTGGAAGATGTCGCCATGCAGCACTGAAAAGAGCAGATGCCATGTTACACTGTCAAGACTCTCCTAAGTCATCTTACATAACGTTAGATTAAAATCTCATTCAGACGAAAGACAGCAAAAGCTTTTTTATGAAGAGTTGTCCTTCATCTTCTGCCAGTTAAAAAAAAACAAACATTGTCACTTGTGCCAGAATTTCTTTCCACTATTTGTTTTATAAAGATCACGAATAAATGTTTTGCTTGTCACAAAAACATAAATCCGATGCTAAGTGAGGTAATATAATAAGCATGTTCTCTTATATATCGCATTCGGAGCAGACGATTGTATGCTTATCAAACACACACAGCCATTTAGCTATTTAGTTCAGGAAAAAAAACAGGGCTTATTGCATGATATCTCAGCCAAATATAATATTATGAAGGCCATAAATTAAAAACAAATTTCACCTTACATTACAAACGCCTTAATTTAGAAGCAAAACCAGGAACACTGATGTGATAGGATGTTTGCTTTGTCTATAATATCTACAATATTCTTTTATTTGGGCGCCACTGTAGAAATCTATTCAGCCATTCATGCTGATCTGGGTGTATCGTACTCTTAAACTGGAAGAAAATACACATTATCACTGGTGTTCAAAAAGATCTGGCAAGTCATTACTCCAAGACATTAAAGTGGATGTAAACCCAATGTCATCCTTTCTAAACTACTGCCATAGGTGTTATCTATAAGGATATACATGCCTCCTGCATGTATCTTTACCTGTCAAATGTCTTCCCTCTGTCTGTCATGAGACCCGAAAAACTGCAGATTCTTTGGGTGGGTCTGTTGTCTGGAGCTCGGTGGGTGGAGTCGTGATGTCAGTAGACTCCCCGCCCACCTCTACACCCCCCTTGTCAATAAGCATTTTCTCCTGTGTATTTCTTACACTGAACTTCTGCTATGATCTCTAACATCCAGTGAAAAGACAGGAAAGTAACCACATGACTTCAGCATGCCCAATTGTGATGAGGTGTGGAACATCCAATCCTGGCAGAGCAGCAGAAGAAAGGAGTGGGAGGGAATTAAAAAATAATGCATGTCTCTTAGGCTAGTGCACGAGATATGTAAAATCACCTGTCACTCACAGCAAGGGGGAGGATTTGACAAAGTTTTTCTCTGTTTGTCAAGATTGATCTCACTGAACAATAAAGGAGGATTGCTCAGAGCTTGATTAACTCTTTGTGGCAAGACTGGGCTCAAAAAATAAAACAAATCGTATACTCTTATACAGCCTTTTAAGGCTGAATTTTAGGAAGATATAAAAAGCACAAACTAAAGCAGTTCTGTATTCATTCATACATACACAAAGCCAATCAGTTATGCTGCAGTGATTAAAAGTGCAAATGTGATAAAAAGTGCAAATAGCAAGTGAATCATATAAAAAAGTGCAAATATCAAGTGAATCATATAAAAAGAAAAGGCAGTGCAATAAAAATCCAAATGTCAAGCTGCCATTGAAACCACTGGTGCAGGATAATCAATATAAATGGATAAAGATAACTGAGTCCGTGAATGGTAAAACAGTCTCTATAGAAGCAAAGATAACTGTAACATCAGCGGTCCACTAACATGAGGGGAGTGATGAGTGGGGGAGGTCTAATCCGTAACTGTGCTCACAGAACTCTCACCTCAAAAAAACTTTCAAAAGGCATATGAATAGAATCTGTGTGGGCTCCAGTCCTCTCCTCCGCTCTCTCTCCAGGCTGGCTGATCTCTTATCCCAGTGTCCAACTGGCTTCCTGTGACCCTTAATACTGGCCGCCACTAGCGGGTAAAACTCGCCAATAATAGGGATGGGATAAAGAAAAAAAAGCCTCTAATGGTGAAGTAAGTCTAACAATGAAAAGTTTATTTATACAAACAAATGGACCCTTACATAAAAGCAAAATACTCTGAGCCAATACTCTGGCCAATATTTAAGTGCTCGCTTAATTTATTATTTAATATTTTATTAGCATTTGTGCACTATTATATTATTTTTCACTACTATTTAAGTGCTTGTCCATTTTAGCGCAAAATCGCTACTGTTTTATATTTAAGCTGTGGGATTGTGTATACCATTAGATTTTGCTGCTTTTTATAAGAATTTATATTCTGTATTCATTTAGCACTTTTTAGCTGGCGCCTGACCAGCTACTTCACTATATATTTATATCGATTATCAGTTATCACACTGCACACACAGTTGTGAGTTTTAGTGCACATTATTAGTTTTCTTAGTAGTGCGAAGGTCACTTTATCATATTCACACGGTTTAACAGGACAGGTTCCACTCAGACCAGGCCCCGCAATGGTCGACCAAAGACGTTGAGTGCACGTGCTCAGCGTCATATCCAGATGTTGTCTTTGGGTCTGAGTGATGCCAGCATTGCTGCAGAGGGGTGGGGAATCAGCCTGTCAGTGCTCAGACCATACACCACACACTGCATCAAATTGGTCTGCATGGCTGTCGTCCCAGAAGGAAGCCTCTTCTAAAGATGATGCACAAGAAAGCCTGCAAACAGTTTGCTGAAGACAAGCAGACTAAGGACATGGATTACTGGAACCATGTCCTGTGGTCTGATGAGACCAAGATAAACGTATTTGGTTCATATGGTGTCAAGCGTATGTGGCGGCAACCAGGTGAAGAGTAAAAAGACAAGTGTGTCTTGCCTACAGTCAAGCATGGTGTTGGTGGAAGTGTCATGGTTTGGGGCTGCATGAGTGCTGCCAGCACTGAGGAGCTACAGTTCATTAAGGGAACTATGAATACCAACATGTACTGTGACATACTGAACCAGAGCATGATCCCCTCCCTTCTGAGACTGGGCCGCAGGGCAGTATTCCAACATAACGACCCCAAAGACACCTCCAAGATGACCACTGCCTTGCTAAAGAAACTGAAGGTAAAGGTGCTGGACTGACCAAGCATGTCTCCCGACCTAAACCCTATTAAGCATCTGTGGGGCATCCTCAAATGGAAGGTGGAGGAGCGCAAGATCTCTAATATCCACCAGCTCTGTGATGTCGTCATGGAGGAGTGGAAGAGGACACCAGTGGCAACCTGAGAAGGTCTGGTAAACAACACAATACAATCTCCTGCTCTCGGCAGCTTGGTCAAATGAGTAGGTGGTGTAGCCAACCCCTTTGGAAAAATATGGAATGTCACATGTCTTGCTGCCCTCGTCAGAACAATGGGTATCCTTAGAACTGAAACATACAAAAAGAGAAGGAGGGCACACGACCTTGTGCGTTACCAAAGATAAAATTTATTTATAAAATATAACAAGAATAATTCTCACAAACAAGCTTTAAAACAAGGCTTATCAGTACTCCAGCAATTACGAACAGTATCTCTAGACACCTGCAACCTGGGCCAGATGTTTGGAGGAACCAGATGGCATCACAGAACCCTCTTCTTGTAACGCGTAAGCCATCTGTGATGCCATCTGGTTCCTCCGGTTCCTCCAAACATCTGGTCCAGGTTGCAGGTGTCCAGAGATACTGTTCGTAATTGCTGGAGTGACTGATAAGCCTTGTTTTAAAGCTTGTTTGTGAGTATTATTCTTGTTATATTTTATAAATAAGCTCTGGTGAACTCCATGCTCAAGAGGGTTAAGGCAGTGCTGGAAAATAATGATGGCCACACAAAATATTGACACTTTGGGCCCAATTTGGACATTTTCACTTACGGGTGTACTCGCTTTTTTTTGCCAGCGGTTTAGACATTAATGGCTGTGTGTTGAGTTATTTTGAGGGACCAGCAAGTTTACACTGTTATACAAGCTGTATACTCACTACTTTACATTGTAGCAAAGTGTAATTTCTTCAGTGTTGTCACATGTCACGTGAACCTCCCCAGTGGAGAAACAGATAGCGATGGAATCCTAACAGGTTTCCAAACTTCCCTACTCTACCAAAAGCTCAAAAAAATGTATATATATATGTATATGTAGCACCACCCTGCAATGGCTGTTGGTAACTGGCTCCCCTATTCCTGCAGACCCAGGCAACGCAACACTAATTTTCCCTGGGCTTGTTTTTATTGTATTTATTAGGAATAACAACTTGGATGGGGTAGAGGGGTTATGGGATGCCCAACTTGAATGAAACAACAGATGGGGACAACTTCCTTCCTATGTACAGAAAGAAAAATCCTGGACTGTTCATCTGGACACAGTCAGCCTTTCAGGATCAGTGGAAAAAGTCCCTTGCAGACTAGGAGCTCTTAGTCCCCTGTGGAAAACAGCACAAAATGTTACAAACTGCATGCAGGAGTATCTCCTGTGTAGAACTGCTCCCAGCTCCACTGCCTGCGGGTACTACCAGCCATCCTGGCTGCAAATTACAACTTTTTAAAGTAAGTTGAAATAAAACATCAAGGACTAAAAAAGCAGTTAAGCAAGTTATGTCAGCCTGTATCATTATCTCTACTAATAAATGCAACTAATCCTTCCTTGAAAGTCCACATTGTTTCATTGCGACAGAGCTCAAAGTTACCCTTCCTCTTGAAACACGTGTGAACATATGAACCCTCACAACAAGGTACTATGTGTACTCCTAGACTCTGACCTGTCCTTTGGGCCCCAAATCCAATCGCTGTCAAAAGCTTGTAAACTTCACCTTCGTAACATTTCTAAAATTCGCTCTTTTTATGTTTAATGAAACCACAATGCTACTCATTTACGCCCTTGTTATCTTTCGCCTTGACTATTGTAAATCCTTTATCATAGACCTACCTCTACACAGGCTATCCTATTTTGAGTCTGGCAGCAGCTTTTTTGATAGACTGATCTACCTTATAAACTACTCAGTGTCTGCAACCCCTCTCTCCCAATCCCTCCACTGGCTTCCGATTGTCCAACAAATTACATTCAAAATACTAACAACAGCATACAAAGCGTTTTACAACTCTGCCCTGAGCTACATCACCAATCCTGTCTCCAAATATCACCCAAACTGTCCTCTCAACTCTTCCCAAGACCTCCTGCTCTCTAGCTCTCGTCTCCTCCATCCGTGTGCATATCCAGGAATTCTCCAGAGCCTCTCCCATCCACTGGAACTCTCTACCTCAATCAATCTGGCTGTCTCCTGCTCCGGCCACCTTTAACTGATCCATGAAAACTCATCTCTTTAGGGAGGCCTATCATGCCTCTAACTAACAACTTAACCCCTCCATCAGATCATCTCCCACAGTTATTACCTTTTGTACCACTTGCTCCACCCTACTAGAATGTAAGATCTTATGAGCAGGGCCCTCTTAACCCTCTAGTATGTTATTGTATTGTAACTGTACTGACTCCCTTTAGAATTATTAATTGCTGCGCAAACTGTTGGCGCTATATAAATTCTGTATTATAATAATAATAAAAATAAACTCTGCCTAGTGTCAATGTTAGCGCATAGGTGGCTGCACAACATTTGAATGCACACAAGCTTTGTGACGATGCAAGCCAATGCATGCACTGATTTGCCAGCCAGATATGATAATCTTAGCTTATATTCAGGTGAAAATTAAAATGTAATATACAAAAAATGTATACCTAATTATAATTGCTATACAGGATTTGCATAGCGCCAACAGTTTTCATAGCGCTTTATAACGTTAGGGCAAACAGTACGGTTACAATACAATTCAATACAGGAGGAATCAAATATATATATTTTGGGCAAGGTAGGTAGAGATACGTTTAGTCTATCACATCCCAAAATTGAATAGATAAATATGACAGTAGGCTATAGTGTGCATGAACATTAGCCAATACCCCTGGGGGATGCTTGGAGTGGAGATAGACACTAGAGAGGTGTATGCTCTTAGTAAAGTAAAATGATTTATTCAAGAAAAATTATACAAATAAGTGCTAAATAGAGTTCAGTATGTTTGCATACATAATAGGGTAGGCTTGTACAGTTTTAACACGTCAACAGCATAAACATACAAACACGTTGTGACAATTAAGAACTTGCTTGATACATGAAAGATAAGGATGATGCCAACATGTTTCGGACTTTGGTCCTTTGTCAAGGCAACTAGGTATCCTTTAGATTTACATCTAAATGTGTGTAAGAATCATAGGGTTAGTAAATATACATTGAGGCAAATAATACAGTCATTTAAACCATTGCTATGTACAACCAGTACAATGCATGAAAAATTGTATGGAAATAAGGCAGGTACTCACATGAAATGCCAATATTCATATTTGCCACAGGGGAAACCACTAGTCGTGGTGTAGAGAGGTACAAACAAGTGAGTGTTGTAAAAACAAGAGAGAGGTGGCCACTGATGGTGGAAAGCTTGCTAGGAAGGCCTCAACAGGTTACAAGGTCCAGTACAGGGCCTGAGCAAAAAGCCCAAGTGCTGTAGCAGGCAAATAGCGGAGCCAGGCAGTATATGGCTGAAAAATAGAGTATAAATATAAGAGTGGTAAAATGGTAGTGTAGAGGTGCATAAGCAGCCCTATATAGCAGAACGCTATTGTTACCTGGATAAAAATCGCTTGGGTGAGGGATCAGTCAGCTCTGGATCATCAGCAGCATGTACTGAGGCCATCTGATGTGTAGGTATATATGTACTCATGTAATGACAATCAGCTGGATAGAGGTGTGGAGTTCTGAGCTGAGGGATCTGCTGATTGGCTGATTTTGCCTGTGAGGAGAAGGCGCTTCAAGCGCCATAGGTGTATCTCCAATGAGGACCTCTGACGGGGCGGCGCCGGGCGTGAGCGCGTCATCACGGCGGGGTCACGTCCGGCATCGTGACGTCACCGACGCGGGAAAGGCCGCTGACGACCTGATGCGCTCCAGGGTGGAGTGCAAACAGGAAGTGGACCGGCGGAATGGTCCATAGAACAGCGGAGAGTTGGCGCATGCGCAAGGGGAAGACTGCGCATGCTTGCCAAGTCTTACCCGCGCCGGGTAACCAAGTAGAGGGAAAACAAGCTATTGTATCTAAGATTAATCAGCAATCTTGAGTAGAGATCTTGAATTGGCAATGAATATTTGGGAAAGTCATGTGTTATACCCGGAAGCAGAATTTAATATATGGCATGTAGCATTGAATAGGGTGGGCACATCACAGATTACAACAAATATTGCAAAAAGGTATATTACAAGGATTGTGGTTTATGTGGGTGCTGGAATGTGGGAAATAAAATCAGAGGTCTAATTCACAGACTCCGGTTTCAAAACCGTCAAGGTAGGGCTTAAAGTTAAAGGCCTCATTGAGGCCAGGGGGTGAAGTAGCGTTAAGATGGAATATCCATCGAAGTTCGCTTTGTAGTAGCACTTTGTTATAATCGCCACCTCGGGCAGGGGGTGGAATATGATCTAAGGCTTTGAATGAGATTTTGGGGATAGCGTCTTGATGGACAAAGTTGCAGTGTCGTCCCAGAGGTAAATCTGGATCTCTCTGGTTAGCACTGCTGATATGGCCATAAATTCGCTTCCAAAAGGGTAGTTTGGTCTTGCCCACATAGAAGCACCCACATTCACATTCAAGTAGGTAAACAATGCCGACTGAGCGGCAGTTGACATAGTGTTTGGGAAAAAACCGTTGACCATTGGGTAAAACATTGTGTATGTTGGATTTAGATAAATATTTGCAATAATTGCAATTGCCACATGGGAATGTGCCCTTTATTTGCCTCTGGGATTTATTACTGCTTTTGTATTCACTGGTAATGAGTTTATCTCGAAGGGAGGGAGCACGTCGGTAGGTGATTAGAGGTTTTGGGGGGACAAAGGGGGAAAGGGTCCTATCTGTGGCAATGATATGCCAATGTTTCAAAAGTATTTGAGAAATCTCGTTGTGTTGTTGGCAATAATTTGTAATAATTCGTAATGGAGGTTGAGTAGATGGCCCAGTTGGTTTGGGGGTAAGTAAGAAAGAACGTGATTTGGATTTCGCTTTTTTGTATGCGTCTTTAAGGACGCTATTTTTGTAGCTACAAAAATAGCGTCCTTAAAGACGCATACAAAAAAGCGAAATCCAAATCACGTTCTTAAAATAGCGTCCTTAAAGACGCATACAAAAAAGCGAAATCCAAATCACGTTCTTTCTTACTTACCCCCAAACCAACTGGGCCATCTACTCAACCTCCATTACGAATTATTACAAATTATTGCCAACAACACAACGAGATTTCTCAAATACTTTTGAAACATTGGCATATCATTGCCACAGATAGGACCCTTTCCCCCTTTGTCCCCCCAAAACCTCTAATCACCTACCGACGTGCTCCCTCCCTTCGAGATAAACTCATTACCAGTGAATACAAAAGCAGTAATAAATCCCAGAGGCAAATAAAGGGCACATTCCCATGTGGCAATTGCAATTATTGCAAATATTTATCTAAATCCAACATACACAATGTTTTACCCAATGGTCAACGGTTTTTTCCCAAACACTATGTCAACTGCCGCTCAGTCGGCATTGTTTACCTACTTGAATGTGAATGTGGGTGCTTCTATGTGGGCAAGACCAAACTACCCTTTTGGAAGCGAATTTATGGCCATATCAGCAGTGCTAACCAGAGAGATCCAGATTTACCTCTGGGACGACACTGCAACTTTGTCCATCAAGACGCTATCCCCAAAATCTCATTCAAAGCCTTAGATCATATTCCACCCCCTGCCCGAGGTGGCGACTATAACAAAGCGCTACTACAAAGCGAACTTCGATGGATATTCCATCTTAACGCTACTTTAAGCCCTACCTTGACGGTTTTGAAACCGGAGTCTGTGAATTAGACCTCTGATTTTATTTCCCACATTACCTTTTTGCAATATTTGTTGTAATCTGTGATGTGCCCACCCTATTCAATGCTACATGCCATATATTACATTCTGCTTCCGGGTATAACACATGACTTTCCCAAATATTCATTGCCAATTCAAGATCTCTACTCAAGATTGCTGATTAATCTTAGATACAATAGCTTGTTTTCCCTCTACTTGGTTACCCGGCGCGGGTAAGACTTGGCAAGCATGCGCAGTCTTCCCCTTGCGCATGCGCCAACTCTCCGCTGTTCTATGGACCATTCCGCCGGTCCACTTCCTGTTTGCACTCCACCCTGGAGCGCATCAGGTCGTCAGCGGCCTTTCCCGCGTCGGTGACGCCACGACGCCGGACGTGACCCCGCCGTGATGACGCGCTCACGCCCGGCGCCGCCCCGTCAGAGGTCCTCATTGGAGATACACCTATGGCGCTTGAAGCGCCTTCTCCTCACAGGCAAAATCAGCCAATCAACAGATCCCTCAGCTCAGAACTCCACACCTCTATCCAGCTGATTGTCATTACATGAGTACATATATACCTACACATCAGATGGCCTCAGTACATGCTGCTGATGATCCAGAGCTGACTGATCCCTCACCCAAGCGATTTTTATCCAGGTAACAATAGCGTTCTGCTATATAGGGCTGCTTATGCACCTCTACACTACCATTTTACCACTCTTATATTTATACTCTATTTTTCAGCCATATACTGCCTGGCTCCGCTATTTGCCTGCTACAGCACTTGGGCTTTTTGCTCAGGCCCTGTACTGGACCTTGTAACCTGTTGAGGCCTTCCTAGCAAGCTTTCCACCATCAGTGGCCACCTCTCTCTTGTTTTTACAACACTCACTTGTTTGTACCTCTCTACACCACGACTAGTGGTTTCCCCTGTGGCAAATATGAATATTGGCATTTCATGTGAGTACCTGCCTTATTTCCATACAATTTTTCATGCATTGTACTGGTTGTACATAGCAATGGTTTAAATGACTGTATTATTTGCCTCAATGTATATTTACTAACCCTATGATTCTTACACACATTTAGATGTGAATCTAAAGGATACCTAGTTGCCTTGACAAAGGACCAAAGTCCGAAACATGTTGGCATCATCCTTATCTTTCATGTATCAAGCAAGTTCTTAATTGTCACAACGTGTTTGTATGTTTATGCTGTTGACGTGTTAAAACTGTACAAGCCTACCCTATGCAAACATACTGAACTCTATTTAGCACTTATTTGTACAATTTTTCTTGAATAAATCATTTTACTTTACTAAGAGCATACACCTCTCTAGTGTCTATCTCCACTCCAAGCATCCCCCAGGGGTATTGGCTAATGTTCATGCACACTATAGCCTACTGTCATATTTATCTACAGGAGGAATCAGAGGGCCCTGAAATACAAATAGCACAAAAAAAAAAAGAAACAAGTTATATTTTTAAGGAGTACATAATGTAAATGGACAAGACTACATGAAGATGATGGTATTTTTTTTTATATAATAGAAACATTAACACTACAAAATACACACATTTATAAAGCCCTAGAAATAGATACCTGTACAAAAGCTTTGAATCTAAGCTCTACAAGTACAGTATTTTAAAACTGTACTATCTCTGCATATTATGGGCAGACTGGAGTCTTCCTAAGACTGGGTTCATACTATCTTCACATGCGGCTCACAATAGGGGTTCGGCTTCAAAATTTTTGGCCAAATTTGGACCTGAAACGGACCAAAAGACGCACAGGGCTCCTGTACAAATTCGCACTGGAGCCGCAGCAGTGATTAGAGAGCCAGTGAACCCAGCCTTAAACAAGTTATTTGCACTATATTATTAAATTGGCATAATAGGACCATATACAGCTTATAAAATACATACCTCCATTGGAAAAGCTTTGAAGTTGACCGTATGCTCTGATCCTCGCTGGTTCTCCCTGCCCCAGTGAAATTTTGCTTCATGTAACTCATATTCATGACCTCGAGGTAGAGGACCACCTGTTAAAACTAAAAAAGAATTGTATGTATATTAAATTTTATAAAATGTTTGCTCCTTGTTATTAAGTATTATTTAATAAAACAAATGTGTACTTAACATCAATCAACAACCAGACTGACTTCCTCTTGTTATATAATATTTACACGTACATTCTGTCTGTACTTATGTAAATACATTGCAATGCAAACACAACTCAGAAACAGAAACACTGAAGACTGGCTTACAGCGCACCCATTTTTGAAAATTAAGAACTCACCAGCCATATGTAGAATGGAGAAAGTGCTAAGGATCTGCTCTGCTTTTACCAGGGGCATGGTTACATGCAGTGTAACTGGAATCAAGAGTATAACATGACTCTTGGCCCCCCATTTTTTCTCACGCTCTGGTGGCTGGATGTGGCTGCCGTATGGTTGAGTTATGGCTATTAGCATTTGCTGCTCTGCCATTGATCCCCCTCTTCAGTGATGTTGCATCTTATGGCTCTTTTTAGAGTCAAAAAGACTTGCTTGGTTGCCCTTTTTAGCAAATAGTTTATTTTTGTAGATTTATATACTGCATGGGTTGACATCATTGCATCCCAGATTGGCAAAGAAATTCAGAGCTATAACATGACAGCAATTTTCATCTGGATCAGAGGATCCCATATCTGTGGACACAAGCAAACACCCTACTTGCAGCTCTATGTTGAGACTGATTAGGCAGATTGCAAATTGGTATGGTTCTCCCCTGAGATAAGCAGCACCAACATCATCTGCCAAAGGCGCAGCATTCCCTCTTCCCCGTCAAACCTCTGAATTAGCATAAGCTTGCAGTGGCAGCCATGCAGCCCTTGTTTGCTTATAAAGCACTTGAAAGATTTTAAGCACACAGAATCCCGATAGCCATTGGATTGTGCCTGCATGTCTGACCCACCGCTAAACAACATAAGCCCTACCTTCTACTTAGAACTCCTCTACAAGATATGTTACCTAGATATTCACGGTATACAATATTTTAACATGTATTTAACCAAAATGGTAGACTTGCATTGAGAGAGGGCAACAGTAAAGCACCTTCATCATCCATATTGCCTTTATACAAACATTCCATTAGAAATTATACAAACTATGATTGAACATAAATGCACTCTGTTTGCAGATGATATCTTAATGTTTATAACCCCAACCATTATCACACTCTCTAAATAATTTTAAGTCCTTAACCACTTGACCACTGGGCAGTTAAACCCCCTTCCTAACCAGACTAATTTTCAGCTTTCGGTGCTCTCACACTTTGAATGACAATTACTCCGTCATGCAACACTGTACCCAAATTAATTTAGTTTACTTTTTTTCACACAAATAGAGAGCTTTCTTTTGGTGGTATTTAATCACCGCTGGGTTTTTTATTTTTTGCGCTATAAATCAAAAAATACTGAAAATTCAGTAAAAAAAAAAAGAATTCTTTTTTTCTATTAAAAATTATTGCAGAGTATTGGCGAGTATTGGCGAGTATTGGCGAGTATTGGCGAGTATTGGCAAGTATTGGCAAGTATTGGCAGAGTATTACAGTGTTGCACAGTATTGGCAGAGCATTGCACAGTGGTGGCAGAGCATTGCACAGTGGTGGCAGAGCATTGCACAGTGGTGGCAGAGTATTGCACAGTGGTGGCAGAGTATTGCACAGTGGTGGCAGAGCATTGCACAGTGGTGGCAGAGCATTGCACAGTGGTGGCAGAGTATTGCACAGTGGTGGCAGTGTATTGACCAGCGCTGTGGGCACTACACATCCAGCCCACACCGATCGGTACAGAGAGGGGAGGGAGGAACCGGCGTCATGACGTGACGCCGGTTTGTGTACATGTGATCGCTCCGTCATTTGACGGAGCGATCACGTGGTAAACGGCCGCTATCAGCGGCTGTTTACCGTGATCCGTGATCATGGATGTTCCCGAGTGCGCGCCCCAGGGGGCGCGCGGGAGCAAGTTTCTGGGAGGATGTCCGTAGGACGTCCACTCAGGAAAACCCGACCGCGCTGTAGACGTCTTTCGACTATAGCGCGGTCGGCATGTGGTTAAAGGGTTCGCTAGGCTCTCCAGGTTACAGGTGAGGGTTCTGAATACCAAGAATTGAATCTCACCTTGCCCAGGGTGGTGGTTGATCCTCTGCAAATTATATTTGACTTTTATTGGTCAGAATCCATCCTCTCTTATTTGGGTATTTATCTCACCCTGCGAGGTGCAGTGCGTTTTTAAAGTGAACAACCCACAAATGTTGAAACGCCTTATAGATGATCTTCAGAAATGGTTGACTTTGCAATTCCCTTGTTTTGGCATTATGTAATGTGCATAAGTGGGGCCCACAGCGGGTCCAAATGATGGCCCTCTCCCAGGCTGGACTGGGACAAAAATTTAGCCCTGGACTTCATCCAGACCACCCCACTTTAATTTTGCAAACACGCACAAAAACAGTATATAAACTATATGCAATTGCGCCAAAAAAATTAGTTTTGGGCATAGGGCAGAACATATATCTATAACATTTATTTTTTTGTATGATAATGTGTTGACTGAAAATATACTCTAATTCCTCACTTACTCAACTCAACTTATTATTTCACTTATTCTCCTCTGTATTTTTCTCCTTCTTCTCACATCACTGCGTAAATTGGGAGGGCTAATGTATGCAGGAACATTGCTACAGCCTCATTGGCTGGAATTTCAGAAACCGACATTGCTGCACAGCCACTGGCTGCGTTTCAGCAATGAATGCAGCGGCTCTGAGGCTGAGCCGGGTTGCGCACTATGAAGTGAGGTGATGGGCAGTGCGGATGAAAGGTCTCTCCCATACCAGCCGGCCGGACAAACCAGCCCCCCCAGCCTGCCAACTCCGATGGCCAACAAACCCCCCCCCCTTCACTTCACTGGCCATTAGCCAATCTACTTTATTTCTCTTATAGGCAGGGGTGTACCTAGAGCAATTGGCACCTGGGGCGGATCCTATATCTGCCACCTCCCAAAACAAATGCAGTTGCAGGCAGGTATTGCAGGTTTTTAGGTATAAAATCAGATGGTGAGGAGGCAATATAATGCTTCCTTGCCCTCACATGGGTGTGGTCATCTTACTAACTACTCCCCTTTACAAATTTTTCTATGGCAACGACTGCAGCCTCATCAGTGCCCCTCAGAGCAGCCACACTAGTGCTCATTAGCACAGCCACACCAGTGTCCATTAATGCAGCCTGATCAGTGCCCATTAATGCAGCCTGATCAGTGCCCATCAGCGCAGCCACACCAGTGCCCATTAATGCAGTCTCACCAGTGCCCATTAATGCAGCCTCACCAGTGCCCATTAATGCAGCCTGATCAGTGCCCATCAGCGTAGCCACACCAGTGCCCATTATTGCAGCCAGATCAGTGCCCATCAGCGCAGCCACACCAGTGCCCATTAATGCAGCCTGATCAGTGCCCATTAATGCAACCTGATCAGTGCCCATCAGCACAGCCACACCAGTGCCCATTAATGCAGCCGCATCAGTGCCCATCAGCTCAGCCACACCAGTGCCCATTAATGCAGCCTCACCAGTGCCATTAATGCAGCCTCACCAGTGCCCAATGCAGCCTCACCAGTGCCCATTAATGCTGCCACACCATTGCCTATTAATGCAGCCTGATCAGTGCCCATCAGTGCAGCCTCATATGTGCCCATCAATGTTAGTCCCCCCCAGTACCTGGTCTGCACAGCTTCTTCTACCCAAGTCCCATGTGCAGTGCTTGTCCTGCAGGTGGTTCCTCTGGAGCTGGGAGCCTGGGAACAGCTGTGCACTGATGGTACATCTGGTCCTCTCCCTTCCTCCTGGGCACAACAGAACTGGATAACTAGGGCTGGAGGAAATGGGGGGGCAAGGTGAGTGGGCGGAGACTCCCAAATCATGTCCACTTCTCTGGGTCTTCCCTGTGTTCAGTGGGGGCCGGGGGACAGAAAGCATTATTATTTCATTACTTTAGACGGATTAATCCACAGCAGCACTCCCGGCCTGCTCCAGTGTACTGATATAGCACAGGCGGGCCTTCAACTGTGTAGTGCGCTGCTGCTGATTAATCTTCTCAAAGCCGAAAGTGATGAAATAGTCAGATTTCTGTCCCCTGGCCCCCAATGAACACAGATGCACAGCGGGAGATTAGCTTATTGGTGGACAGGGTTTGGCAGTCCCTGCCTGCTCTACCTCCGCTGTCACTGAAACCGGCCCATTGAGCCATCGGCCCACTGGGAAACTCCCAGTAGTCCCGATGGCCAGTACATGCTTGCCCACTGCTGCAAACTATACTCTATAGACACCCTACTTTGGATCAGATCTAAATTCATAACTCCAATTGTTTGCACATCCTTATCACATTTCTTTGCCTTGTAGGACAAAATGAATGATAAACAAAGCTTTAGGCCCTCCCATGGCCCTGTGACCGATTTTTCAATATCGTTGATTTGTGAGGAAATATTTCCACATTCTTTGAAAGGTGGATTAATAAAGGATTTTGTTAAATTGTATGTTTCCTTTCTGACAGCATGCTATGTGATATCACTAAGTTTAGCATAAAACTTCAACTCGCCACAAAAGGAGAAGTTTAGATTTTGGCAGATACATTCCTTTTAACAATGCCAAATAGCTACAAGTGACTTTTACACTGAGTGGACTTATTTTGAGATGCTGTGCAAGTATTTATCTAAGGTGAAAAGTCACATCTCTACAATATATATATGCTATTACATTAGATGACACAAAAACTGTCCTACATGACCGTTTGAGAAACTAATTTGAGCTTTTCAAGTGGCACAAATGGGTGCCTAATAAAGCTTTCAATGCCACTTTAATATAGGGTTGCAGTGATAATAGTATCAGTGCTGATACAGAGTATTTGCATGACTACTCGTACTTGTGCAAATGCTCTGATACCTGAAACTGATACCTTGGCGGTGCGATTTGAGCCCATACAAAATTAATGGGTTCAAATCACACTGCAAAGAATGGTATGCGGTTTGAACAAGAATGCAGTGCGATTTCTGTCGGAATCGCATGCAGTTTCCCGCACCGCTCTTGTGTGAAACCAGGCTTGTCATAGTGAGGTCAGCTTCCGTTAGATGAGTCTGGTAGCAGCATTTATTCTAGACTGAAGAAGGGAAAGCCTGTGTAGAGGTAGGCCAAAGATTAGGGTGGTTTCATTGGTTAAGAAGACACATATTTTGAATATTTTCTACAGATTTCGTTTTAGGAAACGGTGGGACATCTAAACTTTGGGTGTCATCAGCTTAGTGATCGTATTGGAAGCCATGGGAGGTTATCAAATTACCAAGGGAGGAGGTGTAGATAAAGAATTCAAGGGGGTCTAAGGACAGAGCCTTGGGGGACCCCTGTGTAAATAGGAAGTTGAGGGGAGGAGATAGTTGTAGGCGACACGGAAGGAATGCTTTGATAGGTAGGAGGAGAACCAAGTGGCTGGGTGGGTGTGCACATTTATGATCCAGGAGAATTGGCTCTTCCTTTAGGCTGACAACACGTGTAAGTCATTGAAAGCATTGAGGTAACACACAAAATGGTAATCCTCTGCAGCACTGTGAAGAGAGGATGACATCAGTGCTGGAATTTCAGCAGCTGCTTGCAGCGTTGTCAGCCCTCTGTAGGATATAGGGTGCAACTCTCATTACGTAGTTGAAGGAATACTATGGAGTGGATGCCAGGGTGGTATCGGTGTGTGTTGAATTGTAGATCTTACTAGAGGTATGAATACTGGGGTTTGATCTGTGTATGTTGAATTGTAGATCTTATGGGTGTGGATACTGGGGAGTGAACTGAGTGTGTAGAATTGTAGCTCTTACTGGAGGTGTGGATAATTTGGAGTTGTATGTGTTTAATTGTAGCTATCTCTGGTGATGTGGATACTGGGGTGTGACCTATTTGTGTTGCATTGCAGATCTAACTATCTAACTTGTGGCTTGGATACTGGGTATGATATAGGTTTGCCACCTTTTCATCAAGTCAAACCCGAACACTTTAACGGCATGCTGAATTTTTTGTTGTAGTATACAAAACAAATGAAAAACAACATGTAATACAAATAGATATAAATCCTGTATAAACTTTTTAAAAAATTGTGCTGCACCAAAACGCATGGTATTTTTTTACCAAACGTTTTGTCGCAGGTGAATGAGCGCAAAAAGAAAATGGTAAAAAGTTGCGCTAAAAAAAATAATAAGTAAATAATGAAGTCGTAATTAAAACGACATACCCGTGATAAAGTGTATGTGCCAAAATTAATAACACAAATAATGAAAAACAATCACCACATGCGTGGAATGTGCATAGTGTGGTGAGTGACCATATGTACAAACCAGGTGTATATATATTAATATCTCAATATATGACAGCTTTACTGAAAAAACCTGTGAAAGAAAAAAAATGTTCAACAAAAAATATTTCTTAAAATAAATCCTGAGAGAAAAAGAAAAAAGTTTAATCGAGGATGGATTGTAAGTTGTCCAATAAAACTCCAATGGTAAACAAATCAGTGCAGTCCAAGTGAGTGATACGCAAGACAAAAGTGACTGTGTGATTTCAAGAGGGGTTTCTTTATCCACCACCGTTTAAGTTGTTCTCTTACCAGCTCCAGAAAGAATGACAGCGGATGGCTAATACCCAGCCAGGGCCTTTTTCTTCCTAGATCCTCTGTTCCTTTGATGGGACCATCTCCTTCAGCTGCTGTGTTGGAATCTCCTAGCGTGGAACAGCAGTGTACAAACCCTCTGATTTCCGCCTCAATGTATGGACAGGGGACTCGATCATAGAGTGAAAAAATAAAAACACCGAGAGGGGATCATAGATGGGACCCACTGGGGTATTTATTTGGGCAATAAAACACATAAAAAGCACTCTAAGGTGCGTAGATAGAGAGCACTCCAAGGTGCATAAAATAGAAAGTTTAAAAAATGCGGCCGGCCGGCTGCAGCACTGAGCGTCCGTACTTCGTTCCGGAACGCTAACACTCGCGGTGACGTCAGCACGTCACTCCTCCGACGTTTCATCTCAAAGCGGACGTAATCATGGGCCCATGATTACGTCCGCTTTGAGACGAAACGTCGGAGGAGTGACGTGCTGACGTCACCGCGAGTGTTAGCGTTCCGGAACGAAGTACGGACGCTCAGTGCTGCAGCCGGCCGGCCGCATTTTTTAAACTTTCTATTTTATGCACCTTGGAGTGCTCTCTATCTACGCACCTTAGAGTGCTTTTTATGTGTTTTATTGCCCAAATAAATACCCCAGTGGGTCCCATCTATGATCCCCTCTCTGTGTTTTTATTTTTTCACCCTATGATCGAGTCCCCTGTCCATACATTGAGGCGGAAATCAGAGGGTTTGTACACTGCTGTTCCACGCTAGGAGATTCCAACACAGCAGCTGAAGGAGACGGTCCCATCAAAGGAACAGAGGATCTAGGAAGAAAAAGGCCCTGGCTGGGTATTAGCCATCCGCTGTCATTCTTTCTGGAGCTGGTAAGAGAACAACTTAAACGGTGGTGGATAAAGAAACCCCTCTTGAAATCACACAGTCACTTTTGTCTTGCGTATCACTCACTTGGACTGCACTGATTTGTTTACCATTGGAGTTTTATTGGACAACTTACAATCCATCCTCGATTGAACTTTTTTCTTTTTCTCTCAGGATTTATTTTAAGAAATATTTTTTGTTGAACATTTTTTTTCTTTCACAGGTTTTTTCAGTAAAGCTGTCATATATTGAGATATTAATATATATACACCTGGTTTGTACATATGGTCACTCACCACACTATGCACATTCCACGCATGTGGTGATTGTTTTTCATTATTTGTGTTATTAATTTTGGCACATACACTTTATCACGGGTATGTCGTTTTAATTACGACTTCATTATTTACTTATTATTTTTTTTAGCGCAACTTTTTACCATTTTCTTTCTACGTTTGTGTTATATCGCACTTGTTGTTGCTGCTTTATTTGCCTGTTTTTGAGTCCAGCGCAATTTTTTCTGTTTTTATCTGAATGAGCGCAAAAGCAAGAGGTGTGGTAGTGGCATTAAGACTTAAAGGCCCCACTGCACACCTGCAAAAGGGATGTGTGTTTTTGTATATTGCAGAAATGCACACGATTTTGTGCACATTCCTGCAACGCAAAAATGTCCACCTAGAACAGGGGTAATAAAGTGAAATTCAAGGAGGCCCAGTTGCTAAAAAAACATTTCCAGCTGAGGTCGAATTGATCTCTAATATAACGTAAAAGTAGGTTAATCACATCCATATTTCCAGTAAAAGAAAATAGAGCCAGGTTACATAAGGTGTCTCTATCAGAGTGCCCCTTAAATCTGGTGTCCCCATCTGAGTACACTCCTTATGTCTAGTGCCCCCATCAAAGTCCCTCTCCTTACATCAGGTGTCCCCACCAGAGCTCCCCCTTACCCTACCCACACCTAACAACTGTATTTTCATTTTCTCCATCAGCTCCTCTCCCACAGTTATTACCTTTTGTTCCACTTGACCCTCCCTCCTAGATTGTAAGCTCTAACGAGCAGGGCCCTCTGATTCCTCCTGTATTGATTTGTATTGTAACTGTACTGTCTGCCCCCATGTTGTAAATCGCTGCGCAAACTGTTGGCACTATATAAATCCTGTATAATAATAATCTGGTGCCCCCACCAGAGCCTCCCCGTTACATCTGGTGCCCCCACCAGAGCCCCCTTACATCTAGTGTCCCCACCAGAGCCCCTTTACATCTGGTGTCCCCACCAGAACTCCCCCTTACATCTGGTGTCCCCCCTTATATCTGGTGTCCCCACCAGAGCTTCCCCTTACATCTGGTGTCCCTCCTTACATCTGGTGTCCCCACCAGAGCTCCCCCTTACATATGGTGCCCCCACCAGAGCCCCATCCCCTTACATCAGATGTGACACCAGAGCCCCCTTACATCATATGTGACACTAGAGCCCCCTTACATCAGATGTGACACCAAAGCCCCCCTTACATCAGATGTGACACCAGAGCCCCCTTACATCAGATGTGACACCAGAGCCCCCCTTACATCAGATGTGATACCACAGCCCCCTTACATCAGATGTGACACCAGAGCTCTCCTTATATCAGATGTGACACTATAGCCCCCTTACATCAGATGTGACCCTAGAGCCCCCTTACATCAGATGTGACACCACAGCCCCCCTTTCCACCTGTGCTTACTCACTAACTGCAAAAAAGTTCCTAATTTCTCTTTCCAGGCTCCACACACTCTGTGTTCATTCCTCGGCAGTGCTGCTGAGACTTTTCAGTCAGTGCCATCTCTCTATTGCCCCCTGCAGGCTGGAGGGAGGAGAACACCTAATCCTCTCTCTAGTTATAAGCCACGATCCCATCTGAATAATGTGTCTGGTGCATCGCAAACTAGCCCATTATGTGACACTTACTTGCAAACAAAGCCCACATTGTCCCCACTGGTGGCCGCATCCATCTTTGCCCCTCTAACTTCCGGGGCAGTGGACTCCGACTCTGTGACTGGCCGGAGT
Source organism: Lithobates sylvaticus (assembly GCA_028564925.1). Classification (NCBI taxonomy): domain Eukaryota; kingdom Metazoa; phylum Chordata; class Amphibia; order Anura; family Ranidae; genus Lithobates; species Lithobates sylvaticus. The sequence goes on along the minus strand of CM053030.1, from coordinate 122,613,096 downwards.
TGCGTGACACATGCGTGCATGAGCCATCAGTCATGGCACTTGCTAGTGAAGAAACAGCACGAAGGGCCATTTCTTCACAGCGCATGCGCCGATGATGTCGGTGCAAGCTTATATGGTAAATATTTCCTAAACCGTGCAGGTTTAGGAGATATATATATAGTACCTACAGGTAAGCCTTATTATAGGCTTACCTGTAGGTACAAGTGGTGTAACTAGGTTTACAACCACTTTAATAGGTATGTGCTTCAAAAGCTCAGAAATGAAACATCAAAACTACACTCCAATGCTCTGATTTACTGTTGCCTGTGCGAACTTGTACCCCCATTTATAACAAAACATATACAGTAGAATGTATTTTGGCTAATTGAAAAACACATGGCAATACAATGTAGCAATTCCCTCTTTTGGGGAAAGGTGCACACAAGGACACTAACCTACACTAATAAACCTTCACTTTCCTATTGATGTGTAACCAAGTTTTGTGTGTCACAGAATCCTATTATTTCCTGAGTACATAGTGCAGCTTTGGGAAATGTATCTGATGCATTTGATTTTCTCACAGAGCTGAAGTGACAGGATTTCAGCCTCAGCCTTATAATTTCTCAAATCTTCTGTGCAAGGTCAACACTAAAACAGGAATGTAATCTTAGAGTAAATTAGATTTCATGAAAGGCAAGAGGAATGTATTAAGAGCTTATTTTCATGGATAGGTCAGATAATGCATAAACAATGAAAATGGATTTAATTGAAACGCCACAGAAATGGAAACATAAGGAATTGCCTTTGAAAAGGAAAACTTCATATAGAGGAATGCATCAAAAGCATTACTTCACAGTTTTTAGAGAGGACTGTAAATCTTGTAATACTAAACATTTTCTAGCTTAAAAGTACGTTAATGATATATTTGAAAGATCTGCAAAAATAATCATATAACAATGTTGGAACAACCATATGAATGTTAACATTAATTAAATGATACTATTTTCAATAATGTTTATTTAAAGTGAATCATTCAAAACTATTCTTTGTGGCATAAAATTCTTGGCCTTTTCCCTGTTGTTGGAAATGGTCTTTATATTTTCATGTAGAATGGAAAATATCCAGGTGTCTTTGGCAGGCGTGCAAAGGTATGCATTACTTCCCTATGCAAATTATTATCAAGCAATTGTTTAATTCTAACAGACTATTTACTTCAGACTTCCTGGTAATGTGCTCTAATATTCTATCTTTGATTTTATAATCTATAAGTCGCACAGTACATGATTTTCTGTAATGCTCAGAAGAGGGGGTACTGCCCCGCTCACTAAAGCTACGTCACAGCTTATATTTTATTCCCAATATGTGGTCCTGCTTTGGTGTCTTTCTTCTTTTACCTATCTAGTTTTTGATGACTTCTCAACTAAATCCATTGGAAGGGAAGTTACGTTGATTCAATTGTTAAAATCAGTGGCGTAACTAGAACCTTCAGGGCCCCGATGTAAGAAACCATGAAGGGCCCCCCTGACTCCCCGACAGGGCCCTTTCCTCCTAGCCTAGTGGTAGAACGCCAGGGCCCGATCGCTAGTGGGTGGCTGCACATAAAGGAACCAATTTCTCCATTTCCCCCCCCCCCCCCGCTTCTCCTCCTCTCTCTTCCGCAGACATTCAGCGGCTGCAGGAGGAAAATGGAGAGATTGGTTCCTCTATACCAGTGGTTCTCAAACTTTTTCCAGTCATGGCATCCTTGAAGTATACCCCTAGATGAATGGGTCTGTACTGCAACCACTCCACAACTGTGTGCATTGCATGAAGTTGCAGCATAGTGATAATGCATTTAGGGGGTTAAAACAGGCAGTCAGGAGGCAACCTATTGCCTCTTTACTGACTGTAAAATGCCTCTGAAAAAACAGCATTTTTTTGTTGGTACTATCAACAAGCGGGGAAAAAAATCAGTTCTGATTGTACACATATAAGAGGTCAGGATTAAAAGCGCATACATAAAATGTGCATACATGTAAACACACATGTACAAACACATATATAACCACACACACATAATACACACACACATATATATATATATATATATATATATATATATATATATATATAAAAACACTCACACATATATAAAAACACATACACTCATACTGTATTTAAACACACACACACACACACACACACATTTATAAATACACACACATATAAAAACACACACACATATACATATATAAATACATGCACAAACATATACATGCACACACATACATACACGCACACACACATACAGATAGCCTTTTAAAAAATGGCAGTCCTTTACCTTATCTCTTCCTGTTGGGCACTGTACTGTAGGGGGAGACAAAGAGCATAGCACACACTGTGCTTTCACTTTAGGTGTAATTGGTGTGACCAGCTCCCTGCAGTGTCGATTTACAGTTCAGCTGAGGATCGGGGAGCTCGGTCTCAGCCGCCCTTGCCGCTCCTCCTATCTAGGCAGCATGGAGCCCAGTCACAATGGCCACTCTTGCGACCCCTGCACGTCCGCCCCTGGTTAACTGCTTGCCGACCAGCCACCACACATATACTGCGGACCATACATCGGTCCGTGCATGTGAGATTGCAGGCGCACCGTGGGAGCGCGCCTGCGATTGTTGTACACAGAGGCAGAACGAGGATCTGCCTTTGTAAACAAGGTGAATCCCTGTTCTGACAGGAGACATTTTAGAGAACTGCTGTTCACCAGTGATCGGGAACAACGGTCTCTGTCATGTCCCTGGCAGTTCATCCCCCTACAGTTAGAACACAATCAGAAAACACAGTTAACCCCTTGATCGCCCCAAGTGTTAACCCCTTCCCTGCCAGTGTCATTTATAGATTGATCAGTGCATTTTTATAGCATTGATTAATGTAATAATGTCACTGGTCTCCGAAAAGTGTAATTTGGGGTCAGATTTGTCCGCTGCAATGTCACAGTCCCGCTACAAATTGCAGATCGCCACCATTGCCAGTAAAAAAAAAAAAAATAAGTTCATAAATCTATCCCGTAGTTTGTAGGCGCAATAACTTTTGCGCAAACCAATCAATATACACCTATTGCGATTTTTTTAATAAAAAATATGTGGAAGAATATATATTGGCCTAAACTGATGAATAAATTTGTTTTTTTTTTTTTTCTTTGGATATGTATTATGGCAGAAAGTAAAAAAAAAAAAAATATATATTTTATTATATTATATATATATATTTTTTTTTTATTTTTTTTTTAAAAAATAAAATAAAAACCACAAAGGTGATCAAGTACCACCAAAAGAATGCTCTATTTGTGGGAATAAAAAGGACATCAATTTGTTTGGGTACAGAATCGCACGATCGCTCAATTGTCAGTTAAAGCGACACAGTGCCGTATCACAAAAAATGGCCTGATCGGGAAGTGGGTAAATCCTTCTGTGGCTGAAGTGGTTAAAATAAAAGGAAAGAGAGCAATGCACTGAAGCAGCTCTTCACATCGCTGCCTCTCTGAGGTGATAATTTAACACACACATGTTCATGTGCATGTTGTTGTGTGTTACAGTCCGTTGTGTTAAGCCAATACAATTTAATGGGTTACCAATGCACCACAATGGACCAAAAATTGGACCTGCACCATTTTTCTTAATGCACCTTAGTAAATTAGAGTTCCAATGAAGATGAATTACATGGCAACACTCTAATGCCTACAAAAGCCTTGCTGACCTACACTAAGTAAAAATACACCAATTTTTTCTCACTCTCCCAGCATTTTTCCTCTTTCTCCCTAGACCCCTCATGCATAGGGGTTTATTTACTAAAGGTGCATTGCATGGAAGTGCATTCACTGTAGATCTGAAGGGGCATGCAAGGAAAATAAAAAACAGCATTTTTGTTTGTACATGATTAGATGATAGAAATCAGCAGAGCTTCCCTCATTTCAGATCTTCCCCTCAGATCTAGAGCAACTGCACTTCCAAGTGTACTTGCAGTGCACTTGTGGTGCAAAGTGGAGTTGCCTTTAATAAATTAACCCTTATGTGCTCTGCTAGCAAACCCTTCAGTTTGCTGAGAAGAACTAAGCATGTGGCAAACACTGGGGGTTATTTACGAAAGGCAAATCCACTTTGCATTACAAGTGCAAAGTGCACTTGAAATTGCACTGAAAGTGCACTTGGAAGTGCAGTCGCTGTAAATCTGAGGGGTAGATCTGAAATGAGGGGAAGCTCTGCTGATTGTATCATCCAATCATGTGCAAGCTAAAATGCTGTTTTTTATTTTCTTTGCATGTCCCCCTCGGATCTACAGCGACTGCACTTCCAAGTGCACTTTCAGTGCAATTTCAAGTGCACTTTGCACTTGTATGCAAAGTGGATTTGCCTTTCGTAAATAACCCCCACTATCTCTTTTTTGCTTGGCACATGTGGTGCAATTTTTTTTTCCATTGCCCCATCCCCAATTTCAGATTTGCCTACTTTCAAAAGTGAAATTGTGTTTTTAAGCTCATAATGTTAAAAAAGAAAAACCAGTATGGCTCCAAGTAAAGAATTAGTTCAGGAAGGATATAGTGGGTGTTATTTACTAAAGGAAAATCCACTTTGCCCTGCAAGTGCACTTGAAAGTGCATTAAAAGTGCACTTGGAAGTAAAGTCGCTGTAGATTCAAGGGGGACATGCAAGGAAAATAAAAAACAGCATTTTAGCTTGCACATGATTGGATGATAAAATCAGCAGAGCTTCCACTCATTTCAGATCTACCCCTTGGATTTAGAGCGACTGCACTTCCAAGTGCACTTGCAGTGCAAAGTGGGTTTGCCTTTCGTAAATAACCCCCAGTGGGTATATATTTTTTTTAAACTATCTTATAATTTGAGAGAGCTGCACCCCCACATTTAGAAAAGAATACTATCTATGGTGGAGGAGAACTGTGAAAGGGTTGTCTGCATGAGGTAGAAACAGAATTGGACCATATGACCTTCCCTGCAGCTGCAGAGACTATTAGGCAAGTGTTCCTGTGTTCCAGTGGTTGAATTATTACAGCTTCTGTGTGCATCTGAAGCCTGCTGACAATGTTTTTTTTTTAATGTAGAGCACAGAGCTGAGTGTAATCTGAGACATAAGTGGAGGGAAAGGACTAGACCGGTGGTGTGGTTTGTTTCATTTGGAATCAAAATTCGGACACATTTTTTTGTTATTCGGAAATTTGGATGCATCCGAATTAGAGAATTACAATAGTAACCAATTTAAAGGAATCCGAAAATAACCAACCAAAATTCGGACAAAACTTGATTTGAATTCTAAAACAAATTTGAATCAAAATATAATTCAAAAACAAATTTGAATCAAAATCAAATTCGAACAAAATAAATCGATTTTCTAAAAAAGTTAAAATAATAGAAAATAAGAGAAAAGAATAGAAAAACAATAGAATATAATAAAATATAAAGAATATAACCATCTTCAGAAATCCGAATTTTGAATAGAAACGATTAGAATTGAAAATAATAGAAAAGAATAGAATACAAAATTTTAAATTTCTTAAGATGGTTATATTATAACTTTCTTCCAAAATTCTAATTTTGAATAGAAAGAATTTTAATTGAAAAGATTAGAATAGAATACTAAACAATAGAAAAGAAAATAATACAAAATAATATAGAATAGAAAAGCAATAGAAAAAAAAAGAAAGAATATAAAAGTTATGCTACATTAACATCTGTCAAAGTGTACCATTCTCTCATCAACATCTATCACAGGGTAACACCAGTGCCCCATGCAAATCTGTCACAGTGTACCAGTGCCCCATCTACATCTGTCACAGTGTTCCAGTGCCCATTCAACATCTTTTGCAGGGTACCAGTGCGCCATCAACATCTGTCCCAGTGTACCACCCGTGCCCTATCAACATCTGTCACAGGGTACCACAGTGCTCCATGCACATCTGTCACAGTGCACCAGTGCCCCATCAACATCTGTCATAGTGTACCATTTCCCCATTATCCCATTCACATCTGTCACAGTGTACCAGTGCCCCATCAACATCTGCCACAGGGTACCAATGCCCTCATCAACATCTGTCACAGTGTACCAGTGCCCCATCAACATCTGTCACGGTGTACCAGTGCCCCATGAACATCTGTCACAGTGTACCAGTGCCACATGGACATCTTCCACAGTGCACCAGTGCCCCACCAACATCTGTCACAGTGTACTATTGTCCTATCAACACCTGTCACAGGGTACCACTAGTGCCCCATGCACATCTGTCACAGTGCACCAGTGCCCCATCAACATCTTTCACAGGGTACCAGTGCGCCATCAACATCTGTCACAGTGTACCACCAGTGCCCCATCAACATCTGCCACAGTGTACCAAAATAATAGAAAAGAATAGAATAGAAAATAAGAGAAAAGAATAGAATAGAAAAACAATAGAAAAGAATATAAAACAATAGAATAAAATAGAATATAACCTAACCATCTTCAGAAATTTGAATTTCAAATAGAATAAATTTGAAAAGAAAGGATTAGAATAGAAAAGAAAAGAATAGAAAACAAAAGAAAAGAATAGAAAATAAGAGAATAGAAAAGCAAAAGAATAGAATAACATTTTATGAATTTTTAATTGGAATAAATTTGAATTTGAATAGAATATATTATATATTATTTTATTCCATTCTATTCTTTTCTATACTCTTATTTTCTATTCTATTCTTTTCTATTCTATTCTAATCTTTTCTACACAAATTCTAATTTTGGAAGATGGTTATATTTTCTGCTTTATTCTATTCTGTTCTACTGCGTTTCTATTCTATTTTTTCTATTCTATTCTATTCTTTTCTATTCTATTCTATTTTTTTGTATTCAAATTTCGGAAGATGGTTATATATTATATTCTTCCTATCAATAGCCTAATGCAACAGCTGCATTTAAATGGAAATTTCTTTAATTTGAATGCGTTTTCAAATACTGTTGAATTTTTCTAATTCGGTCGACATTTTCGAACTCGAATACGAAATTAACAAAACGAGTGATGAAAAGGAATGTAATGAATTTAACTAAACTAATTTATTTAAATAGCAAATCAAAACGAACCGAAAAACACATTTTTTCGACCTGCACATGTCTAGAAAGGACACACCCCCTCGACACAACCTCACTGGGAAACATGCATATCTGAGGCTGTCAGTCACCTGCTGTGTGCTAGAAGGGAGGTAGGGCCATCTCCAACGCTTGGCTAGTATCCGGGAAAACTGCCTTAGGTTACTCATGCACAAAGCAGAGGAAGACCAGAGCCGACAGAATTCACACTAAGTGCTATAGACATGCAGAGACATATAGAAGCAAGTACACGCTATATGAGGATATGCTATGCTCTTTTTTCATTTTAGAGATTTATGCCTCTTGCACACGATACTCCTGTTTGAGCATCTATTTTTTCAGCCATTTTTATTTGTATGTATTTTAGCGCATTTTCGCACATATGCATTTTGCTCAATTTCACCCATTTCTGCACATTTGCACACGCATTTGCGCAAACCTATTCTCGCGTTCACAATATGTTAATGGACATTTGCGCATTTGCGCACATGAGCTGTAAATTACCCACCAAAAATGCAGCTTTTTCTAAAAAAAAATTACTGAAGAATACACAGTGCTTGTATATGCGCCTGTTTGCATAAGCACTTTACAATTAATGGGCTGTATTTTAGCTCAGTAAAAAAAATAAGCTGTACTGAGCTTTTTCAAGCTGCAGTGTGCAAGAGGCCTTACAACCACTTTAATGTTATCTAACTGTCACACTGTTGTCATATACAACAGATTCTACACATTGCTTAATTGACTTTTCAAAGTTGATTTAGCTTATATCAGTCTGCAAAATTATATTTATATCCATTCTGGTTTATTTTTAGGTGCATTAAATAGGATAAGGTACCGGGAATATGATAGCAATATCTATTTCACGTCTACAGGAAAAATCTTGGACAAAAGCCAACCTTATTGAGCCAAGTGTGCTGTTTATGATCGAATGCTGCTGAATTTAGCAGAGTACCAGTGTCTTTCACTCATTTTCACCTTTTTTTAAACGGAACCTGCAAGGCAAAGGCATAATGAGCTAGTATGCATAGCATACTAGCTCATTATGAATAACTTACCTGAGAACGAAGCCCCTGAAGCGATCCACGTCCTCCTCCGCCGCCATCAATCCCGGAGTGACTTCCGGGTCTCGCTGCTCCGGCACTGCTCCGGCACTGTCATTCGCCGGAGTCGCAATGACGTCACTCCCGCGCATGCGCACCGTGATCTCCGGCTTGCTCAGTGCACCTGCGCACCGCTGTCTACGGCGCATGCGCCGTAGACAGCGGTGCCTGTCTTTTTGTAAATATCTCCTGAACCGTGTAGGTTTAGGGGATATTTATTGGACCTACAGGTAAGCCTTAATCTAGGCTTACCTGTAGGCCAAAGTGGTTTGTAAGGGTTTACAACCACTTTAAGTATTATATAAAAGTGTGAGTGTTATATATTTAAATGTACTGTTTAGGAGATATTCCAATGGCAAGCAGCTGGTGATGTCTTCGAAGCATGTACATTGCTCTCTCAATGTACGGCATGCCATCCATTGGAAGAGTTGTGCAATGGGCGTGACTCCCGCACGCATGCAAGGGAGTAACATCATTGCGGCTCGGCTAATCAAATGGCCAGAGCCTGTGGCTTACTATGTGACTTGAATGTGGTGGAATTGTAGTGCTTGTTCAGCCATTGATGCTTTCCTAGAATCTAGGACTGTATATGTGTTGCTCCCTAATTCCGTCTCCTGTTTAAAAGAACAGATGAAACTTTATTGCTCTAAGCCAGTGGTCTCCAAACTGTGGCCCAGGGGCCAGATGAGGCCCTTTCCTTGCCTCTATCTGGCCCTTGGGACACTATTCCTCCAACTGACACCAATGATGAGGCCCCATTCCTCCTGCTGACACCATTAATGGGGTACTATTCCTCCCACTGATACGGTCGATAAGGCACTGTTTCTCCTGCTAAGACCAATGATGGGGCACTATTCCTTGCAGATGCTTGAAAAAGGAGCGTGGCTGTTATACCACTCGCAGTACGAAAGCTCGGAAACATGTTGCATACTAGTGACGTCACAGCCCCGCGCCGCCTCGTGCCTTCCAAGCCTCACTTTGCATAAAACCTGGCACCGAACGGCTGTCTCCCACCTTGCAGCGGTGAATGGCGAGGACAGACAAGGAACAGCAGACAGTTCACCTCGTCAACCCCTCTCTGGATACCTGATATCCCAGCAGGATCTACACATGTTTACTCCCACTAATGCTGGGACATTTTTACCCACACTAGTCACAGTCAGCCTGAAGGATGGTAAACTGGCCCTTTGTTTAAAAAGTTTGGAGACCCCTGCTCTAAGCAGAAGTGCAGATGCAGCTACAGTGCTTTTGTTTGGGTAGCAACTGGTCCAGGAGACAGTGACACAGTTGCATCATTCATGCACATCTGGCTAAAACTCATCTGCAAAATTTTCCTAAATGTTAACAGCAACAGCAGTTGCTTGTCAAATGTGACCTTCATTCTATTATTGCCATCTGAAAATTTGCATGGAGTACTGGATTTTTGTTAGAGAATATTTATATAGCAATAAAAGAGACATAAATGTAATACAAGCAACGTTATATAAACTACTTAGGAACATCGCTTCAACATACTGAAAAGCTCATGAAAAATCACCCTTATGAAAAAGTAGTATACTAAAACAGAAAATATTCAAATATATTCAGTGATTCAGTATAATGTTTATTACATTATTTACTGGGATAATATCATTGACCAACACTGTTAACCTTCACTTGCCTTGCATTCCTCACATCTTCCAAAGACTTCCAGTTGTGCTTTCTTATTTTTACTGGCCTTTTAAAATGTACACATATGTGTTACCACATACTGGAAATAATAAATGAAAATAACATTTATCTATGTTGTCACTTGCAGATTTCTCTGTCTTCATAATAAATGGTTCATTTATTTATCAGTATTGCATGCCAAAGAACTACTTTTTTTCCCATTTTCTCTTACTTAATATGGGTGAGCTATGACGTGTTAGCTGGTGATGCTTTTCCCCTCTATTTGTGTCTTTGGACATGTTTTTATGGACTTGCTGAAATAAAGGTTATTTTACTGGATGTGCGGTCAACCAGAATTATTTTTTTGCTCATTAATATGGGTAATGCCACGTACACACGACCGGACTTTTCGACGGACTAGGTCCGACGGTCTTCCCGGTGGACTTTTGGCGGAGTTACGACGTACTTTCCGAACGAACTTGGCCACACACAAACACACCAAAGTCTGACGGATTTGAACGTGATGACGTACGACCGGACTAGAATAAGGAAGTTCATAGCCAGTAGCCAATAGCTGCCCTAGCGTTGGTTTTTGTCTGACGGACTAGCATACAGAAAATTACTCAGAACCCCCAAACATTATATATTTTTTTTTAACAGATACCCTAGGGAATAAAATGATGGTCATTGCAAATTTTTATCTTGCACAGTATTTACGCAACAATTTTTCAAACGTGTTTTTTTGGGGAAAAAAATGTTTTATGATTTAAAAAATAACAAAACAGTAAAGTTAGCCCATTTTTTTATATATAATATGAAAGATAATGTTACGCCGAATAAATAGATACCCAACATGTCACGCTTTAAAATTGCGCACACTCATGGAATGACGCCAAACTTCAGTACTTAAAAATCTCCATAGGCGACACTTTCAAATTTTAAGGTCTAGTGCTATAATAATAATAAACACGGGGCGATACCTCACATGTGTGGTTTGAATGGCGTTTGAATGCCTTTTACATATGTGGGCAGGACTAATGTGTGCCTTCGCTTCTGAGCGCGAGCTACCGGGGACAGGGGCGTTTTAAATTATTATTTTTTTTATTTTATTTTTTATTTTACTTTCTTTTTTTTATTGGAGACCACTCCAAGGGTCCCGCAGGCACACACTTCCCAAAAATCGAGCCCCCTCAAAAGCCGGGTCCATAGACAGTAGGGAGAAGGCTACCCCAAAAGCTCCTATCCTGGTTGGGTCTGTCACAGAGGGTAAAAGCAAAGATGTTCATTTCTGGAAGGAATGCTGTGTAAACCATTGAAAGAGGCACAAAGTGACCAAATTTGTATCCTGGATTGCAAAGTACCTCCATTTAAATGTCTGGGGTCATTACTCTTCATCTTTAATGAAGGAGGTTTGTACACACGAAGGGACAATCCTGCGGGATTATCCTCTGGACTCAAGTCCAGCAGACAATCCCCTCGTGTGTGGGCGTCGGCGGACTTTTTGGCGCCAAAGTCCGGCGGACCAAAGTTTTAAGTTTGGTTTTAAAATTATCCGCTGGACTTGGCAGTCCGGCGGACAATCCCGCCGTTAGTAGGCTAGTCCGCCGGACTTTTTAAATGAACGGACTTGCCGCTCATCGGCAAGTCCATTCATTTAGCACGTGACTTCAGGTTACGTAGCTAGCGTAGGCAGTAAATGCCGGCTCGCTAGCTCTGTCACCTGGCATGGATTTAAAGGGAATCCCCACGCCGAAAAACGGCGTGGGGGTCCCCCCCAAATCCATCTCAGACCCTTATCCGAGCACGCAGCCCGGCCGGCCAGGAAAGGGGTGGGGACGAACGAGCGCCCCCCCCCTCCTGAGCCGTACCAGGCCGCGTGCCCTCAACATGGGGGGTGCCCTGGGGAAAGGGGGGCCGTGGGCCCCCCCCACCCCAAAGCACCTTGTCCCCATGTTGATGAGGACAAGGGCCTCTTCCCGACAACCCTGGCCGTTGGTTGTCGGGGTCTGCGGGCGGGGGCTTATCGGAATCTGGGAGCCCCCTTTTATAAGGGGGCCCTCAGATCCCGGCCCCCCACCCTATGTGAATGAGTATGGGGTACGATGTACCCCTACCCATTCACCTAAGGTGTAAAATGTAAAGTAAAAAAACACACACACTTTTGAAAAAATATTTTATTGCACTGCTCCGGGGGTCTTCTTCCGTCTTGGGGGGCTTCTCGCCGGACTCCTCCGCCATTTACCAAGCTCTTTTACCGAGCGGAGAAGTCCGGCTACCTTCTTCGTCGTCGCCGCCGTCGTCTGGGGGTCTCGATCCGCCTTCGGGGGTCTTCCGGGGTCTTCCGGGGTCTCTTCTGTTCTTGCAGCGGTCGTCGTTTTCCCGGAGGATGCTGGGACTGTGACATCACAGGGGGGCGGGGTCACCATGTGACATGAGCATGTGACCCTGTCCCCATGTCCCTATATAAGTCCCAGCACAGCGCGGCTCTGCCATTCCGGCCAGAGAGAGCGACGTGTCAACATCGGAAGAAGATGAAGAAGAAGCGCCGGCGGCGCGGAAAACGACGACCGCCGCAAGAACTGAAGAGACCCGGAAGACCCCCCGAAGGCCGATCGAGACCCCCAGACGACGGCGGTGACGACGAAGAAGGTAGCCAGACTTCTCCGCTAGGTAAAAGAGCTTGGTAAATGGCGGAGGAGTCCGGCGAGAAGACCCCAAGACGGAAGAAGACCCCCGGAGCAGTGCAATAAAATATTTTTTCAAAAGTGTGTGTGTTTTTTTACTTTACATTTTACACCTTAGGTGAATGGGTAGGGGTACATCGTACCCCATACTCATTCACATAGGGTGGGGGGCCGGGATCTGAGGGCCCCCTTATAAAAGGGGGCTCCCAGATTCCGATAAGCCCCCCGCCCGCAGACCCCGACAACCAACGGCCAGGGTTGTCGGGAAGAGGCCCTTGTCCTCATCAACATGGGGACAAGGTGCTTTGGGGTGGGGGGGCCGCACGGCCCCCTTTCCCCAGGGCACCCCCCATGTTGAGGGCACGCGGCCTGGTATGGCTCAGGAGGGGGGGCGCTCGTTCGTCCCCACCCCTTTCCTGGCCGGCCGGGCTGCGTGCTCGGATAAGGGTCTGAGATGGAGTTGCCCCCCACGCCGACCCCCACGCCGTTTTTCGGCGTGGGGATTCCCTTTAAATCCATACCAGGTGACGAAGCTAGCGCTGAACGGACTGCTCCGTGTGTGGGCAAGTCCGTTCATTTTCAAAAGTCCCGCGGACTTTGTCCAGCGGATTGTCCGCCGGAGAAGTCCGGGCGTGTGTGGGCAAGTCCACACGCTCGGAAAGTCCGGCGAAGCCAGCTGGAAAGTCCGGCGGATTGTCTGCTGGACTAGGTCCGCCGGGAAAAGTCCGCACGTGTGTACGCGGCATTAGTTTTACAGTATGTCTTGATCATAATCACTGTTAGTTTGTAAATACAATTTTTATTTGTAAGTAAAATTGTTATCACTTTATTTACTGAATGGAGTTTTACCTGCACTTTCCAGTGTGCTCTGTCTTGCTCTACTCTTTTACGTTAGATTTTGTCTTTTGGATACACTCAGAGCTTGCAAAGATTAATGCCCCATACACACTAGCAGAAATTCCGCCAGCAAAAGTCAGATTAGAGCTTTTGGTCCGAAAATGTGACCGTGTGTATGCTCCATCAGACTTTTGCTGGCGGAATTCCAGCCAACAAAAGATTGAGAGCAGGTTCTCAATTTTTCGGTCGGAAAAAGTTCCGATCGGAAATTCCGATCGTCTGTACCAATTCTGACGCGCAAAATTTCTACGCATGCCCGAAAACAATTTGACGCATGCTCGGAATCATTGAATTTCATTTTCTCGGATCGTTATAGTGTTGTACGTCGCCGCGGTCGAAAGTTCAGCTAACCTTTGTGTGATCATGTGTATGCAAGCCTAGCTTGAGTGGAATTCCGTCGGAAAAAATATACAAGTTTTTTCCGACAGAAATTCCGCTCGTGTGTATGCAACGTTTTAACAGTTTGGCCCTGGTACTAATGAAACATGGTTTATAAGATTTCATATAGAATGACCAAGCTTAAGCCAGTGATGCAGGATGGGTGCAGAAGAAACCTATATAAATGGACCCATGGGGGGTTGTTTACGAAAGGCAAATGTACTTTGCACTACAAGTGCAAACTACAAGTGCAAAGTGCACTTTAAATTGCACTGAAAGTGCAGTCGCTGTAGATCCTAGGGGGACATTCAAAGAAAATAAAAAACAGCATTTTAGCTTGCACATGATTGGATAATAAAATCAGCAGAGCTTCCCCTTATTTCAGATCTACCCCTCAAATTTACATCGACTGCACTTCCAAGTGCACTTTCAGTGCAATTTCAAGTGCACTTTGCCTTTAGTAAATAACTCCCATGGTCACTGGGAGTTTATGGGGCCCACAGGCCATTGAAAAGGTTTTGTTCATTTGACTACAATATCTTGTCTTTCTCTAAAAGTGATTGTAGCATCTCACTATAGGATTTGCAGGATTTCAGAGACTGTGGACTCACAGCAAAAAAAAAATAAAAGAAATAGATCTAAGGCCTGAAATTCACTGAAGTGTTTTTCAAAATCTTTACAGTAACAGTTATTGACAGTATACACACAAAATGGAATTCTCTATGAGCAAACTCCACAATGAGAACAACCTTGCAACCACAGACCATGAGGCCTAGACTAATGCTACCTGAAACTCAGTGCCAGCAGAATATAGCAAGGTAGTTACAGCGCTGTGCATAAAAATATTGGGGCTATTAAAAATATTTTAAAACTTTTTTATATAGCACCTTTAAAGGTATCTTCTCAAAATGCTTTACAAAAGAGGCCTATTCAATCGGCTCATTGGCATCAGTCACTCCTTCCCTAGCCCCACCATCATGTCCTGAGGAGTCCCCCAAACTGTTCGACCACAGTGTCGGGTACATGCTGCAGGAGGATTCCCAGCATTTTGAAGGCTCCGATGATGGTACCCAGGTTGAGGATGAAGGCAGTAACGTAAGCCCAGAGGGGGTGTCCAAGAAGGACAAGAAACTGGTAGTCATGTTCCCCCAGCTGCCGCATACTGCCAGGTTTGCTCCAGTGGCGAGGAGGGAGGGGATGATGAGGTCACTGACTCTACGTGGGAGCCTAATAGAAGAGAGGAGGAGGCACATCTCCAACGAGGCAAGATGCCATCCAGGAGCCAGCTTAAGGACAGCCAACTGACTGCATCACACCGCAGAGCTCTGCTGTGCAGGGCATTGCTGACTCCGCGCGTTTTTTCAAAATTTCTTTGGTGTGGGCCTTTTTTGAGACATGTGCAGCAGATCGCACCAATGCTGTTTGCAACATATGTCTGAAGCGTATCAAGAGTGGCCAAAACAGCAGCCGCTTGGGCACCACATGCTTGACCAGAAATATGTCGAGCTCCCATGCAGTCCGTTGGCAACAGTACTTAAAAGACCCACACCAAAGAACAAGGTGGACCTCTCCTTGCACCTCATCAGCTGGGATCTCTAACCTCACTATACCTTCAGTCCTCTCAGAGACCTGCACTGAGAGGAATGAAGGTGTAGAATTAGGTGTCCCAAGCACTTAGGGGCAATCTGCTAGCGGTACACCTAAATCCGATTGTAGCAGGCAAATTTCCCTACCCCAGTTGCTAAACCGTCGAAAGAAATTCAGTCCCAGCCAACCACATGCTCAGCGGCTGAATGCTAGTTTGGCTAAATTTCTAGGACTCCAACTGCTGCCTTTTCAGCTGGCAGACACTGCTCCCTTTCGAGAATTTGTGGAATGTGCGGTACCTCAGTGGCAGGATCTCAAACGCCATTTTTTTTCTCGGAAGGCCATTCCGGCTCTCTACAGGCATGTTGAAGGCAATGTCTTGGCCTCGTTAGACAGGGCGGTCAGCGGTAAGGTGCATATTACCGCTGACTCATGGTCCAGCAGGCATGGACAGGGATGTTACCTTTCTTTCACGGAGCACTGGATAACTCTGCTGGCACCTGGGAAGGATGCATGGCAGGGTGCAGTAATGTTGGAGCTTGTTCCGCCACCACGCCTCCAAAATGCTGGTAGTGGTGATTCTGCCCCACCTCTCTCCTCGACCCCCTCCTCTTCTTCTTCCTCTATGGCTTCTTCCTGTGCAGATTTGTCCTCGGAACCAGCGGTGCTCCGTAGGTGTTCTAGGGGCTACGCAAGAACTCAAAAAGATGCCATGCGGTGCTTGAGTTGGTCTGCTTAGGGGACAGGAGCCAAACTGGCACAGAGATTCTGGCAGCCCTGCTAGCGCAGGTTCAGAGGTTGTTGACGCCACGCCAACTTCAGCCAGGAATGGTGGTTTGCGACAATGGCACCAACCTCCTCTCCGCCCTCCGACAGGGACATTTGGCCCATGTTCCCTGTTTGGCCCATGTCCTTAATTTGGTGGTGCAGCGGTTCTTGTGCAGGTACCCGGGCTTACAGGATCTGCTGAGGCAGGCCAGGAAAGTCTGTGGGCATTTCCGCCGGTCATATAATGCCAGTGCTCGGCTGATCTTCAAAAGGAATGCAACCTGCCCAAGAACCACCTCATCTGTGACATGCCCACCAGGTGAAACTCAACATTGGCAATGCTGCAGTGGCTGCACACACAGCAGAGGGCCATCAATGAGTACCTCTGTGAGTATGGCACCAGGACAGGGTCAGGGGAGCTTGGCTTTTTTCACCATGCCAGTGGCTAATGATCAAGGATGCATGCACTGTCCTGTCACCATTTGAGGAGGCCACAAGGATGGTGAGCAGTGACAGTGCATGCATCAGTGATACTGTTCCTCTTCTCTTCCTGTTGGAGCACACGCTGCATGGAATAATGGACAGGGTGACTATCCTATTCCTCCTCAATGTTCATGTTGATAGAGCTTCTAAGGAAATTTTTGGTTCTGGCCACCACCACCACTGCCTAAGACCCAATTTTTCTGACCCTGTTCAACAAGGGCATGTAATTACAATTCTTGATATATAATTTCACAGCAGGGCCCGTTCCAGCGCCCACCCAGAGTAACTTTGAGGGCTTACAGTGTTCTGGTACCACCAACATCTAAGGCCCAATTTTCTGCAGAGTATATAGGGCAGGCCGTATAGTATATACAGACGGTCCCCTACTTTCAAACATCCAACTTACAAAGGACTCCTACTTACAAAAATGGAGGGAGACAACAGGAAGTGAGAGGAAATCTACCCCTAGGAAGGGAAATTCTCTCCTGTAAGAGTTAATATGGGAAAAAGGTGTCTCCACAATCCTTGTTTCCCTAAAAACCCCATATTTTCAAAATCCAATTGTCATTGGGACAGAAAGTGAGGTTAAATCTTCTGAACAGGGGCACAGACAGAAAAACAAATGTTACAGGTGTGATGATAACCCTTCCCTATGTTATCCAAAAAGCTTAAAAATTATTTTTTTGTCTGGAGCTACACTTAAAAAATGTACCTGTTCCAAATTACAAACAAATTCAACTTAAGAACAAACCTACAGTCCCTATCTTGTTTTTAACCTGGGGACCACCTGTATACTGCTGTTCAGAGAATATAGAGTCTGGGGGCCCACGCCTTTTCTTTTTTTTAATTTGGGTGTAGGGTTCCCCTTAATATCCATACAAGACCCAAAACGGCCTGGTAATGGGCTGGGGGGTTACCCATGCTGTTTTTCTCAATCATTTTTTATCCATATTGCCGTGACCCGACATTACATTACAGCCGCAAGCAGTTTTAAATGACTTTTATTCCTTTAGAAATTTAATTTTGTGCAGGGACTGTTGTAAACACGGGAAACATGTGCCACTTTACAGGCATACTATAGACACACCACAGGTACGATATTTAAAGGAATATTTCACTTTTATTTTTTCACTTTAAGCATCATTAAAATTACTGCTCCCGAAAAAACGTTTTTTAAAACGTTATTTTGCATTGATACATGTCCCCTAGGGCAGGACCCGGTCCCCAAACCCTTTTTAGGACAATAACGTGCATATTAGCCTTTAAAATACACACTTTTGATTTCTCACGTTCGAGTCCCATAGACTTTAACAGTGTTCGAATGTTCGCCCAAACTTTTGGTCCATTCGCATGTTTGGGGGGGGGGGGGGGGGGTGTTTGGCTCATCCCTACTGGAATCCATCAAGAGCAGCAAAGTGATAGCGATGCGTAAGATAAGACTTGAACCATTTCAGAGCAATTTCTGAAACTCCAAACATGCTTTTAAGGCAAAATAGTAAGAGACCATAGTCTGCAGTGTCAAAGGCAGAGCTGAGGTAAAAAAGAATAAAGAACAAATTCCATGAAAATGTCATTAGTGACTTTCACCAATGTAGTTTCTGTGCTATGCAGTTCTTGAAAACCAGATTGGAGGGGTTTAATTTCCCTGGCGGTATGATTTTGTCAGGAATTTTGTACCAAAAGCGGTACAATTAGTTTTGCATGAAAATTTTTTTTTTTTTTATTGTAGGCATGCAATTCTTAGGAATAACTCACTTAAATCTGTCCAAACCAGAGCCTAGTAGACATCTTGGGTATGATAAAGTTTGATACACAAAATCATAAATTATAATATAATTAATAACTATATAAATTATTCAATAATGTAATCAAATCAAAAACACTGAAATTTGCTCAGTTGCAGAATTGTCGCTGTCTATACATTTAGTGTTTGACGAATTGTGACACTAATTCATCATCGCTGTTTTCTAGCTGGTCTAAAACCACTTTTGACATAAAGGGACACTTTTTGGTTGCTATGGACAATCTCCAAATTCCAGGCAGAAAAAAATGTATTTATAATATAAAACTACATGCAGGGCACAGGACAGACCACTAGGGACAAAGGGGATGTGTAATTTTTTTAAACAGTACTGTAATCTGTAAGATTACAGTACTGTATGTGTTTTGTGTGTTTTAACTTTTTTGAATTTGGCGCCGATCTCTGCTCCCGTGCGTCGTGAGTCTGGCTCGAAGTTACCGCTTATGGTACTGAAGTTCGACCTCGAGCCAAATTCAGGATTACCGCCAGGGAGGTTAAACAGGTTATTTGTAGTCAGTTGGTTATGTCATTGTGATAGGGCAACACATTCTAGAATCTTTGCAAGGAATATTAAGTTAGATATGGGGCAAAAGTTGTCCAGGGCCACGTTGTTTTTTCAGTATTGGGGTGATAGCAGTTCTTATGAGGCTCATCTGTACAAAATTGGTGCTCAAGGAATCATTTGTTATATTAAGAGTAACAAAGCAGAGAGAACTGAATAAACTAAATAAGTGAGAATAGTTTCAAGTATTATAGTTTAAAATTTTAAATTGGAGATATTTCAATGAGATATGCAGAGCCAAATAAAGAGAAGTGGGAGAGAAAATAAACCAGTTAAGACGGGTAAACTAGAAATGGATGTGCATTTGATAGAGATAGAGTGATGCCAAGTGTTGTTAATTTTGGTAGTCAAAAAAATGTAAAAAGTGTAAGGTAGGCCAAGCACGGTTGGAATCTCGGCCAATTCAGCCGGAACTAGCCGAGATTTGAACTGTGTATGGGCAGGCTGAATGTACCAAGTTGATCGATCAACTTGGGTACAACGGGCATGCTGTATTTTACTTGTGATTATCGCTAATGGCTGCTATAGTCGCTAGCAATAATTTCTGTCTTCATCTGCCCCCCCACCCCCCCCCCCCACTGGGACAAGAAAATGGCCCAGCAGGAGAGATTGCCATATCAACACTGTCTGTTTTGATGGGGGAATTGAGCGAATCTCTTTCCTGCAACACATGGCCAGCCTAACAGAGCTGTGTTGAGGGAGGTAATGTGGAAAGACAGTGAGGTTTTACCAAACTATAGATGGTCCAGAAAAGCTGTCTAGGATTGCATGATAAGATTTCATGATAAGGAGACAGTTCAAAATAAAGGTGCAAAGATGTCAAAGGAAGTTGAAAGTGCGCAATTAAGAAATTTATTTTGTCATCAAGAAGAAGAAGACGCAAGACAGAGAGAAGCTACAAGAATCTACAAATTTAAGCTGATCAATAAAATTCTAGTTGCAGTCAGTTACAAAGTAACATGGGGTGGTGTTAGAAACTGGAAAATCCAGATTAAAAAGAGAAGCTAGGTGGTCAGAGAATCCTAAATCAAGGGAAGATCAATGGAAGACAAAAGAGTAATTTGCAATGATAAGCTCCAAAGTGTATGTCCTTTGTTATCCGTGGAGATGCAAACAAACTAGTTTAGCGCAAAGCATCCCAGCAAAAACAGGAAATCCTTAGCTAATCTGGAAGACTTTGAGGCTGATTTACTAAAGAATCTGGGAATGTTCACACAATAAATTGGGTAAATAATTACATTCAATTATCTAGTCATGTTCAGATGAAATAGGTAAACAATGATTTTCTTTTAACATGATTGAACAAGTGAAGTGAATCTTCACACAATTTATCATGTGAACATTCCCAAATCCTTTAGTAAATCAGTCTCTAAGTAAATGTGTATATTTAGGTCCCCAAGAAAAAGAATATTCCTAAAACTAAGGCATAAAAATTAAAGTAAATCAACAAACTCACTCAAGAAGGCTTCACAAGGCTTGGGTGATCGATTAAACAGTAGTAATAATAGAAGAGTGGGGAACAGAGATATTGAGAACAAGGCATTTAAAGGAAGAGAGAGATAGGGTATATTACCGGGTATACAGTAAATAGTGTAGCAAATTATAAATAAAAATGATGCCTTGCAGGAGGTCAGATGACCCATACATTAGAGGAATAAGTTGGTTGAAAAGGAGACCATTGTTTAGTTTGTGCCAGGTCTCAGCTAAGCACAAGAAGTCCAACTTATTTTCTGCAATAACTATCAATATTAGTAGTGCCTTGTTATCAATGGGGTGAGTGTTCAGGAGTGCGGAACTGACCAGCCATGGAAGTTCTAGGGGAAGCAGATAAGTGTTCAGATCTGGCAGGAAATAAAGTGTTTGGGGTTAGCGCCAGTGTAGGTTGGTCATGCAGCCTTTGCACCAATAAGCAGCAATAGAGACTGTACAGGTACTTGAACAGAGGAGATGACATCCTGTGCTACCATGCATGTAACCCATCAGTCATAGGATCCCACTATTTCAACAAAAATCATATGTGTCTTTAACCAAGCAATATTTAAGTTTTATTTGCAGTAGTTGCAATGTGTTGTACCTTAGCATCATGACTGAGGGATCTGCCACACAGCAAAAGGAAAGTGATCCAGGTAAATGATTCAGAGCCAATGCAGCAGCAAGTTGGAGCAGATTTTTCGAGCAGGGAGCAGTTATCAGCAGAGCAACAATCCAGAAAATCCAGAAAAGCAGTTGAAGCCAATCAAAGCTAGAAGCTTACATTTATTAGAAAAAGTTAAATTATGAAAATAAAGTTGAAAGTGCTGACATAAACAAACCCAATACCCTCCAATTTTTTTTTAAATTGTGTATATTATACCATTATTCCAAATTGTTTCATCACACTTAAGCCCCATACACACGCTCGGACAATCCGCGGACCAGGTCGGTCGGACTTTGTCCGACGTACTTTGTCCGATGTTGGCGTTGCGTACACACGGTCGGACTACGTTGTCGGAATATCCAGTCCGGAAGAACGTCGTGACGTAAGTCGTCGTCCACGAGATTACAAAAGGGAAGTTCAGCACCACGTCAGGCACCCGTTGGGCTCCTTCTGCTGATCCCGTGTTTATCGAGAGTTAGTGGAAGTTTGGTGACTTAAGATTCGCGCTTCTCAGTTTTCTGACTCAGATCGTTACTGCTCTTCAGTTTGTGCTTGTCGTGCGTATCTGTTTATTAGTGCGTGTAGTCAGTTCGCATTTGTTGGTCATTGCGGCCTATATCTTGATATAGGACGCTTTGATTTGCACTGCTTATTGTCTGCTCGTTGCTGGTATTCACTTCGTTCTTTCAGGCCTTGCTGTTTATCGGTGCTTTCTGTTTGTCCGTTCTGACCAGCCGACCTTTTGTGACCTTCTGAGCGATGTTTCCCGTGCGTACTCGTCGCCGAGTTCGTGCTGTACGCGGAATTGGTGTCGGGCTTTTAGCTTTGAGCCAAGACCCGTCCATGAACAGAGTGACGAGGAGTATGTGGACCAAGAATTGGTTGCTTCAGCGTGACCAGTTCTCGCACATGCCTTTGCTTCGTGAGATCCGGGAGAATAATCCTGATGATTTCAGGAACTTTCTCAGGATGACGGACCCCGATTTTCACCGTCTTTTGGCTTTGCTGACCCCCTTTATCAGCCGGCAGGATACCTGCATGAGACAAGCCATTACTCCGGAGCAGAGGCTTGTTGCCACGTTGAGGTACTTGGCGACAGGGAGAAGTCTTCAGGATTTGAAGTTCTCTTCAGGTATCTCTCCCCAGGCCCTGGGAATCATTATTCCAGAGACCTGTTCTGCCATCATTCAGGTCCTGCAGGAGGACTATATTAAGGTAACATTTATACTTTACTATTCCCTTCTATGTATGCTCTGTTTGCTAATGACTTGTATTTTTGACCTCCTTCCCTAATTACCATGATTGCAATATGTTCTAATATGCTGTGCCCCTTTTCTCCTTCATGCATTTTTCCCTTCACTTACCTCACCAGCATGCTCTTCTGCCCCAATAGACACCTATGGCCTAGTCACTTAAGCAATGTCTTTTGTCTGCTGCATAGTATTGTTTGCCCCAAAACACCCCCTAAAATATGCACAAATGTTTGCTGTGTGGTTTACTTCATGTAGAGCCCCCTTTTTTTTTTCTTTTGGTGGGGGGGGGGGGGCAAACTCATTAGGAACCCCCTCCCCCAACTGCTCTGTCAGATGGTACCAATCCTTTATCTGCTGGCTTTCCCAAGGTCCATACACACTATATACCTACCTCTTTATAGTGCGCATCTTTAGGGATGAATTCAGCAAAGCATGTAGTGCAAGGGGCTGCCTCCATACATTCCATTTCCTATTTTTTTGTCTTCTTTCCCTCCTATTAGCTTGCTTGGTAATTTAATAATGTCACACTGTGCCTGCCTTTTTTTTGGGGGGGGGGGGGTTGAAATGTTATTTGATCTTTCCTGTGGCCTGCCAATAGTGTTAAGTACAGAGGGTCTGGCCAAACTAGCCCACATTATTGAGCCATTTGCCAATCAATGAAGTGCAGAGGGTTAGCTGTCCACCACCCCCCCCCAAAACCCCTAGTTATTGCCAATGGCCCATCAGAAGTGGGGGGATTGATGGGGGGGTGAGTAATCTGTGAAGGGGAGCCTCTACTTTTCTGTGCAAATACTTTCCAGCCTCCAATTTTATACAATGCTCTTGTTCCAAGATGTTGATTGTCTAATCTGCTTGCAATGTTTAGGTGCAAAGTGACTAATTTTTTTTTCTTGTTTCACTCCACGGTTCCCTTCCACGCCACAGGAATGGCAGACTGTGGCCTCCCACTTTGCCAGCCGTTGGGACTTTCCTAACTGCGGAGGGGCAATTGATGGGAAACACGTCCGCATCGTCCCACCGCCCAACTCGGGGTCCTACTATTATAATTATAAAGGGTTTAATAGTGTAGTGATGTTGGCGGTGGTGTCGGCAACATACGAGTTTATGTATGTGGACGTGGGGATGAACGGCCGGATATCGGATGGTGGGGCCATTACGCACACGGAGTTCTACTGGCGTCTCCAAAGTGGCAGTCTGTGCTTGCCACCTCCAGAGGAGAATGCCGAAGGACTCCCCTTCGTCTTTGTCGCAGATGAAGCGTTTGCGTTGACTCCCCATGTGATGAGGCCGTTCCCGATGAGGACCCTCACCCCGGACCAGAGGGTCTTCAACTACAGGCTGTCCAGAGCCAGAAGAGTTGTTGAGAACGCTTTTGGCATCCTGGCCAGCCGCTTCCGCCTGTTCCTGACGGCATTTAACTTGGCGGAATACAAACTCAACCACATAGTTCTTGCCTGTTGCATATTGCACAACTTCCTCAAAAGACATAACAGGAACTATGTGGTGCCCGTTGGCCCAGATGTGGAGGGCCCTCCAAATGCCGAACTCACAGCCCTTCGAGTGGCACGTCCAGGCTTGCCCCCTCTAAATGCCCGTGTGGTCCGGGACCAATATATGCATTACTTTGTGGGTAGGGGGGCCATTGCTCTGCCTGACGATGTGTGAGAGGCATTTTTTAATAAATCTGATATTTTAACCAACCTATGATTTCTTGTCATTTCAGTCTTCTTTTTAGCTTATTTTACTTTGACATTTTTTCCCTTTGCCTTCGACAGTGGGAATGCACTTTCTGGGCAAAAGGAGGTAACAGTCTCTTCTTCCCAAAAAGATTATTCTCATGTTGTGTGTTTGCTACCTAATCTTTGGTCTAGAGAAGGTTTGTACTGCATAACTGACACACAAAATACTCCTTTTCATCACCAGGTCTGACATGTGTGTATTCTCCAAAATGCTGTGCTCCGTGTTTTCGTACAAAGCACTGTGGGTGTCATTTACATAAGTCAAATCCGCTATGCTCTACAAGTGCATTGAAAAAGTTCCCCGGGAAAGAAAATTGGAGTGCAAAGTGGATTTGCCTTTAGTAAATAACACCCATTGCCCCCCATATCCTTTTCATTTTACATACATAATGCATTGTGTTTTTTAAATAAGGAAGCCACACATTTAGAAAAATAAAAGTTTACTAGGAAAACATTCACAAGTGCGTTTACAATCTTCACGCCAAAACTGACAACATCTTGGTTATTTACAACATTGTTTACAAACATTCCGCAATTGGTAAAACCAGGCATGGAGCAAAACAGAACCTAGGAACTTGGAAAGTTCAACTTTGTAAAGTGAAGACAAGATCAGACATGACTATATGTTCAAAGTGTGTTTGATCTTGCCTTCATCACATGGGGGGGTTACCCCCGAAAAGTGGAAATTTGGAACATGCACACAATTTGGGACTGAAAATGGTCATTAGATGGTAAAAACACATGCCTAGAAGCTTCAAAAGTGCCATTTTCCATCATGGGGATGAATGGACGTTTTTTGGGGTGCAACCCCTTCACCACAACCACTTTCGTAGTTCGTAAAGTGTTTGCACCCCCAAAAAAACGTTGCCATTCATCCACCATGGTGGGAGCTAGCACATGTGGACACAATGTGTGCATGTTCCAAATTTCAGACAGTTTTTAAGTTGCAAATGTGTTCAGAAGCTGGCACAAATGTGTGTTAATTACTTGGTGCGTTTTCATATTTTTCCTAAAACATCAATGATGTTCTTCAATTTTTGTTGAACATCATTGATGTTTTGCTTTATGTAATCTAGATCTCGATTGCAGACCATTATCTCTCCGATGAGTACGTGGGCACTCTCTGTGGTAAAGTGCGATTTTTCTTCCACAACATCCACGTCACCTAAAAAACACAAACAAACAAAAATGGGGTGTTGGAAATGAGGCAGCCATACATGGATTAGCTTACCAGTAGCTGTGTTCTCCCACACTCACCTGTTGTGGTGACAATTTCTCCAAGTTCGATGATCTCTCCTTCCTCCTCCTCCTCCTCCTCTGCTTCTGCTCTTTCCCCTTTTTTGGGAGGTGTTGGTTTGGGGGTTTCCTCAGACGGCCCAAGTTTTCGCTCCCCTATGAGAATGTCCAAAAGGAAGATTTAGCAACACAAGCTATTGAGGGCAGAAATAGGAAATGACAAACATTGCTTGAAAGTGACGGACACTATTTTAGTTTGGCCAGTTACAAATGTCAACTACATGAATGTAGTCACTTTGTAAAGGTGCTAAACTGACTAGCTTTTTGGTAGAAGTTTGTGTGATGGAGACCCCCCTCTAGTATCCACTGGAGCACATGTGTGGAAAAGCATAATAAAAAGGGGGTTTGGGTGTCCCAGCACTAGTGCTCTAGAGTCCAGATGGGTAAACAGCTACTGAGTGACCTCTCCTTTACATTGAATAAATTGGCTTTACATTCTTGATGACATTTCTAGTGAGAACAAACTTCCTTTCCCCAAAAAAAACACCAAACATCGTATTATAAGTGGCCGAACGATCGAGGTTGCGTACGATCGAATGCACACACACGATCATGACAGTGGCAGAAAGATCGAGGCTGAGTACGATCGAATGCACAGACGAACCTGAAAGTGGCCATTTTGGAATGTACAACTTTGTAAAAATCAAACCACAATGGAGCAGTATGCAAGCAAGAAATCAAACACAAAACACAACTACTTACTTTTTTGAAGAATTCTCTTGATCTTTCTGTACTGATCGGCCTCCCTCAGTTTCAGGTCTGACCAGCGTTTCCTCAGTTGCTCCTTGGATCGTTGTACCCCAAAATTATTGTACAGCCTTCTCACAACTTTAGACATGATCTTGGCCTTGCGGACATTGGGGTTGAGGTAAGGCCCATACTTCCCATCATAGTCGCTCCTCTTTAATATGTCCACCATCTCCAACATTTCTCCAAATGACATATTGGAGGCCTTGAATTTCAGGCTCCGGGATCGGGACGTTTCTGCCTCCGGACTTTCCTCGTCCTCCTCCTCGTTGGTGGGATATTTGTGGCGCACCTGCTGTGTCCCCGCCATGTGCTCTCCCCACTACGCCGTAAAGAGAAGGGGTGGGGAATAGACGAGAAAGATCGTCAGGGGCGGGCGGAGTTTGAAGCATGCGCAGTGTATATAAAACGTCACACGCCTGTGTCATAGCCACGATCTGGGAGACGAGGGGAGAGAAAACTCACACGAGACGATCGCTACAAACGAAGGTACAATTTGACGTTGGTACATAACTAGCCTAGACTGATTAGAACTTGAGGCTTCTTTATGGAGAAGATTAGGAGAGTTTAGGCTGACATTATTTATATTGTTTTGTGTGGCGTTGTGTCTTGCAGAGGTGATGGATGCGTTCTACAACGTGAGCTTTCTCCCACACTTCATTGATAAATACCGGCAATTCCCCATCTTATGGCAGGCAAAACACAGGGATTATAGCAACAGACCAAAGAGGTACGCAGCCCTGCTGAAACTGGTGGCATTTGTAAAGCCTACCCTGCCCATGGCAACCGTCGCAAACTTAAAAGTGAAGATCACCAACATGAAGACTACCTATTTCCGGGAGCGCAATAAGGTCCTGAAGTCCCTAGCATCTGGAGCTGCAGCAGCTGATGTCCATGTCCCCACGCTCTGGTACTATGAGAGGCTCCACTTTCTCAAAGACCAGGCTACTGTCAGGAAGTCACTCTCGACTCTTCCTTGCACGCGTCCTTCCACGCACGCCACCCCTGATGAGGCTTCCGAGGAGCAACCTGGGCCTTCCAGTCAGGAATATGTGCAGGTGCCCAGCTTGTTCCAGGTATAGTAGTTTTGGAACCAGTTTGTTGAATAATGAATGATGTTCAGTTAATTCAGGATCCTCAATTGCTTATTTCCTAACGTGATTGACATATCAACAGACAGTGGTGTGGGAGACATTTTTGGGAAGAATCTAAACTGCAGGGCTGAGAATTGTATGGTTTTGTATTTGAAAACATTTTGCAACAGTCACTAGATGAGAATTGTGTGTGTTTGATGAACAAATAACTGAAACTATGTCCCTTTTTCATACACAGGAAGACCTCAGCCAGGAGGTGGCTGTGGAAGGTGGCAGTCAGGAGGAGGCAGGGGGTAGTGGCAGCCAACAGGGGGGTAGGCGTAGGAGCCTGACTGTCTCCCAAGTCTCTCCCCTCCGCCTTCCCTACAGAAGGGCGAAAAACATGGGGGAGGTGGGAGAGTCAGCGCTCCAGCTGATAAAAGATGCCTCAGCCTCCCTCTATGCCACACCCACCTACGAGGAGGCCTTTGCCTCCTTGGTTACAAGTAAATTTACGGGTATGGAGGCGGGGCAACGCAGCATGTGTGAGGAGGTCATCCTCAAAATACTAAATGAGGGGATGGCTGGGGAGATGACTCCCCTCACACATGTTTGCGAGAGTGACCTTGCTCCGCCTCCTCCTCCTCCTTCTGCCACCCCACCAGCACCAGCACCACGGCGTGGAAGGAAGCGTACAAGGAAGACAAGACAGTGACGACCTGGATTCAGTCTGGTCTGAGAGAAGATGGAGCCTCTCGTAGTACCAGAGCCTGGGGACCTAGATGGCATCTGCTGCAGTTCCGGATGTTTTGGACTTCAGGACCAGATTGCGCTCCCTTATTATTTAGATAGGTAGTCTTCATGCCCCCAATTGTTTAAGTATGTAAAATGATGGTTGCCATGGGTGTCCAAGGCTTTGCAAATTCCCCAAGTTTCACCATGGCTGCGTTCCTCTTTGGTCTGTTGCTGAGACCTAAATAAAGGTTTTTTTGATTGGAAATAATCATTGACTATTGTGTTTTACTTTTCTACAATGACAGTTTTTCTTTGAGTAGGCAGGTACATTTCACTAATCCTAAAGTAGAATTAACAAGGGGCACCAACAACCAACAAACTCCTAGTAAATGTAAGCAAGAAATACAAATGTTAATAATGTGGTTTTGCTAAGTTGAGACATACAAACCCCCTCCAAAAAAAAAAAAAAAAATCTCCTTCAAATATGTATTCCCCAAAAAAAAAAAAAAAATCTGGGTAAAAAAATAAGAAAGATTGTATTACGATCTGAGTAAAAATAAACATGTAGTGTATAAATGCTGCAAAGTAATAAAGAAGTAAGTTTGTGAGAAGTGCGGGTGAATAGGAGCAGCTAAAAGATGTCATTCTTGTTGCATTGTAAAGAAAAAGAGAATGCGCTGCATTAAAGACATTTTAACATTGCAGCGTGACGAATGTGCTGTGTCGATTAGGAAAGGTAGTTTTACCTGACCGAGCGCTTCCGTCACAGAATTTCTTCTGGGCATGCGTAGCACTTTGTCCGTCGGACAAGCGTACACACGCTCGGATTTGGTGTGATCGGACCGGGTTGACGGCAAATCTTTCCAGCAGGAGATAAGACTTTGTCCGACGGACAAACCGACGAACACTGTCCGATGGTGCATACACACGGTCTGATTTTTCAACAACCTTGTCCGATCGGACCAAATTGATGAAAAAGTCCGACCGTGTGTATGGGGCTTTACAAGGGTATTGTATGATCAAATGTGTTACCATCACACAATGCAAGATGACATCACTAGACTCAACCAACAACCACCCACAATCTACAAGCATTAGTTATTTCTCTGGCTTCAATTATGTATTTATTAGAACATTTTTGCTGTTGCAGTGTATATTGACTTGTGATAAAATTTTTACTTATTTTTTTTAAAACTTCAACTGAACTTTAGTTTTAAATCATCTTACATCGGAGGTGCTCCCCAATGAGCAGTAAGTATGAGATTGTAAGTATTACCTTGGAGAGATGCAGACTAAAATACTGCAACCACTGAGCAGCAAATTATATCACCTGTGATTTATTTCAGTTATCTTGCAAACCTGGCCTGTTAGTGGATCCCGAGGACAGGATTTGAGAACCACTGCCCTATGGGTAATCAATGTACATTGCAAGGATTTTGTAACTTTGACTTGTCAAAAACTCATGTTGTGTACACTTTTTTTTGGCAAATGTGTAGGGTAACTATGTACCCCATGCTCATTCGCATGGGGGAGGGGCTGGGATCTGGGGGCCCCTTGTTAAAGGGGGCTTCTAGATTCCAATAAGCCCCCTGCCCGCAGACCCCACAATCACCGCCCTGGGTTGTGGGAAAGAGGGCCTTGTCCACATCAACATGGGGACAGGGTGCTTTGGGGTGGGGGGCACCCCAGAGCACCCCCCATGTTGAGGACATGTGGCCTAGTATGGTTCAAGAGGGGGGCCCTCACTGGTCCCCTTCCTTTGCTGGCCTGCCAGGCTGCAGGCTCAGATAAGGATCTGGTATGGATTTTGGGGGGAACCCATGCCATTTTTTTTCATTTTGGTATGGGGTTACCCTTAAAAACCATACCAGAACTGAAGACTTTTTCATTGCCATCATTCTTTTTTTACATTCAGCTGTCAGTAGAAAATCTGCTGACAGCTGATGAGTCATCGGTTTTTGAGGATGCGGCGCCCGGGCCAGTTCCTTAACCACTCCACCCCCCTTCATGACCAAGCCATTTTTTGCGATACAGCACTGCATTATTTTAACTGACAACTGCGCTGTCATGCAACGCTGTACTCAAATTAAATTGGTCTCCTTTTTTTCCCACAAATAGAGAATTCTTTTGGTGGTATTTGATCACCTCGTGTGGTTTTTATTTTTTGCGTTATAAACAAAAAAATCTGACAATTTAGTAAAAAAAAAAAAAAAAAAGCTATATTTTTACTTTCTGCTATAAAACATATCCAAGAAAAAAAGTAAAAAAAAAAAACGAATTTCTTCATCAATTTAGGCCAATATGTATTCTGCTACATATTGTTGGTAAAAGAAAATCCCAATAAGCGTATAATAATCGGTTTGCACAAAAGTTACAGTGTCTATTAATTATGGGATATATTTATGGAATTTTTTTTTTATTTTACTAGTAATGGCGATCAGCGACATATAGCAGGACTGCGAAATTGCGGCAGACAAATCAGACACTAAGGGACACTTTTTTGGGAACCAGTAACACTAATACGATGTCAGAAACCACGAATCAGACTGAGACAGAAGTACAGTTAAATCACACTTGTTTAATAATAATAAAAAAGGTAAACAGAGTAAATGTAGTCAAAACATAGCCAGAGTTCAGGAACTCAAACTCATAGTCAGACAAGCCAAAATGTCAGGGAGCCAGAGATGAGTGTAGTAGAACAGCAAGTAGGATCTGGAGCCAGAAGAAATGTCAGCCAAGCAAGTCTTTAACAGGAACACAGGAGAGCATCTCTAGAGATGTGATCAAGGCGTAGGCAGAGATCATCTGGCAAGCAGAATATCATCAACAGGTGAGTCACTGTGGAGAGATAGGAGCTGTCAATTAGCTGACAGCTGAGCAGCCAGCTTAGAGAAGGAAGGGCTGAGCCCAGCCCTGACATACAGTGATCAGTGCTAAAAATATACACTGTCACTGTGCTAATCACAATTCAGGGAAGGGGTTAACAGCAGGGGCGATAAAAAGTTAACTGTGTGCCTAGGAAGTGTTTACTAACTGTGGGGGCGGTGCTTGTACTGTGGGAAGGCAGAGATCCATGTTCCTGCTTAGCAGAAACACAAGATCACTAACTTCCCTACTGACAGAATGGCCTTGTTTACATGGCCAGACTGCCATTCTGCCTCTCTTCCAAATAATCGCCGGGTGGCGGCGGACATTAAGTCCGCTGGACCTTCCAATTGGCTCCCACTGTGTCCAATCACTGTGGGAGCAGGCCACCGGCAGCACGTGTGGGCGCCCCAGATCTGGAGGTGCAGAACCACGTACAGGTACATGATTCTGCGCAGAGGAGACACCGCCCCACAGTAAATGTAAATGTATGTAGGGCGGTCGCAAGAGGTTAACAACCACCTATTCTTCACACAGAATGCAAATTGGTCAATTATTTTTCAACCGAACTGAATTGTTCCAAAAGTTTGGAATTTGTTAGAAAACGAATAGATACGAAAGAAAATTAAACAAATTTCAACAAAATTCGCTACTATTTCATTCTGGGATTCAGATACGTCCGAATTTCGAATAACCAAAAACTTGTCTGAATGTATATTCAAACCAAAACGAATTGCACGCTTCTACTTTTGGGTAAAGATAGGTTCCTGTACGTTACTAGCATTCTTAGTATACACATTCTTTAGCACTTTAAATTTTAGCACTTTAGCACTTTAAATGCACAAGGTAAAAAGGTAAACATCCAATGAATTTCCCTTTCTCCACAAAGAAAACCAAGTTAGAGATATCCACAGCACAACTAATCACAAGTCCCATAACTAAAGGGCAATTCTGCTGTGCATTGCTTTCCATGATAGGAATGTTCTGCTTTCTGTGCTAAACGACCCAATATCCAGAAGGACGGGAGGGGGGGCTTTCTCAGCTAAGGACACTCTCCTTACTGCATGCCTGATCTAAGGGCAGATGGATTCCAGGAAGTAAATGCTACATAAATGATTTGCCCTTACTCAAGATGGCTGCAGCTAGAAATGCTAGGGGTGTGTTTTTCAAAGTGACATTTCAACAAAATAAAGCATGGAGACATGGATGAAAGGGTGAGTTTGCACTGAATTTTAAAAGTGAATTAAATTATCTTTTCAGTTTATGATGCTCAAATATAGTTAAGTTCTGCTTTAAACTTAATTTTACCAATCTGTCAAAGGTAAACCTAAACTTTAAATACTTCCCGTTTAAAAAAAAAAAAAGCTGTGAAACCATGGGAGGATTGTTTCAGCTGGCACGCACCTTGGTTTTTGGTGAGACAATAATGGAGTGTTAGTACTGCCAGGATGTTGCTATGCATACTAACTAGACATTCTATTCATCCAACTGATAAAGTTGGATTTTTCTGCTGGCCCTTAATATTTTCTTTCATTGCTTTTGATAGAAGAATGTGAAGCAAAGAACTGGCAAGCATTTCCTCTTTATACATGTTAGCCTATTAGAAGCATGCTACAATGCAAATTTACTTAAAGTGGTGTGGGCCTTTTTTTTAAGCATTCCTTATTAGCATTATTTTGCTAACATGAATGCAGTCAAAATGTTCTTTTAGAAAGGCATCCAAGGCATAACTGTTTTGCAATAGCTTAACAAGTATGGCATGGAGTAACTGCCAAATTATAAAAAGAGCTATTCTGGAAAATACACCTGCTACATTTGTATGTACAGGAACAAACTTCTACTGACAGACATTATAGAACTTTTACTGGGAAAAATACAGCATCTGCAACATCTGAATTCTTTTACATAGGCCAACTGCTTGGCAGTCTCTGTAGTGCAAGTTCACTTTGAAAGTGAATTTTCACTTTGCAAGGGAGTTTTCACTTGGCGTAGTTAAGGTGATAAAAATTCACTTTGCAAGGGATGCCCAAAAAAATGCAGCAAAATAAAAAAACAGGATATTTGCGTGCACATAATTAGATGATTCAAGTAAGCACGGCTTCAGCACAATTAAGCAGAGCAAAAATCCACTTTGCAAAGTAAACATGTCTCCAATACTTTTTGATTAACTGACCTGACCGCTGATACACTATATTACCAAAAGTATTCGGACGCATGCCTTTACACGCACATGAACTTTAATGGCATCCCAGTCTTAGTCTGTAGGGTTCAATATTGCGTTGGCCCACCCTTTGCAGCTACAACAGCTTCAACTCTTCTGGGAAGGCTGTCCAACAGGTTTAGGAGTGTGTATGGGAATGTTGCTCTAATTCATGTGCTCTAATTCTTTCCAAAGGTGTTCTATCAGGTTGAGGTCAGGACGCTGTGCAGACCAGTCAAGTTCCTCTACCTCAAACTTGCTCATCCATGTCTTTATGGACCTTGCTTTGTACAGCAGTCCAAATCATTTGGTGGAGGGGGAATTATGGTGTGGGGTTGTTTTTCAGGGGCTGGGCTTGGCTCCTTAGTTCCAATGAAGGGAACTCTTAAGGTGTCAGCATACCAAGACATTATGGACAATTTCATGCTCTCAACTTTGTGGGAACAGTTCCTTCCTGTCTGACCGCGCACCAGTGCAAAAAGCAAGGTCCATAAAGACATGGATGAACGAGTTTGGGGTGAAGGAACTTGACTGGCCTGTACATAGTCCTGACCTCAACCCGATAGAACACCTTTGGGATGAATTAGAGCTGAGACTGCAAGTTAGGCCTTCTTGTCCAACATCAGTGCCTGACCTCATAAATGTGCTTCTGGAAGAATTGTCAAACATTCCCATAGACACACTCCTAAACCTTGTGGACAGCCTTCCCAGAAGAGTTGAAGCGGGTATAGCTGCAAAGGGCGGGCCAACTCAATATTGAACCCTACAGACAAAGACTGGGATGCCATTAAAGTTCATGTGCATGTAAAGGCCGGTGTCCCAATACTTTTGGTATTATATTGTATGTATAAAGTCAGAGGGAAGTCAAAAGTTTGATCTGCATACTTGTTCTAGTCCAAAGAGCCAGTACTGAAGGCCCTGGATCAGCGTAACAGCCAGGCTTTCCTTTAAAGCAGCACTAAACTCTTTTATCAGGTTTAGCTATTTCACACCCTTTTTCTGACCTAATGTATTAAACAACTTACTAAAATACTTAGCTTTCCCCGCCTCTGGTTTCCTATCACATTCTGCTGCTGGGACCTAAAGGAGGTGCAGAGCAAAATCTATGCACAAGCAGGGCTACTGATTGGCGTGGGCGTTGTCTTTAGCAGCCATACATATTTAAGTGTGGGTTATTCAATAAAGTAAAATACTTAATTAGGTGTCATTACCAACACCATGTTTTTTTAGACCAACAATTGGGGTTGATATCCTAAAACTGGAGAATGCAAACTCCGGTGCAGCTGTGCATGGAAACCAATCAGCTTCTAACTTCAGCTTGTTCAATTAAGCAAAAAAAAAAAAAATAGCAAGATTTTTCACTCTTCAATTATTGTAAATCAATCCAAATGCAAACAGCATGATTGTCTTCTCTATTACCATACGCATGTTTCTGGCTTGCTAAATCCTCTCTTGACATAACTAAGTCATGCAGATTCCACAACTGAAGGCAGGTGACTTCACAGATTTAAAAGGGCCCCACAATCTTCATATATGCATTGTTCAGCTAGCCAATCATACCTGCTTTGATTGGAGGGGCAGTCCTCAGAGATTCCAACCACTCTACCAAATCTATGTGTTCATTTTATACAGGTCCTTACAAGTTGCTAATATCATGCGTTAGAAAGGGGTCACTTTTTCATGAACTAAGCCCAAAAAATTCAACTTAGTTACTGAAAAATGCCTTCAAATACTTCCAAGTGTATAAATGACTTCTATACCAGATGTATCCAAACCTTTATATTATCCACTTATCTGTCATTGCTCTCAGGCTGGGATATAGTATTTAATGGAACAAAGTTGTACTTTTTAAAGAAACCCATTTGGAATAATTTGTGGACACATTTTTTTGGAAATGCGTTTGAATGAAGATATATTATTTAAGAAAACAGTGCCATAAAACCCAACATTAAACAATAGTATTATTCTATACTGTTTCGTACTCCACATTTTGATATTATATCCAAAATCTACCTGATTTTGACTTAAGCGGTATTTGGACAACCCGACCATCATTAACTACTTCACAGTCGCGACAGACAACATAGTTTGGAGACAACCGAACTTCTAGTAAAGAAGGATCATACAAGGCTTCTCTTGAATTTATATTGATTGGAGATTGGTATTGTCCATTAGCTTCTGGGTAATGTAAACCCCACTCAACACCTACAAAAGAAAACAATGTCAAGCAAAGCACTATCTATATTGATGTTCTACAACATGTACAGATAAAGAAAAAGTAAAGTGGTTTTGTATATATTTTCTTTGTTTGTTTATTATGGTCTTGACTTAAAAAAAAATGTATTTGAAATGTTGCATATTAATATTATGCAGTCTTCTATCCACCCAGCAGATGGAGCACTAGTCTTCATTTCACAAAATAAGCATAATTATGTTTTATGTATGTTGAAGTAAGCCTATTGCTTACAGAACTGGAATAAATCATCACAGCAGTGATGGCTCTCTTGTCAGACGGTTGAGTCTGAGGTTTATGTCTGGCAAACAGAGCTGTAAAGCAAGTCTCTGTGCTATGATCTGTGAATAGATCCCCTGCTGAATTGGCGCAGGATGGGATGGATGTTACTTTTGTGACATCCATGTTTGTTCAATTTGTTTCTGCATTTGACAGGAGACCCATGTTCAATCTATGGGAGGCCAGATGAAAACAAACTTATATCTGTTCACATTAGGCTACCACCAATTTGTAAAATTTAGGTCCAAAAAATGGAAAAGGATGCAGTCTTTTTCTATTTTTTGTTCAGAACTGGATGGATTCAGAGGTAACTGGATGTAAATGGACACATGTTAAATCTGCTTGCCCATAGACTTACATAAAGCTTTTGATCAGGCCTGCCTGAAAAACTGACAGGCAGACTTTCTGGGAAAGCTCATGCGAAAGGACCATATGAAAATCTTTTTTCCGATCCTTGAGGATGAATAATTTCACATTAAAAGCAGTTAGAGTTGAGTGAGGAATTTTTAAGCTCTTTACGTCTTGTTAAGAATATGTAAATAGTTTTATGTCAATAGTGTGGGCACTGATTCACTTTAAATATGATTTAGTACAGGACAGCTACAATCAAGTACAAAACTAACATAATGATTGACTACAAATAGTTCAGCACTACAGCTATAACTGCACCCAGGTTAAGTGGGCTGGATTGAGCAGAGTAATAGGAGCTGAAACCCCTATTAACATTACTATGTAAGTATATTGTTTGTTTGGTACCCTCTGGAAAGTCTTTACATGTACTTAGAGCAAAATACCCAATAACTCCACAAACACAGCATTAAGGAGTAGAGGTCTAGAGTGGATATACAGTCATGTGAAAAATATAAGTAGTGAAAAGTAAAAGTAGTAAAAAGTACAATCTAAAAAAATTGTTGACTTTTTCAACATATCTTTATTCAAACAGTGACTACAGAGATAGCGAATGTTCTTCAAAAAGAGCAAAAGAAAAACATGTGCCTTGATAATCACTTATTCAACAAAAATAACATGAATTCTAATGGTGTAGTGTGGGAAAAGTAAGTACACCCTTTGCATCAGAAACTGCTATTGACCCCTTATTGTAAGCATTTTGTATATCTGCTCACGAGCCGACTCAAAGTGAAACATTTGACCACTTCTTAAAATTCCTTCAGATGCAAGATGTTTTTGGGTTTCCTTGCATGAACAGCTCGTTTTAAAATCTTCCAACAAAATTTCAGTGGGAATAAAATCAGGGCTTTGATTAGAGCCACCATAACCTTCTATTTCTTCTTGATGGACATTCCTTGGTGGATTTTCCTGGGTGCTTTGAATCATTAACATGTTCAAACCCATTTCTAGTTCAACTTCAATTTTAGACAGATGCCTCTTATTTTCATCAAGCACACTTTGATATAATGCAGAATATATAGTTAACACAGTGACTGCAAGCTGACTAGGCCCTGAAGCATCAAAGCAAGTCCAAACCATACCATTTCAAACACCACGCTTCACGGTTGTTAGCTTTTTTTCCTAACAGTGGAATGAATGATTTCAAGTCTTTTGGTGATCTTTTCTAAACCCTGACAGACTCATAGGCATCCACAAGATTTTCTCTGAGGGCCTTGGTAAGCTCAGTGGTTCTTGGCATAATGACAGTGTGTACATCAATAGCAAAGAGAACATCAAATCCTAGATATCTGAAGTTTAATTTGGACAGATTTCAACTAAATACTCTATAAGGAAGTTTTAAAAACTGACACCAGATCTGGAACACCTAATTCTAATTTCATGAATCTGAAGTGGTGGTAAATGTAGGAGTTTACTCACTTTTTCTATTCGACAAACGTGCATTTTTTTTCATTCAGATCATTAAAATTAATACACCATATCACTATTTGAAACAAGAGCTAATGTTTGCCTGTTCAAAAAAGTTGAAAAAGTCAACAACTTCCATTGGGTGTACTTAAGTTTTCATATGACTGTATGCAATGCCTTCACTGGAAAATAAAATTGGCCTAAAATGTGTTACTTGGTTGTCCATAAGAGATTACTAATTGCTACTCCTTTCAAGTCTGAGGACTTTTTCTTTTTTTTTTTTTTCACAAAATAGGAATTTTATTAGATAAAGAAGTTGAGTTACAGTACAGTATAACCAACATAACATTCTTACAATTCTGACAAAACAGAACAATAAGGTGATACATGTTGTTATAGATGACCCATAAGACATGGTATTAGTAAAATTATTTGGAGGTCATTTCACTCACTGGTCCGTTGGTCCTGTATAGACCTAGACCGAGATGAGAATAAGTGGAGAATATGTTTGTTCTGGAACCAACCAATTTAGCTACACAGGAGTAGTACCACTTGGACCAGTATCAGCAGGTCCACTTGTGGTAACATTGAGGCTGATAAGGTCAGCCCCTGTCTTATGCTATGGATGAGAACCTTTTCTATTAGTTATAAAAATACCCTTTCTCCTTAAAATAATCCTTTTTTTTATTTCATAGTAATAGAAATAATAGGGCATTTGAATTTGAAGACATGTAAAATCTGCAAAGTTAATCTGGAGTCTATAGAATGAAACACACCTGCTTAACAGTAACATTATGCATTTAGCACATTCAAAGGCAATAATGCTTAATGCTAGTTAAGGTTAAAATGCAGCAGTAATAACATACAATTAGAAAGTGTCATATGTTCTTCCTTAATCTCCTAATTGTAATTGCTGCCAGATGCAGAGGCATAATTGTGTGCTTTGGAGCAATACTGTCAGTTGAGCAATACTATCAGTGGACTTTTAAACAATGATAACATTCACATTTTTAGATTATAATTTTAGACATACACTGAGTTACTTTTACTTGTGTTTCTGTAATGCATTTTACCGTACTCTATTCCATGTGTATTACATTGTGCTGCACTAAATGTTATATTGCTATTTTGGAAATAAAGCTCACCAAAGCTTAGTAATAATAAACAGTAAAGCATTAAGAAGGTCCAAAGGTAATGGTTGTCTCCTCTTTCCTGGTAAAAGCTTGTTCAGTTTATCCTAAAGGGGAATTTCTTATGGAAATCCAACAGTACTAAAGACACTTGCAGGTTGCAAGTGTCCGTGAGATGTGTGCAGTACATATCTGTTCTGCAACTTTTTTGCTATGTATACACAGCACTTTTCTGCTTGTCAGCATAAAAAAAGAAAATAAATAAACAGTTCCAACATCTCAGGCTAAAAATGTTGGTTGTTACTGTATACATTGCCCATACATTTGAAACCACACAAGGTATTTCTGCAAAGTGCGGCCCGCTCTAACTCTGAAGTATCTGAATTGTGGATGTACATATATATATAAAATATGTATAGAAAGCTTTCTTTATGTAAAATGATTACCAAAAACATACCCATTTATTTAAGTATTGTAAAAAAAAAAAAAATATGTTCAGTTTCTACCACCCCTTCAAATTAGTTTTCTATTGCAATCAAAAATATAACTAGCCAGTCATCAGTAACATATTTTTAAAACTATAAAAATTCAAAACAATTTTCCGTATTCAACGCTATATAGTACCATGGAAAATTGCAAATCAGGTGCTGAGCTATGAATAAATGTAACACTATTTGAAGGCATGTTGAAGGGCTATTGAAGCATATAAACAAAAGATCCGTAAATTTGAACAGGCACATCTTTTATTTGTAAGGCATCAGGTTTCATGAGTGAACAGTGTTTGCTGTGTTGAACTGTTTATCCTTTATTCTTGCCTGTCTTTAACAATCTGCACATTGAGGTTATAAAGCCATTACTAGGCAGACAGCATGCCATTCCCATCAATGATTAGATTGGTTTGAATGATCAAGAAACATGAACATTAACAAACTAGATTTGCCAATCACCACAGAAAATCGTGAAAGAACCAAAATTCACAAAATAACATGTAAAAGAAAAATGTGTTTTTATAGAGATAAGTAGGTTGTTTGGAATTTTATCAGACTTTCATGTATAAGAAATCCAGTCATGATGGTCCTAGATGGATCGGAAATTGGAAGGGGGAAGATACTTAGATTTCAAATGACAAATTAATCTTTTATAACCTGATAAAATGCAAGGTAGGTTGATTTGAGGCCCTCTTTAGGACCCACCATTGTTGCCCCACACATGTACCCTTGATTTTCATGGCATCTCTTGACCAGATGCCATCTCTACCAAGTCAGGAGCATTGCTGGAGACTCTTCAAAGCACCTTCCACCGTCTCTCTACTTCCTGCCATGTCCCACACAACTCACTCTGTTACTTCCATTCAATTCCATCACAACCACTCCTTTAACTATGTCCTCACCAAAGCTCAATGTGCTGACATTGTATTTTCGGAACTGTTCTGTACTTAACACCTCTACGGATCAGAAAGTTTGGATATTTCTTCTTTGAACGCTCTGGACATTCTGCTTTCTCTCAATACTTCAATAATAGATTTTAATTTTCTTTGAGTCCCTAGTGCAGTAACAAATTATCTACAGGTAGTATGCCTTCTTTTCCATCAGCTATTGCCCCAGCATAATCCATAGATACGGTATATTATTATTATTATACAGCATTTATCTAGTGCCAACAGCTTGTGCAGTGCTTAACAATCTAAAGTGGGTTAGGAGGGCCCTGTTTATGAAATCTTTCAATCTAATAAGAAGGTAAAAGTGATATGAAGGGTAACAACTGTGAGGAATGAGCTGACGGAGAACGTAAAAGTTTAGTTTTTAGGTGCGGGCAGGATAGGCTTCCCTGAAGATATGAGTTTTCAGGGATCACCTGGAGGTAGTCAGAGAAGGAGATAGCCAGACAGATTGGGGTACGGAGTTCCAGAGGATGGAAGAGGCTCTGGAGAGTCCCGGAGAGAGATAGCTAGATAATTATTATTATAATACAGGAGTTATATAGCACTAACAGTTTGTGCAGTGCTCTACAAAATAAAGGTTGACAGTACAGTTACAATACAGTTCAAGGCAAGAGGGTTAGGAGGATCTTACAGTCCAAAAAGGTATGGCATGTGCCTTGAAAGGTAATAACTGTGTGGGGATAGGTTGTTCAAAAATGTAAAATGCAGTTGTTTGCTAGATACAAGATAGGCTTGCCTGAAGAGATGAGTTTTCAGGGATCGCCTAAAGGCAGACAGAGTAGGAGATAGCTGTACAAACTGAGGCAAGGAGTTCCAGAGGATAGAAGGTTCTGCAGAAATCCTGGGTGGGACCATAGGAGGAAGTGACCAGGGAGATAGAGAGCAGGAGGTCTTGGGAGGAGTGAAGATGAGAGTTTGGGTGATATTTTGAGACAAAGTTGATGATGTAGCTGGATAAAGAGTTTTGGATGACTTTATAGATTGTTGGTTATATTTCAAAAATAATTATTTTGGCTGATCAATAGCCAGTGAAAGGATTAGCAGTGAGGGGTGGCGGACATTGAGTAGTTGGTAGATAGATGGGTAGACAGATAGATACGTAAATAAATAGATAGATCTACACCTCCTGCACATTTTGTATTACAATGGTCTATGTGCTGGACAGACTGTTAAGGCACTGCACCCAAATACCCTGTCACATTTCTGAAAGAGAAAATGGAAGTTAATTACTACATTATGTGCTTATTCCTTTGCGACCTTTGTCTAGCTAAAAGGAGGTGCTGATAGTCGCTATGAAGTTGTCTGTGAACCAGACCACATTGGAAAGTAAATAATTAACAGGCCCACTGATTCCATGGAGAATAACATAAATAAATCACTGGCATTGCTTTAGGTGTTGATAAGATTATCTGCTAAGTATTTCACTGTAAAGCAACATATTTTTGTATTTATCATCAGTCCCTGGAATTAATTGAGAGTGTGGGAACTGTCACTTCACAGGGAACAGTTATGTTTCATTTTAGTAGTAACGAAAAAATGTAATCTCCAAGGCCAGCAGCTACCAAGTAAATTTATGTTGCCAAGTCTATTAATTTCAAGTAAACACATGAGAATGAAATTAGGGCAACATATGTCAGCAGTTCTTGACCACCTGTCTGCTTACTGCTGACAACAGGAATGATCTAGTCCAAAATTATACGGTCCACAGTAACAATGTAAAAAATTTAAATAACTGATACGAGTTAAAACATATAGTATATTTTTAAAATTACATTTAAACTCCCTTTTCTATATATAGTTTTTTTACCAGCAGGAAAAAATATGGTCTATCCATAAAAAATGGAAAATGTATTATCAAA
Organism: Lithobates sylvaticus; assembly: GCA_028564925.1. NCBI lineage: Eukaryota > Metazoa > Chordata > Amphibia > Anura > Ranidae > Lithobates > Lithobates sylvaticus. The sequence goes on along the minus strand of CM053030.1, from coordinate 122,571,299 downwards.
TACTTACCGTAATTTTCCTTTTTATATTTTATAAACTTGCTTAGATAAGTTAGATCTATCACAGGGCACCATGAACTGTTTTTCTTTTGCACCAAGAAGAGAGGGGAGTATCCCCGTGGAACTCTTCGACTTTCAGGACAGGCACCACTGCTCCCTGTGCTATCAGTAAATCCACATAGGACAGTACCACCTGCTTCTTTTCTTCTGACCGTGGTAGCAGGGAAAAAATATATCTGGGGGGAGTGTGTGGGGCCTGAGGAGACTGTCTTGATGGTCTAGTAGTCCGAGATTGAGGCCACCTAGACGCGCCGGAAGAGAAGCAGACGCGCCCCCACCCGACCCGCCTGGGTGGGCCCAATCTCAAAACGACTTGGCAGGCTCAGGTCCACTAGACGCCTAGCTTTTAGCAGGCTTTTGGAAGTATTCCTACCCCCTGCTCCAATTCCTTCTTAAGAATGGGCCTTGCCTATAAGAACGTGCCTCCCGCGACTGCTCCGTACTGCATCTTATACGCTGGGGCCTCTTCTGACCGAGCAGATGCCTATCCTGGGGTAGGAAGCCTGACTTCCCACCCGTGGTCTGGGCTATGGTACTGTCCAGCCTGTTGCCGAACAACGAGGACCCCTCAAAGGGAATCCTACACCAGGCTTGTTTGGATTCCGGATCGGCGAGCCAAGGGCATAACCATAGAGCCTGCTTAGCTGTGACCGAAGACAGCATAGTCTGGGCCAGCAGGTGGATAAGGTCAATTGAAGCCTCCCCCAGGAAGGCCGCTGCCAGTTTCAATTCCTGGACTGCAGAACCCCTGACCAGTTCTTCTGAGACTCCCCTGAGCACGGAGTCCACGTTCTCTGTCCAGGCCTCCATAGCCTTGGACATGGCCGCGAGGGCCAAGGCGGGTTTACAAGCCATACCGGCTAGCCCATAGATCCTCTTGAGGTCTTGGTCTATTCTCCTCTCAAGCCCGTCCTTGAAGGATACAGCGTCCTCTAAGGGAAGAGTGACATGTTTGGCCAGTCGCATCAGTACTGCGTCTATGAGGGGAGCGGTTTCCAGTTTCACTTCCTCTGCCTTGAAGGGATATAATCTGGAGGTTTTACGTGACATAGAAGCCTTCTTATCTACCTTGCTCCACTCCTCGTCAATGATATCCTTCAATTCGGAAAGGAGCGGGAAGTTGGAACATTCCTTCCCCAGGTGTTTAAAGAACTTCCTTTGCTTAGCCGGGGCAGTGGAAGGATCTTCCCACTTAAGGGCCTCTTTGACCGCCTTAATCAGTGGGGAAGCAAAGGCGAAGTCGAAGCCTTCGACAAATTCATCTCCTTCCAACTCGCTGTCCGAAGACCCGGGAGAAGCATCATAAGGCTGGGATGGGCCCGGATCCTCCTGGGCCTCGTCAGCCAGGGAGCCAGATAGAGTGGTGGACCCACTCCTTGAGGGATTGCTGCACCACACTTTTGACTAATGGTTCCTAAATATCCCTGCCGTAATGACATCACCGGCATGTCTGGTCTGCGCCTGTGCAGTGGCGACCCGCCGAAGAGCGCCAGTGCGGCCGCCAGGTCCCTGCCCGCACCACGCATGCGTGAAACTAAGCCTCGTTTTTCATCCAAGGGTTGCGCTTGCGCGGAAGTGCGCCGGAGCCATGACCCAGAAGGGGAGCCGCAGGAGCGTTCCAAGCACCATAGGGGAGCGAAAAACGGAAAAGGGGAACAAATACACAAACTGCTGCCATGGGGGAGTCTTCAGACATTGCCAGCCGATCCTCTGCACCTGGGCATACAAAGGCCGTCCCCACCACTGGACACAGAGGCCTGGAGCCACGCACCCACCCATGACTGGGCCCTGGGCTATCTTGACACCGATAAGAACGTATGCCCAGCATCAACCTCAATCGATTGGACATCCATAAACGTAAGTGCATTGCTTGTAGGTCCAAATGAGGAGAACAAAAAAGATACGCAGTCTCTAGCGATGAGCTCAAACTTATGGGAGTGGGGTCCTATAGCATTGGAGAGGAGGCGGGGTTAACCCACACATAGACTGCCATGGAGTCTGTCAGGAAAGCTAAAATTATGAATAATCCAGACCCTGATGTATAACCATTTGCCGACCAGGCTTTTTCTAGCACTTTTTGTTTACAAGTTTAAATAGGTATTTTAGCTAGAAAATTACTTATAACCCCCAAACATTATAATTTTTTTTTTTCAGCAGAGACCCTATAGAATATAATGGCGATCGCTGCAATTTTTTATGTCACACGGTATTTGCACAGCGGTTTTGGAAAATTGATTTTTTTGGGAAAAAATACACTATAGTGAATAAAAAAAAAAAACACAATCTGTATCCCAATTTTTTTGTATAAAGTGAAAGATGATGCAGAGTAAATAGATACCTAACATGTAACACTTTAAAATTTCAAACGCTCGTGGAATGGCGACAAACTATGGTACCTAAAAAATCAATAAACAGAGGTCTAGCTCTAGAATTATTATTCGCGCTCTAACGTACGCAGCGATACCTCACGTGTGGTGTGAATACAGTTTACATATGTGTCCGCTTCTGCAGCAAGCAGAGAAAGATAGGGGCACTTTAAAAAAAAAATTTTCTTATTTATTTTACTTTTTATTTTTTTATATTTACACTGTTACCTTTTTTTTTTTTATCACTTTTATTCCTATTACAAGGAATGTAAACATCCCTTGTAATATAAATAAGGATGACAGGTCTTCTGTATGGAGAGATCTGGAGTCAAAAAGACCCCAAATCTCTTTTTTACCTTTAAAAGCAAAAGATCAGGGCCATAGAGGCATAGAGTATTAACTCTTTGATTGCCAATGGGAGCAGCTGGCCGCACCGTCAGATCATTTCTCTGGCAAACCGACGGAAAAGGTAAGCTAGAGAAACACCAGCAAGCGGCGGGAGGGGATGAATCACTCATGAGCCGCTCGGAGCGGTTTCATGAGACACTTGCAGGAGATATTTTATGACAGTAAAGCAGAACTCTTGTCAAAAAATAACAGAGAAAAACATTGCCCATTAAAGGTCAAATTAAAAAAAGCCAGCTTTTCCTGCAATATTCCCCTTCAATCCAGAAATTTCCCTGGTAGTATATTTTTATCCCCCTAGGTGTTTTCAGTTTAACAGCCAGCAAAAATCAACCCACTTCATCTGAGCTCAAGTTGTCCACCCCAGCCAAAAAACAGACAATGAAAGGACATGTAGCATAAGGATGAACTCAATTTCTGATGGAAAATGTCCTATCGGACCATGTTGTCGGAAAATCCAACCGTGTGTGGGCTCCATCAGACTTTTCCGACAACAAAGTCCGATCGGACTTTTTCCGATCGTGTGTAGAGAATTCCGACGGACAAAGTGCCACGCATGCTCAGATCAAATTACGAGACCAAAGCTATTGGCTACTAGCCTCTACGTAGTTCCGTCGTACGCAACAAACGTCACCACGTTCAGAATGATCGGATTTTCTGACAACTTTGTCCGACCGTTGTATGCAACACCAGTGTCGGACAAAATCCATCGGAAAAAATCCGACGGATTTTGTGGTCGGAATTTCCGACCGTGTGTACGGGCATAAGGGGAGTGTAGTGTTACATACATTGCTCATTAGAGCTTATAATCTAGGAGATACCAATATAATGATGTATTGTTAAATACAGAGCTGCATTCATTGTTGTCTTTTATGGAGTTTAGCTTTAAAGTGTTAGTTAAATTTTGATCATTTATTAAACTTACTACCAATGCAAATCAACAACTTTAAAATTCCCGAAATTACACCTTTATTCTAACATAGTGAATTTTTATTGCTGAGTTCAAGAGTTCATCTGTTGTTGTTTCTGTAGTACATTAGCAACAGAGTCACTTTCATAATTAAAAGGATGTGCTGGAGCTGGAGAGAGTCCAGAGAAGGGAAACTAAATGAATATGGGGACTGGAGGACCTCAAGTATGAGGAACGACTACAAGCACTACATTTATTCTCACTGGAGAAGAGACGCTTGAGAGGGGATATGATTACGATGTACAAATATCTCAATGGTGATCCCAACATAAGTATGAAGCTTTTCAGTCCCAGGGAGTGTAAGAGGACACAGGGTCAAACGATGAGAGTGGATGAGAAGCGCTTTAACCTTAAGCTGCGTAGGGGGTTTTTCACTGTCAGGGCGGTAAGGATGTGGAACTCTCTTCCACAATCGGTGGTGTTGGCAGAAAGTATGGATAGTTTTAAAAGATTTTTGGACATGCATCTTAAAGTGGAAGTAAACCACCCTATTGTTTTCAGACAAGGAAGCTGCCATCTTTGCCTCTGTTTAATCTTCAATTGCCACAGTGCTGCACATGTGATCCGTTATGACACCAGCCATTGGATGGTTTGACTGTTTGGTTGAGCGCACAGCCAATGTGCAGTTAGCATTCACGGCATGCCTTTTTTTTTTAGACTGTTAAATCGATGGGTTTACTTCCGCTTTAACGTAAGCAATTTAAGGAGATATGGGAAATGATTTTTCTACACACACACACCTACACAGGTTGAACTGCATGGACTGATGTCTTTATTCAACCTTACGTACTATGTTACTGTGTTAAAATAGAGGTATACTCTAAAAACAAAAAACAACATTTAGTCTGCTAAAGCACTGACTATTATATGAGAACTGCCATTTGTTTTAATAAAATAGTTTTCACCTTATTTTATGCTTTGTTGAAACTCAGTGTAGAGAATTGTTCCCTAAAAGCCTTGCTTCATTTAGTTTTACTTTCACTTTTTGTAGACTGTCTTGAAGATCATTGCACCTAGGGATGATCTGTATGACATCAACTTCCAGTTATTCCATTGAAGTGGATACAAAGTCCTGTGTCAGGGTGGATCCAAAGATTCCTATCAGTTCTGTCAGCTAGCCAACTTCTGTAGTACTTGTCCTTAGTGGGTTGGACCTAGCTTTGACAAAACAGGGTTGCAATGTTCTGGAAAGGCCATTTTCAAAGCCCACCCCTTTGATGAGAGGGTGTATTTAGCAGTTCTTAGTCCTTAGGAAGCCCTCCTTTATAGGTAGGGGGATGCCATGCAGACTTTCCTTTGTTGGGGAATCTGTTTTTGGCATTAGGGCTGAACCCCAGTCTAAAGCCCCATACACACGGTCGGATTTTCCGATGGATTCTGTCCTATCAGACAATGTTGTCGGAAATTCCGACCGTGTGTAGGCACCATCGAACAGTTTCCATCGGATTGTCTGACGGACAAAGTCCTATCTCCTGCTGGATAGATTTTTTGACAACAAAGTCCGATCACACCAAATCCGATCGTGTGTAGCGAATTCCGACGGACAAAGTGTTACGCATGCTCAGATCACATTACAAGACCAAAGCTATTGGCTACTAGCCTCTACGTAGTCCCGTCGTAGGCAACAAACGTCACCACGTTCAGAATGATTGGATTTTCCGACAACTTTGTCCGACCGTGTGTACGCAAAACCAACATCGGACAAAGTACGACGGACATGATCCGACGGACCTGGTCCTCGGATAATCCGCGCGTGTGTATGGGGCTTTAGAGGGTATCATTTCCCAGGTCATGTAGGCTTCAGAAGATACTTGCTGCTACAATCTATACTGGAAGAGAGTTACACTTTAACCCTTTTATTTTGTGGGGCTACTTGCTGTAGAAGATGTTCCTTGTGACGCCTCTGGATACTCTGTGGCTAATTGCCGAGAAGTTGTTGAAGCCCCGTGTGAGTTTTGGGTTTTCCACATCTTTTGCCTTTCTGTCCTACCTACCAATGTAGGGCTTTTAAAACTGCATTTAAGCCTTAACCTGCATTTCTTCATCGAAGCGAGTTAAAGTGTTACTAAAGTGTTGCCATGCATTTACTATATCTGGTATCCCACAGTACACAGAACATGGAAATGCAATTATTTTAGTAAATATAAACGGATAAATACCTTTTCAGATCAAGAGTAAATAGCAGTCTTATGATTTCACTCAGTGTCTGGCCGAGGACTGGTTAAAGCTTAAAGAACAAGTTTTCATTCACCTTTGACTGTAATATGAGGCTGCATGACCACTGCCCATATGTCTGGACTGTGCTGATTGGCCCTGTGCTGATCACATTCACCCTCCCAAAAGAAAAAAAAATAATTCTAGCAATACACACCAAACTGAGCATGTGTAGAGTGCCTTCAAGACTATCAGCAGATGGATTGGGGACAGTAAAGGAAGAGGAGGATCAATGAAGACAGGATCAAACTGACTTTTTACACAATGCAGAGGATTAACCCCTTAGATTCCACAGTGATTATAACAAGCATGCTTAATGCATACACAGACTGATTTTACTTTTGTGGGTTTAGTAACAATTTAAGTGATGCACCATTTAAAAATGTTTTTCCAGAGAGGAATTCCCTCTTACAAGCTAAGGCCCTCCTGGGTAGCAGCACTAGAGATTTAGGAGCTATAGGATGCTAGATGGTAAAGCTCCCACTTAGTATGGTCTCAAGATCCCCCATTGCCCAGTTGCTAATACAGAGTGGGGATATAATGGCTGCAATGTAAGGGGTCATCTCACATGACCCCCCAAAAAAAAAACATTACATTATTACTACTGATCTCATGCAGCCTTGCTGTGACCTTTTACTTACTGTTTACTTGCACTGATGGTTGCATGGCATTTCTCAAGGATGGTTTCCTGATGGTGACAATAGTAAAAATGTACAGTATCTCACAAAAGTGAGTACACCCTTACATTTTTGTAAATATTTTATTATACCTTTTCATGTGACAACACTGAAGAAATTACACTTTTCTACAATGTATAACTTACAGCTTGTATAACAGTGTACATTTGCTGTCCCTTTAAAATAACTCAACAAAGCCATTCATGTCTAAACCACTGGCAACAAGAGTGAGTACACCCCCTAAGTGAAAATGTCCAAGTTGGGCCCAGTTAGCCACTTTCCATCCCCTTGTGATGTGACTCATTCATGTTACAAGGTCTCAGGTGTGAATGGGGAATAGGTGTGTTAAATTTGGTGTTATCGCTCTCACTCTCTCATACTGGTCACTGGAAGTTCAACATGGCACCTCATGGCAAAGAACTCTCTGAGGATCTGACAAAAATAATTGTTGCTCTACATAAATATGGCCTAGGCTATAAGAATATTGCCAAGACCCTGAAACTGAGCTGCAGCGTGGTGACCAAGACCATACAGAGGTTTAGCAGGACAGGTTCCACTCAGAACACACCTCACCATGGTCAACCAAAAAAGTTGAGTGCACGTGCTCAGCATTATATCCAGAGGTTGTCTTTGGGAAATAGATGTATGAGTGCTCCCAGCATTGCTGCAGAGTAGGGATGAGCCGAACACCCCCCCCGTTCGGCTCGCACCAGAACCCGCGAACGGACCTAAAGTCCGTGCGAGCTTTACAACCATCAGACTGAGGAGGAGGCAAACAGCGTTCTGTTTATCTAAGAGCCATCGGTCGATACCCTCCAAACTTGGAGACATTTAAATCAGGGCGTAACAAGTTAAGAGCCACCAACAGGGATCTCTCTTTATATTTCCCGACCCCAGTGTGCTCTACAAGCGCCCCCCCAGCGATCACTCCCCCCTTGCGGGGACAGATGCACTCTACACAGCCTTTGGAGCAACCATTGAGCTCCATTTAGCTGACTAGGCATCTGTACATCACTGATATCCAACCGACCTCTTTTGAGGCTATAAAAGTGAAGAAGCTCCTCCTCCCAGCCGTTTCTTTTAAATTGTACTGGAACGTCCCCCTACTTGGTGTACTTTCAATGAATGATGTTATAGTCTCACCTTTGAGGAAGGAGTAAAGCATTTATATCCGAAACGCGTCAGTGTGAGAACTTGACATAAAATGCATTATTAGCTTGTACTATACCAAGTTTTGTTGTAACAGTTTCCAGGTTTTTTATATTGTCATACATGTGAAACTCTTTATTTTTTGGATGTTCTGCATCTTTTGTAATAAACGTTTTTCCTATTTTCAATAATTTTTAATTTTATTTGGGGTTACATATTTCACGCCGTTAAAGTCCAACCCATAGGGGATCCTCCCTCAATTCTCTGAGCTTTAGAACCCTATTCGTTTTAATGGATGCGAACGTTCGAAATTAAAAGTGCTAATTTTAAAGGCTAATATGCATGTTAAAGTCATAAAAAGTGTTTGGGGACCTGGGTCCTGCCCCAGGGGACATGTATCAATGCAAATTTTTTTTTTTAAAAACGGTAGTTTTTTCAGGAGCAGTGATTTTAATAATGCTTAAATCGAAACAATAAAAGTGTAATATTCCTTTAAATTTCGTACCTGGGGGGTGTCTATAGTATGCATGTAAAGGGGCGCATGTTTCCCGTGTTTAGAACTGTCTCTGCAAAAAGTGTCATTTTTTCAAGTAAAAAAGCTATTTAAAAGAGCCTCCCGCCTGAACCGTACCAGGCCACATG